>CM061184.1:16357735-17057735 GCA_030763345.1 Mythimna separata
CATAGGTAGTAAAATCGTCCGCAACACTACTGTCGCGAACGTAAAAACTATCTTTTCGTGTAGTCAATAAAGTTCAATTTTGAGTCACTCTATTAAAATGTGCACACAGCGTCGCGTCGCGTCGCGTCTCGGTGTGGGCTGACCCTTAATGGAAAATTTATCTGGCGCCTACTATAGCTACATACACGTATAATATAACGCATCAATTCTTTGTTAAATTACGAGTGACTTTTGAATTTGGGTTAGTAAAATGGGTTATGGTAATCCCATATCCACCGGACCCAATTTCTTTGTAGAAATGGATTTAGTTTCTGTGTCAATCTGTAGTTTTCTTCCTTTTAAAGTCACAAATCAAGTGATATTTGCAACCGTGTGTGGTGTTGATAGATCGTCGATCACATGACATCAGTCTTATAGCTTTTGAGCCAGTTAGGGAAAAATAGCCAAAGGTTTTTGTATCCATAGGAGATTGACTCGTAGGTACTCGAACGTCAAATCTGTGCTGCTTTACGGGTGCGAAACGTGGAAGGTGACAAAGGAGATCTCACGACAAATCCAGGTTTTCGTAAATCGATGCCTTCGCCGTATCCTCGGAATTTACTGGCCCGAGACCATCTCTAACGTAGAGCTGTTGGAGAAATGCCGCGAAAGCCCGATCGACCACCAGATCAAGCGTCGCAAGTGGAGTTGGATTGGTCACACGCTTAGGAGGGATTCCAATCATATACCTAAACAGGCACTGGACTTCCCAAGGGAAACGGAAGCGTGGCCGTCCTCGGCAGACCTGGCGACGCACCGTTTTGGCTGAAGCGAAAGACATCGGACTGACGTGGAGCGAGGTTAAGCATAAAGCGCAAGCAGGCCCGCCGCTAGATGTTTTGGCGCCCGCGTGCAATACCGATTACGGCGCCCCATGCCATCGGTATCTATCAGTAAATTACTAAAATGTTGGGCTTTTTCTGCAATTCTGAATAAAAAATCGAATTCGAGCCGTAAAAAAAACCAAGAAAAAAATCGGCTCTACCGTTCATTACTTCTCAACGAAAATATATGATGAAGTAGCTCGATCATTTCTCACTATTTCGAAGTCAATTCAAAGTTCATATTAATAAAATAAATTCCTTAGTATTTAGATAAAATCTAAAGGAATACTTTTTAGGGTTTCGTAGCCAAATGGCAAAAAACGGAACCCTTATGGATTCTTCATGTCTGTTTGTCTGTCTGTCCGTCTGTATGTCACAGCCACTTTTTTCGAAACTATAAGAATATAGTTCTTATAGTTTCGAAAAAAGTGGCTGTGACATGTTGTTGAAACTTGGTAAGTAGATGTGTTTAAAAAACGCTTTCGTGATGGAAACGTTGATTTAAAGACCGCTCACACAGGTGAATAACCATAAATTGAAAGATGGTGGAAGCCAATCCGAGCCAAACTACCCAGGAATTAGCGGCTAACCCCAGGTTGACGATGATCAATGATATTTTAATATCAGTTATACTTGGGTTGCATATTATTATAGTCAATTTCAAAACTTTAATGAAATACTATTAAATAAATATGCAGTTTATTTGAGTACGGTGCATAGTAAAAATAAAAAATAAAATTGCTTAAGTCTAGGACACGCCAAATTCGCAATGTATATCTTGAAAAACGCCCCAGGTCAGAGTGACTCCCCGAAAGTAAAACCTATTATCCTTTAGGTGTGGGAGAATCGAGAAGTCCCATATGCACCCACACCACGAGTGGTTGTGTTAATATTTAAATACATTTTATAAACTAAAAGTAATGCCAAGCTTCAAATTAAAGTTTGTGTTTATTTTCACAATATACCCGAGACATAGAGTTTCGAGTTTCGCTCATGCCAAAGATACACTCATAATGATTCGACCTGTAAACATCTTTTGATCTTTGAAATCTCATTACAAAGACTACAATAGCGCCTCATAGATTCTTCAGAAAAGCAGCGAATATTAAAAAAATATATATATTTGATATTCAAATATTTGTTTTTGGCGCCCGCGTGCCCCGCACGCGCTGCACGCCCGCACGCGGCGGCCCTGAGCGCAAGACCGCTCGCGTTGGGTGACTACTGTTGACGCCTTCTGCCCCAGCTAGGGGATATAGGACCTTAAATGGAAAAAGAGATTGACTCAACCCGCTGTCTTTTCTATGCGCATAGGATCGACTAATCAAATAAATGTTATACAGGCGAAAGCTGCAAAAGTTAGCAGGTATGTACACACGTTTGTTACTTGCCTACCTTTTCTCGCTGAAACGGCTAAACTGATTTTGATGAAATTTTGCTCACGGATAGACCAAGACTTAGAATACACAATACACATGGATGCTTTTTACCTTTGGAGTATTAGTTTCATGCAAGCAAATCCGTTGGCAGAAGTACATATCTACTCGTACCTACTACTAACATACCTACCTATTTGGTAAAACAACAGTTTGTAGGGATATCACTGTGTCAGGTAAGTGACAGTATGACTGAACACAACTGGTCGATTAGTTGTGTACCTGCACTAACCAGGAACACTAGTGCGACTGTGATCTCATTAGATCATATTTCCGAACCGAGTACCTACGTACCTACCTATTTATTTAATTATTTATGGACACGAGTACAGAGGCGGACTTAATATCTACCTTGAGGCATTCTCTACCAGTCAACCTTTAGGTGACCTATATGACAGACTTTTACTGACTAAAATCACACCTGAGTCCTTCAGTTGTCCTTTGCGTTCTCAGTTTTCGAACCGCGTCGCGGGTTTTCTTTTCAAAAATTTCCTGAGGCTGACCTACATGACTGACTTTTACAGACTAAAATCACACTTGTGTCCGGTTGCAGTTGTCCTTTGTGTTCTCGGTTTTCGGACCGCGTCGCGGGATTTCTTTTCAAAAATTTTCTGTGGCCCAGTGGGTATTGCTGGAGTCTTTATCCATAGAATTTAGAAAGAAAAGAGAATGTTTATTTGTGTCTCAGACCAATATAATACCCATATATTTAATAATAAATAATATCTAGTCCCAAGCTAAGCAGAGCTTGTGTTATGGGTACTAGACAACAGCTGATAAACATACTTATATATTTCTCAATAAATACATATTATAGATAAATTACACCCAGACGATTGTACTCATCAAACAAACATTTGTCCTGGGTGGGAATGGAACCCACGACCTCCGGCGCAGTAGTCAGGGCCACTAACCACTAGACCAACAGGCCAGTCTATAAATATAAAAACTACAAATACATCTTCTTCCTGCCCTTGTCCTATATTACATGAAGTCGACACAATACGTTTTTTCCGTTTCGTGCTGTCACCCGTCACGCTATCACTAACTCCCTTTTCATTCATATCACTCCTCACACAATCTATCCATCTTTCCTTTGCTTCATTCATCTTTCATTCAATCCATTCATCATTCATCAAAATCATAAAAAAAAGAAAATTAAAAATTATAAGTAGGTACATGTATTTATGGATCAAGAGTTACCGCGGCCCTGGATGCAAAGAGCAACTGAAGAACTAGATTCAAATGGGTTTTAGTCAGTAAAAGTTTGACTTTCCCTCTTTCTCCATCCAGAGCGGGAGTTATTTAATGATTTTCGACTTTTTCCCGCATTTTACTGTTTAAAGCAAGCTTATTAAATACCTACGCTATAAATATGTTATTATCTAAATCCACTTACTAACTGCCGATGCCGCCTGCGGCTCCGTCTCTATAAAACTTCTGTAGAGCGGAATTTTAAACTGACAATTTTGTCCCATATAAAACTTTAATAATATTTTCCAATTTCCCTAAGTTTTCTTTCTGTAAGAATCTTTTAAATACTAAAAATATCGTGCTCAAGTTATAGCGTTGCCAAGGGAAATAGGGATTCATTTTCTACACTATATATAGATGTTGCCATCCCCCAAATATCTGTTTTCCTATGCTAAGGCATCCCGCAATGATTTATAAAATCATTCAACAATGTCGGCCGCTCCGAAATTATAACTTGCACGCATTTCCTCATCCCGACTGACTCACGATGTGCCCAAAACAGAACTTATTACTTACCAAAACGCTCATAACTCTCCGCCGACGGAAAATAGATTCTACTCCAGGTAAATAAGACAGATTTGAACTGCTTGTATAAGTTTGCAACACTCCAGCGTTCCCAATCTAAACTGAGCCATCGCGTCTCCCTCTTTTCCTTGATTTTGAGAAGAAAACGAAGAAGTTTCCATGTAGGTGGGGGACCAACGTTCTCTAGCCAAAGTTTACCGCCGCTGCGGTGTTTACAGAATCGCGGAATAGCCGTTGCACCGAAATTAGTTCGAAACGAATGCGTCAATGGGCAGTCGGGACGCGGCTAGTGCTGCGCGCGCGGTCGATCCTAACATATTTATATTTTTATGATTCGATACAGAATTTTATATTAAAAATATAACGGGGTAGAGTTTGGCGGCGCTGTGACGTGCGTTTGCGCAAGGGTGGCGCGGCCGTGGAAATTATATTGTGATTAGTGCTGATACAACCTGTAAGTAGTTTATGTTGTGGCTTTTGTGTGTTTCATTACGTGCGTCTTCAGTCAAGGTGGAATCCTTTGGAAGAACAACTTTATCTCTAGATGTGGTTTAGTGTTGTGCATGATCTATCGTTCTTTTGAAAAAGCCAATACAGTCTCAATTAATCATAGACTTTTAAATTATTATCTTCAATAAATATATCAATGTTTTAGTTGATACCAAAATTCAAAGCTCTCACCTAATTTTTTTGGTTATTTTGGTCGAAAATGTAGAACATCATATAAATCATACTCGCCGCAATAATTCCACTGGAATAAAACTCTGAATCGGTTATTTTAGTCCGTTTCAGCACTTTCAATAGGCATGCAGGGCCATAAACTTTTATGACATGAAATACCAAATGTATCTTTAACAAAGTTATTTTTTATATTTACGACGATCATTTTCATATCGTCATGCATGCTTGTCTTGGCTGTGTTTTAGATTTTTTAATTACGATGCCAAAGATAATTTTCTTTCATCTTTCTTTTTATCGTGAAGGAAAGAAAATGTTCAGTCGCGTGTAAAAGCTTTACGGTTTCATAAAAGTTTATTGTTAACTTTTTATCGTTTACCTCCTGGGACATATGGTTTCCTAAACCTTTGAAGGGAACAGTCCAATGTTTCAACAGTCCAGTTTGATAAATAATTATTGTGAATTTAACGGGAGATACAATTCTTTTACCGGTGATTGAAAAACGTTGCATCAGAGAAGCGGATTAAGAATGGAAACTTGGAAAAATTGGCATAGAATTAGTGATAGCTTACAAAATTTTACCGATTCATCAAGAGGTTGGTCCTTTCTGAATGCAAATGCTTTGAAGAGAGTAGATACTAAAATAATATCATAAACGGAAAAACTAAATTTTTAATTTGTAGAGAAAAAAAATAAACATCACAGTCAATGTCTAAACTTAAAAAAGATCAAACTCTAAAAATTAATTAATTTATAGTCCTAAAAAAACCAATGATAAAACTAAATTATAATAATTAAATTCAAAAGTTAAATTAAAATATAGGTAGTTGGTATGTGATGCACGTTAGCATTTACAGAGTATTTTGTGATTGTGTTACAAATATTTGTGCAAAAAAAAAACTTTAATCCTTGACAAATTTTAAAACATTTTCAGTGGCTTCGTAGTCATGATTTTTGAGTTGGTGACTAAGTTTCCTAGTTTTTAACTTCTTATCGAATGCGTTATAGAAGTGTGGATAACACCACGATTCAGGTTGCAGAAGTGTTTAGGGCGAAATGGTTTTGACACGGGTAGTGTTAGTGTGGTGCATTTGTGGTATCTCCTAATTGTTTCGAAGATAAGGATCTATTTCAGGCTTAGGTGGTTAGATGTCTAAAATATAGGTACGTTCATAAGAACTTTAATTACCACTCTTCGAGCTCTTTTTGCAACGATAATAAAGGTTTTATTAGCTCATAGGTTTTTAAAAATGTATGTAATTTTTCTTAGCATTCTAAGGGCTCGAACGTTTATTTATTTTTTATTCATTTAAACTTCATGTACAGTGGTGGTACATAGGCAGACTTAATGCATCAAGGCATACGTTTATATAGCAATACAACACTAGTATAATTATAGTGCTACGTCAATGTTCTTGTCCAAATCTATACTAATATTATAAAGAGGAAAAATTTGTACCTATTTTTGTATGTTTGTAATGAATAGGCTCAAAAAGTACTGGGCCGATTTAAAAAATTCTTTCACCAATAGAATGCTACGTTCTTCCAATTCGACATAGGCCACATTTCATTTTGAAAAAAATTAGGTATCCCTAAAAAAAGTGTTTTATATCCAAAGGACATGGCTAAATTGAAGTATAGACGACTGATCCCGCAATGAAAACGCATGTATAAACATGTTACTTAGCAATATTTTATAATGCTGAATATATTATTAATATTATGTATTCAAAAAGTTTCAGGAACTTTTCATTTCTGCAAAATACTGATAAAAAAATCATGTAACTCCTACAGCAAAGGAACAAAAACTTTCAAACAAATAACATTGCTATGAACTTTTGTTTAGGCGTTAACATGTGTCAGAAGATTTTTATTGATACTTGTGTTTTTGACTGGTGATTTCGCACTAAAGTAAAGTAAATATTTACAAAGGGGTATTATATATTATATTATGTGCCTCCTCCCCAACTTGCAGTACTCCTTGATCTTGTCATGTCAAACCAAAACAAAGCATAAAAACAATTAAGAAACTTTTTTATGTGAAATAATTCACGAAAGTTATAATAAATGATTAAACTCACAATAATTCATGAATGAATATTTAAATACTAAGGGTTAGTCTCAGATTCCGATTCGTCAAATTGTGCTGGGGCAGTCATTTAGCCATCTCTTTTCCAAAAATAAATAATTTACTACCCCGTGCGAAGCCGGGACTGGCTGCTAGTATTTAATATTCTTAACAAGAGGAAATACTGGGCAATTTTGTTAGAGGGTGCGCGCCGGTTATTGCTGATTTAGTGAAACAAAACAAGTACTAGTGGTTCAGAGAGAGGAGACTATATATAAGTCACTCGGTTACGATGGCCAACCCTGCCTCGGCCAATTGGAATACGCTCCAAAAAATGTCTCAAAAAAGAACTTATGGTATTCATGCAAGGCATGCCCTGCTGTAATAGGGGTGAGTGTGCTACCTTGCGGTACTCCGAAACTACATGCTGTACTATCAATCTTTTGCCCTACTACACTCACTGAGACCTGTCCGACGATCATTTCCCGAACCACTTTATCACCAATCCCTATATTCCAATATTTTCAAGACTGGCAAGCAATAAAGGCACCGACAATGGACATGGTATCAAAAGCCTTCTGGAGATCAAAAACACGCTCACACATTTTTGCTGGATTTTAATGAAAATGGGACTAATCTGGAAGTAGGTACGCATATTTGGCACTTTACTGTGCACCTCAGCATCATTAGATATTACCACCTAGCACCTGTCTAGCATTGATTCTCAGTTGCAGCACCCGAGTCGTCGTTGTCACGTATACACTCCATCAAGATACTTTAAGAAAAGCAGAACGACAATATAATTTATGTGGCTCTATGTTTTCCATGGCGCTTTTGTCAAAATCTACAGTTACTGTACCTAGTCGGCACTACGCCTATGGACCTAACTCGACAAGTCTACGCTATTTCTTACCATTAAAATGTACAGCTTCGGCGCTGGTTTTACGCACACTTTCGAGAAATTCTCTACTACTTATTTCCCAATTGATAAACGGTAAACGGATCACGTTTACCCAAGATTGTGTAAACCTATCCGTTCATGAAGGAAGGGTATAGAAGTAATAGAAGGGTAAGGACTTAGCACAATTTATGTTAGAATCACAACTTTGACACAAAAATTGATGACCAAACTACAACAACTGAGATAGGTATCCAGTTATTTAGTCGTTTGATGTACCTACGTAAACGTACGTATGTAGTAGGTACGTAAGTACTTCTGTACTTGACTCTACTACATATGAATAAAATATGGTTAGGTATATGAACAATTGCGGTAAGGATGTGGCATAAATCAATCACAATAACTCTAATTAATTATAGAATTACATACGTAGGATTGAGGAAGTTAATAGGGAGGTCGAAGTTATCGTAACCAATTCGTTAGTAACTTCGGAATTACCAAAAAAAATATTGTATTTAAATGAAAAAGCTCTTACAAATTAATTCATTATTTTTTTATTAGAACTTTATGCGCAATTAAAAACAACTGCACAAAGACAGACTTCATTCTTTACAAATTTTCTTTAATCAGTCAATAATACCTTACTATTGAATACCTAATTTATTATTTAAACTTCATGCAGAGTAGTAACAGACGAACTTAATGCAACAAAGAATTCTCTACCAGTCAACCTTTGTGTAACAATTACCGTGAAAGTTCATGGTTCTATTAATGATTTCGTTTCGTACAGAAACTATAGCGCAAAAACAAACTATTTAAAGGTTGAGGAAAACCAGAGAAATCTTAAGGAAAAGGAGGCTGAAGTTCCTTACCAACAAATTTAACGGAAAACATAATAATCACTCATTTAAAAACGCATAAAAATATAAAAAACACTGACTTTAACAATGTGCCTTGAATTTGGCTAATCACTCGACATTATATTAGTTATATCAGGCATTAATTTGATATTAAATTTATTTATACGTAGATATATTTTTAAATATTGGTCTCTGCGGTTCTCTTTTCATGAAATTATTCCTTCTCATATTCCTCATTTAACTTTTGTGGAGCTCGTGGCTAGATAACAACAGCCGCACGGGTGGATCTTCAAGGTTAAGCAACGCTTGCCAAGGTTGGTCTGTGGATGAGTGACCATCTTAACATAACGAGTATCCTCCGAACCTCGGAAAGCACGTAAAGCCGTAGGTCCCGGCTGTCATTTGTAGATCTTTGGCAGTCGTTACGGCAGTCGTTACAAATCTGACTCCAGTCTTGCCATGAGGTACTCCAGTTAATGGGTTGTGGAGGTCTGGTATGCAGCCGCTCCTCGTAAAATACTGGTATTCAGCTAAATCCGGCTTGACTGGAAGCCGACCCCAATATAGTTGGGAAAAGGCTAGGTAGATGATGATGATCATCTCTCTAGTCTTTTCTAAGTACAGCTTAGGCTTCCAGTCTAATCGTATAGGCTGAATACGTGTGTTTTATGTGGAGGGAAGCCATTCGGAACTCCACAACCTAGTTACTAGGCAACACAATACTCCTTGATTGACTGATTGTCAGACTGTCTGTCCGTAGTATGATGTCACTACAACTAAAATATTAACTACACTACCTACTATACAAATATATTTTATTTATATTGCAATTGTATTAATTGTTTCTGCATGTGAGAATTCTATTTTTATATACCTAATGCTCAGTGTTAATTATTTGTGAATAAATTAAATTAAATGAGGAAATATGACATGAATCGAACCTTAAAGACGCAATCAACCCAAATGAGTGTATATTTTCCTAATTTATTATTTATATATTTCAGTTAGTTGTAAATCTGCTCCTAGAACAGATAAAACCAAAAACCAATCTGTAAGTTGCTGACTCTGCCAACGGTAGATATAGCACCTAACTCTACTTAGATAATTAAGTTAGAAAATGATTAAACTTACAAATTACTTACCTATGTTTCGTCACAACTACAAGACAGTAAAACCTAAACCGACAGATTACAAATAATAAAACATCATGGCAACAATTTAACATCGGATAATAAACCAGATTAGATACCTACATTCGTTGAAGATCTGTTAAAATACCAGGACATCAAAGACTGCGAGAAGCATATTGGTGTTATAACAACCACACAGTGAGGCCGGCCAAATGGACCGCGAAATTAACACATTTGCAACAATTGAGTCACTGGTTTCTCTTAGTTTGCTGATAGTTCTAGGAACTGTAGGAATCTGGGATGAGATAGAAGACAGACATACAAAGTAAATAATTACTCCATTACCTTGTAGTCGAATTGATGATGACTCGATCGGTGAAGTCGCTGTGATTGCTATTGATATATTTGGGAAAGGCGGGGATTTGCGTGCCGCTACAGATGGCCTACAGAAAAGGTAGGTTCCTGTATGTACCTATGTCTGGTTTAATGGAAAGTAATAGACACAGCCACCAGACAAAGGCATATCTCACAAAAGATTAACCACAGAAGATATTGTAGTAAACAAGCGTGTGCGCAAACTGGTGCACTCTCTGTTCCTTTGCTCTCCTGGTTCGATGGAACGGCAGTCTGGACCAACAAATTTACGTACTTTCTGAGGCACATGAATATCACATCATCAACTTCCAAACTATGTATGCTAAGAGTAATTTCTAATGTAAAACTCAAAGCATTGGCGGCCAACTAGGCAGTCAATGAAAAATATTTCTATTGAATGATGCCATAGGTGACTCTAGTTCTATATCTCGGCAGTTCGGCACCCAAAAAGAGATGTGGTCCCGTCATCACGCTGTGGTCTCATCATAACTTTTATTTGAGGTTATCGAATAGTTTCTCTCTCTCTCTCTAGGTGGAACTAGAGATAGTGGCAGACTTTACTGACTATAACCCACCATTTTACCTTAATTTGTGTTAGCGTTCCAGGACCACGGTAACTCTTTCGAACAATCTTGCAGGTTGCGCTCCATACGCCATTCGTCATCTCTTTGGACTGCCTCTTAACCAAATAATGCTGAAGAAAACATTCGAAAGAGCTGCTGTTGATTGATGAATTTAATCAATTGATTCCCACTTAATACCTACTTGATCGAATTTATCTATCAATACGGTAGGTAGCTACAGAAAAGTGGGATGCTACCAACAACGCTCCTGTCAGCATCATCCCACGGATACCGGGTAATAGTTCGATACAGCGTTCGATATGTATCATAAGACACACATGGCTAACACTCTACATCAGTGATTCTCAAGCTTATTTTGATCGGAGACCACTTTGGTTGTTTTTTTGTTAGGAGGGACCAGAAGTTCAGAAGAAATCTTTCACCCGGCCTTTGTAGAGCGTTTTTATTAGTGCATTAAGGGCCTATTTCACCACCTATGATTAAGTTTCGAGTATCTTACTTGACAGATAATTTCATACAAATTCTGTCAAATTTTTGAATTTATTCAGTGAGTAGTGCCTACTCGGACATTGTGAAACAGGCCCTTAAAGTTTTAACAAATAATATAACTTAACTATTAGTTATTAAAAAAAAAAACGCACATTAAAATCAGAACTTACGAGTAATTGTCATAGAAAACACTAAATTTTTGATAGATGCATAATAATCTCTTGGCAATTGGCATCAATTCAAAATTCAAATAATTCAATACAATGTTAGTAATTTTGAAATTGTAACTTTCCTACATCAGGAAAGTTACAATTTCAAAATTTTTTAAGTACCTAAATGTTTTGCTGACCATATTTTAGCTCTTCCGGACCACCAGTGGTCCCCGGACGCCAGTTTGGGAACCACTGCTCTTCATGATTCTATATTAATCCAACGTTTCCATTATTTATTTTACCCACATTCCTTCCTTACAGAATGGTTCTGCTCAGCCCCATAAACCAACGAAAGCAAACGCTGGTCGGCACCAGACGCTAAAAAACTAAATAAACACAGACTACGTGTTTCATCGCGTACTAAAAGTGCTTGCTATAAGCTATAAAGAGTATTAAAACTAGGGCATATAGGAGAAAAAGTGCTGATACATATCTCTCTTAATACATATACAAACATTCGTCAATGCCGCGATTGCAGACAGAATTTCAGCAGCCCATTTTTCAGGCGGTTTTCACGGCGTATATTTTCGTAATGTGGGGCGCTCCGGGCGGTAAATATCGCAGTGCTATGCTACTTTTGTGCATAAATTGTAGAACAACTTTAGTTTGGTTTACGGTGCGACGAGAGGGATTGGACTACGAATAGCGCACTCCGTCACCTCTCGTGGCAGGGAGTGCCGATTGAAATGTGTATATTGTATGCGGAATTAGATGACGAAATGTGGTCTTCACACAGAAACCGTTTACGACAATTGTTTCTACCACGTTTCTGCAAATTATGTAGCCCTTTGAGGGGAGCCCATTCCCCTCAAAGGTCTTTCTGCGGACCTTCGACATAGATGACAGGTCATCAGCACCTCTTTAGAAGGCCTTGAACTGGCAAATTATAAAAAAGAAATATACGCACTAATTTGAGTTTTAGGAAAATAATGTTCCCAGAGGAGAAAAAGACGGTTATCAAGTGAAAAGGTGGGTGTAATTTGTATATAATTCATACAAAATAGTAAGCCGTCTTATAGGAATATAAATCTTTTCACTTTGTTTGTCAGAAACAACTGTTCGACGAAACTTTGTGAGGGTTTAAAGTAGCAAGGTGTTGTTAGGTACTTAGTACTGTAGGTTTCTTATTCATTAACTGGCTTTTTGGCAAAATCCTCTAGTAAGTATAAATATTTATAAATGTCTTTAAGCGGCAGTGATCTCTTACCATCAGGTTAAGCATGCACTTGTTTACCACTCCATACAATAAAAATGTACTTACTGAGCTGTCCAGTCTAGTTAAAAACTCCGTCAGTCAATCTTTGATTTCATTAATAATTTAGCATGTCTCTATCTATAGAACTCGATACAATGTTTTTACTTTGACCGCGATCAAATGGCCCATTTGCATCTAATTCAGAGCAGATCTGACTCACCGTGTTCCTGAATTCATTTCCTCCTATATCTTATGCCATGCAATGTATTACTGTTGTAGAAAACATAAAGATACTTAAATCTTATTTCTACTTTAATAAGTTATAGCAGATACATAGGTATACAGGTACAATGTGCCCATGTGTTAAAAAAAAAATCTTTTCGATGTAGAAAAGACAAAATGATTTGATGTGGTGTTTAGGCAAACATCATCATCATCTACCTAGCCTTTTTCTCAACTATATTGGGGTCAGCTTCCAGTCAAGCCGGATTTAGCTGAATACCAGTATTTTACCTCTAAAACCTATTAAATGGGGTAACACGGTACTTCATAGCAAGACTAGAGTCAGATTTACTGGCTTTTAACTATTCGTAACGACTTGTGTAGGCAAACAAGTAATTTGAAAAAATGTTTTATATATGCTCTTATATTCTTTACTGAATACTTTACAGACTTAGAACAAGGGATGCACAGGCGAGCTTAACCCAGAATTGGGTTTCAATCCAGTCGGATCCAGCCATTTAGACATAAAAACGTATCTACTAAGAAAGAACGAGGCAAAAAGTAGCTTGAAGCCTATAAAATATTACTAAAGGTCACCAAAACAGGGTACCTTGGTATAAACAAGGTGTAGAAGAAAGAGCTGTGATGCCAACTGGACAGTTCACTTTCTGTCTTGCCCTCTGCGCAGAAAATGAAGGAAATTAGACCTCTACGTTACCATCTATGACACTATGGAAGTATCAGAGTTTTAAGACAGCAAAATTTTAAATCTACTGTCATTCTAGTGATACGAAAAGTAGAGATTACTAAAAGTGGAGGCAGAAAAGTCGATGTTCTTTTCATCAAGACCAAACTAAAGAAATGGGTCAAAAACTTGGTAAAATATAAGCAAGGTCGCACCAAATCGGATTGTCACTCTTTAACGCTAAATTATAGTTTCTCAGACATCTTTCCAAAGTAGCAAATAATAAAACGAGCTTCATTAAAACGTTGTACTTCAGACACGTTTCAAAACACAAATTACCAAACCGTGGGCGGCAGACGCGAAAACATAGTCGGCAACAATAGATTTATCTGTAAAAACCACTAATTAACCATTTCCTGTGACAAAATGGTGTTACACGTGCTGTCGAAGTCTTGAACCTTTATGTTTATCCTCCTTCCTCCTTTATCATGTTGCGACCTCCTTCGTGGGAACGTGGAAAGAACTGGCTAGAAACATTTTAATCTTAGAATTACAGTAGTATGTAGAAACGATTAGCCTGATTTTGCGTATTTCTTCGTGGCCCTGTCAACATTGCCGACAACCATTTTTGTTTTGTTTATTTTTATAATAGTGGAATCATCAATTAACTGCACTTTAGGAAAGAAGTCTGACTCTGGGCCTCTAGTGGATTGCATAACCGAAACTTCTGGACAAATACGAAATCTTCTGTAAAACTCACGCTTTTCTCGAGCTAAACCGATGGCACATATCCTCATATATCATATCCATATACCTACAGTTTTGTAAAGGAGGTGTCAATGTTAATTTGTTATTATGCCCATCGACATGTGGTTAATTATAGTGAGCATCTTTACAAACCATTACTGCGTCCACCATTTGTATCAGTAAGGTAGACATTTCTACGTCTACGATCGATCTGCCCAATGTATCTTGGCAACTAATTAAACTTCCGAAATTATTATAAGAAGGTTTTGGATTTGATACCCATATTTTCGATACCAGAGATCTTCACCAGTACACCGAGGGTCATTATGAAAAGAAGGTTGATACCACATTTTGTGGCACACATTGGATCAAAGCAAATAGTGGTGAGTTAGTGTGTTTGAGTGTGATTATTGATGCCAGTATTTATGGGGCATATGAATAATTCAATAATGTCAGGCATCCTGTCTGCAGGATATTTTTAGTCATTGGCTACTTGTTTACTAAAGAATATGAAAATATAACCGCTATTCTTGTTTACATCGCGACATCTGAATGTAGTGCCAAAATTAAAGTGCGTCATTTTTGTAAAAATGCATCAAATTGCTGATAATATAACATTGATATAATATTGAATCAAATGACGCATCCTATGTTATAAAACCCACTGCTATGTGGGAACATAGGAGTGGGATATGTAGGAAAGAAGGATCTTTACCTTGCTTCCCCTAGGACCCCGGGGTTCCCTTTCGTTAAAATCTTAGACGCATCTACGGTAGCCAATGTGAGGAAGATAAATCTGTACCTAAAATGGATAGATATTATTATTATTCTAATATATCCAGTTAGTTTTCAGCCGTACTACGCTTAATCACATGAACTATGACGTCATAATACACATTATAAATAGCTTTCCTCTAGAGATTTGTTGTCTTACATAAATCCTACGAAATTAACTGCTTGAATCTGTTACGTTAGTTATTTTAACTTTCTAATTTAAAATAACGGTTCCTTGTACGATTTATAATAGCGGGAGGAACATCCATTAGCATTTTTATAATCCTAAAATGTGTTTTTCTTGATTGAAATATTGTTTTTGTTAGGAACATTTGTAGCTTTGTTGTTTATATCACTCGTTTTGGGTTTATAGGACTTTTGGAGACTTTTATTCGGATGCATAAAAGGTGTGAGGCGCTTCATTAGAGGAAACCACAAAATGCTGATATAAAATATTGTTGAAAAATAAATACAATGTTAAAAAATATGTGATAGCTAATAGCCTTATAAAAATGTGGTATGTTCATGAGAAAACACAATGAAAATGATGCTTGTTGAGATATGTATACTCAAATTTATTTATAAGTTCTGAAATATTAAAAGAATTTAAGGGCGGGTGGACCAAGCGGCGGTAACATCCCGCTGGACACTGAGAAGCGACGCGTGGATCGAAATTTACTTGAAATAATCGTTAAATTTTTTTTTATAAATTCAATGAAAAAGCGATCGGGTAGAATCGATTCTAAAATGAATTACCTACCTATAAATTGATATATGAGTATTTATAAAATATGGTGGTTTATAGTACTCGTTTAAAATGTAATTTACTTGTAAAAAAACTGCAAATCGAAGTTACTTCAGTATTTTTTTCTATCGAGAAAATTGTATTGCATCGTGTTTTGAACGGGTACATGGTAAAGAGAAAGAATGTATCCTAAATATACATTTATTTCAGATTCAAAATGTTATAATTTGCCTACCAAAAGTGAATTCTAAAACATGCAAAACCAGGAACACAGGGCCTTAACCCGATATAGCAGAAAATAAAAGGCCATGACACGCCACGGCTGTAAATTAAAAATCGAAACTTACGGCTTAGTTAATGAAATAGTAGTACAATATCTACTAAGTACCAAAAGTTTGATACAAGTACTAAATGCTGGTTTGGTGATTTTTTCATACGCCATGGCTTATACAAAATGCAGCTGTAAAAATAAACCTGTGTTAAATGTCCCTCTATTAAACTTTTTAATTGCAGTAGGCAAACCTTACCTTTTTAATCTAGCAAATTGGATATCTATTTGTAATCAGACTATCAATGTCTTAATTTTAATATCTAGTTGATTTTTTTCAGTAACTGATTCGCAACTTCTTATAAAGTAAATAATTACATTGAAAATGTTATGGAGTTTTTCTGAAAAATCATCCTTTTTTGTTACAGTTCCTCTTTTGATTTAAAGGTCTGAAAAGTCGAGGATAGCTGCAGCTCCAAAGACACTACCAACAGCATTCTATTTCATGTTTCTATGAAGTATACCAGTTTTAACATCACAAACTTATGAATGTAAAACAGAGTTAGAACAATCAGTTTACGAGCTTCGAGAAATATAATTCTCAAAACTGAACACCACATAAGCGCTTCCATGAGTCAACAACAACTTTTCAAAGCAACGTGTTGCTGGTCGCGATACGTTTGAAAAATGACGATTTATTTGACGCTAAGAAGAACGTTGTTGCATATTTCCACGATCTCCTGTCCACAGAAAACATATGACGCAACATCAACCAGTTGATAGTCCATTAATGTCAAGACGAGAACGAAATAATAGCAAAAATATATACACTCACGAGCGACTTAACAGAAATGTCGTTGAGCGATCAAAAGACGGCCGCATGGAAATTGGTGAATAAAACTTTAATTTTACTAAAGTGATTCATAGTTATAGTACTCGATGATAGTTTGGGACTTTTATGCTGGCTTTATGAGATTTAATTAGATTAAATCGTGGCTCGATAAAGACCTTGACGACGGACTTGACAAATTGAAGACATGACCACACATTCTCAATGCTTCGCGTCGTTAATGAAAGCGATAAAAAAAATAACGACAAATGACGATCAGGATTCCATTTTCGAAATCAACTTCTATATTTAAATCCACAACTAAACTAAAATCTCGAAGCACTATTCAGTTTTATTCCCCTCATTACGAACTCTTAACAGTCCTCCTTCCTCGTATTCCTAGCTGTAAACTTACTTTTATTTCTGCAGACGCTAAATCAAATAACAATACCTACATACATCTAATTCTCGAACGAATGTAAACATGCACCTTATTTAATTGCCTATGTTTAACAAGCTGTTAACCCACATGTTTATTCTACCACCGTAGTTTATAAATCGGTTAGAAATCTGTTGGTCTGCGAATTCTATTCCTCAACCACTGAGGAGGTATCAACGAAACTGTCTAAATTAGGAATAATGATGCTTGGCAGATGGTCAAAAGTGCTGGATTGTTGAGATATTAACAGGTGGTAATACTTAATGAATAATTACAACCTGTACCTAGTGTTTAGTCCTGAACTGCTAATAAGAGCATTGTCTAAGAATTAATCGATTTTATCTATGCCACTTGATATTATAAAACTGAAAAGTTTGTTTGATCGCTTCAACGCGGCAATCGCAGCAACTACAAGTTCGAATTGAAACAATCTTCTAGTGCTAGATAGCCCACTTATTAAGAAAAGCTATACCTAGGCGTCAGGCGATAACATGACGCTACGACCTATAGGAGTGGAGCAGCAACCAAAGATATAGATGAATCTGCGGGATACAGCTAATAACGTAATATACTTTTCACTGAAAAGTTTAAAAAAAACATATCAATATATCTACATTAAGGCCACGAAAGCAAGGATTTGATCTTCTCTTACTTCGGTATTTATTAAATGAACTTTCAGGTGAGCTCAAGGGTAACCCAAACCTAAACACACTGAAGATCTTTCTCCACGAAACACTCTGTAAATCATCCAAATGTCTGTTCTATATTATCCTCACATTATTAAACAGAAACACATTTTACAGCCGCGTCGAATTTCTCAAATATTCTGACAGCCAACCGAAAAGCAGCGATGAAGTTATAATACCCTGAAATACATACATTTTAGTATCGTGAGGAAAATTTTGAAGTCATAACTAGAGCTTCAATATCTAAGAGCTTTTCAACGATAAATCACGTCACAATGCAAAATATAAGGCATCTGCAGTAAATTCGATCACGATCATAACATTAAAATATAAAACATTTGAAAAATTCGTTGATAGAATTAACAATACATATAGTACTTCAATATCACAACACATTAATTTTAAGCTCCAACCGAACCTGAATCTTTTACGGTGTACAATAAAAAGGATATGAATACATTAGTAGGTAGAGTAAACAATACAATACAATTACAATGCTCGTTTAAAATTAAATCATAACGATTAGGTAAAGCTAATATTAACATTTCTGCAATGATTGATTTTATAACATAATTAAAACTTCTGGTAAAATCAATAATCATTAAAGACAAAATAGGAGCTAAAGAGTGCCTCAAGGGACTCCAGAATTAGACACAGAGGGCTTTGAAAAGTAATTAACGGTCAGTGATAACACTGTTACACGATCTGAGTAGATAGGAAGAATACCATTCAAAATAGTTATGGACAGTTTCTCGCTTAGACGTTCGTGATTTATCTTGTCAAAGGCTTTACCAAAATCCGTATACATGGCAATGATAGCGAGGGACACGAAAATCAAACATCTGGACCAGATAATTATGTTATAGCATGAAGTTACTTCTAGCAAGCGTACTCCATCGTTGATCACATCATCGCTTATCCTCAGTTGAGATAGTGGTCAAACGCGAGCCCATCAATGATAAATGAAGTAACTAACCGTGGACATAGTTTTCATAAAACCTATATAGAGTTATTGTCACACAAGAAAGTTGCGAAGGTTTCCAGAGGACTTTCTGTATAAACTAATTTTATTGTGAAAAAATTGCAGATATCACTACCTGTAAGCAGCATCGCTATCTAAGCTCATTGACGCTAGATAAGATCCTTTTCAATACACTTACTACTAAGAAACCCGCTCGTTTCCTTATCACTTTTAGGCTCACAATTTACTGTTTTGAAAGTACGTGAGCTTGCACTCGCCACAATTTATTGCATTTATTGTATCAGGATCGCTAGTTTATAACTATAAAAAAAAGGCTGTGCGCTAAGCGAATCCTACGACTTGCTGACGGTCAACCCTCGTTTTTTTAGGGTTCCGTAGCCAATTGGCAAAAATGGAACCCTTATAGTTTCGCCATGTCTGTCCGTCCGTCCTCGCTTAATCTCTGTGACCGTTAGCTCTAGAAAGCTAAAATTTCGTACCAATATGCATGTCAACCACGCCAACAACGTGCAAAAATAAAAATTGGAAAAAAATGTTTTATTAGGGTAGCCCCCCATTTTTTTTTTAAATTTCAACCCTGACGTGTGATATATTGTTGGATGGGTATTCAAAAATGAATAGGGGTTTACTAAAATCATTTTTTGATAATATCAACAATTTTGGAAATAATCGCTCCAAAAGTGAAAAACAATGTGTGTGTCCCCCTCTAACTTTTGAACCATAATTTTAGAAAATATGAAAAAAATCTGGAAAGTAGAGATTTATAAAGACTTTCTAGGAAAATTATTTTGAACTTGATGGGACGAACAGTTTTTGAAAAGTTGGAGACATTTGTGACGGACGCGAAACTATGGACCCTACACTGAGCGTGGCCCGACACGCTCTTGGCCGGTTTTTGTGTTTTTTTTCATAAGTGTATTAAAAAACATCGTTTAATACACGTGGAAATTTTACCTCGATCGCAATGACAAACTTTCTCCACTTCACAAACCAACACTTCACTATCAAAATGGGTTTTGTGGGATAACATCCAATCCCGCTCTCCCTAACGACAATTCTGTTCCTGAAACTTCTCGTTCCTTATCCACGAATACATAGTTTCCAAATTAAGGGCGTTACCCTCCGAAGCTAAGGTTAGGCGCGAACACAAATAGACGTTTCTTCAACATTTGTTTATTGTATCGAACGTTTATTAGAACGCGATGAAATACTTTGATATTATGGTTCTTCGGGTCTTGAGTTTCTTTCGCCGCTTCGATAGCAATGTAAACATTTGGTACTGTGTCGGTATGATCCACATAGTTTTTGGCGAAAATAGAACCGGCCTACGCTCAAACTTCTTTAACATCGAAGATTTTCGTGGCATGTATGTTAGATGAAAGCATACTAACCATTCGGTATAAATTTCTGTTAAAAGTACGCACAACTTGTAACTATGGCTTTTTGCTCGACTATCTTTTTGTCAAAACTGTTTCTGCACTTGCGTTCAAAATCTGTAAGTTAAGCTTTTATAATTATTTACTATTAGCGTTACATTTCATTAATCATAGATAGTTTTTAGAGGATAGAAGAGATAATAAATATTATCGGATGGAGTGGAAGTGGGTGGGATGTATGAAGTATGAATGATACGAAAGAAAAGAGTTGAAGACAATAAAATCATAGCGTGACAGTTTGAAGCATTGAGTATAGGAGGTACTAGGTACTAAAATTTTTGGTACTTGAAAGAAAAGGCTGAATGTGCATATATATAAATAAACATTAATTTTTTTTTTCTTTCCTACATATGTGTGTGAATACCAATTCTATCACAGTCAAAAAGCCAACAGTTATCAGAGATTTCTACAAACTAAAATGAGTCCATATTCCCGGACGTCATCGATCCATTTTCCGTGTTAAGCAATACGAAATCTTCAACGAAAGTTTCTCGATAGCTCTTCAATCAAAAATTAAAATTAGTAGAGAGAAAATCAAAGAAACTTCTTTGAATTTCTTCCGTACTAAATTTAGGATGATCATGTTGAAAGTTTTATTTTTAAAAGCACCCTACTGATTTGTAAGGCGATACGAGACATCAGCTGCGGGATTTGTTGACGATCTTATTTAGACGTGCTGAAAACTGTTGAACTAACGAGATGAAAACACGACTCTTAAATATGATATTTTCAGTTGTTTGACTGTCGTTATAAGATGAGTTGAGGATGAAATAACAAAAGATTTGTATGCTGTTGTAGTTTTATTAAATATAAACTGATATCTGTGGGAATTTTTGAAAGAGTTCCCGTGACCCTGGAATGGAACTGAAAGACACTGGTGGGTTTTTGTCAGTAAAAGTTTGACACATCCACTTAGTCCGCCTTAGATAAGACTAAGTTTATTAGATAATCAATCATCGTTAAACTAAAAAAAAAAAGGTAAAGACCAAGATGAGATGCTGAATTCCTAGACATATACAAAATTAGAGCACTCGAGGTGGCCTACCAGCAATAACGGTCGTAAAAAAGTCTAAAATACTTGAGTTCCAGCTTCTGCAAACGTCTGCATATTCATATTTTTTTTTTGTCAAACATGGTTATTATAGAGGTGTTAAAATGAGTACAGTGCTCTATGTTTTGCCTAATATTGACATACAAACTTACAGTAAATCTCAACATGCAATATTAACAAATATTAAAAATTTCAATAACTTTGAGGTAAATTCTTTAAAGTCAAAAATATCCTAAGGGAACCTAATATTAATTTAATATGACTGATCAGCGCTTTGCAATGTCAGATGATCAGTTTCATATAGTTAGAACTGTAAACAATCTAAAAATGTATCTTGTCTTGAAGAAAAAATAATTTTGTCAGCTCCTATCCTGATATTCTGCAAAGCTGAAACACCATTTTAAAAACTGTGCTCCTGAATATCCAGATAATAACTGCGTGCTACATCGTCACATCTTCCAAATTGTCTTAACTTCTGCCATTTAAGAAATAAGTGTACCTACTCGTACGTGTGTTTAGAAGAAGGAAGAATAGGTACTGTGTTTGGACTGTGGCTACTGGAGTTAGAACATCATTACTCAGCCATTCCAACGACTAACTAGCGAACAAGCGAGAGCTTCAGAATGTCAGCGCTGATCCTAAACTGAACACGCTTAGTGAATGAACATCAAGCCGTGGACATTAAAACATAAATTGTATCCAACTCATTAGACGTGTATTTCGGGAGTGCACATGCGTTCATTCATAATATCGTTCACATGTTCAAATGGTAAGTCGTCCTCACTGTCTTAGAGAATATCGAAGATATAATACTTAATACAATAAAGTGAAGTGTTTGTTTGTTTTTCTTTAGGTGTTTTGATTAAAATATTAAAACCCGTAAAGGAACTCTTACGTACCTATAATCCGTCTAATGAAAGCGCGACCTGAAAAAAAGAGGTTAAATCCAAAAATGTTGTATGTGGTATTACTAACTAGTAGGAGAATCATGTATTGACACTTGGAATGTGTTCGGAACGAAGCTGAGAGGTTATCATTTGAGCTTGCTTACGGCATTAGCTTACACGACATTGGTGTTTGTAACAACATTCTTGCATCCCCCTTATCAGAGGAAGCGAGATGTATATATAATATGGTTGATTGTGCTTTGAAGCGTAGATAAGATGTAACTGTGTACCTGTAACGTTTGTAACTATGGGGATGGCATGATCATGCATGATCAAATCCCTTTTCTTAACCAATAAAGATGTAAAAAAAAAAAAAATGTTTTGACACTTCACAATTTTTTTTTAATTTCTACGATTGCGGCTGAAAAATGTTGCCAATTAAATTTTAAAAAAGACTCCAGGTCGCGCTTTCATTAGACGCACTCTATCTGTCTGTCATTAGTCACAGCTGATTTTCTTTGATTTTACTAGAATGGTTCAGTTGGATACAAATGAATTTTCGACACACTTGCTCATAAAGTGGCTGTTATTGCACTACACTTAGGTAGGTATATAAAGGGGCTCGTTACCAAACTGTGACATTTTGATTACTATTATGCACATGTGCGGTAATGTAGTTAGAACCTTTTTGTTTAACCTCTTTTTTGTCAAAAAGAGTTTTAAGACAAAAAATAATAAAATTTGTTATTGCGTTCAATAGCATATAATTTATGCTATCAAAGTCAAAGTCAAAGTCAAAGAGTTTATTTGTGTACACAGGTAAATTTTAGATGTAACAAAATATAAGTTTCTCCGTGTGCTGCCACAGTAAGCGGCATACAAATATTACTAAGTTTGGTAACATCTATGGTATAGGTACACACCATAGATGTTGGTTTACATGTAACAATAAAAACACATTATAATAAAAATACACAAAATAACACAATTAACAATATACATTAAAATGTTGCCTTACTCTCAACCACAACTGTAGGTACTATTTACATAAAGAAGTACCTATAATTATTTACTAAGAACTTAAATTTAATAACGCGCTCTACCTATACTTACAAGATAGAGTGTAATTCGTGTTTTACTTACTTATTTCATGCAATTTCGTGTTTAAATAAACTGTTTTATATGCAACCTCATTCTTATTTTTTCTAAACCAACCAAGCTAGAGTAGCTAGTCTATGGCCGCCATTTTTCGCGCATGCGCGCGTTTAAGAAAAGTCAATTTTCTAGCCGCCATATTTAAAAATTAGGGACCACTATACAGTCAAAATAGTTAATTATAACTTAATTGACTGCACATTTACGAACGGTTTCTTTAGATAAACTTTTCATATACCTACTAAATAAAGTTGATTTTTTATTTATTTTCTTCACAAGTGTGTCGAAAAACGTCGTATGATACACGTGAGTAATTGGTCGTTATCGTTAACGACCCACATTACGCACTTGTATCATAATGTACTATTATGTGACACTTGAAATAAAACAGATATGTAACGTAAACAAAAAAATAATAATATGGATCACTTTTGAAAGATAAACCAAGAATTTTAAAAAAGTTTCTGAATCTGTAACTATCATGTATCATTCGCTCTGCCCAGGAGCGGGAGGGCGTGTGCAAAAACACCCAAATCTTGAAGAGGGTATTGACATTGCTAAGAGGAGAGACCCGAGGAACTGAGCAAAAAGAAAAAGACTAAAATGGCGCTAAGCTATATCGAAACCAATACAAATCATTTGTTTTCTTGGGTAGGGGTAAAATATGAGATGGTAAAATAAAAAGAAGAAGTAGGTACAAGTAGAAAGAATGAAAGAAAAATGGTTTATTTAAACGGAAAGACAAAAATAATAATAACGAAAAAACAATAAAAATGGCAAAATATGCGTCAGTTCCGCGCAAAACGGCCGAACGCTCAGCAAAATGCAATGCCCTCACACATAAAGCGACGAGGGCACAGCGCTGGTTTTCAGAGAGTAACTAGTAGTAGAAGTAGTGTACAGGTAGTTGAAGTAGGTAGATAACAGCGCGGGAGAGCAAAACGAAATAGATATTATTATATAATTTGCGATGCTATTGATTCCAAATTTACGAGAAATAATTTAATTAGCTTTGTATGCGGATTGTGGAATTTGAACACTAACGATCTTAATGAGGACACAAAATAACAGGTTGGAGTTTATAAATTAGTTAGCAGAAATACAATTCGCATTTTATCTATTCTGGCGAATGCATTGGTAGTTAGTGCAAGTTTCATGATGGTGCTTGTAATAATAAGTTAACATAATCTACTAGACTAGTAAGATTTAAAATCTAAAATATTCTACCATTTTTAAATAGGCCTACATAGGCACTTATAAAAATTTGAGCACTGTTCCAATTGATCATTTCCTTTGGAGAAAAACTGGCAAGAAATATCACGGATACTCTTTCAATTTTTGTAATTTATTTTTTACAATATTTCCACCAAAATATTAATAGAAATGAGAGGACAGCACCTACACCATAATACCAAAGGAAGGTAATTTGTGGTCTAATCAAAAATATAAATAAAAAAATAAGGATGTCTTTTACCTATGTAAGGCTAAAGGTGGCCTTTCGAACCGAGCGTCTATAGCGTCAGTGACGCCGCGACAGATAGATGTTCTATACAAATGTATGAAATTCTAGGGAACGACTTTCGAACCCAGCGACACTGACGCCGCGTCAGTGACGTCATTGACGCCGCGCAGGTCCAGGCAAAATTCAATATAATGTGACTATTACTAAACTTCAATTTTATATATACGTTCATTACTGTCGCGGCGACACTGACGCTATAGACGCTCGGTTCGAAAGGCTACCTTTAGTAATACTTACGGTACTTCTGAAAATCAAAGCCCACCATTTAAACCAACTCAGAAACAATTTAATCAAAGCAGCTGTAAGACTATTCGAGAACAAAAACATTGCAAACATGATTCAGATTTATAACAATGATCTAATTTCATCAGCTGTAGTGGAAAAATTGTTGAAACGCGAAAATAATGCGTCTCTAAATCACAACGAACAAAAACAATTGGCATGGCTTTCAAAGACAAACTGCACGCTTTTTGTCATTCGAAAATTGAAAATTTAAACGTGCGTGCCTTTTTCTTTTAAGAAAAATAAATGACTAGTTGATAGGTGATGGTCGTACTAATACAAATTAATGTTGAAAGCGCAATAAAACTTATACTTGAGAAGCGTAGACGTAGACGTCCGCCAGACAAAATATTCATTGTTCAGTAGCATTTGCCAATTAGCTTTCTGCCTGAAGATTTACTGCTAGAAGACTGCAACTTCCCTATTGCTTCTGTAATTATAAACAATTCAGCTGAGAATAGAATAAGTATTCTCGTAAAAAATTACACCTGGTCGAAATAACACGAAAGATATTTGGGTGAAGAGGATAAAACATTTTTATAATCTTACAAGGGTGATTTCGGGCATCCTACAAGCAATTAATAATTTCTTGTTTTTGAATAACTCGCTTCCGAACAAAAGCATTTAATCATCAACGTTCGCATGTAGATTAATGTTTTTCGAAATGTCTCTTTTGTTTTCTGGCTCTTAGCACGATTTTTTAAACCCACGCTGAAGCATCGGTCATTAATAGCAAAGTGCATAATTTTTCCACGATTTTAGGAGTTTCCTGTGAAGTCAGAAGGAAGAAACGCCCGAGTTGGCCCTCTACAGAGCATATTTGGAGGAGAAGACAATCGCCGTGTCACTGATACACTCACATGAACCTAAGGATCTCACACACACGCACACGAATCAAGGAGCATTCCGCCACAAACGCCTTGAAAATCCTGAGAGGCAAAATAAAGCCTAAGACTGAGTGCGGAAACCACTCTCAAACATAACATAACGCCCGAGTTTTACCTCTGTGGGGTTCTCTCGGAGAATACGGTGGAGGTCTGCCCCACATTGGCAGAGCACCGCCATGTCCTTGTGGAGGTGATCAGCGGCGGTGAAGACCCTGGTAAGGGATAAATTCATGGGATTCATGGTTTCCGCCTTCTCTAAAAAAGTACAGCGAGTGAAGATGTAGCGAAAAGTGTAAAAGAGACGCAATCCTCAGCACCGGTCACCACAGGACGAGGGTGCTAGGGCCAATGCTTACCAGGACAGCAGGATGGTTCGTAAAAGTCACCGTGGCCCTAGAACGCAAGAGGCAACAGAAGGACTCAGGTAGGTTTAGTTAGTAAAAACCAGGCATTTCATTACCGCTCGCTCCATCAAAAGCAGATTATTTGATGATATTCGAACCAAAAAACGCTTTTCACATCTCTGCAACTGTTTTATGATTATAAACTACATCTTACTTTACTAGTATTAGTCATCCGCGCTTTTGATAACCACAAGAATTTACAGCTTTTTGACGTTTTGTCCCACCACATAAATATCGCTTGACGTTTATACGTCCATCTCTAAACCCATATAAAAGTCACCTAAGAAACCATTTTCTTCACTAACCAACGGACGCATAAAACTGTTGGGAACCGCAACATAAAGAATAATAAAACACATTATAATCTCTGTTTTACAAGCGTTCCGTGGCACCTATCAAATCAAAATGTCGCGATCGAAATAGGTGACAGCGACATCTAAACATTTTTCGTGGATTCTGAAATAGCTATGGGATATATGAATGGGCTAACGTAGTGTGGGCTCTCCTTGACAGCTGTCTTCCTCCATCATGTCGAAAGGGAACGTCGGAGCCAATCAGCATTCACATACCGTAAGTCGTGTCTAATTTGACAACTTTGCTAAATGATCTTTGAACTGTACACGTGCGTATATTTAGAAAAACAGCGCTAATGCAAATGGGACAGATGAATGATTTCTATTAGGAGAAAAACTTCAAACGAATTTTAAAGTGTGTTGAAGTATTTGAAACATTCTTCTTCTACAATATGAATTAGGTACATCCCGCAACGAATCTCTGTATCTTTAGCGAGCAAAGGTAAACACGGAAAATTATAATTCACAGAATGGCAACTAACGCTAGCTATGAAATGGTTTCTTCCGAAGCACGTCAAGCCCATAACTCGTCGTCTAGCTATTACTGAACCGTTTCCCAACTGTGAACGGTGCGGGAGTTACCGAATTTGTCAACAAACCTAATTTCGTCTGGAATAGTTTATCGATTACGGATTTCCTTAGTACCGATTACAAATAAACATCCTCGATAGAAAAATCGATGTAAGTATGACGTTTCCGATAGTCCGATATGCACGACCCACTCACGGAATCTAGAGAAAATCACTGAAATATCTTGTTCTAATAATATCGGGCTGAACTACAGTCTGCGTCATCTGTGCTTCCGTTGCGAACATGCCAAATCTTTAAGGGAAGAGGTTCCGCCTCTAAACCGATTCAACGATTTGTTTCGATTAATTAATTACTTTACGTTTAATTCATACGTTTGTGTCAACTAAATAAGTATTTATAAGTTCACACCCACTTTCAAAACCGTTTATATTTTTGTCAATTACATCTTGTGACAGAAAAGAAATGAGTTGACATCAAGACCACCTAGTAGATTTTTTTATATAAGTAATAATTTACTGGACTGACTGCAACATTTTGTACAAGCAAACAGCAAAAAAAAAACAATGACATATAGAGACTAAAAATGGTACGTTTGTAATATTTGTCCTGATACCCAAGGAAAGAATTAACTTGTGTTATGGGTACTAGGATTCTCTCAGTAGCATTAGACTATAAGTTAGGTACATCAGAAGGTAGAAAAGTAATCGGTCAAAAAGGGCTGTTCCCTTTCACGTGTGTGAGTGTGTGGTATGTGGAATCGTGACTTAGGAAGAGTGCGTAATTATTTGTGCACAGAGGATAATTTTTGAAGAGAAGAATTGAATGCAGTTATGTTATTTGCAGTTTTTATACTAGGTAGGAATTCTATGCGTCACTATCTCGGGACCTGGTTAACCGGAGTGACGAATGTCCCTGAATCTGTCGACCCTGGATCTTTTCAAGAGGGTTCGAAATGGGGGCTTTCTGCAGTGCTCCAACGCCCAGTGCGGAACAAGAGAGCACTTATAATCTCCCTTTCCCTTTACGCAACCTCCTTCCACGACATTCTCGTAGATCACCACGTCTCTCATCATCTTCATGTACCGCATTTAACGTTTGAATCCCCAACCGGTCCTATGAGACAGCGCTGTTATTGTTTTACTATTGTGTCTCGTTTCGCGGGTATCTGAGTAATTAACCTTTCACATACCCACAAAACGAGACACAATAGTAAAACAATAACAGCGCGGTCTCATAGGACCGGTCGGGGATTCATGAACTAATGCAAATAAATGGCTTTGACTTTGACTTTTGACTTTGATCTCTGGACTCTACACTGCTGACCGTGGAACGAATCACGGTCTCTGCAGCGGCAGGTAGCTTATACTAGGGACCTTACTGAACTATGTTAAGGTCTTAGTATGGCTATAAGTCGATGATTCGGTGAGAAAAAATTACTTCTTCTTAAAAAACATCCTGTGAAAACTACAAAATAATTTATTTCTTAAATATTTTTTGTGGATGTGGTGGGATGAATATCGCCAAAACTGGACGGAGAAAGCGCAGGCCCACGAAATGTGGAAGTAGTGGAGGGATGCTTAGCGAGGTGTGAGACAAAACAGGGGCCTTACCATATCGTGTTAGAACGTCAAGCGTGCGAGCGAGAAAGAGGGATGAATATACACCATATAGCTACTATCCCTTTAATAATTATTCAGTTTAGTTCATCAAATGGATCGCGTTAAGAGCTCATTGTAGGGCTTCAGTCTAGCAAAACAAAAATTATAGATATAGTCCGTCTACTGAAAGCGCGACCTGAGAAAAAGAAGTTAGCTCCAAAAAAAATGTATGTGGTAGGTATTGCTAACTAGTAGGAAAATCATGTCTTGACACTTCACATTTTTTTTTAATTTCCTACAATTGCGGCTGAATAATGTTGCCAATTAAATTTTAAAAAAAGCTCCAGGTCGCGCTTTCATTAGACGCACTTCTATCGGTATATTTTTCGACCGGCTCGGCTGTTACAAATATCAGTTATCTACATACGCTAGGTGATTGAAATGCAATATCAGAAAAATATCAAGAACCTATTGCCCTTGAAACTAGTCTAGACTGCTCTTTAGCAGTCTAGACATCTAGGTCTCTATCATATATTAAATTAGAGCTAGGTATCCGAAGGTTATTCGAGTTCACCAATGACGTCAAAGACGTTATTTTTTAAAATACCGTGACACATCTGTAGGTACGTGTTATTTTAATTTAAGATCGTGCTATTTCTGTCTGAGTGAAATTACTTATTATTTGCGCCTAGTCTAGAAATAGGTACGTTATGTAGGTATTCGTAAACGTCAATGGCTGATGAGTTTGTTGTATTTTCGGTCACTCGTGTCTTCTGTTGTGTTGTGATGCAATGTGCCATGTAATAGTGTCTTGACAACAACATCAGTACCAATGTAGAACGTACTTTCTAGTTGTTTTATTAATATTTGTATAAGCACCTAGTTAAAGTCAAAATATTTTTATTTCACATAGGCCTACATGGGCACTTATAAAACGTTAGAAGCTAGTGCACAGTTCCAATTAGCTATTATTTTCTATGAAGAAGAACCGGCAAGAAACTCCATGGTTAGTCTTTTCAAAAAACTATTGGGTTTACAGTTACGATTACATAGGTGTAGGGCTGCCATCCGTCCGGGTTTCCCCGGATTTGTCCTAGTTTAGAGGGCGTCCGGGGAGCGTCCGGGCGGGGTTTCAAAAAGTGTCCGGGTAAAACCCGGACGCTTTTAGTGTCAGGGGCATTCCCGATTAATTAAAAGATAAGCGATATCTAAACAAATCTTAGTTAAAAATTCTTGGTAACCGCAACTAAGCTAACTCCGACGGCGACGCTTCAAAATAGCCGATGACGGTCGATAAATAACTAGCAAACAAGCTGCTTAATTGTATACATTTTATTTTTATTGTAATATTTTTTTTCTGGGTGTCCGGGGAAAAACTGAATTTCATCCAAATGTCCGGGGTTTTCGAAGTTTTTGTCCGGCGCCGGCGATTTAGGTGATGGCAGCCCTACATAGGTGCATACTATATTTTTCTATGTTAATAATATGGAATTCAATAAAGTATTGTGTACCAATCTTGATTAGTTCAATATTATCATAAGTACCAAGTTGTTTTCCAGTTCCCAAAGTCGTGCCCAATTTTTCTAATTTATCTTTTTCTTAGAAGCTTACTCGGGGTATTGATACGAACCAGTCGAAATTGAGACCCGAAGCCATTAGGATGCTCACAAAAAATATGCCATCGAAGAATAGCTTTATCTCATCATCAAAATTTACAATAATACCTACCAAAACAAATGAGAGAGACTCCCTTTAATTCATGAATCCCCGACCGGTTTCATGCGACCGTGCTGTTATTGTCTTCCCTATAACTGTTGTGTCTCGTTTCGCGGGTATGTGATAGGAATAGTTCTAGCACTAGCGGTTAAAATTTCTAGATACAAAATTTGTTTATTAGGGAAGATTTTTTTAATAAAAACTGACAATATTGTTATTGATTTCTTTACCTCTAAATCTTTTCAGAGTTAAATTAGTTTTTAAGTCATCAATTTGTTGTTATGATTCAGAATTAATACAATATTTTGTTAGTGCATAATTAACGCAAGCAGATCTACTAATTACCTATGTTATAATCGTTAAATATCCTAATGCATTTCTAATAAGTAGACTTGTTATAATTGTTATTGTTAGCTATGATAAGTTATATTGTTTTGACACATAATAGTTGTAGTCACAATAATAAATCGCCTTTACCAATTGTTTAAATTTTTATATGCCAGTAGATACCTAAATGGTTAACATGCAAGAGTATAATTCTAAGATTCTTATATGCACCATGTTTTATTGCAAAATAAAATAAAACCTACACTGTAAATTATAGAACAAATTACAAAATCGTTTTTGCAGTTTTCTAGTGATGACTAACCAACTAACAACATATTACCTATTAAATCCTCTTTATAAATTTTGATCTGCAGAGGTTGATCGACTCTCTGTTTCTTTCGATCGAGAGACTTAATTTTATTACAGAGCTGCAGAGCTACCTAAATCACTAAAGTTTATCGCACAAACAAAATACAAATACTGGACTAGATTTACGGCACAGAATATTATTAAGAAATCTGGACTTTAGCCTACTTGTGTTAGCACGTTTCTGTTGAATAATACAAGCTATAAACTGATAGTTTTGAAAAAAAGAGAAGAGGAATTTAGCACGTCTGCAAGTTGTCTTTAAATTTTCTCAATAAATCTCTAGTCGAGATAGATGTTTCAAGAATGCTTTTACTTCGGGTAAATTCATCTTCTTCTATTGATTATTTACATTAACTTTTGTGCGTGGAATTTTGTAAGTAGCCTAGACATTAGAACTACGTAATGTAACAGCTAAAAAGCAACTAAAATCATCGTAAACCCACATACAAGTTATTCTATTGTTCCCATCACACGTGTAGGCCGATGTTTTCCGTCAAACACAAAATTCTCGACGTTCAATGACTCCATGAAATCCTAAAGAAAAATGTATTAGTAGATCTGTTGGAGGCGGGCGGACCGGGCGCACAGTTTGACGGTTGCGTTTGCACATTGCCGAAGTAATAGCCCGAGTAACCCACATCGGAAGCGTTCGGAACTGTAAAGAATTTGTGTAAAATACTGACAAGTTAAATGCGTTGCTGGACTTAATACACCCGTTCGGGACTTACGTCAAATAGACATTTACAGTCTATTTTTTTTAATGTGATCTTTCGAGTCGCCGGCGATAAATTCGGTGATCAGTGCTAAAACGTGGGAGGTATTGTATGGGTTCATTCAGTTTTACTTGCTTCTTGGTGGCGTCAACGCCGTGAAATTATTACCGGATTCCAGCTGTGACGTTGAAATACGGGTGTGTCTCATATGCCTAGTTCGCACTAAGGTAGTACTTTAGTTTAGTAGCGAGTTATTTAGTAGCTATTTAGTTTCCTTATTAGATTAGTCGACTAAATTTTTGGTGTTCAGATGCGTTTAGCTACTAAATTACTCGCGAATAGACTAAATTACTAGCTTAGTGCGAACTAGGCATTAGATTCAGAGATTCCAAGTCACTTATAATGTTGGTAGTATGCACGTAGGCAGGTTCTGTGAGCGTTATATTTAAAATTAGTCCCAGGGAGTCTTTTTGCCTGCATTGCAGTTTGTCTAAAACAATTTATTGTCCTTTAAATATATTTTATGGAAATCTGCCATGATGCCTGGATTTATTATGTCCTATTGGCTTTATAATGCATGAAAATTAAGATCCTTTCGCTTATATCGATGTTAGCTTTTGGATATGCAACTGTCTTTTGTGACTTAAACAGTTCGAAAGAATTTGTACAAATTATAAATTTAAAAGTGTGTGAAGAAGATAATAATAGGTATTTATAATTTTTTAAATTCTGTATCTAGAATAAAAACTTATAAAACGTCAGAAGCTAGTGCACAGTGCCATTTAATAGTTTCGTATGTACCTATACCTAAAAGAATTGGTAAGAAACCCCACAAATACAGTGTTTCTGTTTTACAATTTATTGTTACGAAAAGATAGAAAAGACCAGTCAACATAGGTAGCACCAACTAACGGCCGAAATTAATAATCAATCTATCTCCAGTTTTGGCATACTGGAGATTGTAAAACAAATGATACAATACAAAAATGATCATGTTTTCTGTTGTTTCATTTGTTTTTCGATCTCCGATATGTGATAGATAGGTTATTGATTTCGGCTGTAAGTAAGTATATAAGAAAACTGTAGAGGGGGAAAAAAAATAAAAAAAGAAGAATCTTAACCAGATCATTTAGTAGATAGTATATACGAATGAATAGCATTTGCACAAGTAACTACTAATTATAGTCACAAATAATGAAAGAGAATCATGTATTATAATTATTACAAAAATCATTAAAATAAAGCAAAGATTACGCAGCTAATGAGCTACCAGGGAGACTACATAAGTAGAAAGTCATTGACTTACGAGCTTGTCTTCAACGTAGTCTTTTATTTGAGAAGTAATTTCGTGCACTATGTTCCGTAGTCGATTTTGGCTACTATAAGAAAAGGATAATTGCCGTTAATGAGAAATAGCTTGATTGTCTTACATTTGCATATTACAATTGCATGTTTACCGTGCGTTATCTATACTAATATTATAAAGAGGTAAAATTTGTAAGTTTGTATGTAGGGGGTAATCTCTGGAACTACTGGTCCTATTTGAAAAATAGTTTCAGTGTTAGATAGCCCATTTATCGAGGAATGCTATAGGCTATATATCATCACGCTACGACCCACGGGAGCTGAGCAGTAACGAAAAATGCGGGTGAAACCGCAGGGGACACCTAGTCTTTAATATCGATATTACGTATAAATACCTAGTCCTTCTTCTTCTAATTTAAAAAAGCGAAAATATGAAGTGTAGGCCGAATTGGTATGTTGGCAACTTTGAAACTGTTTAAAAGGTTTTCGAGAAAAACTATTTTATATTTTTCCCCGGATTGCTCTCTTTTGTAATATGTAAATCGAATCTACATCCATCGTAGTTTTCTACTTAGGAAATAAAAAAAAGCAAAGGTAATTAATCTAACTGAGGCTGCAAAGTCCTTCGGATCGATCCTTCCACAGTTAGGTTTTTTTTTTTTTTCTGGTAGGGGAATCATCAGAATGACTTCCCCCGCTCTTGGGCGGAGCGGGAGGGCGTGTCAGACTCGTACTGACTAAACCCCTACCCCGTTCCTTCGTTGCCTTCGTTCTGGGGGGGACTCGGTGTCAACCGTTAGGAATACCACATGTTCCTCCCTTCCACAGTTAGGTGCCAAATGACTAATAGGTACAGAGTAGACCTTATCGTGGATAAACACTAAGCATACTTTTTCTAGTAGAAGGTTCCTCGGGACCTGATAGAAACCGTGGGGTTTAACCAAGGAGTTTCAACATAGTCCTTCAATTATTGAAGCCCGTATGCGATGATCTCATCAATACGCGATTTCGATCGTCTGTCAAGACAATTTAATTAACTTTAATGTGGATTACTAACACAGATTTGTTACAATCAGGTCTGGACAGATTTATAAATTTGTCTGTAGTCCAATCCTACGCTTTCCTTCGAAGCTTCTGATTATTTAGAGATCAACCTTGTACTATTTCGATCTCCGATCAAGCCAGACTGTATAAAAATACATTTGAAATATAAAATGCGGAATAAAACGGACAATTTCAGAACACCTGGATTGTAGTGTTGGATACACGCCAGTAGTATGATAACTAAGTTACAAGAAATTTATTAATTTGTTAAATTATCTAACTAGCCTACTGGGGCCGTGTAATAAAACCGGAGGCCCTGGAACGAAAGGCAAAGAAGGAACGTAGAGGTAGGTTTTAGTCAGTAAAAGTCTGACACACCCTTCCGGGAGAAGTCATTAGATGATTTCTCACCAAAAAAAGTAATCCCACTAAACTGTAGACGCTGAAAACGCTTTCAGGAAGACCATACCTTATGTTCTACGGCAACCCTTTCATATTATAAAAAAAAAACCCAAAGTGCAAGGTTTTGCAGTATAATACCTACTTATATGCATATTGTACATACTGAAAATAGCAAAGATAGAGTGCGTCTAATGAAAGCACGACCAGGATTTTTTTTTTTATTTAATTGGCAACATTACTCAGCCGCAATTGTAGGAAATAAAAAAAATTGTGAAGTGTCAAGTCATGATTCTCCTACTAGTTAGTAATACCACATACAAAATTTTTGGATGTAGTTACTCAGATACCCGCGAAACGAGACACAATAGTAAAACAATAACAGCGCGGTCTCATAGGACCGGTTGGGGATTCAAACGTTAACCTCTTTTTCTCAGGTCGTGCTTTCATTAGACGGACTATATCTATATCCATCAACGATTGCATCACCGCTTACCATCAGATGGGATCACAGTCAAGCACTAGTTTATAACAAATAAAAAAAAAACTGTGCATAACTGTGGGATGAATTAATAGTAATTTTTAACACAGTTGCTCGTAAAGCTGATGTAATTCCACCGGTTTTAAATATGTAAAGCGGGTCATAAAAAACGCGTGTGTTATCAAAGCAAATAGTTAAGTTATAGTCCATACAAATTCCATAACAGCATTATTTGCCATTTCGCGCGCGGCGATTAGTTCGAAATTTGAATAGCAAATTCAAATTTCGAAGTAATCGCCGCGCGGCGCCAGTCAGTAGGCAGCGATTTCACAGACAGATTCAGTTTATAAAAAAAAAAAATTCGACACACAAATTAAAAATCAACTTTATTTAGTAGGTATACGAAAAGTTTATCTAAAGAAACAGTTCGTAAATGTGCAGTCAGTAAAGTTATAATTAACTATTTTGACTGTATAGTGGTCCCATGACATAGATTTTCTTGCGTACAGCACAAATCATTTTCCTCATAAATAGTTTTTGTAGACATATTTATAAAATCGGCATTTTATTTTTAAATATGGCGGCAAAAAAATGACTTTTCTTAAACGCGCGCATGCGCGAAAAATGGCGGTCATAGACTAGCTATAGCTAGAGTAGCTAGTCTATGACCGCCATTTTGAAAAAATATATTGGTTTAGAAAAAATATGAATGAGGTTGCATATAAACAGAAAATACAAATTTGATAAAAGATTTAATTAGTTAAATATGTAAAGTTTTAAATAGTTTATTTAAACACGAAATTGCATGAAATAAGTGAGTAAAAAAAAAAACAGTTTATTCGGTAATTTAAAAACTTGGCTGCATGGTCTCTAACGTCTTTGCCAACATTTTCACGCAGCTATGGCAGAAAATAATCCTCGCGCCATTTTCTCAAATTTTCTTTTCTTTGTACTTGTATTGTCAAAATATAAATATGACAACTTTCAATAATGAAGAAGAGCCATATATTACTTCAACTCCACCGGATATACTAACAGAAGCGCGAACCGCATGCGACAGCTTGCTGCCGTCAATATCCAAAGACAGTATCATTTTAATAATTGTAATTTCACTAACTGTTTCAATAATTAAAAATTAACAAAATTGTTTTTTTTTTTCTGTTTCCTCGCAAATGTGTTAAAAAACGTCGTACAATATACGTGCGTATTGGTTATAACATGCTCGGCTCAGTTACGCCCTCGCCTTCGGCTCGGGCTGAAATTCCGCCTCGCATGTTATAACCATCATTACGCACTAATATCGTAATGTACTATAAATGAAACTTTTGAACCAAATAAGGACTCGGCTACTTTACTTAAAGTAGCCGTGTTATTTAAGTTAGTGTTGTGTGTTTGTGTAAGTCAATTTACAAAATGTTGCCTGAAAAGTATTTGTACTTTGCTAGATTACTTACTCAAAACACTAAGTTTGTTTTCAACTGGTTGATTGTTTTTTAGTGAGTTAGGTAAATATTATTATACCTATGTAACTACACCGCAAATCGACCACCCAGGTAGTATGGCGAAACGACATATCCTGGGTGTAATACCGATGACACTATTATGAATAAACCTATTAATATAATAATTCTTGTTACTGTTAACCTTCTGTTAACATGCGACGATACTCGTAATTACAAAAATAATCTGTTGTTATTGAGTATTTTATTTTGAAATTCTACAACATTAATTATGCCAATAATCAGTAGGCATAATATCGTGACAATTTAACGATTTTCTTTATAACTGTAGGCATAGGGCATCACTGAAATATCGAGCTTTTGTTTTATACGATCGTAAAAATGTCTTCTGTAATGGCACAACAAGACTGATTGCATGTTTGCGTCTTTTCATCAAATAAACTGTTTAATTCTTCACCACCATTCTGACGTTAAACGTTTTATTTTTAAATCGCGCGTTCGAAATTCGAAATCATGACACTGGCATTTTTTGTGAAGACAAAAAGGAGTTCGAATATAAATAAATCCGAAAATAGGCTTTGAAATATATAATAATTTATGACACTTGTCGAAATCTGCCTATAAGATAAGCCAAAATTAGGATAATAAAATACACTCTAATGTAATAATGTGTGTCAGTGACAATCACGGGCTCTCGGCGAATGTTTTACCGCCTACAGACAGCTCAAATAATGCACTGATTTGGACAGATGAGGCATTGTTTGATTCTTTTAAATTCACAACTTGGTATCATAATGTTCACATAAAAAATTACAAAAAAGTATTGGTAAGGAAAGAATTTCGAATATTGGAAAAGAAACTAATTTTCATGTTCCCAAGCGTCGTTTAACAACATCATTGGCTTCATAATTGTTGATTTTGACAAGTTCGGTATTGTTAACTTGTCAAATTAATCATTATGAAGCCAATGATTGTGAATTCACATACAATTCAAATGACTTGAGGCCTAGGGCTGTTGAATTGTTCAAATGAGTTATCGCCCTGGAACGCAAATGACAGTTAAAGGAATACAGACGGTTTAAGTCAGTAACAGTCTGGCGGGGAAGTTATCTAATTATTTCCAACGTCAACAAAAAAAAGAGATACAACATCCAATTTATACTAACTATTTATTTTGCACACCTAGGTACCACAGTGTTATCTCGTATTATTCATTTCTTTTTTTATGCACCTGCCACCTTCTCTCTTCTTCACCCTAGGTTGACTTGTAGAGAATGCCTACGGCATTAAGTCCGCCAGTGTACCTACCTTAAATGTTGCATGAAGATCGAATAAACAAATAAAGGTTGATTGATAGAGTGTAATCTGTCTTGTAATTTTAGACATTAAGTAAAATGTTTGGCGTATGGTAAATTGTCCCACATTGAACCAGGTAAATTTCAAATTGTCATAGTGGGCTGGATGTTCAATCAATGCTTTTAATTTTTTGTGTATAGTTAGCATATTTATTTATCTTCAATTTTGTAAAACATTAATGTCTCATATTCCTTTTAGTTTCGGTGTAAAACAGGTTTTTATGAAAAATGATTTTTGGTTCAATGAGTACCACCGGTGGTACACATTTAACCAGGGTATCGTCCACATTGAGACACCTTATTAACGATGTCTTCTAGTTTAATTTATAAGGCAAATACTTTGTAATAATAATAATAATAAACAGTAATAATAAAAATCAGCCTTATATTTATAAAAATCACTTTAAATCATATGCAATTAAACCGAGAGTCTTAGTTTTATATATCACAAAACCTTTTCAGTCAAATTCTTATCATATTTTAATAATAAAAACAAAAGTAACAGTTTTTAATTATAAAAACAAAAGTACCTTCCATAATATAACAAATTAAAATGAAATTAAAATAATTGTAAAAAACACTCCTTTAACGACTGGGGTGTACACAGTAAACCGTGGTTCAATGTGTAACACCCTCAGGTGGTTCAATGTGAGACACACCACGTTTTATCACTAAACTCAAAATTTTACCGGCAAATCAATCTCTTAAAATCACGAATTATAGCGCTTTTAATTGCTAAATAACCGTAGAAAACAGTGTACATATAAATAAATTGATATTATTTAAACGAAAAAAGCTAAAAAAGAATGAAGTTGGCAAAATTTTTTTACTTTTTGAGTCAGTTTGCTTTCGAATACTCCTCACACAACCACTTTGCACGCGATCGCCACGCAAACTAGTGGGCAGAAACGGAACGTAAATACCTCTCTTTCACTCATATTAGTGTGGTTTGGCAATGTCACATTTTCGAGATTCGGCGGTAGTTCAATGTAGCTGCCTGGTTCAATGTGAGACACCCGACCCTATTTTAAAATGTCTTGTTCGGTATGTGTCCTATAACACATTCCCTTTCTCTTATGTAGCATTATATGTACCTATAGCTAAGTTTATGTGATGAAGTCTTGAGGTATTAAGCCTTCTGGCCCTTGTCTCATCCATAAGTTGGCTTGTTAGGATGTTTAGGTGACGCTTATTTCGTACTCTACATGAAGTTTAAATAAATTAGTTCGATCATCAACGTCTCCTCTCTACGTCTATTTTTTTTTCCTGCAACATCTAGCAAGAAGTGCCTATTGAATTCCATCTCTCGAACCTCATTTCGTCCGCAAATCGTTCGGCCTTCGCGCTCTACTCGCATATATTTACACAAACAGTAATTTTGTTTACATTTGCTGTGCAATGATATACAACTCGCTATAAATAGGGCAGCTACGTGCGTTCGCCAAGAGCTATTTTCTCGGTAATAATAAAACATACGGTTTTATTTGGGTCTGTCGGTTTGGTCGGCGAAAAATTCGCGGGAGAGAAGTTTGGAAGGTAAAAATTTAATTGGACGTTCGATTTTTTTAAAACGATGAGCCGATAGAGTGTAATCCTTCTTCTTTATAACGTTTCTGGCTGTACCTAGGTACGAGTACATATATAAGTTGGAATTTTTCAATTTAAAAATAAAACTCAGAAACATAAAGAGGTAGAGCAACTTAGGTTTTGTTATGCATATATCGTCGCCCTCCCCGCTAACTGTCGTATCTCACAAACTGACGTATCTGCACTAACATTACCTACGCGTTCTTAGCTATATTTCGAATAAGTTCTCTTTAATCGTCGTATCTGTATCGTTTACCGTTTAGGAGATAATCACGTATTTGGTTTTGCGAGACGTATCTGCTTCAAATTAATATGAATAAATAAATAGATACCTTAGGGCTTTAGGGCGACTACTAACTTAAAGAATAAGCCAAGAGCTATATAAAAAACTTTTTAAATAATTGATAAAGCCACAACTATCGCAACTACAGTAATTTGACTGTAACGCCCGACCGAAAAACAGTTGCCCTGGAAAAACATCAATTGCTAGTTAGGACAGTTAGCCGGGAGGGTGACGATATGTTATCCACATATTCTTTTTATATATGCTGTAAGAAAACTGCTCCAGTCTTGCCATGAAGTACCGTGTTACCCCAGTTAATGGATTGTGGGGGTCTGGTAGGCAGCCGCTCCTCGTAAAATAGGTATTCAGCTAAATCCGGCTTGACTAGAAGCCGACCCCCATATAGTTGGGAAAAGGCTAGGCTGATGATGACGATGATATGCTGTAAAAAAACTCAATTGTGGGTAAACTCGCCTGTGTACATCACCTGTCCTATTTTTATTTATTTTTTACAATGTTTGTGTTCATTATGTAAAGATATTGTGGGATGTTCCTACCTCACCCACGTACCTACTCTAGATTGAAATGCAAATTGCAGCATCATTTAATGGCCTATTTTGATGATGTTTTAAAAATGTATTGTCCACAATTTTGTTCTAGACTATGAAACGTGAACTTTGTACCTATCTGTGAAAGTTGTTGCCAAAAACTTAAATTTATTTTTGTCTTGACCAGTATTACTATAAAGGTATATTAAAAGTCTGTTAATAAAGTAGGACCAAGCAGAGTAATAACTCTGTCTATTGGTAAAAACCGCACGAAAATCCATACAGCAGTTTTTGAGCTTATCGCGAACTAATTTGTTTTGTGATATGAGTAAAGATCGAGTTAAGTAAATTAATTGTGCAGTACTTTTAACTAGCAATTCTCAGTAAATACTTAAGTATGTATTCTATCACACACACACACACACTAATAGAGCAGCTTTCACACAGAAACATGAAGCTAAGAAGAAGGAGAAGAAGAAGCAAAAGAAGTTGGCAGAAGAAAGAAGCATCAGTTCTCCATAAATTTGTCTTTTTCCGCTTTGCTGCTGATCATTGTGTGTATGTCAACAGCAAAGCGAAAAGGTCTCCTTTATGAGAACTTCCTCCGTGACATCGCAGCGAGACCGAAGACTACTTCGAAAGAAGTTCCGAAGAATGAAGATAAACCGCAACTCTTTCTTTTAATGAATGTATTATAAATCTGTTTTCTCTTATATATTTAAAAAAATATTTATGAAAATATGTTAAATGGTAATACATTATAGCAACTATTTTGTTAGTTCAGTAGTTTGGCCCTGGAACGGGTTTTATTCAGTAAAAAGTCTCTATAATATGGAGGTGAACCCAGAATGGCAGAACTTTTTTGATGACTTCCCCCTAAAGAAAGGGTCAAAGTCCTAGCAAAAAAAGTTGAAAAAAAGAACGTTGTTCTACTCTAGGAATTACTTTGTATCATGGGTGCGTTCACAAACATGTAAACTCACAAGCACACAATACTCAGACCCGAAACACTTAGTTTTAGGCCATACAAAAATCATTCCATCACTACAGCGCTAACGGTCCCGTCATAATGAAATTTCTTATTCCAACGTCGCATGTTTTTCTCTGTTTTCAGCAGGATTTTCTATAGATATATTCCAAATTGAAAAAATGTTATTCATCAAAATCAATAATTGTTTATAGGCCTACCAAATCGGAAGCTATAAAGTACCACACAGGTTGATGACCGCAGAATCATATCGGTCAATTCCTCCCACAGTATGGCCGTCATTTCGGCGACTAGACAAAACATGTCACTGACTAATATAGGACAAATATATCGCGTGAGTGAAAAGTGAATTTAAATAGGGGACAAATTTTGTTGAAACATGAATCATTATCTTATTTACACTAGACGTCACAACGTGCTGATCACAACAATAAAATAAGGCGAATGGGTGTTTAATCAATTATTATTTAGTCAATATTTTTAATTATGTGCTCAATGCGATGGTGGATGCGAAGTGATCCGATAAGGTTCACGCAATTTCAACGCTACGCGGTGGCTTTTGACGTAGTCGCTGCTTTAGAAGCCATTTGTAAAAAAAAACAAGTCAACGCAATCAGTTTTCGCAAAAATCTCAAACCATCTGATCGCAATCGCTTCGCTAATCGCCACACCACATCCACGTGCGGTTGGTCACGTAGGCCACTTTTATAAAGTGTCAATTGTTGTGTTAATTCACGCCGCATCGCTTCGCGTTCGTCGTCGTGTTTAATCGCCTAATCTAAGTTTTAGTAGGTACCTATTTTTTTGAACTAAAATCATTCTTCAACTTCACCTGTGGTTCCTAGAAAGAATGCATCTAGGCCTAGATATTTGCGGGATTAGGTAACTATAATATAATAGGTTATACTTTCATTAATTTTAGTAAGTATTTAGTTTTCTTTGTTCTTCATTAATATTATATAACATATTTTATGAAGTAAGTAGGTACCTACTCCTGTTCTTATGCTTCTATTAAGTTAATAAATATTATTATACTCCTACTGTAATTTTTTGAGCACATGATGACGATGTAATTTTTTATAAGTAGTATGCATTATAGAGTAAGTACCTTTACGTCTCTACCTATGTTATTGGTGCATATTATTTATGCATGCACGCATGATATTCTTCCTAATATCTAGTAATATATTTTTTAAACTCGAGTACCTATTTGTTTTCTTAACACTAACACATGTACAATATTTTCTCCCACAATTCATTTGATATACCTACTCATAATTCGTGCAAAACTCTGTAAATATTTTTTTATTTGGCGAACGTTGGAATTTTGAGAATTTCATACTGAACTATCTTGATTTATAACTACACAACTTCAGTCAGAGCGCTTATCGAGTGATTCATTTCACATAATGTGAAATATTCAAAATTGATAGATTTATTTCATTTGGGATTACGATAACATTACGAGACAAGTAGGTTTATAGTAGGCATGTTATGAGAGTAAAGCCCAGATTTAGTTAGACCAAGCTCTGAACATGAGACGATCAAAGAAGAAACATGTCGACCTTCAGGATTGAGAATTGACTCACCAACTGGCTTTTCTCGAAAAATATACTACCTACTTACTCCTCTTTCCTTCTCTTCCGTGGTACCGTAACATGCAGTTACATATTACTATCTATGAGGAGAATCTATATAGATAGATTCTTCTCATAGATAGTAATGATATGTAACTAATAATAGTATCTCAACAAAATCAGAGGATTTGCATCGCAGATTTTGTAATTACCTATTTGTTAATTTTTCTTTATATATTTTTTCAGTTTCCTTAGTATCTAACGACACAGTGAACAAGCAATTTTATAGTTTGCTTGCCATCGACCGCGCAGAAACATCAAACCAAACAGCCAAGAACGCAGTCACGCATGACGAAGATAGTGCGTAAGTAATTCCCACTAAAACGCACTAAACCCACATATTCCAAGACAGCGTCAAGTTCCAATTCCGTAACTAAAATATGTGACTAATAACTACACGTACGACCGTTCATAAAACAATTTATCGTATTTCCTACAATCTGTCAGGAAGGAAGCCCACGTGGTGCGCTCTGATTAATGTCGTCATGATATAGCTGAACGCAAAATCGAGCACTTGTCTTAAATTAGCTCGGGCGCAGTAAATCAAGGGATTTGGACCAGAGTTACGCCATAAGAATGCCTCACATATTTGTGAAACTACGTGTTTATTATAACTAGTGCATATACAGTGCACTCATTACGAGTTACAGTGGCACGACGTGTAATTACTGCGACTGTTACTTGCTATTAACAAAAAGCTGCATTTGTAAGAAGTGACGTGAACTCCAGATTCATGCGTCAATGAGTAACGCAACTATTAATACATTGACTAAACATTGATACGAATTTTGCACGATTTGAAAGTGGATTATAGGACTACCTAGTTTTTAGGCACTCCGACGTCTGCAGGTAAGTAGTCGCAAAAGCATTTTGACGCTTACCTACTCATCAGCACAACACTGACAAGTGATATTCCTGTGCATTTTATGGAGAAGATAAAATATGACAGCAGCTGATTTACAGTTGGCATCGCATCTTATTGGTGACGTTCTCGCATTTTACCCACCTAGGGCGAATATACAAACGAAGTGAACGAAGTGCACGAATGAACTTTTATAGCGTACAATAAGGTACATTCTGTTCTATAAAATCCCTACGGAATGGAGAGAAGAGCCTTATACTTGAGAAAGTTTTTGAAGAACAGAAACACAGCAGTGAAACAAGAGTTGGATAGGCACGAAGTTTTAACTCTTTGATTTTTCAGATAAAAATGAAATTCATGAAGCACAAAGATAAGCTGGAAAAATTAAGTACTTTCTCAAACTAGCAAATTAATTCATGCATTTGTAAAATAAAGAGGGGCCCAATGCAGTGCCCAGAGAAACACCTAGTGTTCTGTATGTTTATCGTAGAAATTCCTCCGCTGCTACTATCGATCACCGCTTGTATAGATCTGTCAATATTGTTTAGTCTTATACCCACACAAAGGTGTTCTGAGAATTGAAAAAAAAACTGCTAAGCTGTTAACTATCACGTGCCAATACGAGGAATTTGAAATCGAACGATAACGTAAACTCAGGAGCTATCTTTTTAGCTTAGTCGGGAATAAACTCATATTGCTATGAAAAAAAGGTATCTTTACATTGTCTCCATACACACTTTGGACCCGCGTTTTATTAGGGGATGAATTATGAAACATCCTAGTGCTCCTACTTACAGTAGTTTCGTCTGTCCGTAGATATGTCAGTCAGCCACTTTCTCCTTTTATATAATATAAATATACCTAGATAATGTTCCTGTTTGGCTAGCTACGGGAATCAAGCTGCGGAACAAAGAAAGTTATTAGGTAAAATGGGGTGAATAGGGACTTGAGGTTGAATAGGGAGAACACTTTGGAGTGCATTTTCTGGTTATCTAACAAGTTTTCCAAGCATTTAAGTACCTTTACTTATTCATGTAACAAAATTCGATGCTTAAATAGAAATCAATATAAAATATTTAACTGAAGTAAAAATCCTAATCAAAGTTTTGTCCCTGGTCACCCTTAAGTCCCTATTCACCCCATTTTACCTAATAACTTTCTTTGTTCCGCAGCTTGATTTCCGTGGCGGTACATTGTGCAATTTCAGAGAATTCATAATTACAACGTGCTTTCGGGGTGGGAGTGTGATGCTCAGATAAACGTCTTGCTAATGACGGTGCATGTGCTGGATCATTCGGTTCCCTTCAACATATTAAACTGAGTGATGTTAGTGCATGAGTCATGTTCGTGAACGGGCGCCGACAGTTGGGACTGATCATCTTTCAACTGCAGTTGGCGATGTAACCATAATTTTGAAGCTATTTATTGTTTTAAAAAAGTGTCTGTGTAAGTCAGACAAGAGTATCTTGCTTGATCTTCTTTATGAAGATTTACGCTTTGGAGCTAAAAATAGCTTCATCATTTTTGACTAACCGACCTCGAAAATTCAAAGGAAATTAACGCTGAGTTTTGAATTTATACGCAGTATAAAATTATGGGCGGAGACCATAAAGAAGGTATACTGGTCATAATTTTTCAGTTTTTCGCAGTGTACCTTCTCTAGGATAGAAATCCAAGTCTACAGTGGAGCGAGAGGGCATGTCACACTTTATCTGACTAATAAACACATCTGTGTTTTTCAGTTGCCGTGCGGGTTCGAGGGCCACGGTGACTCTTTTAATCAATGTCCTTACTGGGCCCCTATGTTTGTACTGGAGTACTACGTGCCGTCAACTCTGCCTCGATCCGACTTACAGGCTAGCCGGATGGCGTGCTACCTATTGTTCGTCGTCCGCAAGCCTGCACCAACGGTGGCCCGGAATCGCCCTACGACTCCCGAGGCCCAGAGTGTGGTCTGTCGCGAATGCCGAGTAAGTTGATGATTACCATGTATGATGTTGGTGATTACCATGCAAAATTGGAAAATTTGGTGCTGAACGGTGTAGTTTTGGCGCTTATATTCATGCGGACCAATACCTCGCTGAGCTCTCCAGAACCCTTGCCCAAGGGTGACTACAGAACATAGAGTGGCTTGAGTCTGATCTCACAGACCTGGGGGGAGGCCCCATGGCGGAAGATGAAGAATGAGATGAAGATATATCTAGAATCTAAAATTATTTCGCGTATAACATTTTGTAACATTACCTAGGTTGCATTACGCTTTAGGCCTACTGCCCATGGATGCGTAGCTTCATAGACGCGACTCTGTCGACGTTGACTGGCCTGTTGGTCTAGTGGATTGTGGCCCTGACTACTATGCCGGAGGTCATGGATTCGATTCCCACCCAGGACAAATGTTTGTGTGATGAGCGCGATCAGTTGTTCTGTGTCTGGCTGTTATTTATCTATGATATATATGTATTTAGAATGAAATAAGTATGTTTATCAGTTGTCCAGTAGCCATAACACAAGCTCTGCTTAGCTTGGGACTAGATGGTGTTGTGTGAAAAGTTGAAAAAAGTTGTCGAATTTGGAAACCGAAAACAGTAGACCAAGACAAAGCAAGTAGAAACAAAACACCTTATACACCACACGTGTTGCTGGCACGAATTAGGTGGAGAAAAAACTAAGATTAATATTCGTCTTGAAATATTTGTTTACGAAAAAAGGTAAAAGGAAAAGTATGTTATATCCTTTTTGGCAGACACACAGGAATTTCTCTTTCAGCTGTCAAAACAAAAGCTTAAAAAAAATAAAAATAAACAACTGTTTTCACATTAAATGCATTTTTATTTTTGTACACAACTTTAGAGTCATATTGCAAGTTATAAAATACAGAGAAAATCTATGCAAAATGTATTATGGCTTGGGTTTCATGACACACCTGGCTTAAGATGGAATAGCTTTTATCAATTGAACATCGTCCGACTTTGCAAGATTTTGTCTATACTATGCGAGTACATATCGCCATCCCTCTCACTCATACAACCGTCGCATATCTCTATCTCATTCTATCATCAGTGCTCATCTAAGTGCGCATACTTCCGCCTTAGCTTTTCGCGCTTATTCTTATTCGCGTGTTTCTTCTCATGCTTCCACGGTTTGCTCAGTTGACTCTCCGCAGACTGCGCTCCAACCATACTGTAATAAAATACACCTTATTAACCAAGACATAAGATTCAAATATCGGTATACTATTATATTTTAGTGTTTGTAAAAGTTTATTTCAGTTGAAAAATAAATCATCATTAGGCTTTCAAAACAGCAACATTTTTTTGGCCCACGCGGATTCTTGTCGGTATTATTATAAGCTTTCATAAGGTAAGTACAGTGAACCACAAAAGTGAAAAACAAACTAATAGTGTGCTCAACAGAATGTATATATTTATGTGTGCACGGTTGAGCACGCCCATAAATATTGTCTAGTTAATTAAGCCGTCAGGTTAGTTCAAAGTATAACGTTTGTCTATTTGGTTTTGTTGGCGACAGTACATGGTTTATTTCGTTTGGAAAAGGCCCTGGGTTGCGAGGTTAGAGACCAATTTTCGCGACCGTTAACGCTACTCATAAAGATTATGAATTAACTCTTGGCGAGCATCCAGGGTGGCCATTTCGTCTTCGTAAAGTTTATTTAGGTTTCCCTTAGCTCAAATTGATAATAACGTAGACATATCTTTCATCTTGGCAAAGTATAACTGGGTTATTTTTATATTGCATCATTCTGTTTTCGGTGTTGATGCAAGAGAGGTCTAAAAATATTGGTTGCTATGGCAAAGTTACATTAAAATTCTTGCGCGATGTTTCATTTAGATTTGGCACACAGTAACACAATATTGATTTTGGTTCATCTAGAGAAAGACGAGAATGTAAGCACATCATTACACACATTGCCAGCGGTAAACAAAACGGTTACATGTTTACAATCTGACGGTGAACATACACTAACTATACCTACACAGTTTTGGTTTGACTAGCTTTATAATATTCCCACAGTTGGGACTGAGGCCGCCTTCTATGAGAGAGAATGAGCTGTAGTCCAACACTCGGGCCCAGCGCGGATTGGTTGATGTTAATTTTTCTTTCAAGAATTTGGGCGTAGTGTTAAAATATAGTAGATAGTCAAATAAATTATTGGATTGAAATACAAGGCTATACTCGTACCCAGAAGACGGCACAAAATGGACCCAGTATTACAATACTGGGCACTTTTTGGCCTACCTGAAATTGAAGAGTGAAAATCTGTGCCATTTTATTGTATTTTTTTTCTACTTTTACATCAAGATGATGCTCCAGTCTTGCCATGAAGTACCGTGTTACCCCAGTTAATGGATTGTGGAGGTCTGGTAGGCAGCCGCTCCTCGTAAAATACTGGTATTCAGCTAAATCCGGCTGGAGGCCGACTCCAATATAGTTGGGAAAAGACTAGGCAGATGATGGCATCAAGACCCAGATATCCTAATAGATTAATCAATCCTATAAGAATAAAAACGGAACTATATAGGCGAAGTTGTTATCCTATGTGTATTCAGATCTATAACAAGATTCCTAACCAAATTAAAGAACTTCCAATGGTCCGCTTCAAAGGGCATTACGCAGGTGGTTGATTGAGAATCCCTTCTATAATATAAAAGAATTTTTTGATTATAAATTAAATTAATGTTCGAATTCTACCTATACCAAAAATTTGCATGTCATTAAGTTATGATTGAATATGTTAAGCTACTAATACTACCATTGTAAGAACTTTTGTAACCATATTTATCTGCAAATAAATCTTTGACTTTGACTTTGAAGATGATGCTTTCGGCAAGTTACTATCGGAACCTTGAAGACAAAGAGACAAACCAAATTGCACAATAATAATGTCATGTTGTTTCTTACCCAAGCACAGGTTTTCCTTTCACGTGAGCCGCACTTTTCTGCATCGCGAAGAACGCCTTGTCGATCTCGTTGGATTTGTTCAGCCAGCCCTGTAAAAGGTAATTGTATCGTTTTAATGATAATGGAGAGGTCGAAGAATACTGGAGCCATGGGTAGGGTCAAAGCCTACTGGGGCCCTTAATAGATAAGGGACCCTCAGAACACGCGTCCGACACGCACCTCCACAACCCATTAACTGGGGCTTCAGATTTCGGTGAGTCAGATTTACTGGTTTCTGACTATCCGTAACGACTGCCAAAGATCTACAAATGACAGCCGGGACCTACGGCTTAACGTGCTTCACAGGCTGATCCTGTGAGGTTACAATTTAGTCCAGTGCATGGGGCGTTAAAATCATCAAAACCTAGAACCGTTTAACTGTGGATGGATTTAAGAAAGAAAAAAAATAAATGTGTTGCTCGTAACTCTAAAACGAAAGGACCGGTTTTGATGAATTATTTTTTTTCTGACGTGATCGAGATGGTTTAAAAAATTGGGCAAGTACCAATTTTTTTGTTACTTTTTTAGTACTTATCAAAATCAAAAATTATGAAGCCAATAATCGACAATTCTGATACTATTCTAATAGCAAACTTGAGGCCCTAATCTCAGGCAACTTTATCAGTATCTACCTAGCCTTTTTCCCAACTACATTGGGGTCGGATTCCAGTCAAGCCGGATTTAGCTGAATACTAGTATTTTACGAGGAGCGGCTGCCTACCAGACCTCCACAACCCATTAGACAACTTTATCAGTATACAGATCACAAATCACCATCTCCTAAACGATATTTATTAGGTATCGACACGAAATATAATGTTTATGATCGCACCATGACTTATAATAAGCATTATTGAGGTTAACTGTTACTAAGCAAGATTGATAATGTGGGCCACTACATTAACTGGTAACTGGAACATTTATTTCATAAGTGAGAAGTTGTTTAAGTGAATGGGCAGTTTGGACTATATCTGTTCTGGTGTTAATCATGGCCGGCAGCTCGTAAATGTCGGCTAGTGTATAGGGTTTTGGCAGAGGCGTAGCTTGTCCCTAAGGGGCCCCGAATAATAAAAATTGGGGGCTCTTTTTATCTGGTCATTCCTAGTTTAGAAGTCAGGGTCTTTTTGCTCTGGCCCACTTAGTTCTTTAAAAATTTTACATTTTGAGTTTTTTTTTTGGAAATATAAAGATTATTTATATTATTATTACATATCTGATTGCGATAAAGCATTGGGCTTTACTGTTACTAAGCGAGATTGATAATGTGGGCCACTACATTAACTGGTAACTGGAACATTTATTTCATAAGTGAGAAGTTGTTTAAGTGAATGGGCAGTTTGGACTATATCTGTTCTGGTGTTAATCATGGCCGGCAGCTCGTAAATGTCGGCTAGTGTATAGGGTTTTGGCAGAGGCGTAGCTAGTCCCTAAGGGGCCCCGTATAATGAAAATTGAGGGCTGTTTTATTTGGTCACTAGCTTCTGCCCGCGAATTCGTACAGGCATCATTTTTTCTTACACGCATCCCATTTAAACCTTACCTGGGCTTTCACGAATATTTCAAAACCAAAATCAGCCAAATCGGTCCAGGCGTTGTTGAGTTATGCGCTTACCAACACATTTTGCTATTCATTTTTATATAATAGATTCCTAGTTTAGAAGTCAGGATCTTTTTGCTCCGGCCCACTTAGTTCTTTAAAAATGTTACATTTTGAGTATTTTTTTGGAAAAAGAAAGATTATTATTATATTATTATTATCTGATTGCGTCAAGCCCAGTGCTAGTTAGTTCATAAGTGAGGAGTTGTTTAAGTGAATGGGCAGTTTAGACTATATCTGTTCTGGTGTTAATCATGGCCGGCAGCTCGTAAATGTCGGCTAGTGTATAGGGTTTTGGCAGAGGCGTAGCTAGTCCCTAAGGAGCCCCGTATCATAAAAATGGGGGGCTGTTTTATTTGGTCACTAGCTTCTGCCCACGACTTCGTACACGCATCGTTTTTTCTTACACGCATCCCATTTAAACCTTCCCTGGGCTTTCACAAATATTTCAAAACCAAAATCAGCTAAATCGGTCCAGGCGTTGTTGAGTTATGCGCTTACCAACACATTTTTATATAATAGATTCCTAGTTTAGAAGTCAGGGTCTTTTTGTTTCGGCCCACTTAGTTCTTTAAAAATGTTAATTTTTTTTGGGTAAAATAAAGATTATTTTCATATTATTATTATCTGATTGCGTCAAGCCCAGTGCTAGTTAGTTCATAAGTGAGGAGTTGTTTAAGTGAATGGGTAGTTTGGACTATATCTGTTCTGGTGTTAATCATGGCCGGCAGCTCGTAAATGTCAGCTAGTGTATAGGGTTTTGGCAGAGGCGTAGCTAGTCCCTAAGGGGCCCCGTATAATAAAAACCGGGCAAGTGCGAGTCGGACTCGCGCACTGAGGGTTCCGTAGTAACTTACCTATAAAAACAGTTCAATCGAACAATTCGACAGTCTCGAAATGTACGTTTTTTGCAGTATAAATGGACGAATCTTTTTTTCCCGTCACTTTACCAATTGAATTGAAAATTGATTTTTGCACAGCTTCAAGGGACCACGGACCCAATTATATGGTGTTAATTTCAACTCAATACCTCTAACTTACCTATGAATAAAGTTCTATTCTCGAATCGAGCGTTGAAGATTTTTCAAAAAAATAATTCTTGTGACGTAACAACAAATTTTCAGTTTTCAGACTTTTCCCTATATGAGTGCTATAAAACGTTGCTTCATGCCAAATTTCAAGATTCTAGGTCGACTGGAAGTACCCTTTAGGTTTTGATTCCCTTGCGAGTACTTGCGAGTTTCAAAATATGCAGCTTAAATTGCTGTTTCTTTTGATTGCGTTGACATAGAAGTTTGATTTTGTTACAGCTTAAAGGTATTATAGACCTGAGTATTTGGTATGAATTTCAATTTAATACCTCTACGCGTTTATGAGGAAATGGGTAGTAAGTTTAAAATTATTAAAAAAAAATATATTATGTGATGTAACTAAAAATTTATGGCTTTCGTAATTTTTCCTTTATCTATGCTATAAGACGTTGCTTCGTACTAAATTTCAAGATTCTGAGTTCACGGGAAGTACCCTGTAGGTTTTGATTCCCTTGCAAGTGTCGAAAATTTGCGGCATAAACGGCTGTATCTTTTGATTGCGTTGGCTTAGAAGTTTGATTTTTTCACAGCTTCAAGGGACAGTAGACCTGAGTAATTGATATAATTTTCAGCTTCATACCTCCACGCGTTCTTGAGAAAAAGGGTCTTGACAGACGGACGGACAGACGGACAACAAAGTGATCCTATAAGGGTTCCGTCTTTTCCTTTTGAGGTACGGAACCCTAAAAATGGACGGGCTCTTTTATGTGGTCATTCCTAGTTTAGAAGTCAGGGTCTTTTTGCTCCGGCCCACTTACTTCTTTAAAAATGTTACATTTTGAGTAATTTTTTTGGAAAAATAAAGATTATTTTTTTATTATTATTATCTGATTGCGTCAAGCCCAGTGCTAGTTAGGTTTAGGTATTTTATTATAAAAATAATATTCCTTTTATAGTTTTTATTACAAAATAAACCCAAATAGCACCTAACCACCTTGGGAAATTCGACAGGCAAATTGCGTGAAAGCCTCTCATTAGTAAGAATTCAAGGTTTTTATGATGATGCTATATTTATCAGTTGTATACTTCCAGTGTTTTTCTCCTCTTAAAATACTGGTATTCAGCAAAATCCGGCTTAACTGGAAGCCGACCCCAACATAGTTGGGAAAAGGCTAGGCAGATGATGATGCTGATGAGTGATGATATACTTAACAGTTGTATGCTTCCAACCGAGGCTCCTGAAGCCTGGGGGCCCCTTATTATTGACGGCTGATACGGCGGGAGCTACGCCCCTGGGTTTTAGCAAAGTAGGGATGTGCTCGCTCATAGACAAGTTTCATGATATCAATCAATTGAATCATGATATTCATCAATTAAAATACAGATCAACACTTATAAATCAGTGCAAAAGCCATTTTAGGAAACCATTAATAAATTACTGATGAGGACCTCGTGGCTAGATAATAACAGCCGCACGGGTTGATCTTCAAGATTAAACAACGCTTGCCAAGGTTGATCTGTGGATGGGTGACCATCTTAACATACCGAGTTTCCTTCATGCCTTGGAAAGCACGTTAAGCCGTAGGTCCCGGCTGTCATTTGTAGATCTTTGGCAGTCGTTACGGATAGTCCGAAGCCAGTAAATCTGACACCAGTCTTGCCATGAAGTAACGTATTACCCCAGTTTATGGGTTGTGGAGGTCTGGTAGGCAGCCGCTCCTCGTAAAATACTGGTATTCAGCTAAATCCGGCTAAGTAGATGATGATCAATAAATTACTGAGAAAAGTTTACGCTCATCGATCGCAGTATACAGTTTCATTGGAGTGGTGTCATTTGACCTAGATCGTCACATCACATACACAAATCAATCAGATGCATAAAAGTATCGAAGTCGCGCGCTGTTCCTGCGTGTTTTTAATGTATTAGACTTTTAAACAGTAAACGGTCGCGTGATGTCACTTACTGGAAGGCCGCACACGTAATTATTCTAGCAAGCTCGTCTTTAGAGCAATAGCGTAGCCTTGGGCATTGTCGTTCACTTAAAGGATCTAGTTCATCAAATCTCGTTCCGTGAAGTGAACTCGTTCCGCAAACTCGTTCCACAGTTCATTTCGCTCCTTGACTTGGTAGGTTGTATAGTACAGTCCTACTGATTCAGAGAGCGAAATGAACTGTGGCATAGACATGTTTTCGACAGAGTCCGGATTTGGAACTTGTTTAGCTATTCGTTCATAAACTGTGAACTATAACAATAAGATACGTCACCTATGAAATTCAGTTATTAAATAGATTCGATTTCCCTTCATACTTTTTTCAGGCTTAGGACTGACACTTAAAGTGACTAATATGAATTAATATTAAACCTACTTTTCACTTTAAAAGGCGTATTCACTCAACGCAACTCACTCAACGCAATTCGACTCTCTAACCAATTTAAAAACCGGCCAAGTGCGAGTCGGGCTCGCGCACAAAGGGTTCCGTAGCAGCAAATAAAACTTATAAGGTTCAGCCATCGTTTTCAGTGTAAGCACAATAACTTAACCAAAATTACAGTTAAATCAACCTATCTCAAAAACTATAAGAGATACTTTGATCAAACCAAAAATCGTTGAAAGAGTTAATTAGCATGCATCACCTCTATTTTTTTTAGAATTTTATACCCCGTAGTTATAAAAATAGAGGGGGGGGGACATACATTTTACGACTTTGAGAGCTGATATCTCAAAAACCGTTCACTTTAAGAAAAATGTTTTTTAGAAAACTTTATATCATTTTAAAAGACCTTTCCATTGATACCCCACACGGGTATGTACATCGAAAAAAAAATGTTCATCCCTCAGTTACATGTATGGGGGGCCCCACCCCCAATTCTTTTTTTTACTATTTAGTGTCATAATTTTGTAGCGGTTCATACAACACATATTCCCATCAAATTTCATCACTGTAGTACTTATAGTTTCCGAGTAAATCGGCTGTGACAGACGGACAGACGGACAGACGGACAGACGGACATGACGAAACTATAAGGGTTCCGTTTTTGCCATTTTGGCTACGGAACCCTAAAAATACGACCTCATAACGTAAACAAAGTTGCATAAAATAGAATGTCAATCTAAAATAAACTTATTGCTTTATGAAATAGAGACCAAAATAGTTAGCGTCTCTAGAATATCGAATACTAAGAAAGCTAAACAATAATAAATTGTCAGTGTGTGTAAATGCGATAACGAATCAGATCTTGCTAAGTGCATGTGGTGAGTTGAGTTGGTGACGTATACAACAAAGGGCTCTCGTTCCTACCTACACACACTGACGCGGGCTTAGACTAGAGACGCGGGATTATAATGAGCCGGTGAACTGTGGAACGATAAATTCCACACAGTACTGAATGAGTTCAGTTCGTTCACTGTGTTTGAGTAGTTCATCGGAACGAATCGCTCCGGAGTTACTCAAGTCTACAATAGCGCACTAGCGGCCAGGTCGCGGCGGCCATCGAGATACATAAATGCATTATTACGAAATCGCCATAGAGCGCGCGCACCTGGCCGCTTGGTGTGGCCGCTGGCGCGCTTTGCTCTTAAAGTTTCATAACTTTTTGATTTGTTGAGATATTTTAATGATTTTTTCATATTCTACCAAAACTTTTCATAGTTACAAAAATTAAAACTTTTCCATTATGTTAGTAGAGAATATTACAATTTTCTAACGCAGTGACCTACGTAGGCGATTCAACGTGATCGTGAAGCGACGCGGTGCAAATGGAACGAACAATTTATACTCCACTAGCTTTAGCCCGCAGCTTCACCCGCGTACATAAAATATAGTATGTCACTCAGGAATACAGCAGCTTTCTATTGGTGAAAAATTTTTAGCAATCGTACCAGTATTTCCACAGATTACCTCATACAAACAAATAAACAAACTTTACCTCTTTATTATAATACTATATTACACATTATATTATTATTAGGGGCATACGTGACTACCCGCACGTGGGTGCGGAGCGGCAATGAGAAGAGCGAAGCGAAGCTACCGCTTCGCTTCTATATCTTCTATATATATAAAAATGAAACCCGTTTTCCGTTGTCACGACATACCGTGAAAACGGCTTGACCGATTTGGCTGATTTTTTTTTTAAATGTTCCTTGAAGTTCAATGATGGTTCTTACGGAGAAAAAATTCTAAAAAAAAAAGTTAGTTAAAGTAGGGTAGTGCCGGGTAGTGTAGGGTAGTGTAGGGTAGTGTAGGGTAGTGTAGGGTAGTGTAGGGTAATGTAGGGTAGTGTAGGATAGTGTAGGGTAGTGTAGTGTAGTGTAGGGTAGTGTAGGGTAGTGTAGTGTAGGGTAGGTAGGGAAGGTAGGGTAGTGTAGGGTAAGTAGGGAAGGTAGGTTAGGGTAGCGTAGGATATGTAGGGTAGTCATTTGACGGGAGCGAAGCCGCGGGTAAAAGCTAGTATTTTATATAATATTTTCAAATTCACTCAAACACATTTTTTTAGGTTTCCTGCTTACGTCCTGCATCATCCCTGGAGGGGCCGTGGGTGACACAGCTGTCTGATTTTTTATTTAATTGTTATAAACTAGTGTTTGACTGCAATCCCACCTGATGGTAAGCAGTGATGCAATCGTTGATGGTGAGGCGCACTTTATTAAGAGCCTATTCACTCTAGCCTTGAAAACACCTAAATTATAATCGGACGGGAAAACCGCAGCAGGCAAATTGTTCCAGTCCCTCGATGTACGCGGTATAAACGAATCGAGTGTGCGACTAACGCCAGTTTTCAATAAGCGATCTATCTAAAGTTGCAGCTACTGAAGATAAACAAATCTATACTTTTGCCTTTACTTGCTTTCCTATAACTTAGCGACGGGTAGCATTACCTACCAAAAGTTGTGGATTCATAGATAGAATCTTACTGTTTATCGGGGATAGCTATCTATCTATAAACTGCGGTAGGTTATTGAAAACGGACGTAAGTATCTACTAACCTCAACCATCCTCGCCTCCCTAGGCGTAGGTTCCTCTCGTGCATCATGTCTTCAACCGGCTGAGGGTCACAGCCGGGCGGCAGCTGCGCCCAGTGCAGCACGCCGCTGGCGGCTTGCTTCAGCATGATGCGCGCGCTGCGGGACTCTACTAACCTCAACCATCCTCGCCTCCCTAGGCGTAGGCTTCCTGTGCTCATTCTTCTTCCTCTCGTGCATCATGTCCTCGACCGGCTGGGGCTGGCAGCCGGGCGGCAGCTGCGCCCAGTGCAGCACGCCGCTGGCGGCTTGCTTCAGCATGATGCGCGCGCTGCGGGACTCTACTAACCTCAACCATCCTCGCCTCCCTAGGCGTAGGCTTCCTGTGCTCATTCTTCTTCCTCTCGTGCATCATGTCCTCGACCGGCTGGGGCTGGCAGCCGGGCGGCAGCTGCGCCCAGTGCAGCACGCCGCTGGCGGCTTGCTTCAGCATGATGCGCGCGCTGCGGGACTCTACTAACCTCAACCATCCTCGCCTCCCTAGGCGTAGGCTTCCTGTGCTCATTCTTCTTCCTCTCGTGCATCATGTCCTCGACCGGCTGGGGCTGGCAGCCGGGCGGCAGCTGCGCCCAGTGCAGCACGCCGCTGGCGGCTTGCTTCAGCATGATGCGCGCGCTGCGGGACTCTACTAACCTCAACCATCCTCGCCTCCCTAGGCGTAGGCTTCCTGTGCTCATTCTTCTTCCTCTCGTGCATCATGTCCTCGACCGGCTGGGGCTGGCAGCCGGGCGGCAGCTGCGCCCAGTGCAGCACGCCGCTGGCGGCTTGCTTCAGCATGATGCGCGCGCTGCGGGACTCTACTAACCTCAACCATCCTCGCCTCCCTAGGCGTAGGCTTCCTGTGCTCATTCTTCTTCCTCTCGTGCATCATGTCCTCGACCGGCTGGGGCTGGCAGCCGGGCGGCAGCTGCGCCCAGTGCAGCACGCCGCTGGCGGCTTGCTTCAGCATGATGCGCGCGCTGCGGGACTCTACTAACCTCAACCATCCTCGCCTCCCTAGGCGTAGGCTTCCTGTGCTCATTCTTCTTCCTCTCGTGCATCATGTCCTCGACCGGCTGGGGCTGGCAGCCGGGCGGCAGCTGCGCCCAGTGCAGCACGCCGCTGGCGGCTTGCTTCAGCATGATGCGCGCGCTGCGGGACTCTACTAACCTCAACCATCCTCGCCTCCCTAGGCGTAGGCTTCCTGTGCTCATTCTTCTTCCTCTCGTGCATCATGTCCTCGACCGGCTGGGGCTGGCAGCCGGGCGGCAGCTGCGCCCAGTGCAGCACGCCGCTGGCGGCTTGCTTCAGCATGATGCGCGCGCTGCGGGACTCTACTAACCTCAACCATCCTCGCCTCCCTAGGCGTAGGCTTCCTGTGCTCATTCTTCTTCCTCTCGTGCATCATGTCCTCGACCGGCTGGGGCTGGCAGCCGGGCGGCAGCTGCGCCCAGTGCAGCACGCCGCTGGCGGCTTGCTTCAGCATGATGCGCGCGCTGCGGGACTCTACTAACCTCAACCATCCTCGCCTCCCTAGGCGTAGGCTTCCTGTGCTCATTCTTCTTCCTCTCGTGCATCATGTCCTCGACCGGCTGGGGCTGGCAGCCGGGCGGCAGCTGCGCCCAGTGCAGCACGCCGCTGGCGGCTTGCTTCAGCATGATGCGCGCGCTGCGGGACTCTACTAACCTCAACCATCCTCGCCTCCCTAGGCGTAGGCTTCCTGTGCTCATTCTTCTTCCTCTCGTGCATCATGTCCTCGACCGGCTGGGGCTGGCAGCCGGGCGGCAGCTGCGCCCAGTGCAGCACGCCGCTGGCGGCTTGCTTCAGCATGATGCGCGCGCTGCGGGACTCTACTAACCTCAACCATCCTCGCCTCCCTAGGCGTAGGCTTCCTGTGCTCATTCTTCTTCCTCTCGTGCATCATGTCCTCGACCGGCTGGGGCTGGCAGCCGGGCGGCAGCTGCGCCCAGTGCAGCACGCCGCTGGCGGCTTGCTTCAGCATGATGCGCGCGCTGCGGGACTCTACTAACCTCAACCATCCTCGCCTCCCTAGGCGTAGGCTTCCTGTGCTCATTCTTCTTCCTCTCGTGCATCATGTCCTCGACCGGCTGGGGCTGGCAGCCGGGCGGCAGCTGCGCCCAGTGCAGCACGCCGCTGGCGGCTTGCTTCAGCATGATGCGCGCGCTGCGGGACTGGTCCGGCTGCCCCGCCGCCGTCATGAAGCCTCTGTTGACTGGAGTAAATGGAATTTGCTTTAAAATGTGTGTTGAAGTTTTATTTTCCCCTGAAATCTGTAAGGTTCAATAGTCTAGGGATGTAGGATTGTTCACTAAAGTTACTACCCTGGGACGCAAAGGGTCGAAAGAAAAAGGAAAGGGCAAATAAATCATTTTGGTTCTCTTATTAAGAGGCCTGCGTACACCGCGCGCTATCTCGAGTTGTGACGAAATAAAATACTTTTTGAGTTTGATGGAATCAATCCAGATAGTATAAACAATTCTTAGACACACTGATTGGAGTAAAGTCATCATCCACACACTGACAGTTGCTTGCTGTGATAGCAATACAAATTATTGGAAATTTGGGAGATGTTCCGTAATACCAAAAATGATGAATAAAAAATTAATGTATTTCCAATATTGTTTCGAGTATTTATAACTTGATAATAATATCTATGTTCCTACGGAGAGATATTTTGAAATAATGTTGTTTATAATATAGAAAAACCCAAATAAAAACATGACATTTTTGCTGTGAAAATGTGCCAATTTAAATTCGCTTAAATTTCGTTTGGGGTAAGTTTAAAAAAAAAAGACGACGTGGGTACCTAGATAAATATTGTCTGAATCCGAATAACATCATATTATGGTGTAAATATGCTTAAACTGCAAATGATTTTGATTACGTTTGTATGGATAATTCTAACGTCGTGGTCACCTTAAGAGCGTTTCCGCATTATCCGATCCGATATCGGTATCGGACGCCGATACGATATCGGGGTAAGTAAAATGTATGAAATATGTACCTGTCTTTCATATTGTCCGGCCCGATATCGGATATCGGAGCAAGGAATTTCATACATTTTACTTATCCCGATATCGTATCGGCATCCGACACCGATATCGGATCGGATAATGTGAAAACGGTCTAAGGTAGTACAATGTAGATACATTTATATAATTTTGCCTTTGTTAAGGTCAGATTATCAAAAAGATTTTTCCCGCATTGGGCGGAGCGAGAGGGTGTGTCAGACTTCTACTAGAACGAACGAAAAAGAACGAGAGTGCTCGTTCCACTGGACCGAGAGAAGTCACTAGATGATTTCCTACCACAAAAAAAATGTACGAGAACTTGTTTTATCTCAATCATAATAGTATTTCTAACTTTACATTTAGATGGATGGAGAGGGAGAGGGAGGCCAAAGAAAAGATGGATGATGGATTGTGTGAGGAGTGATATAAAAGAAAAAGGAGTTAATGATAGACGGAATGGAATAAAAAAACGCGTTGCGTAAATAATATGGCACAAAGGCAGAAAGAAGAAGAATATTAATGTATGTGTATACTCACAGGCATGCGCAGTAAGTATCTGCTTGTAGTCCGGTTCCTTGGAGCCGTCGTCCGGTAGCAACAAGCCGTATTTAGTGGCGAACGTGTGCTTGCTCACCATTTGACACAGACGCGCCATCGCGGCGTCGTGGGCCCGCATCTATGGGGAAATGTTTATTATAGTGACAAAAATTACAGAAATGATAAATTATGAGGCGCCTTTTATTCCCTCATAGAGGGTGATGAAAAGTAGAGTGTATGACTCAGGCGCAAATATATTTTTGGCTCGGGCGACGTACTTTGAATCCCTCGCTACGTTCAGGATTCTACTAAAGAACCCCTCGCTACGCTCGGGTTTCTACTCAAGTATCCTTCACTTCGCTCTGGATTCAAAAAACGCCCTCACCGTAAAAATATTACTTTGCTCCCTTATGATACAATCTACTATTAAACTTCATTTTTTTTTTATTTATTTATTTATTTTCCAACTTACAGCTATCTTTACAGGGTAACCTAATGCGATAGAGTATTTTCCCTTGTTAGTCTAGTTATTAATCTTATAAACTATAATTAGTAGTAATTGTACTTAAATTAATCTATAACTTATAACAAATAAGGCATTCATTGTGAATTCACTCAAAGAACAATGGAATATGTCCGTGTCACTAGCTATGTGGTTGAGAGCGCGGAGTGCCCGCGTCAGCGGCGCCTCCCGTAACAGATTGGTTCGAGTGCGTGGCTCGGCCAGCAGCCGGGGCTGTCGTCGTCGCCACACGTACCGGTCAGGAACACATAAACCCACCTGCCCTAATATATCTGCATTGTGTACCTTTCCTCTTAGTACTTTGAATATGTACGAGATGAGTGCGAGATCTCTCCTGACCCTCAACTCGTGATATCCAACTTTTCATGTACAATTCATGTACAGTGGTGGTACATAGGCGGACTTGATGCATCAAGACATTCTCTACCAGTCAACCTTAGGGTTAAAAAGACAACACTGTGGTAGGTCTGCACAATAAATAAATAACAGAATATACAAAAAAAAGTTTTAAGGAAAAACTAAGTTGAGTTGTTAAATATTGCGGTCAATATCTGACGGCATGGTTGGCACAGTGGTTGAGAGATCGGCTTTTGAACGGTAGGTCGCGGGATCGATTCCCGCGCAAAAAGATTTGGGCTAAAATTAGTCGTTTATTCCCGGTCGTCCCCACTGAGTACGAGTGGGGAAAAAAGTTTCGTTCCTCCCCAGTGGTGACAATCCGAACTTTTTATTTCCCAGTTATTCCGCTATAGGCAAATCCAAAGTCAAATTGCAGTATTGGGAATTTCAATACGAGATTTCACTTTTTCTTGCTGCCCTTATCCCATATTACTTGGGGTAGGTGCAACATGTTTTTTTCCTCCATTCTGTCCTATTACCTGTCATAACATCACTCCCTTTTCTTTCATATCAGTCTTCACACAGTCCATCCATCGTTTCTCTGGCCTCCCTCGTCATCTAGATTTTACTGATTGTTAAAATGTTTAATTTGAACTTTCTCTTTCGATATTTAAGAAAATACGAATCCCAAAGAAACCAATAAATAATTTCATGGGCGAAAAGAAAAATCTATTTTGACAAAAACTTAAAATTTAAGTTGCCATTTAATGGCCTACTATGTAAGCTAGTTATTTGTAATGTATAACATGATTTAGAAAAGTGTCCATGGAGTTTCTTGCACATCCTTGTCTACGCTTTCGAAATGTACAATTAACAAATTTACCAAAGTCAAAGTCAAAGTCAAAATATTTTATTTCACATAGGCCTACATGGGCACTTATAAAACGTCGAAAACTAGTGCACCACCTATACAATATACATATAAATAATACTAACACATTATGGATCTATAAATCCAAAATAAAGTATATTATTATAAATACACACCTGATCAATTGGCAACACAGCGGTCAACAGTAGATCCGGCGTGACGGCGTAAGCTGGCAACACTAAGCCGGGACAGTCAAGCACCTCGATGTCTTCATCCAGGATTAGCGACTGTATGTGTCGAGTGTGGCCTGGCATTGAGCTTACACTGACCTAGGGAAGAGATGTTAGTTAGAAATGTATTATTATTAGCTCGTTATTTATTTTTTAAATACATATTAAGTATATTTTTTAAAATATAAAAAATAGAATGCCACCGCTAGCGGGAGCAGGGTCCAAGCTACCGGTGGTTAGGGCTCCAGAGACAGGAACCTCCTCACGATACGAGCCGTATCAAGGAGTACTGCCTTCTGTATCAGGCCCTTGATCCAACCGCGCAACGACAGCTTCGACAGGTGGTCGTCGAAGCTTTTGGCCATCAGGCCGTTGGCGGTCACGACAATCGTCACAATGACAGCCAAGTCCACATTCCACATGTCGACAACCTCGTGTGCTAAGTCGAGATTTTTCATATGTTTCTCTTTCTCAGCTTTCACGAGATTCTCGTCATGTGGAATAGTGACATCGACTATCATTGCACGGCGCACTAATCGGTCTATCACCACTATCTATTATTATTATTATATCTAGCCTATGCTGTCCTACTGTTGGGCAAAGGCCTCCCTCCATTCCTTCCATCGTTCCCGGCGAAATCTATACTAATATTATGAAGAGGTAAAATTTGTAAGTTTGTAGGTTTGTAAGTTTGTATGTAGGGGGTAATCTCTGGAACTACTGGTCCGATTTGAAAAATTCTTTTAGTTTTAGATAGCCCATTTATCGAGGAATGCTATAGGCTATATACCATCACGCTACGACCCACGGGAGCGGAGCAGTAATGAAAAATGCGGGTGAAACCGCAGGGGATAGCTAGTGTATAATAAAATAAAAAGGAGCTCGTGGCTAGATAATAACAGCCACACGGGTCGATCTTCAAGGTTAAGCAACGCTTGCCAAGGTTGGTCTGTGGATGGGTGACCATCTTAACATACCAAATTTCCTTCGTGCCTCGGAAATCACGTTAAGCCGTAGGTCCTGGCTTTCATTTATAGATCTTTGGCAGTCGACGACGGGACGTTGACGGGGCATTCCAGGCGCGTCGCAAAGAGATCAACAAAACTGATGGGGCGCGCTAGAAATAAATGACTTGCAGGACTGCGGGATTGTTTGAAATAGTTACTATGGCCTTGGAACGCAACGGGCAACTGAAGGAACATGGGTTGCTTTAGTCAGTAAAAGTCGCTCCCTCTCCACCCAAAGTGGCACTTGTAAAACTTTTTATTTCCTAGCCCTTACTGTCCCACGGCTGGGCAAAGGCCTTTCCTCTTTTCCTTTTCTTTATAATTATTATTACTCCCAGCGTCTTAAACCAGTCCTCGCGATACGCATCCAAATCATACAACGAAATTAAAAAAAAACCTGAAACAATTTTTTGTCCTCACCTTTTTAACTTGCATTAAAACATTGACTGTGCTAGATTTTCCGACATTGGGGTACCCAATCATACCGACGGTCAGCCTAGGTGGATTCTTTAGCCGGTCTACATGTTGCTTCTTCAATACTTCTAGAAGTTTCTGCCGGTCAAATATTTCATGTGAATTCTGTACTTGATCCTGATTTACTGATGAATTCTGTGCTTCGTCTCCATTTTCTACGATTTCCTTGTCTTCTAACACAAGTGTGCTATCATTTTCTTTGCTTTCTTGTACAGGATAGTCCTCAACAGGCCTCCCTAGTCTCAAACTTTCAACAACCTTATCCAGTATTTCTTGAATCCTATCTATCTTATCAGCAGTCTTGCAAACAGCATTATCAAGATCACCTAATTGCTTTTTAAACAATTCTATGTCTTCTTCCGTACATTTTAAGGCTTCTTTTTCATCGGCATCATCGTCTAACTCGTCAAGCTCATTGTCAGAAATTGCTGAATCTGTTTCGGAGTTTATTTCTTCATTGACTGATTCATTTTCGTCTTCTTCAGGAATTTTACTCTCATTCGTTTCTTTAGCTGCTGAGAAGAATATTATGGAAACATTCTGGAACAATATAAGGCTTTATTTTACAATTTTAATGTCTCATTGCGTGTACCAATATACTCAATTGCTCAAAATATCGTAATTCGTAACCTAAGTAAATGACAAAGGTTGTCACTATTTATTTTTCAGAACTACCTATAATTAGATAGCTTAATAAACTCGAAAGTTGGCACAAAATTCTAATCAAAACAAATAATATAGACTTTCATTATAAGTTTTTTTTATATGGTTTAAGGGATGTCAAAGGTTTAATGACAACATTCTCAACAAGTAGGTAAGTTTCTGGTGGAATTGCGAACCTGCTCCTTTTTGAAATTGGATAAAAAAAAACAAGATAGTATGTTGAGGAATTGCGCACTAAACACTATTACTTAATCTGTAACTAAACTAACCACTCCAGATCGTGAAGTACTATGCGGAAGAATAATCAGGCTTCTTAACAGTAAGACAAGTATTGATAGTAACTCACCTCTTTAGTAAAGTACTCGGCCCAACATTTCCGTTCATATTCGGTAGTCAAGTCTGCCTTGTTCAACAAAAGTATACATTTGCACTTCTGTTCCTGAGCATACTTCTCTAGATCTCCACATCTGGAAGTAGAAAACTATATTTTACTACATGTTCTTACTGAAATGACAGGTTATATTTTAATTACTGCTTCTTTATCTGGAAATGAACTTTCTTGAATGAAGTACAGTAGGCGCTCGATAATCCGGCACTCGATTTTTTCCTTGTATTGTCGGAACTGCCGTATTATCGAATTTGGATAGGAAGTAAAAGCAGGCCCGGACTACCGAGCGAGAGAAACTACTCAGTAGTCCGGAGTTCAGCTGTGAAAAATGCCCGATTATAGAGCGGGCTACCTGAGTCCCAAAATGCCGGATTACTAAGCGTGCAGGCCGGATTGGCGGCCTATCACCGGCGGGATATCAGCCAATTCATGAAAACTAAGGTAAGCAACAGTTAAATTGCATGATATGATGAACTAAATCATATGTAACTCTTTTTACACTTCCTAGTATTTAATTTTTTCAATAACCTTTCCTAAAGTTTAGATTGTGGGTTCAATCTCAGGCAAGCGCGTTACTTTGTGTAGTTTTTTTCATCACCACTGCCCTCAAACAGTTAGGAAATCAACATGTCCTAGACCTAAAATTTCGAAGATATGTGACATCCACCAAACTGCACTGGCAATTATGGCTCTTTTCCCTCCTAAAGAGGAGGCCTAAGTGTTAGCACTGAGAACATTACAAAGCTGATTATGCTACTCAATGTTATGCTACGAAAAACAATTCATTGTTTATTTTCCAAGTCTTCCTCCAATACAGCCCAACCTTAGTTTTACAATTTATTCTAAAAGTGTTCACATAAGGATTTATATTAGCATCAGTGGACAGCATTGCTATGGCCGAATACTGGGCCAGGCAAGGCTTTGCAGAAGAAGCAAAGAACAAATTAATATTGTACCTGAACAGCAAAGGATTCCTAGCATCCAACAAGAGCAACACAACATCAGACTTCTCCAGAGTCCTCCACAACTGCTTCCAGAGCTCCAGGTTCCTCTCATAAGGAGTGACGGCCGCCCCGAGTTTGGCTTGGAGCTCGTTCAAGTGACGCCGCCACTCTAGGAAGGCATCACGTTCACGGGTTATCTGTTCTTCTGCTGATATGCCCGGGTGCCATGCTGGTCTGGAATATGTGAAGAATTTATTTAGTCACATAATCATGTATCAAAATTAACTAAACCACCTGACATAGACCTCTAATCTGTACGTACTTTCTGTGCAAATAAAGATTCAATTCTATTCTACTCTAAAAAGTGAGTATCACACAAATTAAAAATAAATAAATTTTTATTATACAATGTAATGTTCTTTAATAATTGCTAGTACCAAACTTAAAATAAGTATTTAGATAAGAAAAATAGAATAAATATGTACATATCTGAACAGCTTTAGTCAGGTAGTTCCATATAAACAGTTAACGCAGGTAAAAAAAACTCAAACATACCTCCTTGGTACTGTCAGTGGCTCATCAAAGTTAGGCTGAGAAGTCACCATTTCCACTTCATAAGGCACAGACCTCACATACTGATAGTTCATCTTCTCTGCAGTGAACTCCCTCTGAGCCAACTCTGCTGTTGAAAGGAACTCTTGGAGGGAAGACTCTGCCGTGACCGACTGAAGGTTGAGACGGCCCCAGTCATAGCCATCGTTGACTTCTGTTGTGTGTAGCTAAAAGAAAGGAGTATTTATTAAGGCTTAGAGTATGGTGAGGAATATAATTTAAAAAAATGATATGTCAGACAAAGCCACTTGGAAATTCTTATTAGAATTATATGGGTACATGTAAATTTAAATCAAACTGAAGTTCGAAAATAGTTTGCACCCTTTTCGAATATTACTTTGCGTTGTGCAAGGTTTTAATACAAGCTCAGCCTATCCTCTGTATTATTTTTCCTTTATGCTAAGGTTGTCTGGTAGATATCGCTATCGGCAATAAGACCGCCATTACCCATAGATTTAAGCTTCTTCATAATTTTTTACTTCTTTTGGTGTACGATAAAGTTTATTCTATTCTATCAGTATTAAGGATGTTTATTATATTGGCCATCAAGGTTATTTAAATATTTAATTTTATATCAAAAGGAAGTTAAATTAGGCAATGATCTACAATTACAATACTCATATAAAGTTTAAAGACCAGAGAAGAGAAAGAAGAAGAAGAAGAAGAAGAAGAGAAAAAAAGTGTTATACACCAAATCACTAAAAAAAACATTACAAAAACAAATACTAACCATGGTGTTGTCTTCGACATGTTTTCGGTGACGATTTTTCGCAAATCTGTCCTTGATGAGGGCCCGACCTAAAGATTCTTTATTTTTCTTTCCCATTTTATTGTTTTTCTACAGTATTACGCTGAGTTTATAGAAATAATCAGCATTACAATTTGGAAGAATAAACGTGCCGCACTCATACGAAAAAACGCGATTCAGTGTAAATGTCAAAGTGACAGAACAATCGCAAACATGTGTTTTTGAGTTTGAGTGACGGACTTACAACATTGTTGCCATCAAATGGTTAAGCTTCCAGTTTTTGACCACATTCTACTCTTAGACAAATTCGTCAAATTCTATAAAACAAAGAATTTAAATTAAAAGTTGAAAGCTTTATCTGAAACAGATTTATTACTTATGAAAAAATCTAAATGAAAATCTACAGAAATAATAAATGAAAGGAACTTGTTACTTTTACAGTCCTGTATAAGCAAATAATGACAGTCCTCACGTTTCAGTTTATGTATTAGTTCATTCAGTAGTATTTATTTTAACCGTGTACTAAATGTAATGGAACGTTAGCAAAAGCGTCAAAGCGAGCGAGACTTCGATTTTTTGGGAAGGTTACAAATATTAATTTGTTTTATTGAAAAATCGGATCAAACAATGCATAAATCCATCAAAATTAACATATAAGTTAGTTGAATAAATAAAGTGAATAAGTGCGTGGTCATAAAAATGATGTCGGATTATTTTGAGCACTATCACAGATGTGAGACACTCGCTGAATTTAATTTTTACTTTGGTGATGATACTGAGGAAGAAATTGATGATGACGACAATTATATTTATTGTTACTGCAGCAGAGTCTTCATAAAGTAAGTCTTCGAGTAAGGTTTTATTTACCAATTTGGTTTTTACCTTTATTTATGAAAATGGAGGGAGATTGTGTGCATAATAATATTACCAAGTGTATATCAAATTCTACGAATATAGTCAGTTCTTCTACTAGACCCAGTCCATAGATAGTTCAACCCCTGTCCTAAATGACTATCAATTTGCTAAATGTATAATTGATTCATTATTTTTTATATTAACACATGTACCTCTTAGTATTCATTACTGTGCAAGCATGGTCTTTTTGCAAAGTGATTGTCAATGCTTACTCTGTCTCTAACCAAGGGCCTCACAATAAATTTAGGAACAATAATATTTATTAGATAACATGCTGACTCCAATGTGTGTTGGTGATTTCAAACAAAACAACATCAAGTTTCAGCAAGGAACCAGGTAGATGATTAAAGTTGCCATTGTAACATGGTTTTTTTTTCTACAAACCAACATCAGTACTTTTAAACTGGGAATAATCTTACAACAAACAAAATATTATAATTTGCTTGTAAAAAGGTTGATAAAAAATCTGGTTTTATAAATTTACCTACTTATAATCAAAATCATAAATGCAAACCCGAAGTTGTTATAAAAAGTATGTTGATTGATTGATTGATTGATATATACTTTATTGTACACCATAAATATAATTTTACAAGGAGCTTAAAATTAGTATGGTATTACAATGGGCGGTCTTATCGCTAACAGTGATTTTTTACAGACAAACCTTCCTTTCTTTTTCCATAGAGATGGAGTGAAAACATACTATGGCGACAAGGAATATGCAAGTGAAAGTGATGTGGAAGTACTCCGTGATTCACAGTCCCAAGACTTGGAAGACCATTCTCATGTTCACTTCTCTATCGACACTTCTTATAAAAACAAATGCGAGGTTAGTAATTTTTCTTTTCATGTTGAAAGTCAAGTTCAAAATCACCTCAAATGGTTATCGATACAGAAAAACCTTTATTCAGCAACTAATAATTGGTTAATAATCCTAAAAACCAAATTATAGAGCCAGAAACTGAAACTTTTTTATGTTATACTTCAAATATACTTACAGTTTTACATAATATTTTTATTCCCTAGAGAGATGAAGGTGCAAGCTGCTACTGCAGTGCATCCCACACAGACAACTGTTGTTCCACCGATGAACATGATGCAGTCCACACTCATGGCACTGTCTCCCATGCCTTACAGCCAAGCGACAGTGGTGCCGACCTCACTTACCAGGATTACCACTCTGATACACATGACAAACTTGAACGCATGGACCAAGACTTTCCAGACACAATCGAAAACTACATGACCGAAGATACCTGGGACAAATTCTGGTCTGTACATGGAGAAAGGCTCATTTGGGCATCCTGGATCAAAAAATACAGTGATTACATTAACCCAGCTTATCTAGATGAAAATAATGGTTTAGTTATGGACGAAAATAATATACCAAAACAACATTCTGTAGATCAGATTTATAAGAAACAGACTGATACCAGCCCTAAGGCAGCAGATGAAGAAATGAGGGAAAGGAAATTCTCATATGATTCTAAAGTAAATCCGTATAAGAAACGGAACACTATGCAGAGTCAAATGGAGAAAGTTGATAGGAATAATGAGATAAATAGAGATGAGGGTTGGTTGCCGATAGCTAGGAGACGGTCTTGCTCAGAACATGATCGAATATTAAGCCCTAGAACTGTAGCTGGAACTGACTCAATGACTAATGTTACCAAGCTCACATTATCAAGCTATGACGTCACTTCTAGTCATGTCACGTCAGAATCTACACCTACTGACACGGATTACAGCGTTTCATCATCTTCATCTGATGACCCATCAAACGATCAAACAAGAATAGTCAATTTAGATGATAAGTTCGAAAATACAGAAATACCATCAGAAGAATTGGATACCGAGCAATATTGGCAGTTTCTTTGGAAGAAACACTTCGGCGAACAGTATGCGTTACATTATTCAAACTTCCTTGAACACCATAATGTACAAGAAAAAGAAGTACCCGAAATACAAATCGAAGTGGTCTTGGTTGCAGCCCCAGAACCAGTAAAAATTGAAGAGAAGCCTTTAGATATTGAATGTGAGAACAGTGAAGGGAATTCACAAGAAACACCAACTGTCATTGAAATCCAGAATCAGGTGAATGAGATCACGTTAGAAGACAAAAGTAAAGCAAAGAAGAAGAAGAACAATAAAAATACTAAGAAGTACATTACATCTGTAGGAGTACTGTTACAAAATTTATTGAAGGAAGAACAGGCTAAAAAGGATCTAGAACCTACTGATGGGGAAGATAAAGACAGTACAAATAAAACGGAGGGTAGTCAGAAACAAGATATGGATGTGGTTGATTGTACAGCTAATTCAACCAATGTACAACCTTTGAATAATGGTGATTTGAATTCGAAAAGCTGCGATGGGGATGATGAGCCACCTGAGGAGACTCCTGTGGTTTTGAAAAGAAGGTAAGATATTGTTAAGTTTGTACTTGATTTTTTTTCAGGACTTTCGTTTTTGTGGCTAAAACCAGGGATGTATGTGGACGGAAATCAAATAGTTTTTTTTTAATAGATAGAGTGATTCAAGAGGAAAGTCTATATGTATAATACATGCATAATATAGTAGACTAAATAATATAGTATAGTAGTAGAGTAACACTGATAAATTTGCACCCGTGCGAAGCCGGGGCGGGTCGCTATACTCCGTCGGTTTAGGTAGTTAACTAAATGTAAACAATCTTGGCATGTCTTTTTATCCAAAAGTTGTCTATAAATTTGTATGTAAAAATCTTTGCAAATAGGTATTTACCTAAATCGATGTTAGCTAATAAACTAAATTTAAATAATCTTTGTGTATATTATATACGACCTCTTTAATATAAAAAGACATACCAAGATTGTTTACCTTTAGTTAACTACCTAAACCGACGGAGTATAGTAATCTAATAAAAAGAAGAGATATTTTGAAATTCGCGGGCTACCATAGATAATTCAATGAAAGCTAAAACTAAACTAAAACTTAATTCTCTTTCTCTAAAGTTCAGTTAGTCTATGCTAAGGTCTTACCCGGTATTTATAACACGACAAAATTAAAAAGGTTTAAATCATCAGTTACTTGTCCATACTTGTGCACTATTTAATTTAGTAGGGCTATAGAGGCATCGCATTGCAGTATTGCGCAACAAGATAGGTGTTTATAATCACTTTAAGCGTGTTAATTTTTCGTTTGAACTGTTTGTGTTTTTGAAATTAACAATTCTATTCTTTCATAATGCCTAAAACAAAAAGAACTAAAACCAAAAGACCGCGCAGTTGTAAGAATAAAAATAAATTAAACGTAGCATCTTGGTACAAAAAATGCAAAATATGTGGCACAGTCGTTGTAGCCCCAAATTCTGTTGGGATGTGGTTGCATTTCAAGAAGACTCATCCGGAATTGAACGAGAGCCTTGTGCCTCAGGTACCAGAGCCAAGAGTACAGAAACTAGGTAATACTCAGGCACCTACATCATCAGGAAATGTAGGCCAAAAGTCACAGCGTAAGAAAGTGCCGCTAAAATCTAGGAAGACTTTGCGGCAGCCGAAACGCAAATTATAGTAAGTTTCAATTTCATATTTATGATATCGTTTACAACATAAAATAATCAGCATTTTATTGTTTCTTTAACGTTTATTGGTCAGGAAATTAAAGTGGGGAACGATAGATGGAATGGAGGGAGACCTTTGCCCAGCAGTGGGACAATATAAGCTAGATATAGGTAATAATAATAATAAATTAAAGCGAATTTTAAGATATGAGAGTAGTCAGTTTAATTGTAAGGATCTATTTTTAGGTTACATCAATAGGTATGGTGAAAGGTACAATATGAAGGTCAAATCACTAGATCGTTGATGATTGTTGTTCTACTAAGAATATAGAGGCTAATTTATTAAGTAGATTTTCTTAACAGTAATATTGAAGTAGAACTCATTGAATTTATTACCTATTCTTATTAATTACTTTAATTTTAATAAAACTGCTGAAAACTTGAAAAAGAATGTTTTGTCTTGGTACCTATGTGATGAAAAGGGATGAAAGGAATGGACTTAAAGAGTTATGAATATAAATATACGAGTACATTTGGATAGCAGGAGAGAGAAGCCAAAGAAAATATGGATGGATTCTGTGATAAGTGATGTACGGTAAAGGAAAAGGGACTCAGTGCTAAGAAACCATTTTGCACAGACCCCAAGTAACATGTGACAAGGGCAAGAAGATATTGATGAATCTTAATAAATCCGTATTTCTAGGGAGATCCTAATAATTTTATTCCTGCTTATCCTTTAGTAACTTCAATATATATTCAATTAGAATGGATATTAGGGACTGGTATAATTACTGTGAATTGCTGACACTTGCATTGAAAAACTTACCTACATCTGTTATTGAAAGTAATACTCGTAGAGATAGGTAAGGAATCTCAATTGATATATACTTACAATACATTCACAATAAGATATTTTAACATACCTCTCAATAACCTAAGTACCTAAGTGAGGTTAGTTATTTATCATTTTGTAGGAATGTGAGAAAATAATCGATTATTAAAAAATATATAGGTATTTCTAATATAACACAATCGATTTATTTGGTTGACTGTCGACTTATTTTTTTCACCCGCAATTGCGACGAGTGCCTATCGAAATAATTTTGTTTCTAGCTTCTGCCAACGGTTATCTACGAATCGGGCACGAAAGCTTTTGTTACTGAGGGATAAAGTGGTATTTTACTGGTTAGCATAGGCATTACCTACTAAGCGAAAATAAATTTTAAAAATTACTCCATCAGATTTTGTATTTATTCAAATTAAAAACAAAAAATAAACATACAACCGAACATGTAACCTCCTCCTTTTTGAATTCAAACTATAATATAAATAAGAAAATGCACTTAAAAATAAAGATTTGGCTTCATTGTAATTTTATAAATAATCAAATCACCGACAATAAAGTGATGAATTTATTACGAATATTTTTCCCACAACTTTTGATAATTACTTTTTTTTATGTTTTCAAGCCATTAATTTACATTTATTTCAGCAGGTATTTTTTTTAAAACAACAGTGCACTAAACGATTTTTCTTCAAAAATCGATCATTCCTAGAAAAATCGATTTATCCCAAATGTATTTATTAGAGAAAAAAAATACAATTTTTAATTAATTATTTTTCCTTCAATATCCCATCTGAATAGCATTTTGAACAGCTCTAGAGCTGATCCAGAAGTGATCTAGGTCGTGTATTTCAAGTAAATATTCCAATGACATACCATTATTATAGGGACTCAGTAGAGTGTTACTTTATAAGAAAAATAATGGCTGATAAAAATTTAATCTACTAAAGAATTTCTAACTTCTTTTGGTTACAGTTAGTAGACATAATACTTTTTACTATAAATATGTGATACAGTCCTATAAGATAACCTAAGCCCTAGTTTCACTATTCCTGATAAAATAAAATGTCGGCTAGGCTATATATGGGAAAAGTTTAATTTCCCCGTTAACTCTGTTACAGCCACGAAACCGAAGAAGCCGACGAAGACATAGCACACGCCAAGATAAGGAACACCTTCCAAATGATGGGCTTCTGCGTGCACCCTGAGAAGCTGCCCAAGGGCGAGCTGATCTACCGCAAGAGGCCAGCCCGGCTGCGGCCTCCGAAGTTCAGGAAGAACTTCAGCAGCAAGACTTACTTCGATGATGATGGGAACCCTTATACTTTGGGCCAGGTGAGTTAGCTGTAGGCATTCTTTTATTTATTGGTTACCACTAACCATCCGATGGATGCGAGACGCATTGGAGTGCTATTCTCTAGCAGCCGAACCCAATAACCTATCTATCACATATTAGCTTTAGCCCGCAGCTTCGCCCGCGTACATAGAACGAACCGCGTACAGACGTTTCGCCATGTCTGTCCGTCCGTCCGTCCGTCTTCGCTTAATCTCCGTGACCGTTAGCACTAGAAAGCTGAAATTTGGTACCAATATGTATATGAATCACGCCGACAAAGTAGTATAATAAAAATTAGAAAGAAATGTCTTATTTGGGTAGCCGCCCTACATGTAAAGTGGAAAGTTATTTCTTTTTATTTCAACCCTAACGTGTGATATATGGTTGGATAGGTATTCAAACTGTATAGGGATTTCCTGAAATATTTTTTTTGATAATAACAATAATTTCGGAAATAATCGCTCCAAAAGTAAAAAACAATGTGACCCCCTCTAACTTTTGAGCCATAAGTTTAGAAAATAAGAAAATAATCTGGAAAGTGGAGCTTTATAAAGACTTTCTAGGAAAATTATTTTTAACTTGATGGGACGAACAGTTTTTGAAAAGTTGGGGACACTTATTGTGCGCGTGGCCCGACACGCTCTTGGCCGGTTTTGGAATTAAAATGTGAATAAAATGTAGGAGGTTCAATGACCGTTATTCTTTATTTATCTGGCACCTACCTTAAAACGTCCATGCAAAATAAAGAATAGTAAAAATAAAGATATTTTGTGACATATGATGGATACGAAACCAACAAGACCGGTCGTTGTGGCGACGCTTGGTTTAGACCTATGCCCACCTGTGGACGTCTTTCGTCTGAAATGATGATGGTGATTCTATTTTTATTTCATCCTATCCAGTCCAAAGACTCTCAAGACGAAAGAGAAATGCAGACAGACGATGATGGCACAGAAGTAAAGTCAGACACGGAGCGGGCCGAATATGTGCCCTCAGGGACCCTGCGGACCCACCCTCTGGCTTCCCAAGACACCAGCCTGGATGACGACAGCATCAGGCTGGCTGAAGCGGCTGCCGTTCCTCTGCCTTGCGATGCTGAGGACTCCAATGATGAGGAGCATAGGGAGGGAAAAGCTGAGGATGGAGAAAGTACAGGTAAAGTTCTGTTTTTGTCTAAGTTACGGATGCAAGTAAAATTTAGATTAGTGTTATTCTTTCTACTGTACTTGAATCTTTTATGATGTAGAAGAAAGTAAATAAATATGACAAGTCACTGGAATAACATCCCCTTATAAGTCCTCCAATTGGAAAACTAAGTTACAATAACAAAAAGTACTTACGTGTACACACATAATAATGATGTGTGTACGTGCGAGTACTCACAACCCCATAGCACATATAACTTTGTTTACACACCAAATCGCCTTCGCTAATTAAAAAGATTGGAAAAGTTGCAATTTGCGAGTATTCCTACTAATATGAAATACATTCTCAAATTAGAACTAATATTTCACACAGTTCAAATCTTCGTAGAGTAATTACCAAAATATTATTCAACTATAAGTAGGAAGTTAGATAATTACTTTAAGGTGTGCAATAAATAAATAATATTTACGATCATTTCACACATTACTCATTGTCAATCGATAACAATTAAGTAAGTACCTGATTAGTGCAACCTTTCACCAGGTACACGAATTACTATCCCTAATGAACAATGACCCATGTTTTGTATAAAAGGGGTCATTAGGATTGAAGGGAATCAGTCTGGGTTAAGGAACCGAAGTGGTATCACCTCTGACATTCCTTTCCGTGTATAACCAAGTTACCAGTGACTGTGAAAAAATAAGTCAAAATGAGTTTGTACAATAGGGATTTCTCAAATTTCTGTTCTCGAGCGAACAAAAAAGTGGATAGTTTATACAATAAGGATTTCTCAAATTTCTGTTCAACAGCAAATCAACAAGTGGATTTGGCAAAACGTAAAAGGAGGGCCAAACGGTATTCCAAATTGGACGAATTAGATCTATCGGGCATGCCCGAAGAATTGAAAGAAGATCCAAAGATGTACAAATACTGGAAGAAACGGCACTCGCTGTTTCACAAGTAAGTTTTTAAATTGCATTTAATTAAGTTATGCCTTTAGTCCTTTTATCCTAGATTTCAATCTACTCTGCCCTTTCCCCCTGCTATTTGACAATTTGAAATGGCGACCTTATCTATGATCCGTAGTAGCTTCATTGTAATAATTAACTTGCCTTTTTATTTAAGTCGCCACTACACATTCTAAATCTTTTGAGTTTGTCCTACCTTCCCAAAGGTTGTCCACTGTTGTACCCATACAAAACCAGGGCTGCGGAATTGTTCTACAGAGTTACCGCGGCCCCGGAACATAAAGTCAAATTAGAAGAGCACAGACAGATTTTATTCCGCAAAAGGCTATTACTCTTTCTCGGTCTGTTTATTGATAGTTGTCCACCCAAAAACGACCACCCATATAATTCCGAATGCCAATAGTATCAATCTTCACACAACCAAAATTATTTTACGCTATGTTTGAACTTCTTAATCAATCTTAACAGGCTTTTTCCCTTCTCCCAACAGATTCGACGAGGGCATTCAGCTGGACCGTGAGAGTTGGTTCAGTGTGACTCCAGAGAACGTTGCGTGGCACATCGCGAACAAATATGTTTACGATGTAGTATTGGACGCCTTCTGCGGCGCCGGCGGCAACACCATACAGTTCGCGCATACTAGCAAGAAAGGTGAGACATTTTGATTAAGCGACAGCGCAACAAGTATATTTATTTTCTCAAAAAAATATAGATTCTCTTGGACCTGACCGAAACGCGATGCTTCGACCGAAATTTCGCGTGTTTCCTATCATGGTTTCGAAATTCTGAATGAACGAAAATGTTCCAAGCGACGTTTCGAATCTCGTTAAAATTCGTAATGTTCTCGTTAAAATTGTCGAAAGAGAACAGACGTCCTGAGTCTTATTAGGTTCTTCTCGAATCAATAGTTTTCCTTCCCTTAAAGTTTTTTGTGAGCCGATATTTTACTTTGCGAAGTGGAAGTCAGCGCTCAAGATATATTAGTATCTGTATCTATAGTTAAAGTATTTTTGTGAGTAATCAATTGAATATGTTCGTGAACAGTGATAGCCGTAGACATCGACCCGCAAAAGATAGCGATGGCTCGCCACAACGCTCGCACGTACGGCGTGGCCGAGCGCATCGACTTCATAGTGGGAGACTTCTTCAAGCTGGCGCCCACTCTCAAGGCGGACATGGTGTTCCTCAGCCCGCCCTGGGGAGGTCCTGACTATAGTGATGTGAGTATTACTCGGTAGTGGTCCTATCTGTTACCAGATAACTGTTATTAACGTTAGAATTTTACTCTGTATTTTAATTAAATTTTAAACTAACTTAATAAACTTCATCCATCGGATTCCCATCCGACTACCTTATGGAAAGACGCGCCAACGCTGCGTCTTCCGGTACGTACGCCACTGCCCAAGACACAGGACCGGTCGTTATGATGACATGTGGAAGGCCTATGCCCAACTGTGGGCGTCTTTGACAGAAATGATGATGATGAAATAAAATTGTATTTTTAATGTATTTTTGTGACTAAAGTCTGCATTAGTAATCCAAGTGAATCAATGCGGTACAATGAAGCAATTATCTTATGTCGAAACATTTGCTTTTTTTTCTACAGAACCACGAGTACGACTTGGAAACGATGCTGGAACCTAAGCCGGCGTCTGAACTGATGAGGGTGGCGAGAACTATATCACCGAACATCACCTTCTACCTGCCTAGGAACTCGAGGCCGGATCAAGTAAGAATACTTTTTTATTTAACCCTTTAACTGATTAGTTTTCGTGTCCTACTCGCCAAAGTCGTGTGTTTGCGACTAAATATTCCATTTTGTCTAGCTCTTCAATCCTCATAGATGACAGGATGGAGTATTTGGTTGTTGTTCGGGGTTAGGGTTAGATTAAGAGATACTAAGATTGAAGATTGTAAAGATTGGTATATTTCAATAATACAAAAGGGATAACAATTAAAACTAATGAGGTGAATAGGATGAGATTGAGTCGCGCCCGATATGCTATCCGAAAGCGTACTGACTGTTTTACTTAGGTGATACATAAAATATTTAATGCATATGGCGCGGTGTCGCAATTACGCTGACATATTACCTATTGTTCGGTGAATGACCCGAACATGCTCCCGAGGGAGAAAAGGATGATGTTAGTATGTTAAGTTAGTAATGAAATTAATACTAACAAGGTGAAGACAATTTTCTTAAAATAATAAAATAGTTATGTAGGGTTAGTTATATTAAATGATGAGATGAAGATAACATTACAACTTAAACAGAGTCTCTAAAGTTTAAATCAGGAAGAGAAAACACGCGAAAGATCGGTGAAGAACCTCTATCTTCCTTTTTTTGTATGCACTCACTAGATAGAGCTAGTCTCTTAGGATCACTTTTCACTGATTTACTACTAGATTGCCCATTTTCCCTAAATTCACTACACTCAATCACAACACTTTCTGGAACGGTGTGTGGAGATGGCAACCCAGTCGCCGCTGATGCTGCTGAACGCTCTACTGTGGGAGTGGAGTGATTTCCGTTACGTCGCCGTTGCCGCCAATAATTAAAACAGTAAACTGCCACCAATAACAAGATGAACGATATGACGAGATATATAGCAGCATACTGATGAACGTCGTGGTAGGAGATGTTGGTGCTCAAAGGTTCACTCTGCTTCATGATCTCAAGACTTCTCTTAATAGCTTCAAATTGCATGAGGTTATCCGAGTTATTGGGATTAAGCTCATATGCGATTTCTGGCATGGTGATATTTATCATATGATTGATTGGTGATATTTCTGGCGAAATAATCTTTGTCGTTGAGCTAATTTTACTAGACAATCTTTTGTTTGAATATACCATAAAATTTTCTGTTTTTACTAAACAGCCTTCCCCTACGCGCAGCAGACCAGCACCTGATAACCTTACTGCCTGTATTTGATTTTCACACAAAAGTTTGACGTTGCAATCATTGCAGCATAAATAAAAATATTTGTTTTCTGATGTTAACTCTCTCCAGTCATTCTTGCACAAAGTAGTTTTAGTTTTACAAGTTCTGGTGTCTGGGATTGTCTCGCAAAGGCTATGGTCATCCTTCATGCGGTGAATAGGCTTTCTGATATGGCACAGAATAGTCGCTGGGTTTTGTAATATGCAGGACTGTAGATCTGTGTCTGTGACGGTCAAATACGAATCTTTTCTCATATTGATGGCTGCTAATTCCGAGATAGTTTTGACCTTCATGATCAAGTTATCTTTCACAATGCGTGGGACCGGGATAAGATTGAATACCTCGTAAACATCCCTTTCAATCAAGGGTATTTTTATTTCTATGATTAGGTATTTGCCAGAGTATTTAGCTCTTACTTTGAGCAAGCTGTAAAGATCTTTAAGGTTTAAATTGTCGACCGGAACTACCAAGTCTCCAGATATTTGTGCGGAAATGATGCTTAACTCTGATCTGAGTTGTTTCGGAGATATTAAATGAAAATCCAGTTTCCCACTATAAATGTCAGTTACTGTATCTAAAATGGTGTCCTGGATTCTTCGAAGGGTATACAGTAAGTTGTTGGCAGTAAAAGCCGAAGTTATGAAATCTGTGATCATAGTTACATTTTGCACTTGCTGGGCGAGATTTTTATAAGAATCTTGGAGGTAATTAAGCTTTTGATTAATTATTTTATGATGTTTATTTATAGTATTTTCCATCCTTTTCATGATATTAAATTCAGCTTCTACGACAGACGTTTGGTTCTTCCAGAGGTTGTATAGATGGTTTTCATTATGCCTTAAAAGGTCAATATCCTTCTCATATTTTTCTGCAAATCGTTGGTCCAACACTCCGAATAAACTATTTGCAACGTAGCCCACTCCGTCTAGCAAGCCGCGTCTCCGCCGTTTGTTGTTAGTCATCAAGGAGTCATTCATCATCACGACAATATTATCGTAATGTTTGATTTCTTCGAACTCGTGCTCGAGCTGTAACATGACGCCGTCGCAAGGTGTTTGTGTTCTAATCGTAGAGCATAAGGTTTCAAGATATTCGATATACTTTAATAGTGCCGCCTTTCCTTCTTGATAAGGCTTTGTGTCATAATAGACTATTAAATGCCAATCATCTCTAATTAAGTGCATATTAGATATTTTGTCGAAGTAGACACTATTGTTTGTCAACATGGTGATGTTGTAGGATGCTTGAGCGGTATTAAGAAGTGACAGTAAAAATAATGTCAAAGATAAAACTATAGCTGAGAATGAGATGGGTCGTTTTTTCTTCGTAGCTGGAGGAGTGTTATCTACTTTTTGGGCATTTGAATCTTGTTCATTACTATTTGTCGGCAGTAAGGATAATTTTACAACTGGGCGTTTTAAGATCCCATTTTTTGTTTTAAGTGTGACGACCCTTACGTGTCCATCACTTCCAGGGTGCAGCGTTATAACGCGACCTAGACTCCATTTTCCTGGTGGAAGGTTGTCGTCTTTTATAATAACGATGTCGTCAAGATTAAGATCTTTTTGGTGCTGCCGCCATTTGGCCCTAGTAGAGAGCTGCGAGAGGTAGTCAGTCTTCCACTTAGCCCATATATCTTGGTATATTTTTTGCGTCAGGTGCCATCGTGTTCTAAGATCATGCTCTGTTTCGTAAATCGTTAAGTTAGGGCCGCTTGCCAGAAAGTGAGCCGGGGTCAGATAGTCCAAATCCTCCGGATCTTCTGTCAGAGGGCACAGTGGTCTAGAGTTCAAACAAGCCTCGAGTTGGGATAGTAAGGTAATATATTCCTCGTAGGTTAGTTTTTGCTCTCCCACGACCCGTTTGAGATGGTGTTTTAGGCTCTTCACAGCAGCTTCCCAGAGTCCGCCAGCAGATGGCCATGATGGTGCGTTAAAGTGCCACTCAATATTCATTTCCGAGATTGTTGAGCTTACTTCTTGATCAGATAAGATGCTTGAGATTTCGGAAAGCTCCTGTTTTAAGATTTTGTTGGCTCCTATGAAGTTAGTTCCCTGGTCACTGTAGATGTGGCCTGGAACTCCTCTCCTAGCCGACATTCGTCGAAGAGCGGCAATAAATGCTGACGCTGTAAGATCGGTGACTATTTCTAAATGTATAGCTTTAGTCACCATGCAAACAAAAACCGCGACGTATCCTTTGCATGTTTTAATGCCACGACCTTTGTTTGCCTTCATAAAGATGTGTCCGGTATAATCTACTCCAGTGTGGTAAAAGGGCCGGTTAGGAATCAATCGTGCTGGAGGTAGGTCGCCCATGATTTGATGTTGTGATGTGGGATTATTTCTTATACATTTGACACACTGTCTTAACCGTTTCTTAGTGACTCTGTTGCCTCCAAGAATCCAATATTTACTTCTTATAAATCCAGTAGTCATTTTTACTCCTCCGTGAAATACAAGTTCGTGGGATTCATCTATGATAAGGTCAGCCAGTTTCGACTTATTCGGTATTATAATGGGATGCTTCATTTCGGGATCAAGATTCGAATGTTTAAGTCTACCTCCGACACGGAGTACTTGATTGGAGTCCAGTATGGGATTGAGATTTAGAATCTGGCTTTTCTTATTAAGTGGTTCATTATTTTTCAACCGCGATATTTCTTCGTGGAAATATTCATTTTGAACGTGCTTGATTAACATTTCTCTTGCTGTCTTTATATTTTGCAGAGTAAGGAAATTTGTGCGTTGTTTCTTGTAAACAACGATGTCGATGAATTTATTGATGTAAGCTAGCACTCGAGTCACTTTCCTTAAAGTGCTATATTTTGTTAAAAGGTGAATGACTATAGAATTTTTGGGGTTAATGATGACCGTGTTTACTTTTTTCCTTAGTTCTTCGCTAGTAATACTTGTATAAATCGGCATCTTATGAGATTCTTTAGGGTTGTATTGTGGCAACCAGTCGGGCCCCTGCCACCATAGTGAGTGATTGGCTAGTTGAGCAGCAGGTAAACTACGCGCAATCTGCGGGGTTTTCCTTGGATTTTACGTAACTCCAGTTATCTTTAGGAATTATTTCTGTGATGCTCCTCACTCGATTTGCAACAAAAGGTTTCCATTTCTCCGGTTAACCAACCTAGAGCGGCCATTGAATCAATCCAGCCATAAACATGCACCTTGTAGCTACTTAGGGCTTGGATTATTTTTTGCATAAGCCTTGACAGCAAGAGAGCGCCGCAGAGTTCCAAGCGCGGGATGGACTGTGGTTTTTTCAGCGGTATTACTTTTGACTTCCCGGCAATGAGAGTGATATGGGTTTCATGTCCTCTTTGTATTTTGCAATACACGACGCAAGCGTATGCTTTTGTGCTAGCGTCACAGAAGCCATGTAGTTCGATGGTATCTTTATCCTGGGTTTGAATCCAACGTGGAATTTTAAATCGAGAGATGTGAGATAAATCGGCTTTAATTGTATTCCATTCTGACGCAATGTCTTGAGGGACAGGGTGGTCCCAACCCAGATCTGATTTCCAAAGTTCTTGAAACAAGATCTTGAGCTTTATCGTGACTGGTGCTAGCCAGCCCAAAGGGTCGAAAATTTTCGATATCTGAGATAGGAATTGTCTTTTTGTAAGGATATCTTGTGAGATAAATACGATGGGGTGAAAGATAAATAGATCGTTTTTTGGTTCCCACCTAAGACCTAAAGTTTTGGTTGACTCCGGTTGCTTGAAGTCAAAGTCTTCCTTTAGAGGTGCATCCGAATAATCTTTTATTTCCCGTAAGTTTGATCGCCATTTTCTGAGATTAAACCCTCCAGATTTGAGGAGGTTGATCATCTCAGCTTTGAGCTGTTTTGCTGCTTCCGCTGAATGTTCTCCATGCATGAGGTCATCCATGTAAAACGAGTCCTCTAAGATGTTCGGAGCGCAGCTATGCGGATAGTTTGGCCTTTCATCGTTGGTCAGCTGCTTCAGTGTCATCATGGCCTAAAACGGTGCGGCTTTTGTGCCATAGGTAACTGTCGCTAGCTGGTATTCTTTGAAAGGTTGTGATTGATTGTTCCGCCAGATGATTTTCTGATATTTCTGATCGTCGGGATGCAACCAGATTTTGCGAAACATCTTTTCTATATCTGCTGTAAAAGCGTATCTAAATTGTCTCCATTTTAGGATAAGGCTTTGAAGATCCTGTTGCAAATTGGGTCCTCGGCACATAAGATCATTGAGGCTGTAACCGCTCGAGGTTTTTGCCGAGGCATTGAAGACAACTCGCAGTTTAGTAGTTGCTGACTCAGCTCGTTGGACGCAATGGTGCGATAAGTAGCAGTCCGGCTGTACGTGTGGCGCAACTGGTGTCATATGTCCGAGCTCTAGGTATTCAGAAATAAACATTTTATAGTCACGTGCCACAGCTGGTTGCTTACTTAATTTCCGCTCTAATTGGAAGAATTGAGCAATCGATTTTGTTTTCGACTCGCCAATATTTTCCTCAAAATTTTCTTTGAATGGTATTTTCACAACGTAGCTTCCATCTTGCTGTCTTGAGGTCGTAGATTGGTAGAATTTGATGCATTTTTGATCTTCTTCTGATATCGCTGGTGGTTCATGTATGTCCTCCACTTCCCAAAATTGCTGAATCTCTTCGATGTTATTTAAGATCACATTGCAATGGTACGTTTTGTAGTTGCCGCTTAGGATCCATCCCAATTGAGTTTGTTGGGCTATAGGCAACATACGTCCTGATCGACAAATACCGTCCATAAGGATCGTGGAGTAGATATCTGCTCCAAATAAGATATCTACTGGCCTGCTTTTATAGAATTCGGGATCTGCTAGAGTTATTTGGTTAAGAGTAGGCCAGTCTGGTTTAGGTAAGGTACAGCTGGGTAAGTTATTTATCAGTCTGTTCATTATATAAACGTCGGTTTCAAAGGTAAAATCACTAACTAACGATGAACATTTAATGGTAATCCTGCCCTTACAGTTGTTTTCCTTATTTCCTATTCCAGAGATATATCCGTTGCATTTCCGTCGTGGTAGTCTTAGCAGCTGAGCTGCGCTTTCCCTAATAATGGATGTCTGTGACCCTTGATCTAAAAGAACTCTCATTTTTTGGTAGGATCCGTCCGTTGCTTGTACGTTAATTATTGCTGTGGCAAGCAATATTTCTGAGGGTTCTCTAAGAAGCGATGCGACAGTGTTTCTTTCTTGCTGTTGGGATGGCGATTTCGTAATCGTGGCTGTATTTGACCCAGACCGATGTGATGTAAATGCTTCATGCAAAATGGTATTGTGGTCTTTATTGCATTCTTTACATCTTATTTCGGAAAGACATTTTTTGCCTTCGTGGTAATGTAAGCAATTAATGCAAAGATTCAATTTAGCAATGGTATTTTTCCGTTCATGAGGTTGTAATTCCATTAACTTTTGACATGCATGAATTCGATGGTCTTCGGAATTGCAAATAGGGCATTCCTTGCGAAAGCCATTTTTGCGTTTGGACTTTGACGATTGCGAAACTTGGTTTGTTGAGTAATTAGTTTTGGGATTGTTATAATTTCGGCTATAATTGGAACCTTTTGAGAAGGACGGTTTGTTATTGTTGTTGGATTGAGATATGGATGACTTCTGCGTGGGATTGTCAAGCTTCTTACGAGTAGTTTCCAGCGTCATAAACTTAGTTTCTAGAAAATTAAGGAAATCTTCTAAGACGGGCAACTCTCGCGGGGATTTTAAAGCTTGTAGATAATCCTCATATGTATCCGAGTCCAGTTTTTGGGACAATATACATACGAGGAACGGATCCCAGGAAGTCACATCAACTCCAAGGTTCTTGATAGCATTTACGCTCTCGTACGTAGTGTCGTGAATGCGTTTTATATGATTTGCCGTCTGTTGCTGATTTGCAGGGATGTTCATGATATTGTTCAGATGAGAAGTAAAGATCAGTCGTTTATTATTGTAACGATGATTAAGGATATTCCAGCAGACTAGATAATTGTCGGAGCTAATTTGGAGATGTTGGATTAATTTCTCGGGTTCACCTTTCACCTTACTCTTTAAAAACTGCATCTTTTGTGCATTCGACAAAGAGGGGTTATTGTGAACTGCTTCGGTAAAAAGATCTTTGAACGAAATCCACTTATTGTAGCTTCCCTCAAAGGCAGCTATCTCCAATTTTGGGGTAGATTTTTCAATATGCGCGACGGACCACATTTTCTTATTGATGTCTTTCTTGATTTTGTTATAATATTTCTCGTATTGAGTAAATTGTTCTTCGTACTCTGGGTTCGATCCACCACACTCGTTGTCCAGCTCCCAATGAAGCGAGTCAATAGCCGCCCAACGAGATTGTATCGTCTTCAGGAGGTCTTCGAACTCCCATTTTTCCGTGACGAGATCAAGGTCGATGTTGGAAGATGTTCTTAAGAAAGCCTTAAAGTTGGTGGCTTGCTTTTTTAAGAGAATTTCGGCTCTATTCTCTTCAGAAGTAAGAGTTTTAGCAGCAGCTTGGGATGCGAGGTTTAACGATTGAGAGTCCGCAGTTGGTTGAAACGTAGGGGGTTTCAATTCAGAGGTTTGCGGTTTGTTTGCTAGAGGGGTATAGTTCTGAATAGTAGATTTAATGTTGTTATATTTTTCAGTCATTTGATCGTATTGATTAGTACTGAAATATGTATGAGATTTATCACCAAAAGATAACAAAGTCATATGATTATTATGAAATTCTGTAAAGTATTGTTCCAAGGTAGCTAATCGACGACGTAGGTAGTCTGGGGTCTTGCGCTCTGCACCATCCTTCTTGAAATTGGTGAAGAGCCCATTTATGGCTTCGATCAGTTGGTGTTGGGTTGATAAAATGTCTTCCATGTTCGACATTATAGGGATAGAAAAGAGACCTTACTTGGGCTGAAGGCTTCTTTGGAGATCAAATGTCCTTGCGATGGCTGCAAGAACAAACCTGGAGTAGCAGCGCAAGGAGATGATGCGATACTCTCGAAAACCAGGTTCAACAGGATCAGCAGGATGATGAAAATTTTGATTCACTCAATTCTGTTCACCAGGGTCTGGTTACAGGTTTCAAGCGAGACACTCACACTGCACAGTTAGTACACACGAAATACACTAATGCACACGCGTCGGTCCCGCTCTAATAGGCTCGAAGGACCAATGTTCGGGGTTAGGGTTAGATTAAGAGATACTAAGATTGAAGATTGTAAAGATTGGTATATTTCAATAATACAAAAGGGATAACAATTAAAACTAATGAGGTGAATAGGATGAGATTGAGTCGCGCCCGATATGCTATCCGAAAGCGTACTGACTGTTTTACTTAGGTGATACATAAAATATTTAATGCATATGGCGCGGTGTCGCAATTACGCTGACATATTACCTATTGTTCGGTGAATGACCCGAACAGTTGTAGATGTGCGATTCTGGCGGAATAAACACGAGAATTTTTGCCGGATATATATGACGTAGTTAGTTAGTTAGCCCATTGTGTCCCACTGCTGGGCGAAGGCCTTCCTCTCTCTTTTCCACACACGTCTATCCTCATATGACGTAGGCGGTTAATAATTCAAATAATAAGTAATTTGCTTCCTTGGATTTAGTTTTTCCTGTATTAAAGCTATATTTACAATCATTTTTGTATGAAATCTTATAAGTTTACCAGTGTATTCATTCATTTCATCTAATCATTCTTCTCCATTGTTACAGATTCTATCTCTAGCGAAAGAAGTAGGCGGCTCAGTAGAGATCGAGCAAAGTTTCTTAGACAGAAGATTCGTCGCTATAACAGCTTACTTCTACGAAGACCATCGTTAATCTATCTAAAGTGACAAATAAGTGTGTTGTACTAATATTGTGATTTGTAATCGGGGTCAATGCTGCCACGGATTGATTAGTAAATGGACATCTAACTTGCTCAATTTAAAATTGATGTGTGAAGCTGACTTTGTTTGGTTTATCTGGGGCTGTGTTGTAAATTGTTAATGGAATGGAAGGTTGCACAGGACTTTATATTCTGTTCCGCATAATACGGAGAGTAAAGTCCCACAACCCTCCGTTGAAAAGGAAGGATCGTCCGACCAGACGATGGGTCCTAGTGATTTTACATTTTAGTTCCTATTTAGCATCATAGATGTCTCTATATGTTTCTATTTATACTCCGTCGGTTTAGGTAGTTAACTAAATGTAAACAATCTTGGCATGTCTTTTTATCTAAAAGTTGTCTATAAATTGTTTGTAAAAATCTTTGCAAATAGGTATTTACCTAAATTGATGTTAGCTAATAAACTAAATTTAAATAATCTTTATGTATATTATATTTGACCTCTTTAATATAAAAAGACATACCAAGATTTTTTACCTTTAGTTAACTACCTAAACCAACGGAGTATAGAGCACAAACGTTGTAATTTTCTTTATCTCTATTTAATGGTACATTTATTATCTTCTCTGTGTATGGTACATTTTGTATCTGTGACATTTCAAACTCAAGCTAGGATACAATAATTATTGTATATTCATCTCTTTAGAAATGTTCATGAAATATTATATGTAGGTATCTAATTGTTGTGTGTATATATAAAATATCGGACAAGATCAGCCGTTATGGCAATACTATGTCCAACAGTGGACGACTTTTGGCTTAAATAATAATGATGTCTAGTTTAAGTGTAATGTGAGAGATTTAGTGTATTCTGTTTCATTATATCTTCTCACTGATAGTGATAATAACTATCTTGAACCAGTTTCTTATATAGTAATTATTGTATATTTACCAAGTTATCTCTCAAATATAAAGTTATAAGATATTATTTTAAGTTTAAGATAAATTATGTATAAGATGCATGTAAGTCAAAATATCTAGTTGTAAATGTAACCTATATATATATATACTTGTCTTGTTAGTAATATTGTGAAAACTAATGTCCAAATTCACCAACAAATCCCTTAAAATATCAAATTTTCTTTTTATCGAAATCCTTATTGTAACACGAAAAGTTAAAAAAGAAAGAAAGATTTGTTGGTGAAAATGGCCATAATGTCTACCATTAAAAAACATGTATAGTTCTAAATTATAAGTATAATTACAATAAATACTACTTACATAATAATCTTGGTATTCCTATTTAAAATCCATAAAAAAAGTAAATGAATGTCATTTCGTTTACCTATTTTCGGAGCTTGCAACCCCGCCTCCAAGTTCTTTTAAACCTTCAATAAATTATTATTAAAAAAATATTCTTTCATTCGTGTTGTAAAATTGGTGTAGTTTGTTACACATCCATGAGAAAAAACACGCGAAAAGAACGGTCCTGGCATCTAAATAACTTAGTCCAGCTCGAAACTTGACAGATCTTTTAAATTTGAATTCTTCTACACGTGGTTTTGTGGTGGTTTGGCCGATTTGGTTGAAACTTTGTGGTGAGGGCTTAAATACAGTTGCCCTCGGCAGGTGGCGCTGCAATAGAGTTACCTATTTAGTTTTTTTTGTTACCGAAAGCTAGAGTGCGTCTAATGAAAGCACGACCAGGAGTTTTTTTTTTTTAATTTAATTGGCAACATTTTTCGTAGGAAATAAAAAAATTGTGAAGTGTCAAGACATGATTCTCCAACTATACTCCGTCGGTTTAGGTAGTTAACTAAATGTAAACAATCTTGGCATGTCTTTTTATCTAAAAGTTGTCTATAAATTGTATGTAAAAATCTTTGCAAATAGGTATTTGCCTAAATCGATGTTAGGTAATAAACTAAATTTAAATAATCTTTGTGTATATTATATACGACCTCTTTAATATAAAAAGACATACCAAGAGTGTTTACCTTTAGTTAACTACCTAAACCGATAGACCAAAGTTAGTAACTATCTAACTAAAATACCACATACATTCTTTTTGGATGTAACCTCTTTTTCTCAGGTCGCGCTTTCATTAGACGGACTATAGCTTTCTTGCAGGACGTCTATCGGTCCGCTAGCATCATATAAATAAGTTTACAAAAAAACATGAGGATTGTTTTACATTATATAGAATTTACCATAGTAAAGAGAGAGAGACATTTAACGTTTCTAAGACTATAATCACAGATATCTTTTAGCATTGTATGTGCTACATATTGTAAGCAATTTCATCAATTAGTTTTAAGTAGAGAAACCTGTTAGTATCTATTCATATGGAATAGTTGCGTACATTTATCATACTTAAGATTACTTATTAAGGTAAAAGTGCAAGGTAACTCGCGAAATTCTTACGATTTTTTGCAAACTCAGGTTCTATACACGCCCTCCAGCTCCGCCCAAAAGCGAGAGAAGTCATTCTGATGATTCCCCACTAGAAAAAAAAAGGTTCATGTTCATTTAAATAAACTATATATAAAGACCGTAACAAATATGGGTTTACTGAGTTATTTAATAATTAAAATCATCAATACAAATCTCTTAGTTCAGCGGCCGTACGTGTTAAAATGACCATAGCGAGAGAGAGGGATGGAGCTATTATCTCCATCCCTTTAACAGTTCAGTTTAGGTCGTTAAATGGATCGCGTTAAGAGCTAGAAGTAGGACCTCTGCTAAGCCTATTGAATAACTTTATCATGAAATAACTAGCCATTCAATTAGGTTAATTTGCAAAATGCAAAAAACTTTAAAAAAAAACATGAATTTCGCGGGCTGCCCTTAACTTTTCACCTAAAGTTATCCTGTAAACACTCTTGTTTACTGTCTACGGCAATAAATAGAATATAATTTAAGGAATCGGCTCAAGTATATGTTATATAGTTTTTGTTTAACCGAACATTTTCAATAATATCACTAGTCGTAGTGACAATTTCCTTCAAATAATTAAAGTACTGATGCGAACTGGTCATGGATCTGGTATACTCTTGGATTGATTACAAAGCAACATCACACATTCTGAAGTGTACTTTATTTTCATGGCCATTAAGTTCATATTTTTTAATGTTGTCATTGGCAAAAGGGGAAAACGTACCCAGCAAGACAGTAGAAAGAGGTAGTGTGTCCCTTTCCCACTAGTTCATGGCCACATTAGTAGAAAGAGATAACATACCCTTTTGCATCGTAATTTTTGACACGTTTTGTGATTGACGTAATCAATCCAGGTACCTAGTATAAAAAATGCATTGCCATCAAGTGTGCCTAGGCTGAGACCTGTATCCATTCATAATTAAACTGTCTGCATTTTTTTTTACCAGTAACATAATTTAGTAACTTATAATCAAAAGTAGATGCCAATATCAATATTATACTGCTTATTTCAGGTATGTATTTATAATAATCGTTACCCTGCTTAGAATCAACCTATTTTGGTATTAATGCTTTTGTACGAATTGTGGGAATATAAAATTTTAGTCGCGCATCAACCAATGTCGCTACGGTAAAGCGTTCCCGTTATGTACGTTATTTTAAATTAATTAATGTAGATGCTAAATAATAAAGCAACAGCTGTGAAAGACAAAATGCCCAAGATAATATCCTGTTGGTTTAGTGGTTAGTTAGCGGCCCTGGCTGCTAAGCCGGAGGTCGTGGGTTCGATTCACACCCAGGATAAATGTTTGTGTGATAAGCACTATCATTTGTTCTGTGTCTGGGTGTAATTTATCTATAATCATAACACAAGCTCTGCTTAGATTGGGACTAGATGGCCTTATATGTGAAAGTTGTGGAACATATTACATTTTTTTTTAAATCTAGTGGACCGGTATTGTAAGTCCGTGTAAATAGTAATTTAGTTGCCGATTAGTAGATGCGTCTTTGTTAAATAAACAATAGATTGGCTGCTTCAAGCAAAACGCCATTGATTGCATTTATCTTCATAAACTAAATTATCAGTGTTGCTTTCAAATCTTATTTCAAAGGCAGAAGGTTGTTTATTCATTATCAAAACATGCCCAGAATTGTAATGGACTTATGTCGGTACTTGTAGAGCTGCATTGGTTACACGTCTGCTTTTCCCGCCAAACACTTTATTTATAAGAGAACCGATTGAGACTGAACCGTCACGATCGGCTATGTAACGCTCGTTCGTGTAAGGGTCAGTTCACACCGAAACGCGACGCGACGATGCAGGAAGAGGCCAGTGATTTCGCGCTGCGCCGCGCGCCGCCGCGAGACGCATCGCAACGTTGCGAAGCGCATAGTAAAATCGTTGGCAACACGATGTCATGAATGTAAAAACGTTCCGCTGTGCAGCGAGACACCGCGCGGCGCAGCGCTGCATGAAGGAATGTACCTATTCTAAATTCTCACAATGAAATGTGTACCTATCCTTTCGATACTCTATCAGCGTCGCGCCTCGGTGTGAGCTGACCCTACGATCAATTCAAGTCGACTAAAGGGGAAGCAAGAAAGATATAATTATCATTCTCGCTCCTTTGTAATAATAACCTAATCAACGTCTCGTTGTTAATGTTATTACTTATTACCTACTTTATGACTGGTATAGATAATAATGTTTTTGACTTCTGTCGTATGGTCGTACGTCATACACGGTTTTTTTATTGTGATGGCTTCCATAAAGTGTTCACAAGATAAATTGTACTGTTTCTTCATGTAGGTACTATATTTTGGCACAAAAAATAACATTTTAATGTATAATGGTACCTATAGATGTTGTGGTCTCTGTAAATATTTGTTAAATAATAAAAACAGAATATGATAATACATAATTATGCTTGTTTTTGTTGAAAGGCATTGTAAAAAACCTAAGAATCCTACAAGATAACATATGTTTGGTAATCAATCACACCAACAGTTGCTTGGGTTGACGAAAGAGAACCCCAGAACCCTGAAATTAGGGCCAAAAAGAACAGGTGTTGGTTTTAGTCAGTATGACACGCCCTCCCGCTTCGCCCAGAGCGGGAAAAGTAATTTTGATGATGTCCCACCTACTACTAGTTCAAAATGGACGTAATTTTTACACTGATAGACTATACTTACGAGACCGGTCGGGGATTCATGAATTAATGAAATTATTCTAGGTAATATTCTGCCGAAGTAAACATTTTTTACCAAATGAAAATTTTCGAACTATTGCATTGGTTAAATAAAAGGTTTCGAAAATTGCTTTGGGTAATGAAAATTTGGCAAATTCTTTTCGGCAAAACGGCAGGCTCCCGGCTCCCCTACCTTCGCCGACACGGTGCGCTCGCCACCTCCACCACGTGCGGCCACCAGCCAGCACGACCGGACGCAGCCCGCGGGGACCACCCCTGCGCCACCCCAGAAGAAGCCCTCCCGCTACCCTCCGTTGGTGGTGGAGCGAATGCCGGACTGGGCCGCCCACTTCAGGTCGCTGAAGGGGCTGCTGGGTCGCCCACCGAATGCCCTCCCCTACCAGGGTGGCATTAGTTTCCTCCCCGAGTCCGAGGAGGAATATAGGGTGCTCCAGCGGTACCTCATCGACCAGCAGGAGTGCGGCCTGTCATGGTTAGGGCTTCCAGTATCGGATGATTTCAATTCCGGAATTAATTTACGATATTGGGCTCTCAACTCCGGAATTCCGGAACAGGATCCGAAATTATTAATAAAAAAAAAACAAACATACCTTGAGTAACTTTTAATAATTTTTAACATCAGTCTTTAACTCAGTCTTGATACGACATTGTCAGTTAACTTTGAGTAAGCCATTTAACAATATTATTAAAATTAGGAAAGTCTAAACTTTATAAAAACTTAAAAATTAACCATTTGAGAGCCTTAAAATATTAGTAAAAAATAACATAATTAAATTAACACAAGAAATATCACGCTTTAGAGTAGTTTGGACATTACTAGGTAGTTAAAATCAAAATATTAAAATTGTTTAACAACAGTCTTGACATGACATAATCAGTTCACAATTCACATCACAATCATTCAAATTAAAACTTCTTAAAAATAAACAAATGAAGGGCTCAAGAGCAAATATTATAATTAAAATTATCACAAGAAACACTTAAATATATGAGAACTCACTATCAAGAAAAGCGGTCTACTCTGTGTGCAGTGTGCTACGCTGTTCTTGATAATGAGTTCTCAAGAGAATTAACGAATCTAACATTTTGTCAGAGAGTGAGCTTCGTATTCGGTTACAAAAGTAAGCAGCGCTTGAAAATACCCGTTCACTCTCCACACTCGTGGGAAGTATGATATTTAAATAATTATAAGCTTGTGTCAGACACCTCGCTCTCTAACATTATCATACATTGCTTATTAAAATTTGACAAATCCAGAAAGGTCAAAATGTTTAGTTGTATATTTACGGGGCTTTGTCTGGCAATTCTGGCATGTAGCTCTCTTCAAATCATCAACTGCAACGTCAACCTTCGTGGGGGCGACTTGTTACCGGTCGCCCTGGAAGGCCTCACCGCCATACTGCGTCTCCTCGCCGACTATTCGGCTGAGGAGCCCACTGGACGCCATATATATATATATATGTATATATTATAACATTGACGCCGAGTGAGTCGCTAACACCTACACGTGACTCACTCACACAGTAACACTCCGCATATTACATGCACCCGGTGTACGTCGCGTGCTAAGTTAATATAGGCGCGATGTGCACCAAACACATGCATTCATGACTACACAACAGTCATATTCACGCATTTGAAGGTGCGGGTCGGGGTACGCGCTTCAAATAGCTACATGGGCGGTGTTACACAGTACAATACCGCCCTAACATACACTACGTCCCTCTTGTCGGTCGCGCAACTGGCTAGCTCTGGAAACGCGACGGACGGGGGTCATCATTTCCAGTGGGGGAGCGCCCCCAAGCTGGCACCTCTGTCGCTGGTCGTCACTCGTCAGGCCTCCTCTGGGCAACCAGAGGTCTCACCTGACGGTGACTGACCGCCGAGGTGCCATGAAGAAGCGGCGCCGCGTCGTGCTAGCAGCGCCGCGGCGCTCTCCACTCCACCCATAGGTGCGCATTCGCACCTAACATGGGCCGTGGCCATTGTTGCCAACCCCACGCTTTGCCCATTTTTATGGGCCTCACCGCGGGATAAAGGCTGTGCCTACAACCCGCCCGCCGCGCCCCTTAGCGGGGACGTAGCGGTTTCCCGAGTGCGTAAGGGAATCAGTCTGGGTCAAGGAACCGAAGTGGCATCACCTCTGACATTCCTTCCTTTCAAATAAGTCAAAACGAGTTTTTCAAATTTCTGTTCTCCAACTAAAAAACCAGTGGACAGTTTATACAATAGAGATTTCTCAAATTTCTGTTCTCAAACTAAAAAAAGTGGAAGTTTATACAACAGGACTTTCCCAAATTTCTGTTCTCCAACTAAAAAAACCAGTGGACAGCTGTTTATACAATAGAGATTTCTCAAATTTCTGTTCGCCAACAAAAAAACCAGTGGACAGTTTATACAATAGGGATTTTTCAAATTTCGTAAATACGTTTAAGGAGGCCCAAAAGATATTTTAAATTCGAAGACTTCGATTTGTCGGGAATGCCTGAAGTGCTGAGAGATGATCCCAAGATGTACAAATAAATATTGGAAGAAACGGCGAAAGGATAACAATTAAGTAATCACCTGATTAGTGCAACCTTTCAACAGGTACACGAATTACTATCCCTAATGAACAATGACCCATGTTTTGTATAAAAGGGGTCATTAGGATTGAAGGGAATCAGTCTGGGTTAAGGAACCGAAGTGGTATCACCTCTGAAGTTCCTTCCTAAGTCAAAATGAGCTTATACCAAGTGGATTTGTGTAAACTTAAAAGGAGGCCCAAACGGTATTCTAAATTCGATCCATCGGACTTCGATCTATCGGGAATCAGTCTGGGTTAAGGAACCGAAGTGGCATCACCTCTGAGGTTCCTTCGTAGTTCAAAATGAGCTTATACCAAGTGGATTTGGCTAAATGCAACAGGAGGCCCAAACGGTATTCCAAATTCGATCCATCGGACCTTCCTTTCCGTGTATAACCAAGTTACCAGAGGCCCAAAAGATATTTTAAATTCAAAGACTTCGATTTGTCGGGAATGCCTGAAGTGCTGAGAGATGATCCCAAGATGTACAAATAAATATTGGAAGAAACGGCGAAAGGATAACAATTAAGTAAGCACCTGATTAGTGCAACCTTTCACCAGGTACACGAATTACTATCCCTAATGAACAATGACCCATGTTTTGTATAAAAGGGGTCATTAGGATTGAAGGGAATCAGTCTGGGTTAAGGAACCGAAGTGGCATCACCTCTGAGGTTCCTTCCTAGTTCAATATGAGCGTATACCAAGTGGATTTGGCTAAATGCAACAGGAGGCCCAAACGGTATTCCAAATTCGATCCATCGGACTTCGATCTATCGGGAATGCCCGAAGAACTTCGAGACGAATCCCAAGATGTACATGTATTGGAAGAAACGGCACTCGCTATTTCAGAGAGATTTCTCAAATTTCCGTTCTCCAACTAAAAAACCAGTGGACAGTTTATACAATAAGAGATTTCTCAAATTTCCGTTTTCCAACTAAAAAACCGGTGGACAGTTTATGCCGCGTCCCCTAGCGGGGACGTAGCGATTTCCCGAGTGCGTAAGGGAATCAGTCTGGGTTAAGGAACCGAAGTGGCATCACCTCTGACATTCCTTCCTTTCAAATAAGTCAAAATGAGTTTTTCAAATTTCTGTTCTCCAACTAAAAAACCAGTGGACAGTTTATACAACAGAGATTTCTCAAATCTCTGTTCTTCAACTAAAAAACAAGTGGATAGTTCATACAATAGGAATTTCTCGAATTTCTGTTCGCCAACGAAAAAACCAGTGGACAGTTTATACAATAGGGATTTTTCAAATTTAATTAGTGGTATCACCTCTGAAGTTCCTTCCTAAGTCAAAATGAACTTATACAAAGTGGATTTGTGTAAACTTAAAAGGAGGCCCAAACGGTATTCTAAATTCGATCCATCGGACTTCGATCTATCCGGAATGCCCGAAGAAATTCGTGGTGATCCCAAGATGTACAAGTATTGGAAGAAACGGCACTCGCTGTTTCACAAGTAAGTTTTTAAATTGCATTTACTTAAGTTATTCTTCCTTTAGTCCTTCAGATTTCAATCCACTCTGCCTTTTCCCTCTGCTATTTGAAATCGCGCCCTTATCTATGATCCGTAGTAGCTTTATTGACATGATTAAATTGCCATTTTATGTAAGTCGCCACAAACAGTGACTGACCATCCATTTTATTTTGGGTTTGTCCTATCTTCCCAAAGGTTGCACATTATTGTATCCATACAAAACCGGGGCTGCGGAATTGTTCTAAAGCGCCGCGGCGCTATCCACTGCACTCTACATAAACACATAGGTGCGCATTCGCACCTAACATGGGCCGTGGCCATTGTTGCCAACCCCACGCTTTGCCCATTTTTATGGGCAGCTTACCTCACCGCGGGATAAAGGCTGTGCCTACAACCCGCCCGCCGCGCCCCCTAGCGGGGACGTAGCGATTTCCCGAGTGCGTAAGGGAATCAGTCTGGGTTAAGGAACCGAAGTGGCATCACCTCTGACATTCCTTTCCGTGTATAACCAAGTTACCAGTGACTGTGAAAAAATAAGTCAAAATGAGTTAATACAACACGAATTTCTTAAATTTCTGTTCTCCAACTAAAAAACAAGTGGAAATTTATACAACAGGAATTTCCCAAATTTCTGTTCTCCAACTAAAAAACCAGTGGACAGTTTATACAATAGAGATTTCTCAAATCTCTGTTCTCCAACTAAAAAACCAGTGGACAGTTTATACAATAGATATTTCTCAAATCTCTGTTCTCCAACTAAAAAACCAGTGGACAGTTTATACAATAGGGATTTTTAAAAATTTCGTAAATACGTAAAAGGAGGCCCAAAAGATATTATTTTAAATTCGAAGACTTCGATTTGTCGGGAATGCCTGAAGTGCTGAGAGATGATCCCAAGATGTACAAATAAATATTGGAAGAAACGGCGAAAGGATAACAATTAAGTAAGCACCTGATTAGTGCAACCTTTCACCAGGTACACGAATTACTATCCCTAATGAACAATGACCCATGTTTTGTATAAAAGGGGTCATTAGGATTGAAGGGAATCCGTCTGGGTTAAGGAACCGAAGTGGTATCACCTCTGAAGTTCCTTCCTAGTTCAAAATGAGCTTATACCAAGTGGATTTGGCTAAATGCAACAGGAGGCCCAAACGGTATTCCAAATTCGATCCATCGGACTTCGATCTATCGGGAATGCCCGAAGAACTTCGAGACGAATCCCAAGATGTACACGTATTGGAAGAAACGGCACTCGCTATTTCACAAGTAAGTTATTAAATTGCATTTACTTAAGTTATACCTTTAGTCCTTCATAAGATTTCATTTACAAGTCGTATAAAAGCAAACATCAGTGAACTTACTTAAATTTCATTTCATCTAATCATTTTTCTCTATTGTTTCAGATCATGTCTCTAGCGAAAAAAGTGGGCCTCGTAGTAGAGATCGAACAGAACTTCCTCGACAGACGATTCGTCGCTATAACAGCTTACTTACGACAACAATCAATTGTGTGTTGATGAGGAGCTCGTGGCTAGATAATAACAGCCGCACAGGTCGATCTTCAAGGTTAAGCAACGCTTGCCTAGGTTGGTCTGTGGATGGGTGACCATCTTAACATAACGAGTTTCCTCTGTGCCTCGGAAAGCACGTTAAGCCGTTGGTCCCGGCTGTCATTTGGAGATCTTTGGCAGTCGTTACGGATAGTCAGAAGCCAGTAAATCTGACTCCAGTCTTGCCATGAAGTACCGTGTTAACCCAGTTAATGGGTTGTGGAGGTCTGGTAGGCAGCCGCTCCTCGTAAAATACTGGTATTCAGCTAAATCCGGCTTGACTGGAAGCCGACCCCAATATAGTTGGGAAAAGGCTAGGCAGATGATGATACCTTTAGTCCTTCAGATTTCAATCTACTCTGCCTTTTCCCTCTGCTATTTGAAAATTTGAAATCGCGCCCTTATCTATGATCCGTAGTAGCTTTATTCACATGATTAAATAGCCATTTTATGTAAGTCGCCACAAACAGTGACTGACCATCCATTTTATTTTGGGTTTGTCCTATCTTCCCAAAGGTTGCACATTATTGTATCCATACAAAACCGGGGCTGCGGAATTGTTCTAAAAAATTACCGCGGCCCCGGAACACAAGAGACAATTGTAAAGTCTTTCTTGGTCTGGTTGCGAGTGTCGAAATTATTTGTTATAGTCCGTCTAATTAAAGCGCGACCAAAGAAAAAGAGGTTAGATCCAAAAAAAATTGTATGTGGTTTTACTAAATAGTAGGAGAATCATGTCTTGATATTACACATTTTTTTTATACAATAGAGATTTCTCAAATTTCTGTTCTCTAACTAAAAAACAAGTGGACAGTTTATACCATAGGGATTTGGCTAAACGTAAGAGGAGGCCCAAAAGATATTTCAAATTGGAAGACTTCGATTTGTCGGGAATGCCTGAAGAGCTGAGAGATGATCCCAAGATGTACAAATAAATATTGGAAGAAACGGCACTCGCTATTTCACAAGTAAGTTATTAAATTGCATTTACTTAAGTTATACCTTTAGTCCTTCAGATTTTCTACTACAGTTTATACAATAGAGATTTCTCAAATTTTTGTTCTCCAACTAAAAAACCAGTGGACAGTTTATACCGCGCCCCCTAGCGGGGACGTAGCGATTTCCCGAGTGCGTAAGGGAATCAGTCTGGGTTAAGGAACCGAAGTGGCATCACCTCTGACATTCCTTTCCGTGTATAACCAAGTTACCAGTGACTGTGAAAAAATAAGTCAAAATGAGTTTATACAACAGGAATTTCTCAAATTTCTGTTCTCCAACTAAAAAACCAGTGGACAGTTTATGCCGCGCCCCCTAGCGGAGACGTAGCGATTTCTCGAGTGCGTAAGGGAATCAGTCTGGGTTAAGGAACCGAAGTGGCATCACCTCTGAGGTTCCTTCCTAAGTCAAAATGAGCTTATACCAAGTGGATTTGGCTAAATGCAACAGGAGGCAAACGGTATTCCAAATTCGATCCATCGAACCTTCCATTCCGTGTATAACCAAGATACCAGAGGCCCAAAAGATATTTTAAATTCGAAGATTTCGATTTGCCGGGAATGCCTGAAGTGCTGAGAGATGATCCCAAGATGTACAAATAAATATTGGAAGAAACGGCGAAAGGATAACAATTAAGTAAGCACCTGATTAGTGCAACCTTTCACCAGGTACACGAATTACTATCCCTAATGAACAATGACCCATGTTTTGTATAAAAGGGGTCATTAGGATTGAAGGGAATCAGTCTGGGTTAAGGAACCGAAGTGGTATCACCTCTGAAATTCCTTCCTAAGTCAAAATGAGCTTATACCAAGTGGATTTGTGTAAGCTTAAAAGGAGGCCCAAACGGTATTCTAAATTCGATCCATCGGACTTCGATCTATCGGGAATGCCCGAAGAAATTCGTGGTGATCCCAAGATGTACAAGTATTGGAAGAAACGGCACTCGCTGTTTCACAAGTAAGTTTTTAAATTGCATTTACTTAAGTTATTCTTCCTTTAGTCCTTCAGATTTCAATCTACTCTGCCTTTTCCCTCTGCTATTTGAAAATTTGAAATCGCGCCCTTATCTATGATCCGTAGTAGCTTTATTGACATGATTAAATAGCCATTTTATGTAAGTCGCCACAAACAGTGACTGACCATCCATTTTATTTTGGGTTTGTCCTATCTTCCCAAAGGTTGCACATTATTGTATCCATACAAAACCGGGGCTGCGGAATTGTTCTAAAAAATTACCGCGGCCCCGGAACACAAGAGACAATTGTAAAGTCTTTCTTGGTCTGGTTGCGAGTGTCGAAATTATTTGTTATAGTCCGTCTAATTAAAGCGCGACCAAAGAAAAAGAGGTTAGATCCAAAAAAAATTGTATGTGGTTTTACTAACTAGTAGGAGAATCATGTCTTGATATTACACATTTTTTTTATACAATAGAGATTTCTCAAATTTCTGTTCTCTAACTAAAAAACAAGTGGACAGTTTATACCATAGGGATTTGGCTAAACGTAAGAGGAGGCCCAAAAGATATTTCAAATTGGAAGACTTCGATTTGTCGGGAATGCCTGAAGAGCTGAGAGATGATCCCAAGATGTACAAATAAATATTGGAAGAAACGGCACTCGCTATTTCACAAGTAAGTTATTTAAATTGCATTTACTTAAGTTATACCTTTAGTCCTTCAGATTTTCTACTACAGTTTATACAATAGAGATTTCTCAAATTTTTGTTCTCCAACTAAAAAACCAGTGGACAGTTTATACCGCGCCCCCTAGCGGGGACGTAGCGATTTCCCGAGTGCGTAAGGGAATCAGTCTGGGTTAAGGAACCGAAGTGGCATCACCTCTGACATTCCTTTCCGTGTATAACCAAGTTACCAGTGACTGTGAAAAAATAAGTCAAAATGAGTTAATACAACAGGAATTTCTCAAATCTCTGTTCTCCAACTAAAAAACCAGTGCACAGTTTATGCCGCGCCCCCTAGCGGGGACGTAGCGATTTCCCGAGTACGTAAGGGAATCAGTCTGGGTTAAGGAACCGAAGTGGCATCACCTCTGAGGTTCCTTCCTAGTTCAATATGAGCGTATACCAAGTGGATTTGGCTAAATGCAACAGGAGGCCCAAACGGTATTCCAAATTCGATCCATCGGACCTTCCTTTCCGTGTATAACCAAGTTACCAGAGGCCCAAAAGATATTTTAAATTCGAAGACTTCGATTTGTCGGGAATGCCTGAAGTGCTGAGAGATGATCCCAAGATGTACAAGTAAATATTGGAAGAAACGGCGAAAGGATAACAATTAAGTAAGCACCTGATTAGTGCAACCTTTCACCAGGTACACGAATTACTATCCCTAATGAACAATGACCCATGTTTTGTATAAAAGGGGTCATTAGGATTGAAGGGAATCAGTCTGGGTTAAGGAACCGAAGTGGTATCACCTCTGAAGTTCCTTCCTAAGTAAAAATGAGCGTATACAAAGTGGATTTGTGTAAACGTGAAAGGAGGCCCAAACGATATTCCAAATTGGACGACTTCGATCTATCGGGAATGCCCGAAGAACTTCGAGACGAATCCCAAGATGTACATGTATTGGAAGAAACGGCACTCGCTATTTCAGAGAGATTTCTCAAATTTCTGTTCTCCAACTAAAAAACCAGTGGACAATTTACACAATAGAGATTTCTCAAATCTCTGTTCTCCAACTAAAAAACCAGTGGACAGTTTATGCCGCGCCCCCTAGCGGGGACGTAGCGATTTCCCGAGTGCGTAAGGGAATCAGTCTGGGTTAAGGAACCGAAGTGGCATCACCTCTGACATTCCTTTCCGTGTATAACCAAGTTACCAGTGACTGTGAAAAAATAAGTCAAAATGAGTTTATACAACAGGAATTTCTCAAATTTCTGTTCTCCAACTAAAAAACCAGTGAACAGTTTATACAATAGAGATTTCTCAAATCTCTGTTCTCCAACTAAAAAACAAGTGGAGGTTTATACAACAGGTATTTCCCAAATTTCTGTTCTCCAACTAAAAAACCAGTGGACAGTTTATGCCGCGCCCCCTAGCGGGGACGTAGCGGTTTCCCGAGTGCGTACGGGAATCAGTCTGGGTTAAGGAACCGAAGTGGCATCACCTCTGACATTCCTTCCTTTCAAATAAGTCAAAATGAGTTTTTCAAATTTCTGTTCTCCAACTAAAAAACCAGTGGACAGTTTATACAATAGAGTTTTCTCAAATTTCTGTTCTCCAACAAAAACAACCAGTGGACAGTTTACACAATAGAGATTTCTCAAATCTCTGTTCTCCAACTAAAAAACCAGTGGACAGTTTATGCCGCGCCCCCTAGCGGGGACGTAGCGATTTCCCGAGTGCGTAAGGGAATCAGTCTTTGTTAAGGAACCAAAGTGGCATCACCTCTGACATTCCTTTCCGTGTATAACCAAGTTACCAGTGACTGTGAAAAAATAAGTCAAAATGAGTTTATACAACAGGAGTTTCTCAAATTTCTGTTCTCCAACTAAAAAACCAGTGGACAGTTAATACAATAGAGATTTCTCAAATTTCTGTTCGCCAACGAAAAAACCAGTGGACAGTTTATACAATAGGGATTTTTAAAATTTCGTAAATACGTAAAAGGAGGCCCAAAAGATATTTTAAATTCGAAGACTTCGATTTGTCGGGAATGCCTGAAGTGCTGAGAGATGATCCCAAGATGTACAAATAAATATTGGAAGAAACGGCGAAAGGATAACAATTAAGTAAGCACCTGATTAGTGCAACCTTTCACCAGGTACACGAATTACTATCCCTAATGAACAATGACCCATGTTTTGTATAAAAGGGGTCATTAGGATTGAAGGGAATCAGTCTGGGTTAAGGAACCGAAGTGGCATCACCTCTGAGGTTCCTTCCTAGTTCAATATGAGCGTATACCAAGTGGATTTGGCTAAATGCAACAGGAGGCCCAAACGGTATTCCAAATTCGATCCATCGGACTTCGATCTATCGGGAATGCCCGAAGAACTTCGAGGTGATCCCAAGATGTACACGTATTGGAAGAAACGGCACTCGCTATTTCACAAGTAAGTTATTAAATTGCATTTACTTAAGTTATACCTTTAGTCCTTCATAAGATTTCATTTACAAGTCGTATAAAAGCAAACATCAGTGAACTTACTTAAATTTCATTTCATCTAATCATTTTTCTCTATTGTTTCAGATCATGTCTCTAGCGAAAAAAGTGGGCGGCGTAGTAGAGATCGAACAGAACTTCCTCGACAGACGATTCGTCGCTATAACAGCTTACTTCTACGAAGACCATCGTTGAATCATTCAACGATGGTCTTCGTAGAAGACAACAATCAATTGTGTGTTGATGAGGAGCTCGTGGCTAGATAATAACAGCCGCACAGGTCGATCTTCAAGGTTAAGCAACGCTTGCCTAGGTTGGTCTGTGGATGGGTGACCATCTTAACATAACGAGTTTCCTCCGTGCCTCGGAAAGCACGTTAAGCCGTTGGTCCCGGCTGTCATTTGGAGATCTTTGGCAGTCGTTACGGATAGTCAGAAGCCAGTAAATCTGACTCCAGTCTTGCCATGAAGTACCGTGTTAACCCAGTTAATGGGTTGTGGAGGTCTGGTAGGCAGCCGCTCCTCGTAAAATACTGGTATTCAGCTAAATCCGGCTTGACTGGAAGCCGACCCCAATATAGTTGGGAAAAGGCTAGGCAGATGATGATACCTTTAGTCCTTCAGATTTCAATCTACTCTGCCTTTTCCCTCTGCTATTTGAAAATTTGAAATCGCGCCCTTATCTATGATCCGTAGTAGCTTTATTGACATGATTAAATTGCCATTTTATGTAAGTCGCCACAAACAGTGACTGACCATCCATTTTATTTTGGGTTTGTCCTATCTTCCCAAAGGTTGCACATTATTGTATCCATACAAAACCGGGGCTGCGGGATTGTTCTAAAGAGTTACCGCGGCCCCGGAACACAAGAGACAATTGTAAAGTCTTTCTTGGTCTGGTTGCGAGTGTCGAAATTATTTGTTAGAGTCCGTCTAATGAAAGCGCGACCAAAGAAAAAGAGGTTAAATCCAAAAACAATTGTATGTGGTATTACTAACTAGCAGGAGAATCATGTCTTGACATTACACAATTTTTTTTTATTTCCTACAATTGCGGCTGAATCATGTTGCTAATTAAATTTAAAAAAATCTTCGTGACTGTCACAAAAAGGCTCTTAGATTGAGACAATATAAAAGCGGTTCTGCGCGAAAAACTGAAAAACCAATTAAATTTGAGAAGGAGTTACAATTTTTAATGCCACACCTTCAAGACATCACAGACATCAAATTCTTGATTTTCTGATTAGTTTAGACGAACACTGAAGACATCTCCATTATAGAGTCACAAACGTCTGACGTCGGGGAAAGTTCACGCTTTGATTGGGCATTATCAAATCATACTACCAGAAATAAAACACTACCTCTATCGCAGAAATTATTCAGACAATATGTCGAGGCCAAAGGAAAGCAAGAAGATCCAAGAGATGCGTTTTTTCTATCTATGAGTAAATCAGTAAAAAAGATGCCTATACGAATTCAAGCTGAATTAAAACGGGCAATACTTGGCCTGGTTACTGACGCAGAAGTAAAACTTGCCTCCAAGGAAAGTAGCGATACTCCATCATCTATGACTAACTGCTATGGAACACAACAACAGCAAATTTATTCCTCACCATCAAATTCAATGATGATAGAAATGATTACATGTTAGTTTTTGTTTCGTTTCTTAACTTGAATGAGAAATGAAACTTAATAATGAGTCAGTAACTTTGTATTGTTATTATTAACAAATCAAGACACAATGCAACCGCACGATCTCCCACGAAGCGGCGAGCCTCCTCGCTGGCCTGCCACCGCGGGATCTGGAGGCAACAGTCCTTGCACGCATGCACGATTTCAGCGTGGAGATGCAACACCGGGACGAAGAATCGTTCCGTATGAAGCAGATTCTCACCGAACACGGTAAGTTCAGGAGGTTCCTGCTGAAAAGGAGGCCCTGGTGTCGCCAATGTGTGGACCGCCCGGAGGACACGGTGGAGCACACGGTAGAGGTGTGCCCCGCTTGGACGGAGCCCCGCCGTGTCCTTGTGGAGGCTATCGGCGGCGGTGACCTCTCGCGCCGGGCCCTGGTACAGGCCATGGTCCGGAGCGAGGAGGGGTGGCGGGCGGTCGCCTCCTTTTGCGAAGCAGTAATGCTAGCGAAGGAGGCTGCCGACCGCGAACGCGTAAGGGAACGGCCCTCACGCCACCGCCGCCGAGATCCCGATCCCGATTACCGAACACCGTAGGCGCGGGCTCGCGGACGGTGAGCACTGGGTAGCTCGCCGTCCGGCCGTCTAGTAATAACTTGGACCGAGCCTAGTCGTCAACGGCGCGTTATGTTCCACGCGCGCCTCAAAGAGATGTCAGGATGTCAGGCCAAAGCCTCTGGGAAACAATGAAATTCCGAAAGATAAGTCCATGTCCACCAGATCTAAGGCAACGAAGGAACGGGCTGGGGGTTAGTCAGTAAGAGTCTGACGCCCTCCCGTTTCGCCCAAGAGCGGGAGAAGTCATTCTGATGATACCCCTTCCAAAAAAAACGACACAATGCAAAATAATGTGTAAAATGCACCAATTTTCAGTATTATAAGGAATGTTATATTTTTATTATATATATTAACTCACATGGTGAGTTTCGGTTTCGGTTTAGGCCGAAACTGAAGCCACGGCCGAAAGTTCGGTTTCGGCCGGAAAACGAGTTTCGGTCTGACTCTAATTATTACCCAATTATAAAATTTTTGGTACCAGAAAAATGAGCAACATTTTGTTCTCCAAGATGTGTGATACAGTAATCTGTATATTAGTTGTAAGCTTAATCTAAAACTTGTGTGTAACTTAAAATTAACTTAATTATTCTTTCATCTCTCCTTCTTCATCATCTTCTTCTGCCCCTCTTACATACAGAACATTGTTACATCTGATGAGGACTTCACCGAGGTTACCTGGAAAATTTAAAAGAAATCAGTTTTGAACACATACTGTGGCTACAAATCTATACTAATATTATAAAGAGGTAAAATTTGTAAGTTTGTATGTAGGGGGTAATCTCTGGAACTACTGGTCCGATTTGAAAAATTCTTTCAGTGTTAGATAGCCCATTTATCGAGGAATGCTATAGGCTATATAACATCACGATACGACCCACGGGAGCGGAGCAGTAACGAAATCTGCGGGTGAAATCGCGGGGTTCAGCTAGTGGACTATAAATGCAATACATCCAGCCTTTTCAGGAATAACATCGTAAGCGACAATTTGAGATTTTTGCAGGAATGTGTTTTCTCTTCCATATTAAAAAGTATTCATGAAAAAGTATGTATTTTTTCGACACACTTGCTCATAAAGTGCCTATTATTGCACTGCACTTAGGTATATAAAGGGGCTCGTTACCAAACTGTGACATTTTGATTACTATTATGCACTTGTGCAGTAATGTAGTTAGAACCTTTTTGTTTAACCTCTTTTTTGTCAAAAAGAGTTTTAATAAAAAAAACATTTGTTATTGCGTTCAATGGCATAAATTAGTGTTTTACTTACTTATTTTATGCTATTTCGTGTTTAAATAAACTGTTTGAAATTTTACATATTTAATTAATTAAATATTTCATCAAATTTGTATTTTCTGTTTATAAGCAACCTCATTCTTATTTTTTCTAAACCAAGAGCTAGAAGTAGCTAGTCTATGGCCGCCATTTTTCGCGCATGCGCGCGTTTAAGAAAAGTAAATTTTTTTGCCGCCATATTTAAAAATAAAATACAGATTTTACAAAAATGTCTACAACAACTATTTACGAGGAAAATGATTAGTGCTGAACACCTTCAAGTAGAAAATCTATATCATGGCACCGCTATACCGTCAAATATAGTTAATTATAACTTTACTGACTGCATATTTACGAACCAACTGTTTCTCTAAATAAACTTTTCATACTTACCTACTACTAAATAAAACTGATTTTTCATTTATTTTCTTCACAAGTGTGTCGAAAAACGTCGTATGATTCACGTGAGTAATCGGCGATTACCGTTCTTGGTTCTCTTAAGACCCTCGCCGCGGCTCGGGTCTTAATACCACCGCGACGGTAATCGCCCACATTAAACACTTGTATCATAATGTACTATTGCAGGCTTGTGTGTTGCAACACATAACGCGGACCCCAAATAATGCAGGACAAGATGATGATGACTTTTTAATTATGGAAGAGAAAACACGTTCCTACAAAAATCTCAAATTGTTGCTTAATACACTTTGAAAGATTTTGGGTTTGAAGACGTTGCCCTGTCTAATAACAACATTTTACAAAATTATTCATTTGACAGCCAAGACATGGACATAACCGGTAATCAAAACGTGGACGCGATGAATATCAGAGACAACTTCAAAACTTATTTCATTTCTGAACATGGGGCAGTACCATGGCAAAATGAAATGATAACACGATGTTAAGCAAGAGACAATTGTCAAAAAGTTTTTTTTTGGCGCCACCCCGCGCCGCACCACAACGCCAACATCGCACGACACCGAAAATATTGCGTAGTAATAAATACTTGCTTTACTTACCAGTTAATTTCATTTCCCCGCTAACTTTTTCCCAAGCATTATTTTTGGAATGTTTGTCACTATAATTTTTAGCTTTTGGATTAAATAGGCATTCGTATTTTTGCACCAGGTAAATTAATTTTTCGTCCGAGTCCATTGTGATTAACACCGACGCAGGCCAAAGTGAATGAGTGCCACCTAGTCTCGACGAGACGAAGTAATAAAGTCCGATTACTACCTGCCCAGTACTTAGTCTTATCGCTGATCTGTAATTGATAAAGAAATATACTGATTAAACAAAAAAATAAAAAATTGTAATAAATAAAAAAAATCGTAAGACAATGATCCTATATTATGTCGAGTCGAGTCATAGTATGGATTAAAAGACTAAGTTCGTCCATGTGGGCGCAAAACCAAACTGCCATTCGATCTCTTTTGTAAATATTGCAATACCTTCTTGAAATTAATCTTTTAACCGCCTACGTCGGATTAATCCGACAAATATTTTCGGACCCATTTCGCCAGAGTCGTATATTTACGACCAAAATATCACTGCTCGTTTAATCAGCTTTTTTATTTAATTACGCTGTATTCTATCAAAAATATGTTTATATTAGGCAAATAGTTAACTAAGTAATCATTTACAGTTTAATACACTTTAGTTGACTTGACTGGCCTGTTGGCCTAGTGGTTAGTGACCCTGACTGCTATGCCGGAGGTCGTGGGTTCGATTCCCACCCAGGACAAATGTTTGTGTGATGAGCACGATCATTTGTTCTGTGTCTGGGTGTAATTTATCTATAATATGTATGTATTTAGAAGTATTTAAGTATGTTTATCAGTTGTCTAGTACCCATAACACAAGCTCTGCTTAGCTTGGGACTAGACGGCGTTGTGTGAAAGTTGTCGAATATTAAATAAAAAAAAAATAAAAAAAAGTTTCTTAATTAGAAGTCCTAAAAATAATTTCCAAAGTTAGATGAATTACTAACATTATTTTTAGAAAATTGTATTGATGTGCAACGCCCATGACGACAAAATCCGACATGAGGGACGGGACATATGCCAAGATTTACCGATACAAAAATAAACATAAATCAAAATATTTCTCGTTATACTGACTAATTAACTTTAAAACAAATACAGCAATTGTTAATAAAACATTTTTGTTACAAATATTTGTGAGTATTTCATTTAATTCCTTTAAAATTAAGTAAATTTACATATGAAATGTCAGCGATTGAGTTGATGGTTCCCGTCCTTAGCCTACATGTTCCGAAACTTACTTTGTTAGTACGCCCTGCGCTACGGTCGGATAAAGGCGACCGCTTCTTACGTCATAAACGAGTGCCGACTTCTGGAATTTTCCATCAGTGTTGTGCTTGTGCATGAAGTTTTACGTTCGTATGTCGATAAAATAATGTACATGATACTTGTAAATATTGTACTGATAAAAGTACTGATAACACTTTTTGTTTTATTGGCTTGCGAAAAATGTCGAATAATTTCGTAAGGTACCTAAGTAGTATTCAAGTAGGTAGGTACCTATATCTCCACCAAGCTAAGTTTACACCTCGCTGGAATGCGGCATGTTAGGCATGTACCCGTGTACCTACGTATAATATAATGTTAAAAACAACAAATGCACAGTAAAATCTAACAAACATTTGTTTACTTTTTTAAAGTCATAGCGAATCCTTTTTTACAGCCCGTACCTAATCCTCAGTGTGACGTAAACTACGCGAGGTGCAAACTTAGTTTGGTGAGATGTTGTTAGTTAACCACGTTCGCAAATGCAAATGTCGTTATTAAAACGAAATATCAACATCGCAAAGTATTGCACATCCCTCTTTCTTTTAGGTATTTAATTTTCGATTCACTGTGCCGGGCGCTAGGGACACCGACACGCCAACTGTTCTGAAGTCGGGCGGTTAAAAGGTTAAGGTGAATGCTTCAGGTAGCCCGCGAAATTCAAATTTTCTTACGTTTTTTGCAATTTGCAAGCCAGTGGTAGGTTGTATGAAGTTAAAAATACTTAAGCGGTTGTAAAAAGTAACTAGTTACATAATTATAAACATAAAAATCATCAATACAAGCTTCCAAGCTCACTTAATTGCAAGAACGTTTTTGACCTCGAAAAAATCGTTCCTACCCTTAGGTGAGCTTGGAGGCTTGTATTAATGATTTTTATGTTTATAATTATGTAACTAGTTACGTTTTACAGCCGCTTAAGTATTTTTAATTTTATACAACTTATCACTGGCTTTCAAATTGTAAAAAACGTAAGAAAATTTGAATTTCGCGGGCTAAGCTGGAACATCCCCCTTAATATGAGGATTTAATAGCTACCTTCCAATTTCTTTTGTAAATATTGCAAATACCCTCTTGAATTAATATGAGGATTTAATTTGACAACTTCCTTTCGAATTCTTTGAAATATTGCAAAATCTTGTTGAAATTAATATAAAATTTAATTTAACAACTTCCTTTTAAATGATTAATTCTGCTCATACATTCTGTCGTCACATTTCCTGTCGTTCTATATTACTGCGTCTGTGTGTTTTGTGTGACGTCAACCTCAATGGCGATCAAGCGCCGACATGCACCATGACCACATTCGATATGTAATAATAGATACTAGGTGGAACAGGTATCTGGATCACGTATTTTTAAATACTAAGAATATGTGCACCTAGTCCCAAATTTACCTAGTACAACCCATCTCTAACGCCTGGCTTTAGTTAGTGGGTCTGTCAGCAATTTAGACTACGTAGGTATTTGGACTAAATGATACAAACAAAAACAGAATCCAGGAATTTTCTAGCTTGTTGATGTATAAAGAACTGACTGAAATACTTACGCAACTCGAACATGACAGTGATTTACTTATATCTTTTTTTTCTGAGTCTAGTTTTCCATGTCTCACAGCACAACCTGTACATGATCCATCGACGATTTCTTCGGTATTAGCTAGTTGTAAGTTCATGTATCCGTAGTAAACCTTTGTATTCATGGCCCCACTTTAGTTTAACAAGCACAGATTTGCCCGTTAGACTATTGAGGAAAGGTTTAGGGTTTATTGGCCGCCGCCATTTTTGCAGGATTATCTGCAATAGAAGTTTTTGATATAGTTTTTTACACAACACATTTAATTTTAAAAACAAAGTTAGTTCGATTTATATCTGATTTATGAGTATGGCCGCCAAATATTGTACAATAACAGTCGTGAAATCGTAAAGGGGCGTCTAAACGGGCTATATTTTACGACAATTTGTGGCTGCAATTATTGGCAAACATTGCCCAGCCATCAAAAAAACATTTTCCTTTGATTCAGAACCCTTTAATGACACACCGGCTACACATAAAAACATTTTGACATACCAAAAAAATATGTGACTATAATGCTGGGCCATCCTTAAAATATTGCATAGTGTGGCTGATATTGCTAGCAATGTTGCCGGCCACAGTATTGCAGCCACTAATTATTGTAAAATATAGCCCGTTTAGACGCCCCTTAACACACGTGATTTTGTTAAGCCTAGTTATGCTAGATGCTAGTATATTATATTATCTGTGGCCTAGTCTACATTACACTAATAATGCAGGAGTTTTTTTTTTTACATTTCTGTATTATTTATTTTATGTTATTGTTAATTAAATTATTTGATTAAATTACTTTAAAATTCAATAAAACAAATTTAAAGAAAAACTTTTATTTCTCAAATGAAATTTTGTATTTTTACAAAAAACTAAGGCACAAATATAAACGTCTTTGTTTAACCTATCACATACCCACAAAACGAGACACAATAGTAAAACAATAACACCGCGGTCTCATAGGACCGGTCGGGGATTCATGAACTAAGGAACGAAAATTAGAAATTATAGAAAAAAAAAACAATAGTAGGTACCTAGTACCTATACAGTACGGCCGTCTATTTTTTCTATTTCTTCACTATTTCACAGAATTCGGAATGTCGACACTCAGAATGTCGATGAACGCTAATACGATACTACAACATCGCGAAGCACGTTATCGCGAAAGACCATCTCGGCGAAACCACTTTATGTCGGTGCACGTTATCGCGAAAGAACTTCACTGGGTACGTATCAAAATCCCGAAAGTTCATAACAGCTATGATTCAAATACCGATCAAATTCAGATACCGTCCAAAACATCGAAATTCAAATCGTTATATCGAAACACAAAATACCGATGTTCAAATGCCCAAAAAGACGAAATCCCGAGTAGTTACTCAGATACCCGCGAAACGAGACACAATAGTAAAACAATAACAGCGCGGTCTCATAGGACCGGTTGGGGATTCAAACGATAGAAGCAAGCTCGGGACCTAAGAGAAGGAGGCTAAGGCGGGAGCGAAGCCATAGCCTTCGTCATCATTTTTCTCTAAACCACCCAAAAATAGGAGCCCCGCGAAGCAGGGTCTCCGTCGACCTATCTTAGCGCAGGTGGTAATCAATTACTAGTTAAGAGGGCTGTCGCAATTTTTGATGAATTTCAGCGTTTTATCCGATTTTTGACGTGTGACGATGCTTTAGATATAGCCATAAAAAAAAAACAAAAATATGAATAAGAAAGTTTGATAACTTATCTTGGGAGTGCTTTAAATAAATATTTGAATTTGTTTACCTACATCAGTAAAATCCTTGTCTCCGCAAAGGTTGTTTTATAAAATGTTGCTTTAGGGTATCTTTTGACGCCTTGGTACACCGAAGATATTAAAGTTTAATCATTTATAAAAATGTCTATGATACAACTGTATCTTTTACATTGGAGTGCTGAAACCACTTTATTATTTTTCATACAGTAATACACCAAAAATAATTCTGTAAAACCAAGATCTACTGACAGTTTTCCGTACGAAACTACAATTTTTATCTACGAAATTATAATCCAAACTCAAATAAAAAAAATTAACCAACTAAGGTGGTATTTCTATAAATCTTGAAAAAAATAAATTGGGCTATTTAAAAGTTAAATAATATTTTTAAATAATTTTTGTATGCAATGCAAAAATCGAGCGCGACTGCTGCCGCCCGTCGTTTAATTTACCTATCGTCTGTTTTTTATATCCTGAGACTATATTGACACAGGAAATGTCAAAATTACTATAAGATGATGCCAGTTCTTTTGTGTTGTAATGGCATTTCTGTCAAAACGCTCAAATTTAAGAAAAAATGTAACAGCGCCCTTAAGGTAAGGTGGGGTAAGACTATCAGCGGGGCATGACTAAGGCTAAGAACTCACGGAGCGATTTTCGCCCGCGGCCGCCGCGGTTGCGGGCCCGCAGCTTCTATAGAATGCAGATACATATGTAAAAAATTAAAGCACAACTCACGACGCGTTTTACGCCCGCGGTGTACGCGGTTGTTTGCGGTTCCCGCTGTGCCGGCGGGCAACTAGTAGAATCGTGCGGGTCGCGGTCACCCGCATCCTCGGCGGGTGGCGCCCGCGCGCTCCGCGGTCGGTTGGCGGACGACCGCGGGGGCCGGCGGGCGGCGGGAGGTACAGAAATCCAACACTATTTTGCAACCGCCCATCTTGCGGTCATCGCCCGCCACGTCTGCGGGCAATGATCGCAACCGCGGCGGCTGCGTAGCCACGCAAATAACCGTTCTCGTGAGTTTTGAAATAAAACCGCAGTTCCACGACGTTCTTAGCCTAACACTTTCAAATATCTCGAAAAGTATAGTCTTCTTTTTGAATTTACCACGTCGATAAAACAGTTTGCATGAAAAAGTTCTCGACTTAAAACACAGATGGCACTTCTAATCGTTGATGTCGATAAAATAACAAAACGAAAATGTCAGTTGTGAAATAAATTGTTGCACGTGACAGAGGAGTAAGAATTCCTTAGAATTTTGATGAAAACCAGCGTTAAACGGAGGAGTCTTAAACGTAAATAGCATCATATTAATATTGTCTTTTAAGTTATCGTATCATTTTAACATTATACATACGATTTCTTCTAATATTTTACAAAACCAAAACATATTCTACAAATATCAAAGTTGGGGAAGACTATCAGTTCGCCCGGGGTAAGACAAACATTATGTTAGTCTTTCCCGTAGTCAGTTGTAATCAACATTTTCGGTAGTTACTCAGATACCCGCGAAACGAGACACAATAGTAAAACAATAACAACGCGGTCTCATAGGACCGGTTGGGGATTCAAACGTTAAGATAATTTTCTTTAGTCATATTGTTACGAACGTGAGTAATTAAATGCCGGTTTACTAGCAGATAACTTTATTCACCACAAAACAATGACAAGTTAGTCCAATCAACAAATAACCAATCACTATAAACACTCAGAGTTCCGTTTAGTATCGCTTAGGTCGCTAGGTATCACTTCACACACTTAGGTAGTTCGCTCTGTATCGCTGACGAAATCAAACTGAAACCGTTTCTAGCCGGGGGCCCGTATTTATATGCGAAGTCATCGAAATTTCTCGATACCGACGTTTCAAGGACATTCTAGCACAAAATAGTCGCATCGGGAGGCCATAAATCATTATTATTACTCTCGTAAGCAGGTACTTATCTACCACCTTACATGCGAATTTCGACTCTATTGCTAATACCGGAAGGTACAAATTCCCTTATCCACCCACATAACTACCTACTGAATCTTATGTAATAATAATAGTGTATGTCGGACTTTTCTGGAATTTGCCAGGCCTGAGTATGTACTCCTATTCTCGAAGCTTCGCACAACAATGCGTTTTAATTATTTGATGCTACCCTTGGTTCCGTCGAAGATATAGCGTACTCAAGTTTCACGGCGTAACAATATGGTCGATGAACTGAAAATCGAATCTAAAAAACAGTTCATCCATTATTAAATAAGTTTTCGGTGAATCGTCCAGTCGAAATGGGGTTTGGCGATAAAAGGTTGTTTCGCCATAAATTCGATATCTATGGGTGATATTTTTTTTTCAATTTTGGTAGCGAAACCGTTATTGCAGCTTTTGTGGAAATTAGGGACCTGGTTTCTTAATTTTCACGAAAACTGAGGAAAAAGTTTCTTCTCTCCAGTATCTTCTCCTCGGTTTCCGCGAAAATTTTCACGACCAAAATTGAAAAATGTATTTATATTCACCCGGACTGTAATTTTGATTTAAACCAAATTAAAGTAGACAGTAAGTAGGTACACTTCCTATTAGAGAGTTAGAAAATATATATTTAAAAAAATATATATTGTGAGAGGTTTGTTAAGATTTTTCGGTAGTCAAATAAATTTAATAGCAAGTTATTCTTGTTTGTCACCTTATTCACGCTCTAACGTTTGAATCCCCAACCGGTCCAATGAGACCGCGCTGTTATTGTTTTACTATTGTGTCTCGTTTCGCGGGTATCTGAGTAATTATTCACATTATATTATGTTATAGATATCACTCAAAAGGTTCTGCTCCTCTGATTTTGATAGTATGTTTGTCTTACCCCAAATCATGTAATATACGAATTGCCGCTAAAATGAACGTTGTTCCGTTATTATACAATTCAAATTAAATACGAGTACTTAAATCATTTGCGTTTTTTCTTTTTAAGCCCCAATAACGTTTGAATCCCCAACCGGTCCTATGAGACCGCGCTGTTATTGTTTTACTATTGTGTCTCGTTTCGCGGGTATCTGAGTAAATAAGTGCACGTTTTCAGTTAAAATAAATTACTGTTATTCTTACCCCAGTTGGTGGAGTAAGACTAGCAGTTTTAACGGCCTTACAATTTATTCAAAATTTACGTTCTGGATGCATTAACGGAAATATACCCATTATTTTATTAACGCGTATAGTATTTAGGTATCAGTGATTTTATTGTCTCAGAGGTAAGTCAAATAACTTAGCCGTAAAAATCGATCATTACTGTCTGGCAGATAAGTATGTTAGTCTTACCCCACCTCACCTTATGTTTAATATCTACTTAGGTTACTTAGGTACTACCACCACACCCTTCGTGGTTATTTTTTAAACCCTAGCCCGCGATTGAGAAGGATACTTCTCAAACTACCCTCGCAATCGCAATTAAAATCTTTCGCGATAACGTGCATCGACATGAAGTGGTTTCGCTGAAACGATCTTTCGCGATAACGTGCTTCGCGATGTTGTATTATCGTATTAGAATTCATCGACATTTTGAGCGTCGACATTCCGTATTCTACTCACAAAATATCAACACAACCAAAGCATCAACTTCCGAAACATGATAGTTTTTGAAGTGGAAAAAAATAATTTTAACTTTAGATTCTCTAGTGAGTACTACCCCTAACGGCCAATAACGAATGTTACGTAAAACAATAGTAACACATGGTATCATTCGTGAATAAAAATATTGCTGGACATAAAAAAGCCTTTATTCGTCAAAGTTTTGTAGTATTAAGACGCCGCATAGTTTGATTTGTTACTAGAACACTAAAGCTACACACCTAATTTTAATAACATAGTAAATTTGTATTCTTACCTTGCATAATTCTCACTCTAAATTATTAAAATGTTCCGAGACAAAAATGCCGACTACCTTACCGATCAACTTTGGCAGCAGAAAAAACGGCGATTTTTTTCCTAAAGGTTGGCCAACATGGAATTGGTGCTGCCATTACTTAAAAATATTTTTGTGGCTTGGATATCTAGTTATTTAGGATGTTATTTTATGATAACTTGCGTGAAGTAGGTATCATTCGTGAAAAAAAGTGTGACTATGGTTTAAAGTGAGTTTTATATTTATTTTTTATGTTATTTTTATTAGAACTTGTTAAAAGTATCCATAAGTTTACAGTATAATATAGAAATACCAAAATATTACAGGTATCAATAAATTTTTGCATAATTATGTGACTTCGAAGTGTGAGATGACTAAGTGGGACACATGACTCTTGTATGGAAACTAAAATAAGCTTTTACAAAAAAAAAAAATATTGAGCTTGTTAAATACACTCAAAATTAATTAAAACTATAATAATAAATATAAAACAGAGAACCTGAAACTATTGAAGAACTACCATATTTACTATATAAAAAACGAAATGACAAGGACATTTTTTTTTTCTTGAATGTACAATTTTTGGCGGCCATACTCTTATACCTTTTACGTTGAAATGTGAAAAATATAACCTAAATTGGACGCTACAAATGATAGCCGGCCGCCACAATACAACCATCGACAATCCTAATTCCTATATCATAGACAAGACAATAGGGCCGACGATCTATGATCGAAAAATGAAAAAATCGCCTTTTTAGGTTTTGTAATACACCTTCTCTAAATTAAATTGGGTATCCATTTATTATGTACTGCTTACATTGCCTAACCCTCAGGGTCCGTAATGTTCCGCGGACTTCTTCTACGCCTTAGTATTTACTACTCTGTTTGTTTTGTGTATCTGTTTCATTCACCTATGAAGAATTGTGCGGAGAACTGTTTATTCTAGATCTAGAGCGTTGTATAAGAGGCCCTATACTTGCTCGCAACGAAATAAGACGTCAGCGACTAAAATAAAATAAAATAAAAAATGTTTTTATTTTACATAGGCCTACATGGGCACTTATAAAAAGTCGAAGCTAGTGCACGGTTCCAAATTGGTCGTTTCCTATGGAGAAGAACCGGCAAGAAACTCCATGGTTACTCTTTTCAAAAAAAATGATTGGGTTTACAATATTTTCACATTACAAAACAGACACATATGCGAGGACAGTGTAGACCAATCAAAATTGTAACCCAAATAAAAATAGATTCAATCAAAAACTGGGTTGAATTAAGTAGTAATTAAAATTCGTAGTCTACAGTGTTCTCTCATTCACACTTTAAGAGAGAGGCTATATAAATATGAGAGAAAAGAAATCAAACCTATCAACAAATTAGTTTTTATCAAAATGAAATCACGACTTAATGAAATTAAGGTGATTAATATCCAAATAATATAAAAATATTGCAAAAGCAACGTGTTGAGTAAAAAATAAATTTATGAGTAATAATATTTTATGAAATAAAACAAACATGGAGCAGTTAATAGACAAATTTACACAATAATGTTACCAGGGGGCCACATGTGCAGAAGCAGTTATTTCCAAACAAGCGCGTCTTCGACATAGTCTCTAACCTTGTAATATGCTTTTTTGGTTAGGACACGCTTAATATGGGTTTTGAACTTTCCCTCGCTAAGTTCAATAACCGACTTGGGCAACTTATTATAAAAGCGTATACTATTGACAAGGAATGACTTACTGGTCTTAGCTAGTCTCCATTTTGGTAATACGATTTGGTGTTTGCTACGCGTATTTTTGTCATGTAAATCGCTTCTAATTTTAAAAAGTCCTAGGTTTTTGCGTACATACAATATACTTTCCAGAATATAAAGCGAGGGCAGAGTTAGTATATCAATTTCTCCGAACGTATTTCTAAGGGACTCACGGGGACCCATTTTATAGATAGCCCGGATTGCTCTCTTTTGCAGTATGAAGACTGATTCCACATCAGCGGCAGACCCCCACAATAAGACGCCGTACGACATAATACTGTGGAAATAGGCATAGTATACTAATCTAGCTGTAGCTACATCTGTCAATTGCCTTATTTTTCTTACTGCATACGCAGCTGAGCTTAATCTACCTGAAAGAGTTCTAATATGAGTGCCCCACTGAAGTTTAGAATCAATAGTTAAACCTAAGAATACAGTTTCCGTAATAGTATCAAGTTTTTTGCCGTCAAGCATTAAATTAAGGCCCACTTGAGGAACATTTGGTAGTGAAAACTTTATACATTTAGTTTTGTTCGCATTTAGTAAGAGGTTATTAGCTGCGAACCATTTCGAAAGAACAGCCAGACTTTCGTTTACATGCAAGACATCCGCATCTTTTCTGTCTACTTTAAAAATAAGAGAAGTGTCGTCAGCAAATAAAATTATATCAGCTAAACTAGCCATCATGTAAGGAAGGTCATTAATATAAACCAGGAAAAGGAAATGGCCAAGAATTGACCCCTGGGGCACGCCCATCTTTACTAAAGACCCCGAGGACGTCGCCCCATTAATGGTTACTTTCTGCTGCCTGTAAGATAAATAGGAAAAAACAAGATCAGCAGCTCGTCCACGAATTCCGTAATGATGTAATTTACAGATCAGAGTGTTATGATCAACACAGTCAAATGCTTTTGACAGGTCACAGAATATGCCAATAGCATCCTGGGACTTCTCCCAGGATTCCAAAATGTGACTGATGAGTTTCACTCCTGCATCTGTCGTTGACCTTCCTTTCGTGAAACCAAACTGATGACTATGCAAGATCCTATTATAATTAAAATGACACAACATCTGGTCAAGCATGATTTTTTCATAGATTTTACTCAATGCTGGAAGCACAGATATCGGTCTATAATTAGAGGGATCACTCTTACTTCCTGATTTGAAAATTGGTACTACTTTACTATGTTTCATTAAATCAGGGAATGTACCACTGTCTAAACATTGGTTAAATATTCCTGTTAGGATAGGAGCAATTGTGTCAATAATATCTCCAAGAACCTTAACGGATATACCCCACAAGTCCTCAGTGTTTTTTACGTTAAGACTTTGGAATGTTTTCTTGATTGTATCAATAGATATACGCTTGAATTCAAAGGTTGGTATATCCTTAGTGAAATTTTCTTTCAAAAAAGATTCAGCTAGCAAAGATGAAGAAGGGAGAGATTTCGTAACTTCTATTGGGATGTTGGTGAAAAAGTTTTCTAATGTCTCCGCCACTTCTGACTTATCTGAGATGATCCTATTATCAATTTTTAGTGACAAATCATTCCGATCTCGTTGATTTGTCTTTCCAGTTTCCTTGTTTATTACCTTCCAAACAGTTTTAATTTTATTATTGGAATTTCCTATTGTCTTACTTATTGACTTAGATTTAGCTTGGGCGCAGACTCTTTTGAATATCTTTGAATAAAGTCTAACGCGGTTATGCAAGTTAGGATCAGACGTCAATGATTTTTCATAGTATAACTGATATAAAGTATCTCTGCTTTTTCTAATACCAGCAGTTGCCCATTCATTAAATTTGGATTTATTATTTATTTTAACTTTTTTAATTGGACAGGACTTATTAAATTCTTGGCATACTGTAGAGAATAATGTATCATAATTTACATTGGGGTCTTGCGAATCAAAATTGGCTGTTGAGAGACTACTGAGAACATTGTTATTAAAAGAATTTAATTTATTTTTAGTAAGCGGTCTAAACTCTGCAGTTGAATCTAATTGAAACTTCTTGACTAACTCAAAAGATACGAGCTGACCAGTATGGTCAGACCTCACGCCACTAATTAAGGATGAGTCTTTTATATTACAATTAGTAAATATGTTATCTATGCATGAAGCTGAAGTAGCTGTTATTCTTGTAGCTTCATTAAATATACATTTAAGATTAAAAGAACTAAATAACGAAAGAAGTTTACATTTTTCTGGTGAATTCAATAATAGATCAATATTTAAATCCCCACAAACAAACGACTACGAAAGAAGGTCAAGTAAGATTTCAATTATATTCTATTTCAGATTTCGATGTCTGTCTTGTATCTTTCAAGACTCTGGAGTGTCAACGTCAAGTTGTATTGTCAGTGGTCTCGTCGTGGTAGGTGCGCTGTCCAAGGGCGTCGCCAGCTTATGACAAAGGGGGGGGGGGCAATGGGGCAATATTATAGATTATAAAAATATGAACACCGAGAGCATGAAACATTATACTTTGGAAGTCTTTGCCTCGATGACGATTTCTTTTTTCAAGTGGGGCATCATTAGAATGACTTCTCCCGCTTTTGGGCGGAGCTAGAGGGCGTGTCGGACTCTTACTGACTAAACCCCACCCCGTGCCTTCGTTGCCTTCGATCTGGGAGGACATGGGCTCACCTTTCGGGATTTCCGTGTTCCCCAGAGGCTTCGGCCCTACCCAGTTTGCTGACATCTCCCTGAGTCGCGCGTAGAACAGAACGCGCCTTTGACGACTGGGCTTGGTCCGGGTTATTACCAGACTGCCGGATGACGAGCTATCCAGCCTCCTTCGCTAGCATTACTACTTCGCAGAAGGAGGCGATCGCCCGCCAACCCTTTTCGCTCTGGACCATGGCCTATACCAGAGCCCGGCGAGAGAAGTCGCCACCGCCGATAGCCTCCACGGGGACACGGCGGTACTCCACCCAAGTGGGGCACACCTCTACCCTGTGCTCCACTGTGTCCTCCGGGCGATCCACACAGTGGCGACATCCGGGTGTCCTTTCCTCCTTGATCCGATGCAGGAACCTCCCGAATTTACCGTGTCCGGTGAGGACCTGCGTCATACAGAACAAGAGGACGCTGTGGCCTCTTTCCAGCCACTTCTCAAACAGGGAACTTACCGCCGCAAAGACGGCATGCCCAGCACTGGGTTGCGACAGTCGCAGTCGCCATGCCTACCTGAGATCCCGCCGGAACTCTGTCCGCCATACCACCGAGTCCGAGTTCCACCCCGGCGTTGCATCTCCACGCGAAAATCGTGCATGCGTGTAAGGACTATTGCCTCCAGATCCCACGGTGGCAGGCCAGCAAGGAGCTTCGCGAGAGAGCGTGCAGTATCCCCGCACCATCCGAATGGCCATGACCCTCTTCCGACAAGCGTTCAGTTTGGCCGCCGGTCGCTTACCCAGCGACGGCGCCCAAACCGGCTCTCCGTAAAGGGCCATGGACCGAACGATCCCCGCGTAGAGCCTCCGGTAGTGCAAAGCATTTTCGCTCCTCGAAAGTCTACCGGCTGTCGAGGAGGAGTCCCAGGTACTTCATCGTCGACTCGACGCCGATGTGGGCCCCCCCTACCGATCTTTGGGAACCCGGTGGTGGCGCGCTCCGAGGGCCATGAAAGCACATGGCCTCGGATTTGTGCAATGACGCCTTGAGTCCCAATTGCTGGATCCTGTCTACGACTGTCGCAGATTTTCTTGCAGTTTATAATATAGCAGCATAAGTATAATTTCTGCATTTATTCAAGGAAGTCAATCGCTCCGACTTTGGTCGCTTTGCGGCTAGCAACATTTGGGTTACAGCTTGATCTCGACTTTTTGGCGGGAAGTCAAATTAAGCGGGAGCTTTAAATTTTCTCTCCAATAATTTTCATTTTATTTTCGGTTTAAAGTAAGGAAAAAGTTTCATTTAATAGATTTTGACGCGTTATTTTTTGCCCCAATATGGGGTCGGACAGTGACGGGGATGATGATCCCTTGGATCGCAAAAGAAAAATGCCCAAGATATCCAACCCAACAGATGAGGAAAGGTATAAAATGTATTTCAAAACTAATTATACACGACTGTTCCTAGAAAATACCTCCAATATTGACTACACAGTCTATGTTGAATCTAAAGAAAAGGAAAAACTTGGTAACAAAAACCCTATAAAACTTACCAAATTATTTACCGATAATGTAAAAGGAATCACAAGCGTATATCGCATAAATGCCTATAAGGTGGGCATTATATTCAAAAAAGCAGCTGCAGCTAACAGCTTTCTAAAGTTGGACAACTTTTTAATTAAACATAAACTTCGTGCCTTCATTCCCGCTCACTTGGTGGAGAAAGTGGGCATTGTCAAATTCGTTCCCACTGACATCTCTAATGAGGAAATTTATAGAAATATTACATCCGATTCAGACATCATTTCAATAAAAAGATTTATGAAGAGGGATGCTGACCGAAAATTAGTTCCCCTGACAACAGTGGCTATCACTTTTTCTTCTACAACTTTACCGAAATATGTTTTTATAAATTTATTCAGATATCAAGTAAATACTTACATTCCACCTCTAGTACAATGTTACAAATGCTTCAAATTTAACCATTCAGCAAAAATATGTAGAAGCGAACAAATGTGTTCATCATGTTCTGGAAATCATTTATATAAGGAATGCTTGACAGATACCTTGTTATACATTAACTGCGGTGGGGCCCACCTTGCCATATCTCGGGATTGTCCCATTAAAAAGAAGAAATTAGAAGAAAAACGTAATTTAATTGTAAACCAACACAGAACATTTGCCTCTATAGTTAAGAGGCCTGGCATAAAATTCACTTGCTCGAGTTTAGGCACATTCGTTGCAATGCTATGTTTGTGTGCATCGCTCACGCAGCTGCTACGCACACACGCGTAAAATTCGTGCTTGGTGAACGCTCAAACAATTTTGATCTTTTGAAAGATTGTGTTCTCAGTTACAAAATTATATAGCAAATATGGTTAGTAAATAAAAGTCTGAGAAATGCATTCTCAGACTTTTATTTACTAACCATTATTTTATATTTGTCAAAATTCATACCAAACTTGTTCAATTTTGTGTTAGATGGATGTTGCATTTAACAAAAACATAAATAATGTTAAATATAAAATGACGATACAATGATATTTATTTATGTATAATGCTATATTTTTATGTATTAAGCTTATAAAAAAAACCAATTTGCTTTCATCAAAAATATGTTAAGTTTACGAGATTTCTCTTTTAAAGTCCAGATGTACTTAATCTCGGTAAACGTGTGTGAGGACAGTGTAAACTAGTATCTGAGGAATTATTTTGAGGACGGAACTATACCGATTACAGTGGACCTATTCAGTCAGTGTAAGAATTTGTCAGTAAATGTATAAGTAGCTCATGTCAGAAATTAATGAATTGACAAAACAATACCAAGTCGTCAAACGGTCTGGCCGTTGTTAAAAACTACGTGAAAAAAGAATGAAAAATTTACATACTCCGCTCATTCAAAAATAACAGATTTCAAACAACATAATCATAAAAATTAAAATTGCATAAAAAATATACCTATTCATTAATGTCAAGTGTTAATTGGAAGCAAAAATATCGGAATAAAAAGGAAAGCAGGTAAAATAACCAAAAAAATAAGGTATTATATATTATACCTTATTTTTTAAATCCGATGTACATTTAAAAGATTTTAGTATTTACTGTAGAGGCACGTGATGGCTGTGTCATTACGTTTATTACTACTTATACATTTCTTTTAATTTTTTTATTAATATCTAAGAAATGATCTTAACTAATATATACGAAAACAAGTTAGTTTGTTACCATTTTACGCCTAAACCAATGAACCGATTATCCTGAAATTATGCATATTTTATTATAATTGGTAATAACTTAAACTTACAACGCGTCCGTACGATTTACTTAAGGTGACCACCCTAAAATATAAGAATAAATACGGCGAGTTGATAGCAGATGATGTGATGGTATTGCACGTCTAAACAAATGTTGGGAGCAGGACATATTCTAATGAACCAGATTAGAAAATGAAATGTACTGATCACCTGCTACGACTGAAAAATCGGATATTTCCTAAATGCTCTGCCAACCGTCAAAAGTGTAAAAAAACACAGAATTGGTCTCCTGCAGAGCAGATTAAAACAAAGTATTTTAAAACAGTCCTATGCATATCATTGGTGACCACCACCAGATTGTAAGAACTAGATATTACTACTGTGAAAATAGGAAAGTAGAAGTAAATGTTCTTAAAAAAGTACACTATTTGGTTTATAAAAATGGGATTAACTGCACGGCTCATTTTTCACTCATTAGTCTAGTAACAAGAAATCTAAACAATTTTATCGATTGTGCGCAGCACAATTAGTGCACAGAAAGCACATGATAAAAAGAATCGTATCCTGCTCGCTGTCAAATCACAGTTATTTCTTTTAATTCTGCACGACCTCAGTATGCCCTTTAGAAAACGGTCCAGGTTTGAGGATGAGGATTCACCACAATTATATTAGGTTTACTGCGTACAATAGTCCTGCCTGATTATTAATTGATCCAAGTACAATGTGATATTGTCATTTTGGAAAATAAGTAACCTGCAGAGAGAGTAACCTTAGAGCATACTACTGGTACGAGTATATAATCACAAGATTGTGTCTGTGCTCTCCGGTAGTTATTCATCATCATAACTTCATCCATAACCGAAAGAGTACATCAAAATCAGTATGACCGAACGGTTAAAGCCACATGGAAAATAAGATCGGACTGTACTATGGTTAACGTTCAATTTATTTTGTTCATTTTCACAAGTATAATAATAAGTTGGGATCGAGCCATCATCACTGACATGACTGTTGTGGCCATCAAGCCTGATATAGTGGTGGTGTTACTGAATCAAGAGGCGTGCAATGGTTGTTGATATAACCATTACGCATGACGAGATCTATTATATTACTTGACTCGCGAGGTAGTCGAATGTGGGATGTAGATGCAGCAATCGACCGATACCGATGTACCGATAGTCGTATCCGTCAATGCCTTCATAGCCAAGAGCGTCGACCAACATCTCAGAAAGCTCAAGTTTGCGGCTAGATCAGGGCTTGAATCAGAAAGCTGTACTCCTAGACACGGCTCACATTGTTAGTAGGTTCTTTTCTCTGGAACCCTAATCACCGGTAGCTTAGTACCGGATTCCGTTACCGGTAGGCTATTATTTTATTTTAAGAAATATTTTAAAATTTAAATCTTCTTCTTTTTGTATCGATGCTCTCATCAAACTTTTTCTGCCCAGTATTTGGCAACCTGTATGGCTTTGGCATTGGCCTCGTTTAGATCCTTCAAAGTACAGGTGGTTGTGCAGGATGGACAGCATAGCAAGTGCCGCATGTCCTGAGTAGCTGCTCCACACTGGCACTGCGTTAAGGATGGGTCGATGGGTCATGGCCAAATGGGGCTTCCATTTGGTCATGTTGTTTTTACAGCGGCCAACCTGGGTCCGTAGTCGGTTAAGAGATTTCCAGATTGGCCACTGTTATTCGCTTCCAGGGGGGAGATGTTCTGATGAGGCGATGAAGTGTGGAAGAATTGGGTGTTTCTGCTTCCACAGCGAGCATTTCTCGTTTTCTGCACTGTCTTTTGAAGAGGTCATAAAGCGCAGTAAACTTTTTTTTACTCATCAATAAGAACAACTTTTACTATGCGACTAACCCTGAAATCACGAAAAAAAAATCCGCTCCTCCATATATTTTTTCAAATTATGTGAACATAAATGTATGGAGAATCAGATTTTTCTTCGTTATTTCAGGGTTGGTCGCATAGTAAAAGTTGTTCATATTGATGAGTACAATAACTCGTTTCAAGGAAAGCCCCTCTGTCGTATCAACGTTGTATAAACAAATAAACGAAATAATAATAATATCTTTATTTCGCACAAAACAAGACTTACACGATTCAAATTAACTAATATAACAAAAACAAGTGTTTATTTCGAATCGACTTACACACATCTATTTTTGACGCAAATGTTCCGTTATCAATAGGTTTGATAACTTACACCCAAATCTATCATTATGATTGGAGATAGTTACCAATTGGTCAAATAAATATTGGAAATTGACTATTCTTTGCCTTTCAATAATAATAGATGATAATGATTCCTGAAAAACAAATAACATTGTTACTGACCCATATTGTATCTTACACTCGCACCTCCACACTCCACCGCATTAAATAAAAATACTTTTCAATAAAACTCATACTTCATTACCTCTAAATTGTATTGAAGTTGAAATAAATTTTTACAATCTTAATAAACAAACATAGTACTTAAAATAAACAACAATACTTACTTGATCAAAATGTGGTAGTCGGCGTACAATCTCGGGAATATATTTACGTAATACTCGCGAGCGGCCGCGGAGCAAAGTGACGTGACCGCTCGCTGGGAGGACCCAAACGCGACTGAGCACACCGCGTTTGCGCGGTCGATAATATAGTTCAATTTGCTTGTCATTTACTAAATGAAGTTATTGTTTAATTTCAAAATAAATTTTAGATTCTATTAAAAGATTAACTTAAGATTATTGTATATTTTTTAAATTTTCTCTAAAGTGTTTTTAAGGCATAGAAAAAAATACTTATTTATCTAGATATTTTCCAAGAATTACGTTTTTTCATAATTTTTTTTCTGTTATGTTTCCTATTGAAATCGATAATGTTGTCAATACATCTAAGAGTGTACCATATAATGGTGTTACTGATATTTTTTTAAATGTTTTATTCCTTTGTGATTTTGTGTAACACAGCCAAACATCACTCGATTGTTACTTTTACGATAAAAGGGTTTTGAATATGAGTAATTGCCATTAATATATAGATTATTTTTAAAAAATCGTCGCTTAGTCCGCCAGAATAAGAACTTGACTTTCATAATCTAAAATAAAGAGGTTGAAATTCTTCTTATTTTTCTCACAAACAATGGTTAAAAATGACGAAAATGAGTAAATTTCATGCACGGCCTCTTAAAGACGATAATAATTTTCCTGTTCTAAAATCTAAGCCTGTACATAAAATTGTAAATAATTCCGATAATATTGTAAATGACTCTACTTTTTTAAATAAAAAAAGCAATGTAGTAGTAGAAAAAAATAATGAAATTGAAAAAATTGCTAACAATGAAATAATTTTAAATGCCATAGTTAAGTCCTTAGTAGCATTAGCAAATTCAACTGGTACAGAGCCGATGACTTTAAACAAAATAAAAGATGTTTTTCTATCTAATTTACTTTAATGGATAATATAAGAACTTATAATAAAACTTACATTAAGACATATATAACAATAGCTCATTTTAATATCCAGAGTGCTAATAATAAAAAACCATTATTAATTAACTTCCTTTCTGATAATGATATAGATATTTGCTCATTGAATGAAACATGGTTCAAGGAAGGGAGCACTTTCAGTGTTTCAGGCTATGATATTATAAAACAGAATGGTCCTAATGGTTATGGTGGGGTTGCTATTTTAATCAAAAATACCTATAAATACAAGGTGGTTCATACTCCTTACTATGATAATCTTCAAACAGTTGCTATTATTATTAAGACTAATGTAGGAGATTTGTCTATACTTAGTGCGTATAGTCCTCCAAGAGGTCGATTTAAATGTAGAAAATTAAAAAAAAAATTATTGATGATTTCGCCAAGCCTACCATTTTATTAAGTGACTTGAATGCACATCACGTTGCATTTGGTTGCTTGTCATCGAATTCGAGAGGTAATGATGTCTATAACTTATTAGATGAATGTGATCTTTGCATTTTAAATACAGGAGTTCCAACCACTGTGGGCACTATTCATCATAATCCATCTGCTATAGACATATCATGTGTGAGTCCTGTTCTAGCTCCTTTATGTGACTGGAAAGTGCATGACGATCCAATGGGTAGTTATCACCTTCCAACAATTATAAATATTCAAACTTCCATAGAAAAATATGAGATAGGTTATCCATCGGAACGCTTCATATATAGCAGGGCTGACTGGTCCGGGTATAATTCTGAAAGCGAAAAAGCATTTGATCATTTAAACTTTACTACAGCTAGCCCAACTGATTTATATAACAGTTTTTGTGATACACTGAACAATTTAAAACTGCAGCATATTCCGAAAATTGTGAATAAATCACAACATAAAATTAAAAAACCAGTTCCCTGGTGGGACAATGAATGTACCACCGCTGTCAATAACAGTAAATTAGCATGGAGAAACTATACATCCTATCCTACAATAGATAATTATATACAATATAAGAAGGTTGATGCGAAAAAAAAGAAGTTACTTGGGGAAAAAAAGAAACTTGGTTGGAGATTGTTATGTGAATCATTCAATAGATACACACCTGTTAGCATGATTTGGAACTACATCCGTAGATTTAAATGTGTGGCAGTTAGCAAACCTCCTAAAGATGATGAATGGATCCCTTCTTTCCTTGAAAAATATGCTCCTATATCTCCACCTGAAAAAGATATTGACACAACAAGGTTACAAAACATTTTTGAATTAGCTGGAAACACTGAAAGTCACTTTTTATGTAAGCCTTTTACACTAAGTGAATTCAAAATTGCTCTTAACTCTAGAAAGGATACTACTCCTGGTCTTGATGACATATCCTATAAATTAATTCGTAACCTCCATATTAAAGCTAAACAAATATTACTTAAAATTTACAACTTGTTATGGTTATCGGAATCTGTCCCAGACTCTTGGAAAACTCAGTGTGTGATTCCAATTTTAAAGCCTGAAAAACCTAAGAATGATTGTAATTCATATAGACCAATATCTCTGTCATCCTGCTTAGGTAAACTATTTGAATGTATGCTGAAATTTAGATTAGAGTTCTATAGTGAAAAACATAGCATCTTACCTGAACAACAGTTTGGCTTCCGCAAGGGTAAATGTGCAGCAGAAAATTTCATGTCTCTTATATCAGATATTAAAAATTCCTTTCATAGCCACACTTACACAGCTTGTAGTTTTCTTGATGTTAGTGGTGCCTTTGATAATGTTAATCCTTCTGTACTTATTCAGATCTTAAGTGATATTGGTGTGCCAGGTAAAGTCTGTAAATGGATATTCACATTTCTGTATGACAGGGTAATGTATGTTAAATATAATAATATCTTACATGGACCCAGACATGTGTATAAAGGAACAATGCAGGGTTCTACTATTTCTCCATTGTTATATAATTTATATACTTCTCAAATTAATAAATATTTAACAGAATCCTCTGTTAAATGTTTATTGTTTGCTGATGATATTGTTGTTTATAGTGTAAATAAAGATATAAATAAGGCCATAAGTAACTTGAACAAGGGTTTACATCAGGTTCATAGATTCTACAACAGTTTAAAACTAGATATTAATGTCAGCAAAAGTGGTGCTATGTTATTCAGCAAAAAATTCATTGAACTTGATCAAATTCCTTCAGTTTATTTTAATAATAACTTGTTGAATTGGTTGCATGAAAAGAAATTTCTTGGTGTATGTCTAGATACTAAATTAACTTTTGAAAGTCATATTGACAACATTATAAGGAATGCCAGCAAAGGACTTAATATTTTACGTTCTTTAGCAGGTATTCATTGGGGTTCAGATCCAAAAATTCTGTCTATGCTATATAAGAGTATTGTTAGGAGTCATTTTGACTATAGTTGTATAGCTTATATGAATGCAAATATTAGTCACCTCAGAAAATTGGGCATTTTACAAAATAAAGCACTTAGAATTATCACTGGAGCCATGTGTTCAACACCAATAAATGTAATGGAGTCTGAATCAGGTATTATTCCTCTAAAATTCAGACGTTTACAGATTGCAGAAAAATTCAGTCTTAAACTACTGGCTACTAAAAATTCATTTGTTTTAAACAGGATTTTACCAAAACAGGCTCTTCCAAACTCCTTAACTAATAATATCATTATAAATGCTCAACAGATTGTGTCTGGACATTTACCAGAAATTTTATGTATAACATTAAACATCAAAACTTTAACCAATAATATATACTCCTCAAATTCTTTACCATTATATACAATTGATTACAACTGTATAGATAGTGATTTAATTATTATTGATTTTGAAAAGGTGTCTAGTCAGTCTGAATTTTCAGAGTACTTACACAGTCAACCAAATATTTATAAATTGTATACAGATGGATCAAAAGTTTTGAATAGAGTTACTGCAGCATATTATGATCCACAAGTAAAACAAACCAAATGCTTTGAATTAGACCCTCATTGTAGTATTTTTACCGCTGAATGCTATGCAATGTAAGGTGCGTTGGAGTAAGACCGGACGGATTTTGGTATAGTTGCAAGGGTGTTGCAAAAACTTTTTTTTCTCAGGTTTGGTATACCCCACATTCTTGAAAATTTTAGGAATTGTTAATCATTAAACACATTATCATTTTAAACTTAATTTATGTACAAACACTCGATACTTTTAGTTTTGTAAGCCTGTAAAATCAGGACACATTTTTTGTGAGTATGATGACGATTTTGCCGCAAAGGGGCAAGTTCGGACAACAATTTAATACTATTTCTATTGCTAGGAGCACAAGGTGTATGAAAAAAATGTATTCGGTCTTTCTTGTTCTTTTACATGATATCAACTAAACCTACCTAACACTGCAAACATAGATGTACCAAATGATTTTTTCTTTTTTTAGTTTAAACTGTCCGGTTTTACCCCAGGTACCAAAATTTAGAAGAAAATGAGATCCTCAAAGTTTGATTTTAAACACAAGCATACTATCAAATAAAATAAACGTCTTAAAACATTAGAATTCTGAATGGTTGGTAGAGATGGAGGGAATTTCTTTAGGACCGGATATTTTTTCCGATCTTTACCCAAGACGGTTAACACCGGATTTCAGCCTACAGAGATAGTAGACACTTGTGGATTCGTTTTATCGGGTTATCACTGCTTAAAACTAAGTATTTAGGCACAATAATACCAAAATAAGCTATACTTTTGCTAAAATATGCAAAAAAAAAAGAAGGTGAAAGACCGGATTGATACATATTTCATAAAACTTGACTTGTTTTGTTTAATGGCACGTAGTACACGTCCGAGTACCCGGAGCAACTGGCGGTCAGTGCGGGGCGGGGCGGAACAAAATGACGTAGCGCGCAATGTCACTAGCATTAAAAAATATAGCCAAATAAATGAGATATTTGATTTATACGTTCTTTCCCCAGCTCCGATCTTACCCCAACGCACCTTATAGAGCGTTATTATATGTATATTCTGTAAATAGTTCTAATATTTTAATTGTTTCAGATAGTAAAAGTGCTTTGTTAGCTTTAGAAAATAATTCTTTTAGGTATAATTTGAATTTTATTTTGTTTAACATTAGACAAACTTTATTAGACTTAAGACAAAGAGGCAAATGTATTAAATTTAAATGGGTACTTTCTCACTGTGGTATCTCTGGAAACGAAGAGGTGGATAGGGCAACCCGAGGAGTTTGTGATGAAGATCACTCTGCTTTGCTTAAAGTTCCTTTTACAGACTATAATGAAAAGTTATCTGGGAACCTAAAAATATTGTGGCATGAGTATTGGAAAATTATAAGCCAAGAAAAAGGCAAGTGGTACACAAAAATTCAGGAGGTCCCGCCGCTAAGACCCTGGTATCATAAAAACAAAGACGCTGATAGCAGAAATTTCATAACTACAATAAATCGATTAAGGTTTGGTCACTGTAAAACTCCAGCTCATCTAGCAAGACTGAAAATTATACCTGAAGGAAAATGTGATTATTGTATCAACGACGTCGCTAACCTTGATCATATAATAATGAAGTGTAAAAAATTCAATTTTGAACGTTTGGTCTTAGTGTCAGAATTACAAAGTGTGTGTGATAAGGAAGTGCCGAACGATTTGCAAACAATTTTATCAGAACCATTGTATTTTAAATCTTTATATAAATTCATTGTTGATACTGTACGAAAATTGTAATACGGATATGTTTCTAAAATAGTTAAGTTAGGCTTTAAGGACTTGTATCCATGGCCGTTAAATAAATTAAAAAAAAAAAAAAAAAAGCTTGTTCTCTGGGGGGGGGGGCAGCTGCCTCCCCCTGCCCCCCCTTGGCGACAACATTGGCGTTTGGCGCTGTCATCTATGATCTATGCTGTCATCAGCTGTCAGTCAGTGTCACTTATGCTGTGTTGTCTTCATGATCTGCGTCCGCTGTTCTCATTTTCGAATAAATAGTATACAGTATTTATATTGTGCAGTGCAGTGCAATAAAGACAATTATCATTAATGAGAAAAGGTGATCCAGTGTTTGAACTATGTCGACATTCTCGGGTTTCAGTGAAGAGGAATTGAAACGAATAAAATCCGGCGAAACTGGCTCAAACAGCAGTAAATACACACATCCTATCCGTAGCTAATTTTAGTGAAAAGTTTATTATACCGTGCTTAGGTTTATACAATGGTTGTGAATGTAAAGTTAATTAATCAAGGCTCTATTATAAACAGGTGGGAAGCTACATAACTCTGAATTTATTTTGCGTGTTTACTTTCAAAATTGATTCATTGATTGTATTGGAACGTTAGCAAAAGCCAAAGCGAGCGAGAATTCGATTTTCTGGGAAGGTTACAAATATTAATTTGTTTTATTGAATTTTTTTTTTTTTTAATTTTTTATTATCAATAAGTTTATTTACATACCTAACAGTTTATAAATTATATTTACATATTAAACTAATAAATAACTTAATAGATATATACAAAAAAATTGGATCAAACAATGCATAAATCCAACAAAATTGACATATAAGTTAGTTGAATAAATAAAGTGAATAAGTAGGTACATGGTCATAAAAATGATGTCGGATTATTTTGAGCACTAAGTATCACAGGTGTGAGACACTCGCTGAATTTAATTTTGACTTTGGTGATGATACTGAGGAAGAAATTGATGATGACGACAATTATATTTATTGTTACTGCAGCAGAGTCTTCAATAAGTAAGTGTTTGAATAAGGTTTTGCAAAGCCCTGCCCTAAATGACTATCAATAAAATTTGCTAAATGCATAATTGATTCATTATAATAACAGCCGCACAGGTCGACCCCTAAGCCTACCCACTGACCCAATAAATTTAGGACTAATTTATTAGATAACATGCTGACTCCAATGTGTGTTGTTTGATGTTGGTGATTTAAAAAAAAAAGTTTTGAGATCACCAACATCAGGTTTCTGCAAGAAATCAGGTGGATAATAGGTTACATTATAAAATGGTTATTTCTCTATGAACCTACATCAGTACTTATGAAAACAGAGAATACAACATATAACAATTTTTTTTCATTAAATTGAATTTTGATCAATAATCAGTTTTTATTATTATAACCACAAAAGCAAAAGCCGAAGTAGTTATAAAAACATGACATTTTCTTTTTCCATAGAGATGGGGTGAAAACCTATTATGGAGACAAGGAATATGCAAGTGAAAGTGATGTGGAAGTACTCCGTGATTTACAGTCCCAAGACTTGGAAGACCACTCTCATGTTCACTTCTCTATCGACACTTCTTATAAAAACAAATGCGAGGTTAGTGAAAAAAATAATTCTTTATGTATTATAATGATCTTTTTTGTTAGACATCAAAGTACAGTATTTCATAGTAATTATTCTTCTAATGTCATGCTCTATAAATTAAAGATCTTTACCCCACAATACTCCTGTATTGTTGGAGCATTCACAAACATGTAAACTCACATACACAAGACAGCCAAGCCCGAATTAGCAGCTGACATCTAATCTACAAAGGGACAAATAATCTACAAAAGCCCACAAAATATTTGTCAAATAAAAGAATTCTTCTTGGGGCTTATAACATAAAGGCACTTCAAACCAAAATTTACTATTGACTGTTGATTAGAAAAAAAATATAATATTAATTTTATATTCTAAATATATTTTTTCTATATTTCTTCAAGCTTCAAATGCTTTAAGGTTTTTTTTTTTATGGTAGGGGAATCATCAGAATGACTTCCCCCGCTCTTGGGCGGAGCGGGAGGGCGTGTCAGACTCTTACTGACTAAACCCCTACCCCGTTCCTTCGTTGCCTTCGTTCTGGGGGGGACTCGGTATCAACCGTTAGGAATACCACATGTTCCCCCCAGAGGCTTCGGCCCTACCGGGCCCCTACAGTTTGCTGACATCTCCTTGAGGCGCGCGTGGAACAGAACGCGCCGTTGACGACTGGGCTCGGTCCAGATTATTTCCAGACTGCCGGACAGCGAGCTACCCAGTGCTCGCCGTCCGCGAACCCGCGCCTACGGTGGTCGGAAATCGGGATCGGGATCTCGGCGGCGGCGGCGTGAGGACCGTTCCCTCACGCGCTCGCGGTCAGCAGCCTCCTTCACGAGCATTACTGCTTCGCAGAAGGAGGCGACCGCATGCCAACCCTCCTCGCTCCGGACCATGGCCTGAACCAGGGCCCGGCGCGAGAGGTCGCCGCTCCCGATAGTCTCCACGAGGACACGGCGGTGCTCCGCCCAAGCGGGGCACACTTCTACCGTGTGCTCCACCGTGTCCTCCGGGCGGTCCACACAGTGGCGACACCCGGGCGTCCTCTCCTGCTTGATTCGATGCAGGAACCTCCCGAACTTACCGTGTCCGGTGAGGACCTGCGTCACACGGAAAGAGAGGACGCCGTGACCTCTTTCCAACCACTCCTCAAAGAGGGGCCTAACCGCCTCAATGACGGCGTGCCCAGCACTTGGTTGCGACAGTCGCAGTCGCCATGCCACCCTGAGATCCCGCCGGAACTCTGTCCGCCATGCCGCGACTTGTCGCGGCAGCGGAGTTTCGCCCCGGCGTTAAATGCTTTAAGGTGACTTTCAACCAAGTTTGAGCATTGTTTGATGCTCAGAAGAAATATAACAGTATTTTAATTGCTGCTATTTTTTTAACCCCCAAACGCGAAAACGACGGGGTGTGATGATCCGATTTTTATGAGGTTTTTTTTATAAGGAGAAGATTGTCTTTATTAGATCTAAAGTACAGGTTGCAAGTGCTTTAATTTCAATAAAACAAATTATCCAAATAAATAAAAATATTTTATATTATGCTTCAAATATACTTACAGTTTTCCATTATTCCCTTATTTCCTAGAGAGATGAAGGTGCAAGCTGCTACTGCAGTGCATCCCACACAGACAACTGTTGTTCCACCGATGAACATGATGCAGTCCACACTCATGGTACTGTCTCCCATGCCTTACAGCCAAGCGACAGTGGTTGTTGATTGTACAGCTAATTCAACCAATGTACAACCTTTGAATAATGGTGATTTGAATTCGAAAAGCTGTGATGGTGATGATGAGCCACCTGAGGAGACTCCTGTGGTGTTGAAAAGAAGGTAAGATATTGTTATGTTACTTGATTATTTTTTCAGGGCTTTCGTTTTTGTGGTTAAAACCAGGGATGTTATAGAAATGAAGTTTGAGAACTGGATACGAAATTATTTAGGAATAATAATTATTATACCTGTTTCGGATACGGTTACAGTCTTACGGAATATGATTTTTTTCGGATTGTTTACTCGCTAGATTCGGATAGTTTTGGTTACGGATATTAGTATTTTATTTCTAGCCTAGATTATCATTTGGTTGGCCAGTAGGTAAAAGAAAACAAACAAAAACCTGTTTATCGATTCTTCGTTACGACTACGAATATTTTCTTTATTTCGGATACGGCTATCCGAAATAAAAATGGCTAAAACCACCCACATGAACCGTACATTTTTATGGGATGAAAATTTTCCTACAGCTTTCGGCGACATTTCTTAGAGCTTTCACTGCAAGTAAAAGATTTTTTTTATAAAAAGTTCTTTGCCCCGTACTAGAATGGTTTCAAAATACATATTTGCAAGATTTGCTCAATGCAAACTTACAAATATAGCAAGTTAAATAAAGAGAGGTTGTGGAGAAGCCATCAAAGAAAAAATTTGGTATAATTTTGACTTTTGTAACGATATTTTATCAAAATCTAGATTCTAGAACATCGAAAATAATGCTTTGAGTATTGAAACGTTGATAGTATTGTTACGCCGTGAAACTTGAGTACGCTATATCTCCGACGGAACCAAGGGTAGCATCAAATAATTAAAACGCATTGTTGTGCGAAGCATCTAGAATAGGAGTACATACTCAGACCTGGCAAATTCCAGAAAAGTCCGACACACACTATTATTAGTAGATGAAATTCAGTAGGTAGTTATGTGGGTGGATAAGGGAATTTATACCTTCCGGTATTAGCAATAGAGTCGAAATTCGCATGCAAGGTGGTAGATAAGTACCTACTTACGAGAGTAATAATAATGATTTATGGCCTCCCGATGCGACTATTTTGTGCTAGAATGTCCTTGAAACGTCGGTATCGAGAAATTTCGATAACTTCGCATATAAATACGGGCCCCCGGCTAGAAACGAGTCAGTTTGATTTCGTCAGCGATACAGAGCGAACTACCTAAGTGCTTGAAGTGATACCTAGCGACCTAAGCGATACTAAACGGAACTCTGAGTGTTTATAGTGATTGGTTATTTGTTGATTGGACTAATTTGTCATTGTTTTGTGGTTAATAAAGTTATCTGCTAGTAAACCGGCATTTAATTACTCACGTTCGTAACAACTGGTGTCAGAAGTGGGATGCCATTACTACAGAGGGACGACGAACAGGGACCACGAACAAGGAGGCAAGTGGAGATGGATGCTGCACGTCAACGTCTGGAAGCGGAAGGTCGGGCTGGTATGGGAGCAACGGCAGCTGCTGAGGCGCCAACAGGGCCATCCTCGGAAATGAACCTCGCCGCAGTGTTGGCCGCCATGCAAGCTAGTATGGAAGCTGCCCGCCGCGAACAGGAAGCTGCCCGCCGCGAACAAGAGGCTAACCAGCGTAAGCTCCAGGATCTAATCGCGGCTAACCAGGAAGAAGCCCGCCGCGAACAAGAGGCTAACCAACGCAAGCTCCAGGACCTAATCGCGGCTAACCAGGAAGAAGCCCGCCGCGAACAGGAAGCTGCCCGCCGCGAACAGGAAGCAGCCCGTCGCGAACAGGAGGAAGCCCGCCGGGATCAAGAGGCTAAGCAGAACCTGATCCTCGAAAAAATCGATCACGGCCTCGTCACGTTGGGCGAAAAAGTGAAAAATCTCACCTTAGAGGTCAAGGAGGTTTCCGCCCGAGCTGATAGTCTCGAAACCAGAATTGATGGCCACGAAGATCGCCTGCTGGACATCAACAAGAAAATTGTTAAGCTCGAAGCACGCGAACCCGTTGCTGTTAGCGCACCATCGCACACCCACTGTGCATCAGCCGCAAAATTTGATATGCCGCGTTTTGATGGCACGTCGTCCTGGACGGCTTTTAAGTACCAATTCCAAACACTGGTCAAGACGAACCGCTGGGATGACGACCAGTCTTTTGCGGCGTTAACTTTGGCCCTACGAGGGGACGCTCTGCTGGTCCTAGAGAACCTTCCTCCAGACGGCCGGACGTTGGAGCGTCTAATGGAGGGACTAGACACTCGCTATGGTGACAAGCACCTCGAACATGTTTTCCGCGCGCAACTTCGCGAGAGAACGCAGAGGTCGAACGAGAGCCTTCAGCAGTGGGGAGTAGAGGTTGAACGGCTGGTCCGGCGGGCATACATGTCGATGACACCGGAGATGGTGGAAGTAAATCTGGTGCAAGCATTCATCGACGGTCTACGGGATACTGAAGTCAGGGCTACGGTGCGACTCGGACACCACCAAACTCTGAAGAGTGCGATGGCCCACGCTTTGGAAGTGGAAGCCGTACGACAAGACTCACGTACGCACAGAGTTCGGGAAGTGGTGGTCTCACCTTCAGTGCAACCACGTCACCGAGAAGTGGCTTCGTCGGCAAAGTCCCGCTATATTCCGACGTGTTATGGATGTGGAGAAAAAGGGCACATTCGTACCGATTGCCCCAAGAGGAAGAGGGGAAGTGTGGACTCCGGAACTCAAGTTAACGAGGAGTCGTTAAACTAAATGTCGCCAGGGCCGCGGGGCGGGTGCTGGCTGGTCAACTGAAGGCCCCAACCATCACCATCAATCAAGTCCACAACGGAAATAGTTTGATCATCGAGGGAACGCTGAATCAACGTGCTTGCAATTTCACCGTTGACACCGGGGCGTCACGGACTATTATAAGACCTGAGTTGCTGAAACGCACCATCTTGTGGCAAACAGAAACCCCAGCCTACCGACTTCAGACAGCCACCGGCCAGCCAGTCTCCGTCCTCGGTGATACAGAAATCGAGTTTAAAATCGGTGATCAAGTGTACACCCATTCAGCGTTAATTGCGAATATTACCGACGATTGCATACTGGGTCTCGACTTCCTGCGGAATTACCGATGTGTTTTAGATATCGATAAAGGAGTATTAAAATTCCCAGACCAAGAAGTCTTCCTGCAAGGAATTAACACATGCAACCTCTATTGCTTAAAGTATACCACATTGGCTCCAAGAACGGAAACCTTAGTCGAAGTTAAATTTCCTAAGAAAATTAGGCAACGCAGATGTGTTATGGTTGAAGACATTGGCCGGCACCCGGAACTTATCACCGCGAGGACATTAGTTATGACGAAAGGAAGATCCAAGGTCAGGATTGTAAATCTTGGGAAAAAGGAGATCCAGTTGAAGAAAAACAGTGTTGTTGGAAGATGTGAAGAAGTGAAGTATCTCCGCCGAATCAACACATCTTCAGTAAAACAAGACGCAATAAAAGGTGAACCTGATCACATCCAGCAACTTCTGGAAAATTCTAAGACCAATTTGTCAGTTTCGGAACTACAGCAAGCCAAGGAATTTCTGCTACGGTTCCAGGATATCTTTGCAACGGGAAAAGATTGCGGAAGAACAGGTCTCGTCAAGCATGAGATAGATACAGGTGATGCTAGACCAATTAAACAGAGACCGCGCCGCATACCCTGGGCTAAAGAAACTGAGGTAGCAGAAATGGTAAAGGATATGGCTAATAGCGGAATAATTGAACCTTCTACGAGCCCATGGTCTTCTCCTGTCGTTCTGGTGAAGAAGAAGGACGGCAGTACCAGATTCTGTGTAGACTACAGAAGGCTGAATGATGTAACGAAGAAGGACAGTTATCCCTTGCCTAGGATAGACGACACACTGGATATGCTCAGTGGTATGAAGTGGTTTTCAACCATTGACTTGAAAAGTGGCTACTGGCAAGTGGAAATTAGCGAGAAAGATAAGGAAAAGACAGCGTTCAGTACAGGAATTGGCAACGGCCTGTGGCAATTTAAAGTCATGCCTTTTGGGTTGTGCAACGCTCCAGCGACGTTTGAACGCCTCATGGATAGAGTCATGGTGGGCCTTCTTGGTGACGTCTGTCTGGTATATTTGGATGACGTCATTATAATGGGCCGCACTTTTAAGGAACACCTGAGAAATATGGAGAAAGTATTCACCAGGATACGGGGGGCTAACCTAAAACTAAGCCCAAAGAAGTGTGCCCTGTTCAAGAAGGAGGTCAGCTACCTAGGACATGTCATCTGCGCCGATGGAGTGAGAACCGATCCTGAGAAGATAAAGGCTGTCCAGCAGTGGCCGGTTCCAAAGAACAAAACAGAAGTACGTGCATTTCTAGGGTTGTGCACATACTACAGACGGTTTGTTATGAGTTTTTCGGACATTGCAAAACCTTTACATCAGCTGACTGAGGATAAACGAGATTTTATCTGGGACAAGAACTGTGAGTCAGCATTCAACGAACTAAAGCAACGGCTATGTGAAGCGCCTATACTGGGGTATCCGAGCAGAGATGGAAGATTTGTCGTCGATACCGACGCCAGCAACACAGGAATTGGTGGAGTGCTGTCGCAGGTGCAAGAAGATAGGCAAGTCGTGATCGCTTACTTCAGTAAGGCACTTTCAAAACCAGAAAGGAACTACTGCGTGACTCGACGAGAACTACTGGCTGTTGTAAAAACTTTGCAACATTTCCACAAGTACCTCATAGGGAGACAGTTTACGTTGAGGACGGACCACGCTGCATTGAAATGGCTTCTACAATTCAAAAACCCTGAGGGTCAAGTTGCAAGATGGCTAGAGCAGCTGCAGGAGTTCAACTTTGTGACGGAACATCGTAGTGGAAAAGGGCATAACAATGCTGACGCCCTGTCGCGACGTCCATGTAATGAGGACTGTAGACATTGCCAGCAAAATGAAGCCCGGGAACACGTGAACTTAATTAGGGCTGAAGGCAACTTTAAGAAGTCCCAGGAAGAAGATGACGATATTCGACCTATACTGGACTGGAAGCGTAATGGAACTAGGCCTCAGTGGAATGAAGTATCGTCACATAGTCCTGTCACAAAGAGCTACTGGGCACAGTGGGACAGTTTAGTCCTAGAAAATGATGTGCTTTGTAGGAAATGGGAATCGAACGATGGCAAGGAGGTGACCACACAAGTGATAGTACCACGACGTGAAGTGGTCCCCCTGCTTCAGGAGATACACGATGGCGCTTCTGGTGGACACCTGGGAATCAAGAAAACTCTACTGAAAGTGAGACAACGGTATTACTGGCTCAATTGTAGAGAAGACATAGAGCAATGGTGTCGGAAATGTACAGCGTGCGCATCCGTGAAAGGACCACAGACTAGGAGCAGGGGCAAGCTTCAGTTGTACAATGTAGGAGCCCCATGGGAACGCATTGCCATCGACGTTGCTGGACCTTTCCCAGTGACAGATGACGGAAACAAATACATAGTGGTGATACAGGACTATTTCACAAAGTGGCCTGAAGTTTTCGCCATACCCAATCAGGAAGCGACGACAGTGGCGAAAAAGGTGGTCGAAGAAGTAGTATGTCGGTATGGCGCACCTTTGGAGATCCATTCCGATCAAGGCCGCAACTTCGAATCTGCGCTGTTCCAGGAAATGTGCACTCTTCTGGGGATTTACAAGACACGCACAACACCTGCGCACCCACAGTCGGACGGAATGGTGGAGAGGTTTAACCAAACCCTGGAGAATCACCTGGCTAAGGTTGTCGATGACCATCAGAAAGATTGGGACCGGTATATTCCACTATTTCTGATGTCTTATCGATCAGCAGTGCATGATAGCACGGGCCATACCCCAGCAAAAGTGAATTTCGGCAGGGAGATGAGACTTCCAGTCGATACCATAACCGGCGTGCCACCTGACAAGACTAAGCCAGTTACGGACTTCGTAAGTGACCTCCAAGATCAATTGGATGAAGTGCATAAACGAGTGCGTGAGAATAGCCTGCACACCAGCGTTAAAATGAAAACTAGATACGACCGCAATGCCAACGCCAAGGGATTTGAGGAAGGTGCACTGGTTTGGCTCCACAACCCACTTCGACGAAAAGGGAAGTCGCCGAAACTTCAAGCTCGATGGGAGGGACCCTACACCGTGATAAAAAGGATCAACGACGTTACCTACCGCATCAAGAAAGGGTTACGAGGGAAACCTAAGGTAGTCCACGTGGATAGATTGGCGCCGTATCACGGATCTAATAATGCTCGGGACGAGCATGACTAAGAGGGGGGCACTGTTACGCCGTGAAACTTGAGTACGCTATATCTCCGACGGAACCAAGGGTAGCATCAAATAATTAAAACGCATTGTTGTGCGAAGCATCTAGAATAGGAGTACATACTCAGACCTGGCAAATTCCAGAAAAGTCCGACACACACTATTATTAGTAGATGAAATTCAGTAGGTAGTTATGTGGGTGGATAAGGGAATTTATACCTTCCGGTATTAGCAATAGAGTCGAAATTCGCATGCAAGGTGGTAGATAAGTACCTACTTACGAGAGTAATAATAATGATTTATGGCCTCCCGATGCGACTATTTTGTGCTAGAATGTCCTTGAAACGTCGGTATCGAGAAATTTCGATAACTTCGCATATAAATACGGGCCCCCGGCTAGAAACGAGTCAGTTTGATTTCGTCAGCGATACAGAGCGAACTACCTAAGTGCTTGAAGTGATACCTAGCGACCTAAGCGATACTAAACGGAACTCTGAGTGTTTATAGTGATTGGTTATTTGTTGATTGGACTAATTTGTCATTGTTTTGTGGTTAATAAAGTTATCTGGTAGTAAACCGGCATTTAATTACTCACGTTCGTAACAGTATCTAGAATTTTAGCAAATACCTAACACAGGTCATCAGGGGTCTACTCCGAGGTTTGATGCTTTATTCCGATAGATTTTGGGACGCTGACAACAGGAAGAACAAATAAAAATATTGCATCAGGTCCAGATTTGTACCTTTATTTTATAGTGGCTACTGCCGGCGGTGTCTCGCCCGCGTGAAAGTAGATAATTATCCCAAGGGGACATAATCCCGGTAAAAAGTATCCAGGTCGTGGTCTTCCCGTGTGCCAAATTTCATCCAAATCTGTTTAACTGTTCGAGCATGAAGAAGTAACAAACATACAAGTTACACAAACCAGCACAAACCTTCGCCTTTATAATATTAGTGTTATAATATTATTGAATTACATAATTCTACAAAACCATTAATGACCTGAGCGTCATTAATGGTTTTGTAGAAATATGTAATTCAGCTAATCACCTGCATTCATGACTCAAAAACATTTGGCCTAGTTACCCAAAACAAATATGTAGGTATTTTGGTAATGAGTTCGTAATTAAGATTATGTTGTGAGTCCTTTTATGCAATAACAAAAGTCACGATGGCTACCTAATTATTGAAAAAGGAGCTAATTATCTTCATTTAAATTCTATCGCCTGAGTCTCAATAATGATTTTGTAGAATGTATCTAATTTAGTTAATCATCTGCAATGCGTAAATAAAAATTTTACCTTATCCATTAGCAATACACCTTAAATAAATAGGTGTTTTACTAATGAGTTCGTTATCAGGACGAAGTTGTGAATTTGTGTAATTATTTTTTTTCTATAACGCACAATAACATCTATTTCATCGTCATCATCTACCTAGCCTTTTTCCAACTATATTGGGGTCGGCTTCCAGTCAAGCCGGATTTAGCTGAATGAATACTTAACCAGTATTTTACGAGGAACGGCTACTTACCAGACAATAAATATCTATTTAAAAGTCAAAATAACTGCTACATGTTCATTACCTTAGCTAGCCCTAATTCTCGGAAAAGAATGAACCGATTACATATTGGTTTACACTTACGTATCTGAGTATCTGGGTCTAAAACAGTTATAAAGAAAAGTTAAAACTGCACATTTTTTTAAAGAAAACTAAAAACTTCTCTACACTATTTTTTCTAATTAACTTTTTAGATCTAGATACCTACGTGCTTTTGCTCTTTCAAGTTCCTGGTGATGAGAAAGTTGGCAGCTTTTAATAATCAATGCTTTTAGTATTTAAACCGTTGATAGTAGGTGTGGAATTCAGGTTCTGGTTCGTCGGTTAAACAGTCAAACATTTAATAAAATAGACCAGAAAGAAATAAAAGTCAAATCTTTCTATTTGTATTTTGCTCTTATTTATTTATTTATAATTTTTTAATTCTTATAAGTATCCATAATCGAAACTATCCCAAACCGCTATAATACTATTTCTATATCCGTATCTATATCCGAAAAATCACATCCACAACATCCCTGATTTTTATGATTCGTCTGGTAAACAGGTAACAAAATAAACTAAACCGCATCTTGGTACAAAAAATGCAAAATATGTGGCACAGTCGTTGTAGCCCCAAATTCTGTTGGGATGTGGTTGCATTTCAAGAAGACTCATCCGGAATTGAACGAGAGTCTTGCACCTCAGGTACCACAGCCAAGAGTACAGAAACTAGGTGATACTCAGGCACCTACATCATCAGGAAATGTAGGCCAAAAGCGTCAGCGTACGAGAGTGCCGCGAAAATCTAGGAAGACTTTGCGACAGCCGAAACGCAAATTATAGTAAGTTTCAATTTCATAAAATATCGTTTACAACATAAAATAATCAGCATTTTATTGTTTCTTTAATGTTTATTAGTCAGGAAATTAAAAGTGGGCAACGATAGAAGGAATGGAGGAAGACTTTTGCCCAGCAGTGGGACAGTATAATCTAGATATGATAATATTAATAAATAAAGCGAATTTTAAGATATGAGAGTAGTCAGTTTATTTGTATAGATGTATGTTTAGGTTACATCAATAGGTATGGTGAAAGGTCCAATATGAAGGTCAAATCTAGTAGAACATAGAGCCTAATTTGTTGGCTAATTTATAAGGTAGATTTTCTTAACAGTACCTAATATGGCAGTAGAACTTATTGAATTTATTGTCTTAGGTACCTATTGTCTTATTATTAATTTAAATCTTAATAAGTCTACTGAATAATTTGAAAGGGAATCTTTTGTCTTGATAAGTGAAGGCTAGAAACGCTACTAAAATGCGAAATGTTACTAAAAGAATTATTATTATCAATATACATGATGTGAATAACAGAGAAGGGAGGGCAAAGAAAAGATGGATAGATTGTGTGAGGAGTGATATGAAGTAGAAGGAAGGTAGTACCTACCTAGTCAGTGATAGGGCGACGGCTGATAGAATAAAACTATGTTGCTTCGACCTTAAGGTAACTTTGGACAAGGGTAGGAAGAAGATGATAAATCTTAATAAACCCTTTAACTAGATAATTTTATTTCTGCTAATCCTTTTGTAACTTCAGTGTAATTATATTTAACCAAAATGGATAGGTACTGTGTGATTTGTCACAAAACCTCTGCTACCAATAATTACAATGAATAGTCGACACTTTTGCATTGAAAATCTCTACATCTGATACTGCGAGTAACAGAGGTAGATCCCTGCCTACTGAGGTTCCATAAACTCAAGAGTTAGATAGATACCTACAATCCATTCACGATAAGATTAGACATCTAAACAAACCTCTCAATAACTTAATTCATGAATCCCCGACCGGTCTCATTGGACCGCGCTGTTATTGTTTTACTATTGTGTCTCGTTTCGCGGGTATTGATAGGTTAAGTAAGGCTAATTCATAAGTTTGTAGGAATATGACAAAATAATCGATAATTAAAAAAATCAATCAGGTTTTCTATAAAAATCGATTTATAAGTGTCGATTTATTTTTATTAACCAGCGGTTACGCCCGCGTGAAAGTATGTCGCGAAAGCCTATGTCACTTAGGGATAAAGTAGCATACTACCTAAGTATATAAATGTGTAGGTACAGTCAGCACCAAAAGTCGATGAACAGAATCAACATTACAAAACACCTGTTCACAATAAAATGCCATAAGTTATAGTCGCAACTAGGAAACAAAATAGCCTGTACACCAGAAATTTACAAAAGTTGTTAAACACGAGTTTTTCAAAAGTACATGTGTACTAGTATTCCAAAAGTACATGTGCACTAGTATTTCAAAAGTACATGTGCACTAGTATTTCAAAAGTACATGTGCACTAGTATTCCTAAAGTCGCTGTACACCATCAATCCAAATGTCGCTGAACATCATTGTATCAAAGTCACTAAACAGCTAATTTCACCTGACTAAACTAACTACTACTAAATATAGAAACTGCTGATATTGTTATTATAGAACAACATCATTGTATCAAAAGTGACTAAACAGCAGTAAAGACAAAATTAGGTTAACAAAGTATATTTTTAATGTTGCCGTGTGTTAATATATACTAGTCAAAACAAAATAAGGGCCACTTGTTATTTTTGACATCGGGAGCGATATTACATTTTTTATGCGTTCTCAAGTAGCTGATTGTTAATTGTGGTGTTACTTTAGTTGTTTACAAACGTTTTATGTGTGTTCTAACAGCATAAGTGTGTAAAGTGGGAAGTTTTTGATAATTTACTGTAACCACTTGATTTTACCCAATTTCAAGACAGATTTTGACTCAGTCGAAGTGACGATTCTGTCAAGAGCAGATGAAGTTTTGTTTTAGTAGTGGCTAAATCAACATTTTTTCAACCTTTTGCTAAGAATTTGACGACATATGGACTTACTGTGCGTAACTAGGGCCGTAACATTGCTACAAGAAGGCCATTCACCGCGTTTGGTTGGATTGCAACTGGGTTTTTCCCGGCGAGCGATCCAGAATGCTTCGAATCGATTTCAAGAGACAGGGAGACTAACCAGGAGACTAGGAACAAGCTACTACCGCACAGGAGGACCGATATGTGCGCTTTTCTGCGCGCAGGGAACTGGGCGTCACAGCCCGCTCCTAACAAAACTGTTTGCGGCAGGCGATGGGTACACGCATTAGTGATCAAACCATTAGAAATCGGTAGCACAAGGACCAGCAGTTATCCAGGAGACACTTAGTGCGGAAACCATTAACAAGTGCTCCCTGTGTAAATTGATTATCTTTCGCAAGGCAGCATCTGGAATGGAATATGAGTGATTGGAGCACAGTATTGTGTACGGATGAGTGCAAAGTTAAATTTTTTAGTGATGACCGTCGCATTAGGGTCTGGAGGCGTGAATATGAGTGATTTTCGAATGCTTGTATCCATGAAAGTGGCAGATTTGGGGCCCCCAATGTGACGGGAGGAATCTCTATATCAGGGAGAACTGACTTGGTAATTCTAAACGAAGGCACAATTACTGCTCAACGTTATATCGAGAAGGTCACAAGACCCCATGTGGTCCCATATGCACAAAGAATCCGCCCAAGATTCCACCTGATGCACGATAATGCTCGCATTTATACAGCTAGAGCCACCAGAGAAGACCTAGAGGAGGCTGGAATACAGGCTTTGCCCTGGCCTGCCAACAGTCCGGATCTCAATCCCATTGAACACATGTAGGATTTACTGAAACGCAGAGTTTGAAGCACAAAACAACCCGTGTACAATGAAAAACTGCTAATAAACGTCCTGACATCAAGCCGGGAACAAATTCTTTAAGGCGATACTATTTGCCAGCGACCTTGCGCGATCGGGCCGTAGCTAGCACCCGCGTCCCGCGACCGCGCATGCACCCCTCTTCGTACGCTCGTTTCGTCAGTTTCGTAGGGTAACCATCCGATTCAAATAGAAAGGAATTTACTGCCGAATTTTTTATAGCTACCTAACATTTTTTTATAATCTACTTATTTTCTTAGTTACATATTTTTACAAGTAAATAATATCTCATAATAATAAGTTAAAACCTAAAAATATATACATAATTATATTTTATTATTTACCTCTAAAATACGGAGTAGTTTAAAACCAAAATTGTGTGTTTCAAGTGCAATTACTTGAAGTAAAATTAGTAGGTACGTAAGGATCGTAATGCTGGAACTTGACTTGACGAAATATTCGCAGTGTTAAAATAGAATAGAATAAACTTTATTGTACTTACACCAAAATAAGTAGTAGCAGTGTTATCGGGATAAAGTTCATTTTATATACCTCTTATAGCTTTACAAAGCATGCCTCGTTAAAACCCCATGGGATGTCACATTCCCAACTTCCAAACTCCAGACTGCTACTAAGAATCATTATCATCATAATTATTCATCATCATTTCACCCAACAGGCGTCCACTGTTGGACCACAAAACCGTAGTTGCCCAGCAGGGTCGAAGTTTACTGAGGTTATGTTAAAACGAACCCCTGAGCCCTGGATCGAAGGCAAATAAGGAATAAGAGTTTTTTTTTTCAAGTGATTAATCATCAGAATGACTTCCCCACTCTTGGGCGGAGCGGGAGGGCGTGTCGGACTCTTATCGACTAAAACGCACCCCGTTCCTTTGTTGCCTTTGATCTGGGGGACACGGGCTCACCTTTCGGAATTACCGTATTCCCCAGACGCTTTTGGCCCTACGTGCCCCTACAGTTTGATGACATCTCCTTGAGGCGCGCGTGGAACAAAACGCGCCGTTGACGACAAGGCTCGGTCCAGGTTATTACCAGACTGCCGGATGGCGAGCTACCTAGTGCTCACCGTCCGCGAGCCCGCGTCTACCTGGTCCCTGGTATCCTGGTTGGAAATCGGAATCGGGATCTAGGCGTCGGTAGCGTGAGTGCCGTTCACACGTTCGCAGCACTGGGTTGCGACAGTCTAAAAAGGCAATGAAAATATACAGGCAGTGAAACAGACTTCAATATGAAATAATTTATTTTGTTAAGAGTATAAAGGTACAAAAAATGGCTTAATCTAGAGGCTAAATGACTTTTGCTTAGATTCAGGTTTTAGACAAAAAATAGTTATTGTGACATAAAAAAATGTTGTGCAAAGTTATAGTATATTATTTTTTTCTATCAACAATATTTTTATCACACGATGTAAGGAGATTTGAAGGTAATTTATTTACACTTTATCTTATTACAGCTTTTGTACGGAACCCTATTGTTTTTTTTTTAAATAACATATAATCAGAGTCATAAACTAATTTTCTACTACTGATAAATGATATCTATTTTGCAAGTTGGTTTTTCCACTTTTCACGTCATTGTTTTTTGTCTGTTTATATGTACTAGATGAGGCCGGTATTTCCTAGCTAACTACTCTGAGAAGGAACACCGAAACAAACTAAGGGGTCACAGTCTCTTATAAAGTCCATACAAAATGTACCTAATGGTCAAATCACATTCCTCTGCCTGGCGTTAATCCCGGCTATTGCCAGGGTCCGCCTAATGGTCAAATCACATTAAATTCCTTAAATTTATCTCTGAGGGAGTATCCGGGACTTAATTTATAAATTGAATTAATAGCCATTTTCTGTAAATAACACGGCTTTTGTTCAAACTACTGTGTATTTAAAAATCCTTAAAATTGAGCACTGTCACACACACAGAATCATTTGATTGATGTGGTGTCTCTTGATTGTTATCGCAAAGTGGGTTTTGCTTTTTTGGAAGTTCTTGTGTGACTTGACAGACAGACTTCTTGACAGACAGACGGACAACAAAGTCGTACGGAACCCTAAAAACTGAATTTTTGTACGCGATTTTCATCAAATCGGTAAGTTTTACATAAAATTAGTAAGTACATACAAAAATTACACAGTACAGATAATTATCTACAAAAACGTCTAAAAACATTTTTCCTAAGTGCCACCGTTTTATTTTATTTTTCACATTTTAGGAAGGCTTACAGACTAATAACAACATAATGACTATAGTAGGTAATTACATTGCTTAATTACAAGCTTCCTCATGTATGTAGTTATAATGAAAACAAAAAAAAAGTTTTTGAGATATAACGATTTCAAAAGTTGAAAGAATTGTAATTCTTATCACTAATTTGATATATAATGTATATGATAAAACTTACCGTTTTGCTGAAAATTGCAACAACTGGAATAACCAAAAACTACTCTGTAACAACCAATAACAGCTCACAACGCAGAAACCACCAACACTATGCAACAACAACACCTACTACAAGTCAATAAAAACCAATAAAAAATTAATAATAACCAACAAAAAACAACAACAACATCCAACAGTAACTCAATATTAACCAACTACAACTAAACAACAGTCACCTACTACTCTACAGCCAACACAATCCAGTCAACTACACAACAGCCAACAACAACTCACTAACAACAACAACAACTCATTCATTTCAGTAGCTTAACTGATATGGTGGAAAACACAGAACACGTTCATAGACTGTAAAAATGATGAATTTCAGTTTTTCCCCGGACACCCAGAAAAAAAATATTACAATAAAAATAAAATGTATTCAATTAAGCAGCTTGTTTGCTAGTTATTTATCGACCGTCATCGGCTATTTTGAAGCGTCGTCGTCGGAGTTAGCTTAGTTGCGGTTACCAAGAATTTTTAACTAAGATTTGTTTAGATATTGCTTATCTTTTAATTAATCGGGAATGCCCCTGACACTTAAAGCGTCCGGGTTTCACCCGAACACTTTTTGAAACCCCGCCCGGACGCTCCCCGGACGCCCTCTAAACTAGGACAAATCCGGGGAAACCCGGACGGATGGCAGCCCTATCTTCACATATCTTTGGAGTGCATTCTTTCTGTTTGTGTCTTTTATCACTTTACGCGACTTTTTTCGCCTGCGTTGTTTATTGCCCATTATAATTTATAACAGAAAAGCAACAAATTCTCAAAAAGAGATGATTTGGTGCGCGTAGTTGTCGCTGAAGAAATTGACACAGGTCCGTCGTCGACAAGCGCCAGCGCGCGACTGAACGGACCTGTCTGAGCCGCCGCGGCCGCTTTTAATTCTTATTAAAACATAGTAATTAAGAAAATCATTTTATCAATTCAAACTCTGCGAATTTGTTTGTAACTAATTAGTTTCTTTATTATAGTACAAAAATGAAACGTAACAAATCAGTAATATAGTCATAATATTGAAAAAACGTTTTAAAAAGGGGTAACTTTGCGATTTTTTTCTATCGAGTGAAGTTCATCAGGTCTTGCAACTGAATGCGATTTTAACTAGATAAGATCCTTAACTAAAACATATATTTTTTTTTAATTTAAAACACTGTAGTTTTTGTCTCAGATTGTTTTAAAAAACTAAAATTTGGGCTCACCTCGTGAAGTGGCGCCTTAAGAAACAGTGGTACACCTGGTGGAGAATGTACCATCCAGGCTTCAAGAGAGCATTAGAAAACGAGGAGGGTACCCCGAATATTGAAGAAAGTCACAAATCAACCAATACCTAATTGTTTTTTTTTTCACTCAATTTTTATTTCTCTTTTTTGTTCGCGCAAAAATGTTAATTTTTAGGAAAAGTGGTGTTATGTTGGTTTTTCGAATTAATCCTTCATTATTTTATGCTGTTTACAATAAAAATCAATTAACTTATCAAGGATTCAAGAATTTATGAAAATACAAGAAAAACGTGGTGGCCCTTATTTTGTTTTGACTAGTATACTTTTGACGCTTATGTTGTTCAGCTACTTTTGGGACAGTGTTTGCTTGATCTTAATATGGTATGCTAACACGTTAGTATCTATTTCAATACTTATTTACAAAGCAATTATATTTTATTGTCAGTATTCATACCAAACTGTAATATGAAATAACATAAACATAATTTTAAAAATGATAGTAGTAAGTACTTACTACTATCATTTTTAAAATTAGTCTAGTTGATTTTAAATGTATATCAACATTATTATAACCTACTTCTTTTTGAAATCGGTTAATAATACAAATTATACTATTAATTCATGAATCCCCGACCAGTCCTATGAGACCGCGCTGTTATTGTTTTACTATTGTGTCTCGTTTTGCGGGTATGTGATAGGTTAATAAAGAAAAGGCACTTTAAAATAAAGATTTGTCTTCCTTGTATAGATATTTAAATCACCGATAAAGTGATTAATTTCCTACGAATATTTTTCCCACAACTTTTGGATAATTACCAACAGTTCTAAGAATTATAATGAACACTAATGATAATGATTAACATCTTTCAAGCCGTTGACTTGTATTTTAGTTAATCTTTCGAGTACCGTAATTAGAGACATAATAGAAAGACAATAGGTGTAGGACGCCGGGCGTCCGCTCAACAGATAAGCGGGTACTTTTTTTGGAACAACAGGGCAAAAACATTTTTTCTACGTAAATCAATAATCCCTAGATAATTTTTACCTAAGAATTCTTCTTCTTCTTCCTGCCATATTACTTGGGGTCAGCGCAACACGTTTTTTCTTTACGATGTTACCTAAGAATAAGAGATTTATTAAAAAGAAAAAAACGGTTTTTAAGGAATTGTTTTTCTTCATTGTCACATCTGAATAGCATTTTGAACAGCTCTATAGCTCTCAGAGATCCAGGTCGTGTATTTCAAGTAAATATTCCAACAACATACCCTTGCTATGGGACTTACAACCTGCGAGACTTATTCACTCCGCTCTGTTACATTCGAATTTCTGGTTTCTAGGGCATGCCGGTTTCCTTACAAGGTTTTCCTTCTCCGTTTCGAGAGAAGTGATGATTAACAGTAACATAAAGAAATTAAAAATCAAATTAAACTTGCTTACAGTCATGAACTCGAAGAAGCCGATGAAGACATGGCACACGCCGAGATAAGGAACACCTTCCAAATGATGGGCTTCTGCGTGCACCCTGAGAAGCTGCCCAAGGGCGAGCTGATCTACCGCAAGAGGCCAGCCCGGCTGCGGCCTCCGAAGTTCAGGAAGAACTTCAGCAGCAAGACTTACTTCGATGATGATGGGAACCCTTATACTTTGGGACAGGTGAGTTAAGCTGTGGGCATGCACTTCTTTCATTTATTTGTAACTACTGACCATCCGATGGATGCGAGACGCACAGGAGTACTATTCTCTAGCAGCCGAACCCAATAATTTATCTATCACATATAAGTTCACCTTGAGCTCAGTTAAGCTCGCCTTTGTACATGCATTGTCAAAATCACTGTACTTAACTAAAAGTTTTTGTGACAATAAAGAATTAAGAAACAATAGAAAACATGTATAATTTTTGTATTGTATCATTTGTTTTACTATGTCCAGTAAGCCAAAGCTGGAGATAGATAAGTTATTGGGTTCGGCCGTAAGAAAACAGACTTGCGCACAGCGCTGCCGGCGCACTATGGGAAAGCCTCATACAAGGCCGTCTCAAAACCGTTTCACGTGAAAGTCGTTGTTATGGAGTAAAACTAATTAATTCATTTAGTCTTATAAATAAACTTTCTTTTCTATATTTTTTAAATTATTTTTGCTACCCATAATGTATATAAAAAGGCATCAAAGCTAACTCATGTTCAATGATGTGATTTTGGCACAATACATTACTACAATTCAACGCTACATTACTCGAAAGTTTTTGATATAAATGTATAAGTGTTATACATTTTTGAAATACTTACATATAATCTCTTCATAACGTTTCTTAAATAATATTATGTATAATAAATAAATAAATTAACATGTACCAATATTGTTTAAGATGGTATAATTTTCGGGATACTTTTTTTTTAATGAGACTGTTACCCGTTACCGCTGTTTGCCGCTGTCGAGATATTTGTTATATTACGATCTTTATATATTAGTTTACACAAGGAGAAAAAAAAAGTTGCGCATACTTGCTCCTTTTCTGACACGGTGCCAAAACATATTGCGAGATATTAAAAATAGTTTTATTTTTAATAAAAAAATTAAACATAATTTTCAAAATTATAATTTTTTCTATTAATTACTCAGATACCCGCGAAAAGAGACACAATAGTAAAACAATAACAGCGCGGTCTCATAGGGTTGGGGATTCAAACGTTAAACCTTATACTTTCACGTATATGTGTGCAAAATAACAGATCATTTAGTTTTGAATTAACTGAGATACGGAGTTTTGAGAAGAAACAGACGCGATTTTCCCATAGTGCGGCGGCGAGGCTGTTTTCTTAGAATTAGAATAGCTTCTCACAGTTTAGCGAATACTGATTTGGATTCTGTCGCTGCTGTTTAAGGCTGTTAAGGCTGGTTTTCTTAGAGGACTCCAGGAGTGCTATTGAGCAGAGAGGACTGATTGTTATTATACTTATTATACCTGGGATACCTACTACGTGATTCATGGGACTGTGAGAAACTAAAGAAATATTTATAATTTATTTAAGTACAGGTCGTTAGTTATAATAATCCAAACTACTAATCTTTTATTTAATTCTTGAAAGTAAGCTTATAACGTGTAGAATTACTTTTAAGAATTAATTTAAATTCTATGGAGGACAAACAGGAATAAAAAGTTTCATCTGGCCCCATATCAGTAATAGGGGGACAGATGAAACCGTTAAGGAGTGAATAAACTTCGAACTGTTCCCTCATTGCTAACAGGGGGACAGATCAAACTTTTTTTCCGATCTGTCCCCTTAAGGGGACAAACCGGGGTGACAGATCGGAATAATTCTCCCCCAAGCGTCGCCATAACGTCCGGACCTCGAGTGCTATTCTCTAACGCCCGTTTTCAATAAGCTATCTAACTTCAGTTGGAGCTACTAAAGATAAACAAATCTGTCATTTTGCCCTTACTTGCTTTCCTATAACCTACCGACCGATAGCAGTTCCTATCAAAGTTGTCAATCTATTTTCGGGAGGTCGGATAGTCTACTAGAGTTAGGACCGCTCATACAATTCTCCCTTACTTGCATTTCAATATAAGTTTGAAGTTACTCTCCGGTAGGCGGAGCTAACTCTAGTAATGCCATATGCGTATCTGTCATTATCGGTCAGTAACGGGAATTGACGTTTGAAAAATATTTGTTGCGTTGTAGAATTTCTTGTAATAATGGAATATTATAGCAGTGATGATAGTGATATGGAATTATTTCAAATGATAATAGATTGCGATGAAGACAGTGATACCGATAACATACCGTTGCAGAAGGAATATAAGCCACGTGTGAATTATTTATCTAAACTAAATACGGTGCTGGAGAAAGATGCTCCGTATCCCCTGGACAGCATTTCGGACCAACGTATCCATCTTGCAAGAGCTTCAAATCTCCTCACGGCTGTCGTCCGAGTTTCTTCGCAGGATTCTGTAATACTTCGGTCACATTGCAAGGAAAGAAGGTGACAACCTCGAAAGGCTCATTGTGACCGGTAAAATAGATGGAAAAAGTCCTCGCGAGCGCAGCCCAATACGTTGGTCCGACCAGATCCGCGCCGCTCTTAATTCTACGATTTACGATGCCCTTCACAACGCCAAAGATAGGAACAGATGGAGAAACATCGTAAGGGCTAAGGTGATGAAGCAGTGAGGTCACGACCCTAAGCATTGAGGAATACGACGCAGGGAGGAGAATTTGCCTACAGATTTACACTAAAGTGACTGTGTGTCAGTTAATTAATTTAATACACCCTTATTGTGCTACATCTAAAAGGTACGTAAAATTAAGTATTAATTTGGATGGGTTCACAAATGTTGTAGTGTCTGTTCTTAGAGCAATAGCGCACTAGCGGCCAGGTCGCGGGCCGCGGCGGCCATCGAGATACATACCTACATTAGTATGAAATCGCCATATAGCGCGCGCACCTGGGCGCACGCGGCCAGCGCAGCGGCCACAGGTGCGCGCGCTAGTGCACTATTGCTCTTACCTAATATCAAGCTTAATCAAGTTTTATTTTTACAGGAATCATGGGATATCCCCACTTCATCAAATACTTCTGGCTCTACGATTTTATGCATTGGGTACTATGCTAGTGCGTACTATGATAGCGCGTCAGTCGATCGACGAGCGCTGACGAGCTCGACCGACATCAGCGACAGAGGAATTCGGGCCTAAGAACAGCTAGAATTTGTTTTTCATTAGTTTGTGAAGTGGATTCATCTGCATCTCTCTTTATTATTCCTCTGCTAGTACCTAGTCATAGCATGATGTTAAAAACCCTTCCTCGATGAAAGGTCTATCTAACACATTATCTATATCTATACTTCTATACTAATATTATAAAGAGGTAAAATTTGTAAGTTTGTAAGTTTGTATGTAGGGGGTAATCTCTGGAACTACTGGTCCGATTTGAAAAATTCTTTCAGTGTTAGATAGCCCATTTATTGAGGAATGCTATAGGCTATATACCATCACGCTACGCGGAGCGGAGCAGTAACGGAAAATACGGGTGAAACCGCAGGGGACAGCTAGTACTTAATATGATAAAGAGGTAAAGTTTGGTTTTTTTGTTTTTATGAGGTAATCTATGGAGGTACTGGTCCGATTACTAATATTTTTACACCAATAGAAAGCTGCTGTATTCCTGAGTGATATAGGCTATATTTTATCTACGCGGGCGAAGCTGCAGGCTAAAGCTAGTATAAGATAAAATGATTAATTATAGCTACTTATTTTATTTCAGATGCATTGGAGTTTGGAAGAGACGATTCCCTGTATTATCCTTAAAAAGTAGGCTAAAAGTATAAAATATGCAAGCAGTTATTATAGCGACTGCAGTACTGCATAATATTGCCAGAAATCTGAACCTGGAAGATAGAGTCAGAAGTATCAATTCCAGACACTTCTCACGACAATTATGTAACTGTTCATGAAAATTCTTCTTCAGAATTGACATCGGAACAGTTACTACTGATAAACAATTACTTTAATATATAAATTACATACAATAATAATATTTTAACTGCATTTTTATTTTACATCACTTAAACTACTCTTACACTTAATATAACATGCAAACATTGCTTTTCTTCTTGAGGATAGTCTCTAATTGAACACAAAAAAATTGAGATCTTACATTATAATTTATTAAAAACAGTAATTACATGCAGAATTCTGATTAAGGTTCTTTGTTAACATCTGGTACACTCTCTGCAAATCAACTCTCCTTCGGAACACTTATATATACTACCAGCACTGCATCTCACTATTATGGACCTATTCCAAACTGTCAAAATGTGTTGAGGAACTTTCTTCTACATTTGCCTCACGAATGACTCAGTATGAGGAAGACATGAAGAATGCCAGTAGTGAAGGTTCCCACAAAACCATTGCCAGCCTTTCCAAGGATTTCATTGATTTCAAGAGTCTGGTTTGGTAAACACTGAGTTCGAGTCTGCCTCGGAGTATCGAGAACTTGTTGCCCAGTTCCCCGTTGCTGAGTCCTCCGCCGTACCAGTAAAGCCAATGCCAGAAAAGAGAACTGGCTAGCCGGCGAAATGAGTGTGTAACATCATGATACTTCCATTGGTTTGTTTAGTCCATAGGTATTTATATAATTTTTCTTTGTATGTAGGTCATCGTTTTTTTTATATTACGTCTAACATTTTTGGTTTGTTGTTTCAATTTGAAATTTTTACAGTTTTGACGTATTGAACACATTTATCACTTGTCACAAAAATGTCACTTTATATTTTTTTACAGAACGAAACGTAATCGTTCTGTAAAAAAATATAGATAAAGTGTTTTAATTCTTTATTTATTTAAATGAAATTTATGCTGTTAACAAATTAAATACATTTATTAATTATGAATAAATAAATAACATTTGTTGTGAGCATGTAATGTTTTAGTGATTAGCATAGAACTAAACGTTTCGAGAAGCTTAGATAGATGAGAGGGAAAAAGCTGTCTGTCATTGAATAAAGATAGCTATCTCTTATCTTTTATTGTGAACCGCAGAATATTGATTGATAGAATCTTACTGTTTATCGGGGATAGCAATCTATGTATGAACTGCGGTAGGTTATTGAAAACGGGCGTAAGAAAACAGCCTTGCCAGCAGCGCTGTGCACAAGTCTGTTTGTTTAGAGGATAGCACTCCTGGAGTCCTCTAAGAAAACCAGCCTTAACAGCCTTAAACAGCAGCGACGAAATCCAAATCAGTATTCGCTAAACTGTGAGAAGCTATTCTAATTCTAAGAAAACAGCCTCGCCGCCGGCAGCGCTGTGCACAAGTCTGTTTGTTTAGAGGATAGCACTCCTGGAGTCCTCTAAGAAAACCAGCCTTAACAGCCTTAAACAGCAGCGACGGAATCCAAATCAGTATTCGCTAAACTGTGAGAAGCTATTCTAATTCTAAGAAAACAGCCTCGCCGCCGGCAGCGCTGTGCGCAAGTCTGTTTTCTTACGGCCGAACCCAATAACTTATCTATTTCCAGCTTTGGCTTACTGGAGATAGTAAAACAAATGATACAATACAAAAATTATACATGTTTTCTATTGTTTCTTAATTCTTTATTGTACACAAATACTTATAATTAAGTACAGTGATTTTGACAATGCATGTACAAAGGCGAGCTTAACTGAGCTTAAGGTGAGCTTATCTATACTAATATAATAAAGAGGTAAAGTTTGTGTTTTTGTTTGTATGAGGTAATCTGTGGAAGTACTGGTCCGAATGCTAAAATTTTTACACCAATAGAAAGCTGCTGTATACCTGAGTGACATAGGCTTATATTTTATGTACGCGGGCGAAGCTGTGGGCTAAAGCTAGTATGTGATAGATAGATTATTGGGTTCGGCGGCTAGAGAAGGTTATCATATTATTATATTCATCAGTTAGCTTTACAGCTAGCTGATGAATAAATACAACTATTGTAAACACACATTTTATTGCACTCATGTGCTTTGTTCCTAGCTGCGAGCTGCGGCGTGACTCATTGTTCTTAAACCTTTGTAGATGACCGACAAAAGAATTCTTCAATAATAGATTTGTTTTCTCCCACATCTACCGGGAAATGCGAAATTTTTAAGGTGCTCAATACCACGCCAAGGCTGTAGGTACCTACCCGAAAACAAACAATGCATTGTTTTTCAAAGTCAAAGCGTTTATTGCAAACTGAGTGTATAATGGACGAATGAACACTGTACAATGTTGCTATTATATTATGTTACTACTTATGACTTAGCCTGCCTTAAACAGGCATTGCTATTCATTCATCCTAATGATCCTTCATGCATTACTAGGAAATGTGTGTTTGTGTGTGAAATGTGTGTATGCGTGTGTGTGTGTGATCGCGATAGATGTCAGTTCGAAACAGCTTCATGTCTAAACATATTTCCATTTTTAAGGTTCCGTAGCCAAATGGCAAAAACGGAACCCTTATAGTTTCGCCATGTCTGTCCGTCCTCGCTTAATCTCCGTGACCGTTAGCACTAGAAAGCTGAAGTTTGGTACCAATATGTATATCAATCACGTAAAATAAAAATTGGAAAGAAATGTCTTATTTGGGTAGCCGCCCTACATGTAAAGTGGAAAGTTATTTCTTTTTATTTCAACCCTAACGTGTGATATATGGTTGGATAGGTATTCAAACTGAATAGGGATTTAATATTTTTTTGATAATAACAATAATTTTGGAAATAATCGCTCCAAAAGTAAAAAACAATGTGACCCCCTCTAACTTTTGAGCCATAAGTTTAGAAAATATGCTGGTTTTGGAATTAAAATGTGAATAAAATGTAGGAGGTTTAATGACCGTTATTCTATGTTTATCTGGCACCTACCTTAAAACGTCCATGCAAAATAAAGAATAGTAAAAATAAAGATATTTTGTGACATACGATGGATACGAGACCAACAAGACCGGTCGTTGTGGCGACGCTTGGTTTAGACCTATGCCCACCTGTGGACGTCTTTCGTCTGAAATGATGATGGTGATTCTATTTTTATTTCATCCTATCCAGTCCAAAGACTCTCAAGACGAAAGAGAAATGCAGACAGACGATGATGGCACAGAAGTAAAGTCAGACACGGAGCGGGCCGAATATGTGCCCTCAGGGACCCTGCGGACCCACCCTCTGGCTTCCCAAGACACCAGCCTGGATGACGACAGCATCAGGCTGGCTGAAGCGGCTGCCGTTCCTCTGCCTTGCGATGCTGAGGACTCCAATGATGAGGAGCATAGGGAGGGAAAAGCTGAGGATGGAGAAAGTACAGGTAAAGTTCTGTTTTTGTCTAAGTTACGGATGCAAGTAAAATTTAGATTAGTGTTATTCTTTCTACTGTACTTAAATCTTTTATGATGTAGAAAGTAAATAAATATGACAAGTCACTGGAATAACACCCGCTTATAAGTCCTCCATTTGGAAAACTAAGTTACAATAACAAAAAAGTACTTACGTGTACACACATAATAATGATGTGTGTACGTGCGAGTACTCACAACCCCATAGCACATATAACTTTGTTTACACACCAAATCGCCTTCGCTAATTAAAAAGATTGGAAAAGTTGCAATTTGCGAGTATTCCTACTAATATGAAATACATTCTCAAATTAATACTAATATTTCACACAGTTCAAATCTTCGTAGAGTAATTACCAAAATATTATTCAACTATAAGTAGGAAGTTAGATAATTATTTTAAGGTGTGCAATAAATAAATAATATTTACGATCATTTCACACATTACTCATTGTCAATCGATAACAATTAAGAAAGTACCTGATTAGTGCAACCTTTCACCAGGTACACGAATTACTATCCCTAATGAACAATGACCCATGTTTTGTATAAAAGGGGTCATTAGGATTGAAGGGAATCAGTCTGGGTTAAGGAACCGAAGTGGTATCACCTCTGAAGTTCCTTCCTAAGTAAAAATGAGCGTATACAAAGTGAATTTGTGTAAACGTGAAAGGAGGCCCAAACGGTATTCCAAATTGGACGACTTCGATCTATCGGGCATGCCCGAAGAATTGAAAGAAGATCCCAAGATGTACAAGTACTGGAAGAAACGGTACTCGCTGTTTCACAAGTAAGTTTTTAAATTGCATTTACTTAAGTTATACCTTTAGTCCTTCAGATTTCAATGTACTCTGCCTTTTCCCTCTGCTATTTGAAAATTTTAAATCGCGCCCTTATACATATATGATCCGTGGTAGCTTTACTGTAATAAGTGACAGATTTTTTTTTATTTAAATCGCCACTCACAGTAACTGACCATCCACATTTTATTTTGAGTTTGTCCTATCTTCCCAAAGGTTAAAAAGGTTGTCCACTATTGTATCCATAAAAACCAGGGCTGCGGAATTGATCTAAAGAGTTACCGCGGCCCCGGAACACAAAGGACAATTGTAAAAAGTCTGGCACTCTTTCTTGGTCTGATTGGAGTCGAATCTATATCGAATTTATTTGATATAGTCCGTCTAATGAAAGCGCGTCCAAAAACAACTACACCAACAATTCAGCATGTCAATAGTATCAATCTTTACGCCGCCTAAAATGTTTAATGCTATGTTTAAACTTCTTAATCTATCTCAACAGGCTTTTGCCCTTCTCCCAACAGATTTGACGAAGGCATACAGCTGGACCGTGAGAGTTGGTTCAGTGTGACTCCAGAGAACGTGGCGCGGCACATCGCCAACGAATACGTTTGCGATGTAGTATTGGACGCCTTCTGCGGCGCCGGCGGCAACACTATACAGTTCGCGCATACTAGCAAGAAAGGTGAGACATTTTGACTAAGTGACAGCGCAATAAGTATATTTATTTTCTCAAAAAAATATAGATTCTCTTGGACCTGACCGAAACACGGTGCTTCGGCCGAAATTTCGCGTGTTTCCTATCACGGTTTCGAAATTCTGAATGAACGAAAATGTTCCGACGTTTCGAATGTCGTTAAAATTCGTAATGTTCCGAAATAGAAAAAAATGTCTTGACAGACATATTATTCCGAAGTTTATCGTGAAACTGTAAAGGCGAAAGAGAACAGACGTCCTTGGCCTTACCATGAGTTTGAAAAAACGTTCTCGCTATCGAAAACTATAGCTTTGTCTCTTTCACGTGCACCACAATGACAGGGACAAAGCGATAGTTTTCGATAGCGAGAACGTTTTTACAAACTCATGGTAAGGCTACCTGAGTCTTATTAGGTTCTTCTCGAATTAATAGTTTTCCTTCCCTTAAAGTTTTTTGTGAGCCGATATTTTACTTTGCGAAGTGGAAGTCAGCGCTCAAGATATATTAGTATCTGTATCTATAGTTAAAGTATTTTTGTGAGTAATCAATTGAATATGTTCGTGAACAGTGATAGCCGTAGACATCGACCCGCAAAAGATAGCGATGGCTCGCCACAACGCTCGCACGTACGGCGTGGCCGAGCGCATCGACTTCATAGTGGGAGACTTCTTCAAGCTGGCGCCCACTCTCAAGGCGGACATGGTGTTCCTCAGCCCGCCCTGGGGAGGTCCTGACTATAGTGATGTGAGTATTACGAGCCAGTGCGAGCATGCTTACCTTATAATGAAGCTGTTCTAAAATGACGCACCTGTCAAAACGCTTATGTACACTCTGCATGTCACCACTGCTCTCAAAATGGAGGATAAGATGAATTTTGCCGAAAGCCGCGAAAGGTGCGTCTTCCGGTACGTGATTGCAATTCCGAGACGCACAGGAGCGTTCATTGTGGTGACACATGTGGGAGGCCTATGTCCAACTGTGGGCGTCTTTGACAGAAATGATGATGTTGAAATAAAATTGTATTTTTAATGTATTTTTGTGACTAAAGTCTGCATTAGTAATCCAAGTGAATCAATGCGGTACAATAAAGCTAATATCTCATGTCTAAACATTTGCTTGTTTTTCTACAGAAGCACGAGTACGACTTGGAAACGATGCTGGAACCTAAGCCGGCGTCTGAACTGATGAGGGTGGCGAGAACTATATCACCGAACATCACCTTCTACCTGCCTAGGAACTCGAGGCTGGATCAGGTAACAATACTGTCTGTAATATTTCAAGTTATAGGCCATTGGCTTCTTAGGGTTTTGCCTTTTCTGTATTATCATCTTAATTACAAGCATTTTTGTATAAAACTTTTAGAAGATTTCAGCAAATAATAATATGTTGTTATCTCAACTTGTGTCCCACACCGGGTTTGCACGGGTGCACTCCGTGTGTCAATCATCCACACACACGCGGATACCATGGCCACCAGTACAACATTCTACACCCCCCAATGGTGGAATTTTTCATCGGCTTTTCTCTATTTTTTTGTAATTTGTGCTTGTTTATAAATTTCATTGAAATCTGTTTGAGCTGTTTAGCTTAAAGTTTTCAGGCTTGAATCTGTTTAGATTCAAGCCTGAAAACTTAAGTAATCAATACATAATAAACAATCACAAGCCTTTATAATATTAGTGTGCTAAAGATAAGATTTCGACAAATTGTATAAAAGCAAACATCAGTGAACTTACTTAAATTTCATTTCATCTAATCATTTTTCTCTATTGTTTCAGGTTATGTCTGTAGCGAAGGAAGTGGGCCTCGCAGTAGAGATCGAGCAAAACTTTCTCGACAGACGATTCGTCGCTATAACAGCTTACTTCTACGAAGACCATCGTTGAATCATTCAACGATGATCTTCGTAGAAGACAACAATCAATTGTGTGTTGATGAGGAGCTCGTGGCTAGATAATAACAGCCGCACAGGTCGATCTTCAAGGTTTGCCTGCAACGCTTGCCTAGGTTGGTCTGTGGATGGGTGACCATCTTAACATAACGAGTTTCCTCCGTGCCTCGGAAAGCACGTTAAGCCGTTGGTCCCGGCTGTCATTTGGAGATCTTTGGCAGTCGTTACGGATAGTCAGAAGCCAGTAAATCTGACTCCAGTCTTGCCATGAAGTACCGTGTTACCCCAGTTAATGGGTTGTGGAGGTCTGGTAGGCAGCCGCTCCTCGTAAAATACTGGTATTCAGCTAAATCCGGCTTGACTGGAAGCCGACCCCAATATAGTTGGGAAAAGGCTAGGCAGATGATGATGATGATGATGAGATGTTTTCTATATGTTTATATTTTGTAAGCCTGCTGAGGTTCGAAACTATTCGGAGCTCAAACTTTGTAATTTTCTTTATCTCTATTTTATCTCTGTAAATATTTGTTAATAATAAAAACAATATGATAATACATATGACTTGTTTTTGTTAACGTTTGAATCCCCAACCGGTCCAATGAGACCGCGCTGTTATTGTTTTACTATTGTGTCTCGTTTCGCGGGTATCTGAGTAATTAAAAGGTATTGTAACAACACCTAAGAATCCTACCAATCATCTTCCTGCCCTTGTGCCGTTTTATTTGGGGTTAGCGCAATATGTTCTTTTCTTCCATTCTATCTTGTCACTCGTCACGCTATCACTAACTCCCTTTTCTTCCATATCACTTCTCACACAATCAATCGATCTTTTCTTTGGCCTCCCTCTCCCTCAGTCTCCAACCATCCACATCCTAAGAATTCTACTAAGATAACATATGTTTGGTAATCATAATCAATCACACCAACAGTTGCTTGGGTTGACGAAAGAGAACCCCAGGACCCTGAAATTAGGGCCAAAAAGAAGAGGTGTGAGTTTTAGTCAGTATGACACGCCCTCCCGCTTCGCCCAGAGTAGGAGAAGTAATTTTGATGTCCCACCTACAGTTCAAAATGGGTTATGGGACATCTCGCCCAATCAAAAACTCGCCTGTGGGCCAAATGTCAACTTCTTAAAATGTGCATGTGTAGATACGCCCGGACAAGTCTAGTAAAATGGGCCAGATGTCTCCTCTTAAAAAGTAAAGGGATATTTCGGCGAAATCGTATAATTATTATTAAATAGCCAATAAATCTGCTAATCATAGTATCAAATGACAAAATCTGAATCGAAAAAGACATTGCCAAAATATGATAAAATCTGAATCATGATTTCCTGATCTATTTTTAATGTTGCTACAGATATTTTAACTTTAACATTAAATTTAAAGGGTGCCCAATATTAAATTACTTTGATCGTTGGCTATAATCTGAATATGACTTGTAATTGTTATTTAGTTTGTTTTTGTGTATTTTCGTAGTATAGTCCGTCTAATGAAAGCGCGACCTGAGAAAAAGAGGTTAAATCCAAAAATTATGTATGTATTACTATCTACAATTCGTCCGTTATAAGTTGGCGAGTGTGAAGTTAGGCTCTGCGAATTTTGGCGCTTGAAATATCGTACAAAAATAAAGGTTTTATGAAAATTAATGCCAATAACTGTTTTTAACAGCAATAAGAACTGTAAATTATATTTCAAGCGCCAAAATTCGCAGAGCCTCACTTCACACTCGCCAACTTATAGCGGACGAACTGTAGTAGGAGAATCATGTCTTGACACTTCATATTTTTTTTTATTTCCTACAATTGCGGCTAAGTCGCTCTTTCATTAGAAGCACTCTTGTAGTCTTGTAGTATTCGTAGTCAACAAACTAAATTGGTAACAAACTAAAAAGCCGTTGGTATAAAACATAAAATTTTCTTTTTCCATAGAGATGGGGTGAAAACATACTATGGAGACAAGGAATATGCAAGTGAAAGTGATGTGGAAGTACTCCGTGATTCACAGTCCCAAGACTTGGAAGACCACTCTCATGTTCACTTCTCTATAGACACTTCTTATAAAAACAAATGCAAGGTAAGTGAAAAAAATCATTCTTTATGTATTGATGTGATGATCTTTTTTGTTAGACTTCAAAGTACCTGTATTCTATAATAGATATTCTGTTCTTGTCATGCTCTATGAAACTCTTTACCTCTATCACAACAGGAATTACTCCTGTATTGCTGGTACATTCACAAGATGGTCAGATGTCAATTTCTTTTTTGTTTATCTCTTCAAGCTTTAATTCATGAATCCCCGAGCTGTAAACGGTGACCGCGTTGTTATTGTCTCACTATTGTGTCTCGTTCTGCGGGTATCTGATAGGTTAAGGTGACTTTCTACTAAGTTTGAGTGTTGTTTGATGCTCAGAAGAAATATAACAGTATTTTAATTATTGCTATTTTATAAAAAGATTGTCTTTATTAGATCTAAAGTGCAGGTTGCAAGTGCTTTAATTTCAATACAACAAATTATCCAAATAAATAAAAATATTTTATATTATGCTTCAAATATACTTACAGTTTTCCATTATGTCCTTATTTCCTAGAGAGATGAAGGTGCAAGCTGCTACTGCAGTGCATCCCACACAGACAACTGTTGTTCCACCGATGAACATGATGCAGTCCACACTCATGGTACTGTCTCCCATGCCTTACAGCCAAGCGACAGTGGTCGTTGATTGTACAGCTAATTCAACCTTTGAATAATGGTGATTTGAATTCGAAAAGCTGTGATGGTGATGATGAGCCACCTGAGGAGACTCCTGTGGTGTTGAAAAGAAGGTAAGATATTGTTATGTTACTTGATTATTTTTTCAGGGCTTTCGTTTTTATGGTTAAAACCAGGGATGTTATAGAAATGAAGTTTGAGAACTGGATACGAAATTATTTAGGAATAATAATTATTATACCTGTTTCGGATACGGTTACAGTCTTACGGAATATGATTTTTTTCGGATTGTTTACTCGCTAGATTCGGATAGTTTTGGTTACGGATATTAGTATTTTATTTCTAGCCTAGATTATCATTTGGTTGGCCAGTAGGTAAAAGAAAACAAACAAAAACCTGTTTATCGATTCTTCGTTACGACTACGAATATTTTCTTTATTTCGGATACGGCTATCCGAAATAAAAATGGCTAAAACCACCCACATGAACCGTACATTTTTATGGGATAAAAATTTTCCTACAGCTTTCGGCGACATTTCTTAGAGCTTTCACTGCAAGTAAAAGATTTTTTTTATAAAAAGTTCTTTGCCCCGTACTAGAATGGTTTCAAAATACATATTTGCAAGATTTGCTCAATGCAAACTTACAAATATAGCAAGTTAAATAAAGAGGGGTTGTGGAGAAGCCATCAAAGAAAAAATTTGGTATAATTTTGACTTTTGTAACGATATTTTACCAAAATCTAGATTCTAGAACATCGAAAATAATGTTTGCTTTGAGTATTGAAACGTTGATAGTATCTAGAATTTTAGCAAATACCTAACACAGGTCATCAGGGGTCTACTCCGAGGTTTGATGCTTTATTCCGATAGATTTTGGGACGCTGACAACAGGAAGAACAAATAAAAATATTGCATCAGGTCCAGATTTGTACCTTTATTTTATAGTGGCCACTGCCGGCGGTGTCTCGCCCGCGTGAAAGTAGATAATTATCCCAAGGGGACATAATCCCGGTAAAAAGTATCCAGGTCGTGGTCTTCCCGTGTGCCAAATTTCATCCAAATCTGTTTAACTGTTCGAGCATGAAGAAGTAACAAACATACAAGTTACACAAACCAGCACAAACCTTCGCCTTTATAATATTAGTGTTATAATATTATTGAATTACATAATTCTACAAAACCATTAATGACCTGAGCATCATTAATGGCTTTGTAGAAATATGTAATTCAGCTAATCACCTGCATTCATGACTCAAAAACATTTTGCCTAGTTACCCAAAACAAATATGTAGGTATTTTGGTAATGAGTTCGTAATTAAGATTATGTTGTGAGTCCTTTTATGCAATAACAAAAGTCACGATGGCTACCTAATTATTGAAAAAGGAGCTAATTATCTTCATTTAAATTCTATCGCCTGAGTCTCAATAATGATTTTGTAGAATGTATCTAATTTAGTTAATCATCTGCAATGCGTAAATAAAAATTTTACCTTATCCATTAGCAATACACCTTAAATAAATAGGTGTTTTACTAATGAGGTCGTTATCAGGACGAAGTTGTGAATTTGTGTAAATTTTTTTTTATATCACACAATAAATATCTATTTCATCGTCATCATCTACCTAGCCTTTTGCCAACTAAATTGGGGTTGGCTTTAAGTCAAGCCGGATTTAGCTGAATGAATACCAGTATTAAAGGTCAAAATAACTGCTACATGTTACCTTACCTAGCCCTAATTCTGGGAAATGAATGAACCGATTACATATTATTACACTTACGTGGGACACAACCTACTTGGGTCTAAAAAGTTATAAAGTAAACTTAAAACTGTACATTTTTTTAAAGAAAACTAAAAACTTCTCTACACTATTTTTTCTAACTTGCTTTTTAGATCTAGATACGAGTACAGTACGGCCATTATAAGTTAGCGAGTCTGTTTTAAAACCTTTATCTTTGTACGAGTTTTCAAACGCTAAAATTCGCAGAGCTTAACTTCAGACTCGCCAACTTATAACATGAAGCAAATAACCGGTGGAGTGCGCGTACGATGCTATTGCGCTCACCAAACATATGCTAAAACTAGTAGAAGCGGCAGTAGCAAATGCAGTATGCACGTCACGTGTTCCTGATTTTTAAGCGAATCAAATTAAAGGTACACGACTTGACCTTGAACGGACCAATAGCAGCCGCGCATTTTTCTTCGTCCCCCGGCCCGCCGTGGTGAGTTGTTTACTTAGAAGAAATCGGGCTATGCGCTCTCTAGTGGTTATATTCTCTATGACTTATAACGACCGTACTGTACCTACGTGCTTGTGCTCTTCCAAGTTCCTGGTGATGAGAAAGTTGGTAGATTTTAATAATCAATCCTTTGAGTATTTAAACCGTTGTAAGTAGGTGTGGGATTCAGGTTTTTGTTCGCGTTAAACAGTCAAACATTTAATAAAATAGACCAGAAAAAAATAAAAGTCAAAGGACCATGGGGGATTTTGTATGAACCCCGTCCCCACCCTTCAACAGTCATGGGATGTGTCATGATTTGTTCACTAGGACCCAGAAAAGTCTAAAGTACCTGTGTTAGTTTCAAAATCAATTGGGTTTATTTAAAAAAAACACCAAAAAATATATTTTAATTTTCAACTAAAATATTTTTTTTCTACAAACAAAAAGCATATTTTCACGTAAACAAATGACGATTCTATACAAAAAAAAATATATTTGGTTCTCAAAGGAACATCTTTGAGTAATCTCAAAGATTTTCACTCAAAGAGTTTTTACTGCGTTACGTTACTGAATTTAAACTGCAACAAAATGCACTAGGTGTTCTTTCTAGATAGCTCTCGGTAAAACCTCTTTTAAAAGATTTCTAACTTAGGTTAGGTTGGAAAAACTCTTTTTTTCTCTTGACTCCTGGAGCAGATTTTGAAACGCTTCGGTTTTCTGATTAGTATTGGCCTGAGGAACAAAATGCACTAGGTGTTCATTCTGGGCAGCACTTGGTCGAACTTCCCTTAAAAGATTTCTAACTTAGGTTAGGTTAGGTTGGAAAAACTCTTTTTCCCTCTTGACTCCTGGAGCAGATTTTGGAACGCTTCGGTTTTCTGATTAGTATTGGCCTGAGGAACAAAATGCACCAGGTGTTCATTCTGGGCAGCACTTAGTCCAACTTCCATACAATGATACAAAGATTCGCAATGTCCTTAAAACTTGTTTCAATTCTTTTGGATGGTAGGTACGTTTCCTTTAATTGAAAACATTATTATGATCGCCATATTCTAACCCTATTTATTGCACACTAAGGAAATGTGTACATAAAAGAAAAAAAATATATAAAAAACAATATACATATTATAAAACCCTATAAAACCTAAACCCCACGCATTTGACATATGTCACCATAGTAAAAAGTTCTCTATTCTAGTAGATCTTTCAAATGACACGTGTTTCGAATCTGTTGGTTGGTGGGGACGTTTCTTCCCATGGTCCTTTTCTATTTGTATTTTGCTCTTATTTATTTATTTATAATTTTTAAATTCTTATAAGTATCCATAATCGAAACTATCCCAAACCGCTATAATACTATTTCTATATCCGTATCTATATCCGAAAAATCACATCCGCAACATGCCTGATTTTTATGATTCGTCTGGTAAACAGGTAACAAAATAAACGAAACATCTTGGTACAAAAAATGCAAAATATGTGGTACAGTCGTTGTAACCCCAAATTCTGTTGGTATGTGGTTGCATTTCAAGAAGACTCATCCGGAATTGAACGAGAGTCTTGTGCCTCAGGTACCACAGCCAAGAGTACAGAAACTAGGTAATACTCAGGCACCTACATCATCAGGAAATGTAGACCAAAAGCGTCAGCGAAAGAGAGTGCTGCGAAAATCTAGGAAGACTTTGCGACAGCCGAAACGCAATAGTAAGTTTCAATTTCATAAAATATCGTTTACAACATAAAATAAACACTGTTTTAGGCTATCACGGTTTGTTTCACAATTTAAATTGTCACTTACGGGATATCTTCCGTGATTTTTTGAAAATAGCACTAAGTCTGCGTTCCTCTAAGTATAAAATTCCATTTAAACATCCTGGGGTTTATAAAATTGATTGCAGCTGTGGCAGCTCATACATAGGTCAGACGAAGCGAACTGTTTCATGCCGCATAAAAGAACATAATTATCAAGGCGGTCAAAAACAACGATTGGCAAAAATCGGCCATAGCTGAACATCTGCTGCAGTCCGGACCCAATCACTGGATCGAATTCCACAAGCCAAGTGTTTTGTCCACGGACAAACATTACATACCCAGGCTGGCAAGAGAAGCAATTGAAATAAGAAAACACAAAAATTACAATCGAGAGGATGGTTTCAAATTGTCAAGTACGTGGAATCCAGTTGTGAACATGCTTAAAAGGGGGATCCGGCATCATAACAAAGACTCCAAAAAACTTGGTGATACTGTGAGTGTGTTTTGCCGTGATTTAGTGTCGAGTTACAATAGTGCGCGTAGCAAGAGACAAAGAAAGAGGGTAGACAGATTTGTCTGCTCTTAACAATTGATTTCCATCCACCCGCACTCTCCAGTCATCGCGCGATCATGGCGCTTGCAACAGCGTCGAAATATCGGGAACTCAAAATAATGAAAAATCACGGAAGATATCCCGTAAGTGACAATTTAAATTATAATCAGTATTTTACTGTTCCTTTAATGTTTATTAGTCAGGAAATTAAAGTGGGGAACGTTAGAAGGAATGGAGGGCCTTTGCCCAGCTGTGGGTCAGTATAAGCTAGATATAATAATAATAATAAATAAAGCGAATTTTAAGATATGAGAGTAGTCAGTTTATTTGTATAGATCTATGTTTAGGTTACATCAATAGGTATGGTGAAAGGTCCAATATGAAGGTCAAATCTAGTAGAACATAGAGCCTAATTTGTTGGCTAATTTATTAGGTAGATTTTCTTAACAGTACCTAATATTGCAGTAGAACTTATTGAATTGATTGGCTTACCTATTGTCTTATTATTAATTTAAATCTTAAGGATGCGCTAGTCAGCGGCACGAACTCTTTGGCGGGCGGGGTTAAAATGCATGCTATTTCATCCAACATCACGTGCGAAAGAGATAGACGCTGTGATGAGCAGTAAGAAGCTAGAGCGCTTACACACACATACTCGAACCGTCGCCTGACGCGCACACGCGCGATTTCATTGAAGAACGACGGCAGCGGCGCCTTTGATATTCTGTGGCCATTGTATCGGCGCGGCGCACAGTGGCGTGTTTGACCGAATTAGACACCAAAAAATATTTTTTTCTATTAAATCGTTCCTAATGGTCAGTTCTTTTATATTTTACAGTAAAACTAGTAAATAAAATATTTTTCGTATTTTACGGTTTATAAAATTAAGTTATTAATGAATAATAATAATAGGTTCCATAATCATTATAAATTATTTAAGTGAACTAATTTGGGCTTCCTATTGAATAAATTAAACGAGTTATATTTAAAGAAAACGTTTATTTATGTATATATATATAGTTGTATTTATTTCGGGATATTCCTATAGTAAAAGTTGTTCGTTATCATGAGTGCAATCATGTGTATTGATCACTAATTGCCTATAGTCACCCTATGTATTGCTGGGTTTTGTTTGGAGCCCTACATATGAACTCTACTAAATAAGCTGTGATCACATGTGAAACAGATCTAACATTCTCAAACTAAGCGGAGCTTGTGGTATGAGTACTAGACAACCGATAACCATACTTATAGATTTCTACATACATACTGTATACATATAATAGATAAATTACACCCAGACACAGAACAAATAAATATGTTCATCCCCGAAACGTTTTCTTGGGTGGAAATCGAACCCACGACCTCCGATATAGCAGTCAGGGCTACTAACCACTAGATCAACGGGCCAGTTATTAGTACTTTTAGTTTATATTAACTAGTAAAATGATTTGACTTCATTGTTATTTAGCTGTCTCTGCGACTTCTCGCAGATTACCATTTTATTTCCACTCTCATAGAGAGCAGTCTTATTTTTGTCTTTATATGATACAATAATATACTATTTTTAATATCAAGACCAAATTATTCTAAAATGAACGATAATATAGGTTCTTTTTTGAGATAGTCGCCCAAACTTAAAAAAAACTCCTTCCGAATCAATAAGTACCTAGTTACTAAGAAAATTAAAAAATAATTGATGCGAACTCGTGCAAAATGAACCGAATACTGAATATAAATACCATCAATATAAGCTATATTTGAGGAAAAATTTGTAGGGGTATAATGGTATACTCATAATTAGATTCTCTGAAACATATTCACAATTTACTTTTTTTCAATAAAAAAAGACATGCCTTCCTTGGAACATAATTAAACAAAGATGCGACACTTCATAGGCTTGAAAAAAATATGTCGGTAAGTACACACCTTCACCTTGCTTACCTATTTTTTTCACAACATTTAAACATTTAGAAGTATTAAAAATAATTGAAAACAGCAAGAGCTTGAAATACGATCGAGTAAAGTTTTTAATGCAAATCGCATGACATACCCACTTTGAATGCTCATTACTTAATGATAGAGGATAGTTCATGATAATTAAATTCAGTTTTAGGATCCTCATACGTTTAGGAATCATAAGTGAGAGTTCAATTACCCACTTGATGACTTGACTTTTTGGTGTCTAGATCGGTCAAACACGCTACTGTGCGGCGGCCGGCGGCGCGTGATTGCGGCGCGGCGGTGACGTTATCGCGTACCTACCTAATTATTACTAAGTAAGACTTCAGTGACCGTCTGTGGCTGTGTCTGTCCGTCTGTCACAAGTCAGTATCTCATGAACCGTGTTATTAGTACCACAGTTGAAATTTTCACAGATGATGTAGGGGAGACCGAGGGCATTTGAAACAAAGGTGATTTGAAACAGTACAGATTTCTTGGAACTCAAAACCGTTAGCGAGCTGGCAACGTCGCTTTACACCAACTTTCCTTCTCCCGCGAACATGTCAGTGCGCGTCCGTCGCGTCAGTCGCGCGGTTGCGGAGTTTTGTGTGCTAAGTGACAAAAATCGTGAAAAGTAAGTTTTTAACGTATTTTTACGATGCCTATATTTTGTTAAGGGTTTTGTATTTTGGTTTAAGTTATATATGTTTCGAAAGCTCATTAAGTAATGATTTGTTATATATATTTAGTACAATTGATTTCTGTGTATTTTCTTCTTAATCATAGATTTAATAAAACTTGGGAGGTTTTTTCTTACTGAGGAGATTTGAAACAGGCTGTTTCAACTCTCCTCGTTTTCAATTTTATATGAATTTTATTTTTGTTGTTTTAATTAGGTAATTTTGTTTCAGCATGCCTACTGATTATAAACGAAAGACTGATAGGGGTATGGCGAGTCGCGAAATATATGATCTCGCAGCAGAAGAAGTAACCTTGCGACATAAAAGTCTCCGTGACGCGGCTTCGAGTTATAATCTGAACCATACCTCCCTCTTCAGATATATTAAGAAAAAAACTGCTTATGAAGCTAACGAAACTGCGAATGCGCCAACGGTTGGATACCCAGAAAAGACTGTTTTTACAGCTTCAGAAGAAAAAGTACTGTGTGACTATCTTTTAAACTGTGCTGCTGCTAACTTTGGCCTAAGAACTAAGGAAGCCAGAACTTTTGCCTATAGCTTGGCTGTTAAATATAATAAAAAAATCCTTCTTCTTGGACTGAGCATGAAATGGCTGGAGAGGTTTGGCTTCGATCTTTTATGAAGCGTCATCCGGTTCTTTCTCTAAGACTACCTCAACCTACAAGTATCGCTCGAGCTACAAGTTTTAATAGAACCAACGTGCAACTTTTGATTAGCTTAGGTTTGAAATATGACCAAGTCTTTGATTAAAGCACTTAGCTTAGAGCCATTATTTGCATGCCTAGGCGGTTCAGTCATTTAGCTTGGAACAAGAAATAATAAACCTAGGCGGTTCAGTCATTTAGCCTGGAATAAGAAACAATAATCATAGGCGGTTAAGTCATTTAGCCTGGAATAAGAAACAATAATCATAGGCGGTTAAGTCATTTAGCCTGGAACAAAAAAAAGTAAAATTTGGGTCATTTTGTATGAAGCGACATTTATCTTCGTTAAAAATAGGAATATTAGAAAAAAAGATTAATCTGATTATGGCGAATATTATGTTATAAAAACAATAATATCCTTCTTTTTTTAAAAATAATGCGATTTGCTAAAGTTATGATTTTTTTTCTAAAAATCGAAACTTTAAACTGCTCTGGTGTAAAGTTTCAAAAATGTCGGTTAGTACAAATAGCCCGGAACCCGTCGATATTAATATATAGGTAATGTTATATAAGAATGTACAACATTTTTGTTTATCTGGTCATTATGTTGATTGATGGTCATTGTGATAGGTATTTTAACTACTTTAGGAGTTGATTATTCGTAGACTTGTAGTTACCTCCTTAACTGAAAGTTATATCAGTATAAAATATTGATAAAAAAAATTGTTTCTTAATTGAAAAGTTTTATTACAATAAATACCTTTATATTATAGCTTCACTTTTATTATTATATCCCTCAACACTTCTTCAAAATAATATGTTTCAACTCTCCTCGACCCCTGTTTCATCTTACCTCGATATGAGGGGAGTTGAAACAAATTGACTTGTTACGGTTAAGTCGATTTTCACCGCAATATTTATCACTTAACATTTATTTATGTTAATCATTCGCAAGTGTATAGAATAACCTATCGATTGGTACTAGTATCATATGATTTCTGTCTACAGTGTTTGGTGTATGAAACAAAATGTCAAAATTGTTTCAAATCCCCTCGGTCTCCCCTACCTATTTCTGTTGCCGCTATCCATCAATCAAAAATGCGACAATAGTTAGACGCTTGAAATATTTACAAAATATGTTGTTATTATATTCACTTGAAAAAATACTTAATTAACAAAAAAAAGTGTTTTCTTGTCATTTTTATCGATCGGTTATAAAGTTCGTTAAAAAATCTAATCAAAACAAAAATACTTACTTACTACCTACTCAAATACAAAAAACTATAATGCCATAGCAAAACAACTATTGTTTATCGTCGCGTCATTACAAAACGGTCGGCAGTCGGAACGCGAGTTATAGGGTAGGTACTTACGCGGCTGGAGTTTATTTTATTGATTAAAAATATTGTGTTTATAATCATTTAAAAAAAAGTGCTTAGTGCACTATAAATGGAATTAGGTATTTGAAAATATGTATAACGATGACAACGATAATATAAAAATAACAGACCGAATTGCGAGTAGTAGGTACTTGCGCATTCCTCGTATTTTGGTAGTGATAATGGTGATGCGAGGGTCGCGGGAATCCGATGGATGCGAGACGCGCAGGACCGGTCGCTGTGGCGACGCTTGGGGGAGGCCTATGTCCAGCAGTGGACGTCTTTCGGCTGAGATGATGATGATGATGAATGGTGATAGTGGCATCAGTAATACACATTATGACAATCATAATATTATACAACCCGCAGATAGACAGACGGACAGAGGAGACGTAGTAATGAAGTCCTGTAGCCCCTGTAGGTTACCTACCTATCGGGCACGGAACACTGATAACAAAACGTCAGGCATATTGAAAAGCCGGGTCAGTAAAAATTGAGATAATATCAAAAATATAAACAACAACCAATAAATAAAATTCAAACGTCACGTAAATCACTACTGGGCACGCCGTCATTCAGGTGGTAAGTACCCTCTTTGAGGAGTGGTTGGAAAGAGGTCACTTCGTCCTCTCGTTCCGTATGACGTAGGTCCTCACCGGACACGGTAAGTTCGGGAGGTTCCTGCATCGGATCAAGCAGGAGAGGATGCCCGGGTGTCGCCACTGTGTGGACCGCCCGGAGGACACGGTGGAGCACACGGTAGAGGTGTGCCCCACTTGGGCGGAGCAACGCCGTGTCCTTGTGGAGGCTATCGGCGGCGGCGACCTCTCGCGTCGGGCCCTGGTTCAGGCCATGGTCCGGAGCGAGGAGGGGTGGCATGCGGTCGCCTCCTTCTGCGAAGCAGTAATGCTCGTGAAGGAGGCTGCTGACCGCGAGCGCATGAGGGAACGGTCCTCACGCCGCCGCTGCCGAGATCCCGATCCCGATTTCCGACCACCGTAGGCGCGGGTTCGCGGACGGCGAGCACTGGGTAGCTCGCCGTCCGGCAGTCTGGAAATAATCTGGACCGAGCCCAGTCGCCAATAGCGCATACTGTTCCACGCACGCCTCAAGGAGATGTCAGCAAACTGTAGGGGCCTGGCAGGGCCGAAGCCTCTGGGGAACATGGGTACCTATTCCGAAAGGTTGACACCGAGTCTTTTTTTTTTTTTTTAATTAATTGTTATAAGCTAGTGCTTGACTGCGATCCCACCTGATGGTAAGCAGTGATGCAATCGTTGATGGTGAGGCGCACTAGCTTATTAAAAGCCTATTCACTCTAGCCTTGAAGACACCTTCTCCGGACCATGGCCTGAACCAGGCCTTAACCTTGAGTCCCCCCTAGATCATAGGCAACGAAGGAACGGGGTAGGTAGGGGTTTTGTCAGTAAGAGTCTGACACGCCCTCCCGCTCCGCCCAAGAGCGGGAGAAGTCATTCTGATGATTCTCCTACCAGAAAAAAAAAGTTAATCACTAGCAAATCGAAGTCCAAAGTCCATAGCCGGGGTCAGTAAAAATTGAGATATCAAAATAAACAACACCAACAATCAATAAAAATAAAAATAATCCTAAGTTTAAGCCAAGAGTTGTTAGAATAATCAAATACGATAACACAGTAGGTAGCTTGCGGGGTGCGTGCCGGGCTAGTGTGTATGAGCTAAGTGCGCGCAGCGCGAGTGTGTGCGCCTCCCCCCGGCCCCTCGGACCGGCAACGTAAAAGTGTAGCGAGATGCACGATGAATTAGAACAGAAACGAGTGCGCAAAATTTTGCAAACAGACCTTTGGTAATTTGGATATTATGAAAAAACTATTGAATGTATCTGTTTAAAATAAAATTATTTACATTATTGAACAAATTATCTAGGGTTGAGTGGTAACTATTTTGCAATTTTCCTTCTTTATAAGTTATTTATTTCCCCCCAAAGATACGTTAAAATTAGTGTTGAAATGAGGAAGTTTAGACGCTCATAACTTTGAATTATTCGTTTTTTTTACTTTTTTGTTTCCATACAGAGCTAGATAATAATGAGATAAATGTAGATCATTTTTTATTTTGAACGTATACCATCAAACAGTGGAGTAATCCGCAAGTTAAGTTAGTATGGAAGAATTACCGACTAGCGCAGCCTTAATAAGTCTACTGAATAATTTGAAAGGGAATCTTTTGTCTTGATAAGTGAAGGCTAGAAACGCTACTAAAATGCGAAATGTTACTAAAAGAATTATTATTATCAATATACATGATGTGAATAACAGAGAAGGGAGGGCAAAGAAAAGATGGATAGATTGTGTGAGGAGTGATATGAAGTAGAAGGAAGGTAGTACCTACCTAGTCAGTGATAGGGCGACGGCTGATAGAACAAAACTATGTTGCTTCGACCCCAAGGTCCCCATGTAACTTTGGACAAGGGTAGGAAGAAGATGAAAATCTTAATAAACACTTTAACTTGATAATTTTATTTCTGCTAATCCTTTTGTAACTTCAGTATACCTAATTATAATAATATTTATCCAAAATGGGTACCTACGTATGTGCTCCTGGATATTAGATTAGTAACAGAGATTGGTCACAAAACCTCTGCTACTAATAATTACAATGAATAGTCGACACTTTTGCATTGAAAATCCCTACTTTACATCTGATACTGAGAGTAACAGAGGTAGATCCCTGCCTACTGAGGTTCCATAAACTCAAGAGTTAGATAGATACCTACAATCCATTCACGATAAGATTAGACATCTAAACAAACCTCTCAATAACTTAATTCATGAATCCCCGACCGGTCTCATTGGACCGCGCTGTTATTGTTTTACTATTGTGTCTCGTTTCGCGGGTATTGATAGGTTAAGTAAGGCTAATTCATAATTTTGTAGGAATATGACAAAATAATCGATAATTAAAAAAATCAATTATGTTTTCTAAAAAATTCGATTTATTTGGCTGAGTGTCGATTTATTTTTATTAACCAGCGGTCACGCCCGTGTTAGATTCAACATTATTTATGACGTAATTAAATCATGAATTAAATCATTTTTCACTGTATTTTTAATTGTATTTTATACATTGGTAACATTTGTGTAGCTTGAAACTAATATTGAAGTACCTACCAAGGATAACAAAATTATTGTTGTGTTTAGGTACAAGTATAAAACGATAAACCTATAAAAAACCCTATTGATGATAATCCTATAAATTATGAAGTAATTAATAATGATCTTTGGAACGAGTCTTGTATTTTATATTGCTACTTTAATACTTTAATGTAATAAGTACTCTGAATCAATAATTGCTTTTGTGACAATCTGAGATTTGTAGAAGGTAGCGGGATATTGTATGGATTTGTAGAAGGTGACGTTTAAGTGTCAACCTGTCAACCCACAGGTCGACACTTTACTATAAAAACGATGTAATTCCTATGAAATGCCCTTACTTCTTATCCAGCAATAGACCATTAGGTACAGCTCACGTAAGTTGAATAATATTATATCGATTCTGTGTATGTGTCATACTGTGACTTTTGTCTCTAATTATGTTATTGTGACAAACTATAATTAATGATATTGTAAAATGTGTATATAATAATTCTATAAATAAGCTACCGTGGAGTATCTTGCTTGTTCTTCTCCACGAGACCTAGTTTTGAACAAGCAGCTAGTTATTCGACTAATTGACAAGCCTTTTTTAAACAAAGACTTAGTCTTATCTTTCTGTGCTTTTCTTCATAAAACCCTTTCCTTACACACCCGTCATAGGAACACAGTAGTAGGAACTTTGACACACAGTATAGCATAGCATCAGCCTTATAATATTCCCACTGCTGGGACTCAGGCCTTCTCTCTAGGAGAGGAAAATGCTACACAGTAAATAATAGTTATCCATCTTGACATTTGAACAACATGTGGGTAGATATATACCTATATATCCATACAGTTACCTCCTGATTCTAACACCCGCGTGAAGTACTTAGGGATAAAGTAGCATACTAGGTACTAAGTATATAAATATGTAGGTACTAATATAATTTTTAAAATTAGTCTAGTGGATTTTAAATGTATATCAACACATTATAACCTACTTTTTGAAATCGGTTAACAATACAAATTATACTATTAATAAAGAAAAGGCACTTTAAAATAAAGATTTGTCTTCCTTGTATAGATATTTAAATCACCGATAAAGTGATTAATTTCCTACGAATATTTTTCCCACAACTTTTGGATACTACCAACAGTTGTATGAATTATTATAAACACTAATGATAATTATTAACATCTTTCAAGCCGTTGACTTGTATTTTAGTTAATCTTTCGAGTACCGTAATTAGAGACATAATAGAAAGACAATAGGTGTAGGACGCCGGGCGTCCGCTCAACAGATAAGCGGGTACTTTTTTTGGAACAACGGGGCAAAAACAATTTTTCTACGTAAATCGATAATTCCTAGAAAATTTTTACCTAAGAATTCTTCTTCCTGCCCTTATTCCCATATTAGTTGGGCTCTGCGCAACACGTTTTTTTCTTTACGATGTTACCTAAGAATAAGAGATTTATTAAAAAGAGAAAAACGGGTTTTAAGGAATTGTTTTTCCTCAACGTCACATCTGAATAGCATTTTGAACAGCTCTATAGCTCTCAGAGATCCAGGTCGTGTATTTCAAGTAAATATTCCAACAACATACCCTTGCTATGGGACTTACAACCTGCGAGAGTTATTCAGAGAACACATTTTATTGCACTCATGTGCTTTGTTCCTAGCTGCGAGCTGCGGCGTGAGTCATTGTTTTTAAACCTTTGTAGATGACCGACAAACGAATTCTTCAATAATAGATTTTACTTTCTCCCACATCTACCGGGAAATGCGAAATTTTTAAGGTGCTCAATACCACGCCAAGGCTGTAGGTACCTACCCGAAAACAAACAATGCATTGTTTTTCAAAGTCAAAGCGTTTATTGCAAACTGAGTGTATAATGTACGAATGAACACTGTACAATGTTGCTATTATATTATGTTACTACACTTACTACTTATGACTTAGCCTGCCTTAAACAGGCATTGCTATTCATTCATCCTAATGATCCTTCATGCATTACTAGGAAATGTGTGTTTGTGTGTGAAATGTGTGTATGCGTGTGTGTGTGTGATCGCGATAGATGTCAGTTCGAAACAGCTTCATGTCTAAACATATTTCCATTTTTAAGGTTCCGTAGCCAAATGGCAAAAACGGAACCCTTATAGTTTCGCCATGTCTGTCCGTCCTCGCTTAATCTCCGTGACCGTTAGCACTAGAAAGCTGAAGTTTGGTACCAATATGTATATCAATCACGTAAAATAAAAATTGGAAAGAAATGTCTTATTTGGGTAGCCGCCCTACATGTAAAGTGGAAAGTTATTTCTTTTTATTTCAACCCTAACGTGTGATATATGGTTGGATAGGTATTCAAACTGAATAGGGATTTCCTAAAATATTTTTTTGATAATAACAATAATTTTGGAAATAATCGCTCCAAAAGTAAAAAACAATGTGACCCCCTCTAACTTTTGAGCCATAAGTTTAGAAAATATGCTGGTTTTGGAATTAAAATGTGAATAAAATGTAGGAGGTTTAATGACCGTTATTCTATGTTTATCTGGCACCTACCTTAAAACGTCCATGCAAAATAAAGAATAGTAAAAATAAAGATATTTTGTGACATACGATGGATACGAGACCAACAAGAGCGGTCGTTGTGGCGACGCTTGGTTTAGACCTATGCCCACCTGTGGACGTCTTTCGTCTGAAATGATGATGGTGATTCTATTTTTATTTCATCCTATCCAGTCCAAAGACTCTGAAGACGAAAGAGAAATGCAGACAGACGATGATGGCACAGAAGTAAAGTCAGACACGGAGCGGGCCGAATATGTGCCCTCAGGGACCCTGCGGACCCACCCTCTGGCTTCCCAAGACACCAGCCTGGATGACGACAGCATCAGGCTGGCTGAAGCGGCTGCCGTTCCTCTGCCTTGCGATGCTGAGGACTCCAATGATGAGGAGCATAGGGAGGGAAAAGCTGAGGATGGAGAAAGTACAGGTAAAGTTCTGTTTTTGTCTAAGTTACGGATGCAAGTAAAATTTAGATTAGTGTTATTCTTTCTACTGTACTTAAATCTTTTATGATGTAGAAAGTAAATAAATATGACAAGTCACTGGAATAACACCCGCTTATAAGTCCTCCATTTGGAAAACTAAGTTACAATAACAAAAAAGTACTTACGTGTACACACATAATAATGATGTGTGTACGTGCGAGTACTCACAACCCCATAGCACATATAACTTTGTTTACACACCAAATCGCCTTCGCTAATTAAAAAGATTGGAAAAGTTGCAATTTGCGAGTATTCCTACTAATATGAAATACATTCTCAAATTAATACTAATATTTCACACAGTTCAAATCTTCGTAGAGTAATTACCAAAATATTATTCAACTATAAGTAGGAAGTTAGATAATTATTTTAAGGTGTGCAATAAATAAATAATATTTACGATCATTTCACACATTACTCATTGTCAATCGATAACAATTAAGAAAGTACCTGATTAGTGCAACCTTTCACCAGGTACACGAATTACTATCCCTAATGAACAATGACCCATGTTTTGTATAAAAGGGGTCATTAGGATTGAAGGGAATCAGTCTGGGTTAAGGAACCGAAGTGGTATCACCTCTGAAGTTCCTTCCTAAGTAAAAATGAGCGTATACAAAGTGAATTTGTGTAAACGTGAAAGGAGGCCCAAACGGTATTCCAAATTGGACGACTTCGATCTATCGGGCATGCCCGAAGAATTGAAAGAAGATCCCAAGATGTACAAGTACTGGAAGAAACGGTACTCGCTGTTTCACAAGTAAGTTTTTAAATTGCATTTACTTAAGTTATACCTTTAGTCCTTCAGATTTCAATGTACTCTGCCTTTTCCCTCTGCTATTTGAAAATTTTAAATCGCGCCCTTATACATATATGATCCGTGGTAGCTTTACTGTAATAAGTGACAGATTTTTTTATTTAAATCGCCACTCACAGTGACTGACCATCCACATTTTATTTTGAGTTTGTCCTATCTTCCCAAAGGTTAAAAAGGTTGTCCACTATAGTATCCATACAAAACCAGGGCTGCGGAATTGATCTAAAGAGTTACCGCGGCCCCGGAACACAAAGGACAATTGTAAAAAGTCTGGCACTCTTTCTTGGTCTGATTGGAGTCGAATCTATATCGAATTTATTTGATATAGTCCGTCTAATGAAAGCGCGTCCAAAAACAACTACACCAACAATTCAGCATGTCAATAGTATCAATCTTTACGCCGCCTAAAATGTTTAATGCTATGTTTAAACTTCTTAATCTATCTCAACAGGCTTTTGCCCTTCTCCCAACAGATTTGACGAAGGCATACAGCTGGACCGTGAGAGTTGGTTCAGTGTGACTCCAGAGAACGTGGCGCGGCACATCGCCAACGAATACGTTTGCGATGTAGTATTGGACGCCTTCTGCGGCGCCGGCGGCAACACTATACAGTTCGCGCATACTAGCAAGAAAGGTGAGACATTTTGACTAAGCGACAGCGCAATAAGTATATTTATTTTCTCAAAAAAATATAGATTCTCTTGGACCTGACCGAAACACGGTGCTTCGGCCGAAATTTCGCGTGTTTCCTATCACGGTTTCGAAATTCTGAATGAACGAAAATGTTCCGACGTTTCGAATGTCGTTAAAATTCGTAATGTTCCGAAATAGAAAAAAATGTCTTGACAGACATATTATTCCGAAGTTTATCGTGAAACTGTAAAGGCGAAAGAGAACAGACGTCCTTGGCCTTACCATGAGTTTGAAAAAACGTTCTCGCTATCGAAAACTATAGCTTTGTCTCTTTCACGTGCACCACAATGACAGGGACAAAGCGATAGTTTTCGATAGCGAGAACGTTTTTACAAACTCATGGTAAGGCTACCTGAGTCTTATTAGGTTCTTCTCGAATTAATAGTTTTCCTTCCCTTAAAGTTTTTTGTGAGCCGATATTTTACTTTGCGAAGTGGAAGTCAGCGCTCAAGATATATTAGTATCTGTATCTATAGTTAAAGTATTTTTGTGAGTAATCAATTGAATATGTTCGTGAACAGTGATAGCCGTAGACATCGACCCGCAAAAGATAGCGATGGCTCGCCACAACGCTCGCACGTACGGCGTGGCCGAGCGCATCGACTTCATAGTGGGAGACTTCTTCAAGCTGGCGCCCACTCTCAAGGCGGACATGGTGTTCCTCAGCCCGCCCTGGGGAGGTCCTGACTATAGTGATGTGAGTATTACGAGCCAGTGCGAGCATGCTTACCTTATAATGAGGCTGTTCTAAAATGACGCACCTGTCAAAACGCTTATGTACACTCTGCATGTCACCACTGCTCTCAAAATGGAGGATAAGATGAATTTTGCCGAAAGCCGCGAAAGGTGCGTCTTCCGGTACGTGATTGCAATTCCGAGACGCACAGGAGCGTTCATTGTGGAGGCCTATGCCCAACTGTGGGCGACTTTGACTGAAATGATGATGTTGAAATAAAATTGTATTTTTAATGTATTTTTGTGACTAAAGTCTGCATTAGTAATCCAAGTGAATCAATGCGGTACAATAAAGCTAATATCTTATGTCTAAACATTTGCTTGTTTTTCTACAGAAGCACGAGTACGACTTGGAAACGATGCTGGAACCTAAGCCGGCGTCTGAACTGATGAGGGTGGCGAGAACTATATCACCGAATATCACCTTCTACCTGCCTAGGAACTCGAGGCTGGATCAGGTAACAATACTGTCTGTAATATTTCAAGTTATAGGCCATTGGCTTCTTAGGGTTTTGCCTTTTCTGTATTATCATCTTAATTACAAGCATTTTTGTATAAAACTTTTAGAAGATTTCAGCAAATAATAATATGCTGTTATCTCAACTTGTGTCCCACACCGGGTTTGCACGGGTACACTCCGTGTGTCAATCATCCACACACACGCGGATACCATGGCCACCAGTACAACATTCTACACCCCCCAATGGTGGAATTTTTCATCGGCTTTTCTCTATTTTTTTTTTAATCTGTGCTTGTTTATAAATTTCATTGAAATCTGTTTGAGCTGTTTAGCTTAAAGTTTTCAGGCTTGAATCTGTTTAGATTCAAGCCTGAAAACTGAAGTAATCAATACATAATAAACAATCACAAGCCTTTATAATATTAGTGTGCTAAGACAAATTGTATAAAAGCAAACATCAGTGAACTTACTTAAATTTCATTTCATCTAATCATTTTTCTCTATTGTTTCAGGTTATGTCTGTAGCGAAGGAAGTGGGCCTCGCAGTAGAGATCGAGCAAAACTTTCTCGACAGACGATTCGTCGCTATAACAGCTTACTTCTACGAAGACCAGCGTTGAATCATTCAACGATGGTCTTCGTAGAAGACAACAATCAATTGTGTGTTGATGAGGAGCTCGTGGCTAGATAATAACAGCCGCACAGGTCGATCTTCAAGGTTTGCCTACAACGCTTGCCTAGGTTGGTCTGTGGATGGGTGAACATCTTAACATAACGAGTTTCCTCCGTGCCTCGGAAAGCACGTTAAGCCGTTGGTCCCGGCTGTCATTTGGAGATCTTTGGCAGTCGTTACGGATAGTCAGAAGCCAGTAAATCTGACTCCAGTCTTGCCATGAAGTACCGTGTTACCCCAGTTAAGGGGTTGTGGAGGTCTGGTAGGCAGCCGCTCCTCGTAAAATACTGGTATTCAGCTAAATCCGGCTTGACTGGAAGCCGACCCCAATATAGTTGGGAAAAGGCTAGGCAGATGATGATGATGATGATGAGATGTTTTCTATATGTTTATATTTTGTAAGCCTGCTGAGGTTCGAAACTATTCGGAGCTCAAACTTTGTAATTTTCTTTATCTCTATTTTATCTCTGTAAATATTTGTTTATAATAAAAACAATATGATAATACATATGACTTGTTTTTGTTAAAAGGTATTGTAACAACACCTAAGAATCCTACCAATCATCTTCCTGCCCTTGTGCCGTTTTATTTGGGGTTAGCGCAATATGTTCTTTTCTTCCATTCTATCTTGTCACTCGTCACGCTATCACTAACTCCCTTTTCTTCCATATCACTTCTCACACAATCAATCGATTTTTTCTTTGGCCTCCCTCTCCCTCAGTCTCCAACCATCCACATCCTAAGAATTCTACTAAGATAACATATGTTTGGTAATCATAATCAATCACACCAACAGTTGCTTGGGTTGACGAAAGAGAAACCCAGGACCCTGAAATTAGGGCCAAAAAGAAGAGGTGTGAGTTTTAGTCAGTATGACACACCCTCCCGCTTCGCCCAGAGCAGGAGAAGTAATTTTGATGTCCCACCTACAGTTCAAAATGGGTTATGGGACATCTCGCCCTATCAAAAACTCGCCTGTGGGCCAAATGTCAACTTCTTAAAATGTGCATGGGTAGATACGCCCGGACAAGTCTAGTAAAATGGGCCAGATGTCTCCTCTTAAAAAGTAAAGGGATATTTCGGCGAAATCGTATAATTATTATTAAATAGCCAATAAATCTGCTAATCATAGTATCAAATGACAAAATCTGAATCGAAAAAGACATTGCCAAAATATGATAAAATCTGAATCATGATTTCCTGATCTATTTTTAATGTTGCTACAGATATTTTAACTTTAACATTAAAAAAGGGTGCCCAATATTAATTCATGAATCCCCAACCGGTCTCATAGGACCGCGCAGTTATTGTCTTACTATTGTGTCTCGTTTCGCGGGTATTGATAGGTTAAATTACTTTGATCGTTGACTTTAATCTGAATATGACTTGTAATTGTTATTTAGTTTGTTTTTGTGTATTTTCGTAGTATAGTCCGTCTAATGAAAGCGCGACCTGAGAAAAAGAGGTTAAATCCAAAAATTATGTATGTATTACTATCTACAATTCGTCCGTTATAAGTTGGCGAGTGTGAAGTTAGGCTCTGCGAATTTTGGCGCTTGAAATATCTTACAAAAATAAAGGTTTTATGAAAATTAATGCCAATAACTGTTTTTAACAGCAATAAGAACTGCAAATTGCATTTATACACTTCATATTTTTTTTTATTTCCTACAATTGCGGCTAAGTCGCGCTTTCATTAGAAGCAGTCTTGTAGTATTAGTAGTCAACAAACTAAATTGGTAACAAAGTAAAAAGTCTTTGGTATAAAACATAAAATTTTCTGAAAAAAAGGGCGGGAAAGTCGAAGTAATAAGGCGCTCTTTTTTAAATTGTATAAAATTTAATTTGTTTTGGGCTATATTTAACGAGTTTTAGCCCTTAATTTTTTCATCATGAGTGAATTTAGTAGTGGGCTCATGGATTCATCTACTTCCGATGCCACTTTAAAGCGGAAAAGTTCTTATACACATGATGATGAGCCGGTTCCTAAGATGATACCAAAATATTTGACTACGAAAAGGGGTTTATTCAAAGATATACTTCCTATTTACGAAGAATTGAACAGAAAAGATTATCCCGTTTTACTTTTTCAAGAAAACAAAGAAAAAATTGACCTCTTTAAAGTTAATAAAATTCTTAAGGACTTGGTACCTCCTAACACGTATGTTAAACCCATTGGTAACTACTATATGAAGATATTTTTTGCAACAAAAAAAGAAGCGAACTCTTTCATTTTGGATAAGACCATTCACAGTAAATATAACTGGTCAGTCAAGATACCTTTCGATCAGATTGAAAGTCAGGGAGTAATCAAGGTCCCTACTGAAATCGATGATACTGAACTACTTTCATCGTTGAAGTCACCTGAGTGTGAGGTTTTAGGCATCAAGAGATTTAAGAAGAAGCTTCCCGACGGTTCAATTACTAGCCTGCCTACAGTCCTGGTAACTTTTTTAAATACTAACAGACCCAACCATGTTACTTATGAACATTTATGGTTTGAAGTTAGAGAATATTTTAAACCTTTGGTTCAGTGTTTCAAATGTTATAAATTCAATCACACTAGTGGTTCTTGCAAAAATGCTCAAGTTTGTTCTATTTGTGCAGGTAATCATTACTATAAAGATTGTTTACAAAAAGATAAAATTAAATGTAATAATTGCCAAGGACCTCATGTAGCAGTTGCATATGAGTGCCCCCTTAAAGCTTCGAAAGTTGCTGAAATCAAAAACAGAATTTTGGGTGGTACAACATATGCATCGGCTACTAAAGGCACCAAATCAGCTTTACTTATTTCTAATGACAAAGTTTCAAAAGATATTCTTCAGAATTCCATTTCTAAAACTACTTCACCACAGAAACGATTTATTATTAGCGACATATTGAATTGTGATTCAACATTGAATGGCATTATAAAAACTGTTGTAGATTTGATTTCTAGGAAAGATGGGGCACCAATTACGTCTAAGATTATAAAAGAATTGTTAAGGGCGCTGTTACAATTTTTCTTAAATTTGAGCGTTTTGACAGAAATGCCATTACAACACAAAATAACTGGCATCATCTTATAGTAATTTTGACATTTCCTGTGTCAATATAGTCTCAGGGTATAAAAAACAGACGATAGGTAAATTAAACGACGGGCGGCAGCAGTCGCGCTCGATTTTTGCATTGCATACAAAAAATATTTAAAAATATTATTTAACTTTTAAATAGCCCAATTTATTTTTTTCAAAATATATAGAAATACCACCTTAGTTGGTTAATTTTTTTTATTTGAGTTTGGATTATAATTTCGTAGATAAAAATTGTAGTTTCGTACGGAAAACTGTCAGTAGATCTTGGTTTTACAGAATTATTTTTGGTGTATTACTGTATGAATAGTAATAAAGTGGTTTCAGCACTCCAATGTAGAAGATACAGTTGTATCATAGACATTTTTATAAATGATTAAACTTTAATATCTTCGGTGTACCAAGGCGTCAAAAGATACCCAAAAGCAACATTTTATAAAACATCCTTTGCGGAGACAAGGATTTTACTGATGTAGGTAAACAAATTCAAATATTTATTTAAAGCACTCCCAAGATAAGTTATCAAACTTTCTTATCCATATTTTTGTTTTTTTTTTATGGCTATATCTAAAGCATCGTCACACGTCAAAAATCGGATAAAACGCTGAAATTCATCAAAAATTGTGACAGCCCTCTTAATACATAATCTAAGTAGTATAAAATAATTTATGGATACCAAAGTTTTAAAACAATTTAATATAATACACTGGAATTCTAGAAGTATTTCCCCTAAACTTGATTTTTTAAATGATTTTATTGATAACAGTACTGATAGAGTTGACATTATTTTAATAAATGAGACCTGGCTTTGTAATAATAAAAATATTAAACTGAAGGGTTATAATATTATCAGGAGAGACTCTGATAGACCACACGGAGGTGTAGCCATTGCAATTAAAAGTTCATATAAATTCAATATTATTGATACATATTCAGATTATAATTTTCAAAACATTTTAATTCAAATTGAAATAGGTTCCTTGTTTTTTAACATTCTATGTTTATATTGTCCTCCGCCGCCTAATGGTAAATTTAATATTAACTTGCTTAAAGATACTTTTAATAAAATAAACACAAATAATTTTTTAATCATTGGCGATTTTAATTCTCAACATCTGTCTTGGGGAAGTAAAAAAAATGACAGTAGAGGCATTTCGATTTACAATTTCATGAATGATAAAAACTGTATTTGCATTAATGATCACAATATTACTACTTTAGCTCCTTTTGGACAAGAGGGTAATGTTTTAGATTTAGCTTTTGCTTCACAATCTCTCAGTTCCAGTTGTGACTTTTCTGTATTAGGTGATCCTATGAGTAGTAACCACTATCCCGTTCTTATTAAAATTTTCTATCAGGCTTCAGATTTATATTCAGCAGACCGTCCGAGAAATATTTCTTCTGATTTGCCTGAAATTTCAGAAATTAACTTTAACAAAATCAATTGGGATACTTTTGCTAATAAGTGCAATACAGCATTTTCATCATTTACTCTTACTAATGATCCTATTGGTGATTATGACAGATTTGTTCAACTATTATATTCAGTATTGTTAACATTCCAAAAAAAGTCTGCAGCTCATCATCGTCAAAAGAGAGTTGTATGGTGGGATGAAACGTGTCAGTTAGCAGTTTCGAAAGTACAGTTAGCTCTTCATTCGTACAAAATGTATCCTTCATTAGAAAACTATTTGATTTATAAACAGTTGGATGCTGAAAAAAAGTTAGTTGTGCTACAAGTTAAACGCACCAGTTGGCAAAACTTCTGTTCTTCATTTAGCCGCTTGACTCCCATTAAAATAATATGGGATAATATACGTAAAATAAAGTTCTCTACTGTCCAAGGTAGCAAAGGTAATGTCTTCATGCACAATCCAGACAATGCCTCTGCTTTTCTAAATAAAATCACTTCTCCAATTAATAATGCTGATGTTAACTCTCTTAACACTTGTTTCTCACAGCCTGGTAAAGAGTCATTTTCCTGGTTAGTTAGGCCATTCTCATTTGACGAACTCCTGGTCTCTCTGCATAAGAAAAGGGTTACCAACCCTGGGCCCGATTGTATTCCTTACTCTGTAATACAGAATTTACCAATTAATATCAAAAATATTTTATGGTCAATTTACAATGCATTGTGGTCTACTTGTTCCGTCCCAGATAGTTGGAAAATTCAATATGTTACCCCTATTTTAAAGCCTAATAAAGATCCAAACTGTATAAACTCTTATAGACCTATATCATTAACTTCCTGTTTTTCTAAACTTTTTGAAACCATGCTCAAGAATAGACTTGAGTGGCAATTTGAACATCACAATTTGATACCCCCACTACAATTTGGTTTTCGTAAAGGTAAAAGTACACATCACAATCTCAGCTGTTTAATAGGTGATATTCAAAATGGATTTAAAGTTAATAAATCAACCTTAGCTGTATTTTTAGATATACAAGGTGCATTTGACAATATTGATCATAATTATTTAATCCATGCTTTATATAAGTTAGGAGTCCCAGGTTCAATTTTGAAATGGATTTTCATGTTCTTGAATGGTCGGAGTACCTGGGTTAAGGCTGGGAAACAATTGTATGGACCTATGAAATCGCATAAAGGTACTCCACAAGGTTCTGTAATCTCACCCTTAATATTCATACTTAGTCTTATTAATTTTATGTCTATAATACCTATGCAGGTTAAGTATTTATTATATGCTGATGACTTAGTTATTTATGTACAATGTGGGAATGTTAAAGAAGGGGAACAAATTATGAATAAGGCCCTTCAACACATAGGTTCTGTATTAAGGAATAAATTGAAGCTAAAAATTAATGTTGATAAGAGTGCTACCATATTTTTCTCTAAAAATGGACCGCATAATCCACAAATTATCTATGACCATGCAGTTATTCCCAATTATGATTCTTTCAGATATCTTGGTTTGATGCCCATTTATCTTGGAAACCGCATATTGACTATCTTTGTAGAAAAGCTGAGTTAGTTTTAGAACTGAAGTTTGGTAAGTGTCTGATACCCACATTCAGTTCTAAAAGGTTATGGGCCTTTAGAATCCAAGATGGAGCTATCTAAAATTCAAATATCGAAACTTGATGGACATAACTGGGTACAATGGAGATATCGGATGGCAGCCCTTCTAAGAGGTTTTGATAGTCTGATTGACATTGTGGAAGGCAGAATAAAGAGGCCGGAAAGGCCTGCAAGTGGGGCTGGTAACTCGGCTGCTCAGGCTTTGGCTGTTTACGAAGACGACATTAAAAAGTTCAATAAATTAGATAGTACAGCTTTACTTCTAATTACAAACAATATTGCAGATGAAACATTGGATAAAATTTTAAGATTTTCGACGTCCAAGGAGGTCTGGGACGAGCTGCATAGATTGTATGAGGGCGTGAGTGAAGATCGTCTTTACGACCTATGTTTGCAGTTCTTTAGATACAGGAAGGATCCAAATGATGACATGGCTACCCACATATCAAAGTTGAAAAATATTTGGTTCAAGTTGAGACAAGAATTGATAAAAGAGGAAGAAGCTAAGGAACTTCCTGAGGTTTTATTAATTTGTAAGGTCTTGGACACACTACCGGAAAATTATTTTTCATTTAAATCAAGTTGGTTATTAATGTCGAAAAAGGATCGGACCGTCGAGAACATAACGACTCAATTGTGTGCACATGAAAAGGCGCTTGGTAGCAAGAGTAAAGACGATGAGTCTGCGTGTGATGCTCTTGCTGTAAAAACAGGCAAGAAGTTTACAAGAAAGGGGGATAGCGGATCTTCAGGGACTAGTAAAAAGGTAAGATGTTACAACTGTAAAGAAGTTGGTCACCTTAAGAAAAACTGTCCAAAGAGGAATGAATCTCATCAATTTGTTGAAAGCAACAAAGGTGTTAACATGGTGTTACTGTCAGTGAACTCCGCTGAATCTGGCAATGATCGTGAAAACTGGTATGTAGATAACGGTGCTACAAATCATGTTACGATGCGGGCAGATTTATATCAAGATTTTAAATATTTTGATGTGGACCACACTGTAACAACGGCTAATGGAGATGTGATTAAAGCTATTGGGCAAGGATCACTAAGCATTGAGGCTAAAGTTAACAAGAAGGTTGTTAAGTCAACACTGAGAGATGTATGGTATGTACCCCAAATAAGTAAAAATCTGTTTTCGGTTCTGTCAACACAGGATAGAAATCCAGGAAGTGTGTTCGAGTCGCAGGTCACTACGTGTAAAATGAAGATTGATGGAAAAATTATTGTTACGGGAAATAGAGAAAGGTATGGAGGTCTGTACAGGCTTAACTGTAGGATTGTACCCCCGTCTAAAGCAATTGTCAATGTAGTTCAGAAAGTAGATTTACTGCAACTCTATCATGAGCGGATGGGTCACCAAAATAAAAGGCATGTGAGAACTCTTGTCGAGAGGGAACTCGGTATAAAAACCCAGGAATCTGGAGAATTATGTGAAGGCTGTATATTTGGAAAGTCACACAGACTGAAGTTTGGCATTCGGGAAAAGGCCACTCAGCCTGGAGAACGGATACACACAGATGTGTGTGGACCATTCCCTCTGTCTGTATCCAAATATCGTTACTTCGTGCTGTTCAAGGATGAATTCACACGTTATAGATTTGTGTACTTTCTTCGTGAGAAATCGGAGGTACATGAGAAGCTCAAAGAAATGTTGGCGTCAGCTAAGGTTGCTGGTCATACGGTCAAAGAATTATTGAGTGATAATGGTGGTGAATTTGACAATCAGAGGGTACGGAAAGTTTTGAAGGATCTGGGTATAAAGCAAAGATTAGTGATGCCGTACACACCGGAACAAAATGGGTGTAGTGAACGGGAGAATCGCACCATTGTGGAGTCAGCGAGAGCTATGATGCATGCACATGAGGAATTGCCTCAGATATTGTGGGCTGAGTTGGTGAATACTGCTGTTTATATATTGAACAGGACAGGACCAACTTCAGTGGAACACAAGTCGCCATATGAGCTTTGGGTTGGTAAGAAACCACAAATAAAGCACTTGAGGATCATTGGATCATCTTGTTATGCGCATGTACCAAAGCAGACCAGAAAGAAGCTGCATAAGAAAGCAGTAAAGTGTATCCTTGTTGGGTATGACAATGATGATGGATACAGGCTTTGGAATAAAAATAATAACTCGCTGGTGAGGTCAAGGGACTTAACCTTCGACGAAAAACCTTTGGGTGCCGTGGCTACAGTAAAAGCTCCCACGGAAGCTGAAATTGAAGTTAATTTAGATCTGCCGCAAACGCATGGAATTCAAAAAGATACATTACCCCAAGTTGGTCAGAATGCAGAAAATTCAGGGAATAGTGGAACAATCGACAATAATGTCGTTCACAACAATGACAATGACGGTGTTGGTACTGAAACTGGTAGGGACACTGAGTTCATTGGTAGAGAAGAGACAGAGTTTGTTGGTAGAGAAGATGTTCCTACTGATGACATTGATGCATTTGATGATGCTAGGAGTGATGTCTCTAAACAGAGTTTTGAGTTAGGGGGGGACATAAGAGAAGAAAATGATGATGAAACTGAAATTCATGCCAGAGATGAAATTCCTGAACAGGAAATCATGGAACATGGTGGTCGGATTCTCAGGGATAGATCATTACTTTGCCCACCTGTGAAACTCAAAGACTATGTTTTGAACATGGCTAGCAGTGAATGTCTAGAACCTAGTTGTTACAGAGAAGCTATGAAAAGCTCTGAACGGAGACTTTGGGAAAAAGCTATGGACTGTGAAATAGATTCCTTGAAGGAGAACAAGACTTGGGTCCTAGTGTCTCTTCCAAAAAACAGGAAGGCTATACCTTGCAAGTGGGTGTACAAATTGAGAACGAATGCTGACGGTTCAGTAGACAAGTACAAAGCAAGACTTGTGATAAAGGGCTTTAGTCAAAAGAAAGGAATTGATTATGATCAAACCTTTAGTCCCGTGGCTAAGATGGCAACAGTCAGGAGTCTATTGGCTGTCGCTGCAAGTGAGAACATGTCGATGATGCAATTCGACGTTTCGACAGCTTTTCTGTATGGGTCACTTGAAGAAGAAATTTTTATGAAACAACCCGAAGGCTATGATGATGGTTCTGGTCGGGTATGTTTGTTAAAGAAGAGTCTTTATGGCTTATTTTTAAGGTGTACAATAAAGTATATATCAATCAATCAATCAATCAAGATGCTGGAATAGGCGGATTTTGGATTTTTTCAAAGAAGTTGGATTCAAAGTCAGTGACTCTGATCCATGTTTATTCATAAGGAAGACATCTGCTGGTGGTAAATTGATAGTTGCCCTATATGTTGATGATGGGTTAGTGGCCGCAACAACCAAGGACCTGATTGACGAGTTCATAGGACAAATGAGAAACAGATTCAAAATAACAACCAAGACAGCGTCGTATTTCCTTGGAATAGAAATTAAAAAAACTGATGTTGGAGTCAAGATATCACAGGAATCTTATGCAAAGAAAGTGATTAAAAAATTTGGAATGGAACAATGCAGACCAGTAATGACACCAATAGTGAAAGAGGATCAATCACAAGGCCAAGGACAGTCATGTGATGCGAGTTGCTTCTTGAAGAACTATAGACAAGTTGTTGGTGCTCTAGCATATCTGATGGTTGGGACTAGGCCAGATATTGCTTATGCAGTGAGTGTGGTCTCAAGAAGTTTGGAAAACCCTAATCATCAAGATTGCGTAAGAATCAAAAGAATTTTACGGTATCTACAATATGCTCCTGGAAAAGGAATATTGTACAGAAATAAATTCAAGAACGGCATTATCGAATGCTACAGTGATGCAGATCATGGTGGAGATTTAAATACTGGACGGTCAACCACCGGCGTTCTGTGCATGTATGCTGGAGGTGCCGTGTCGTGGATAAGCCAGCGACAGACAAGCGTCGCTATATCAACTACTGAAGCTGAAGTTGTAGCTGCCAGTGAAGGCGCTCGGGAATTAATTTGGCTATCGAGACTTATCGGAGCCTTGACCGAACTGAAGGGCCTGTCTATCCTTAGAGTGGATAATGAAGCTGCAATCAAGCTTGCCGAAAACCCAGAATACCATAAACGTACCAAACATATTCGGATCAGACACTTCTTTGTCCGAGAGATGGTAACTAGTGGAGAGCTGAATGTAAGCAAGGTCAGAACTGAGGATCAGCTTGCTGATACATTTACAAAGGCTTTAGCCAGACCAAGGCTACAGAAGCTTTTGAACTTAATAGGTCTTCATTGAGAGAAGATAATAAGGTTGCATATTTTATGTAAGCAATGTGCAACCTTATTAGTTAGGCCTAAATATTATGAAATCTTTGGTTGGTCTTAGTTGGGGTTCTGACCCCAAAATCTTAAAACTTCTTTATATTACTACTATTCGTAGTCGTTTTGATTATGGATGCACCTTTTACTATGATATTGACAGCTATCTATTGAGAAAATTAGATGTCTTACAGAATAAGGCTCTGCGTATAATTTGTGGAGCTATGATGTCATCACCTATAAATTCCTTAGAAGTAGAAACTGGGATTGTTCCTCTTGCTATTAGAAGATCTTATATCACTGACAAACATTCTTTGAAGTTAATTAGCCAAGATAATGTTATAATTTCTAAATTACTTGATGGGTTTGATGTTCCTAATAATAATAATGAAAGTATAAAAGTAGCTATTTCTCAAATTGAATCAATAACTTTTTTAAATTTCAATTTTCAAGATGTTATATTCTGGTCTAAACAACATCCTTATTATAGTGTTGACTTTGTCTGTACTTATATGAATATTCCTATACATGTAAACAAATATAATTCTAAAGATGAATTCTTAGAGTTTTTAAACACCAAAAATAACTTCATTAAAATTTATACTGATGCCTCTAAAACTTCAGAAAGAACTGCTTTTGCCTCTTTTGATCAAATCTACAACTATGGTGTTGTTTATAGATGTAATGACTATTTATCTGTTTTTTCTGCTGAAATGCTTGCTATTTTACATGCTCTGCAATATGTCCTTAAAAATTTCAGTAATTATACTCAGTCTTACTTTTTAATATTATGTGATTCAATGAGTGTGGTAAAAGCCCTCTGTAATAAAAATATAAACCTGTCTTCTCACTATACAATCTATAAAATAAGAAGTTTGGTATATGAGCTCTCTATCAAGAACCTGTTCATTGAATTTTGTTGGGTACCGAGTCATTCGGGTATACTTGGTAATGAATTAGTTGATAAACTTGCAAAATCTTCCTATTCTGTTATCTGTAATTGCTCTGTGTCATATACCGATTTGAATGATTATATCAAAGATTTAATGATTAAGCGCTGGGAGTTGTCACTTGCCCATACTCGGCAAGTAAAAGGCAAATGGTTAGCAGAAATAACTCCCAAACCATCAACATCTTCTTGGTTTGAAAAAAGCACGAAATTCCTTGATAGACAGTTAATTACCGCTATTTGTAGGTTAAGAATTGGACATTGTAAAATACCTTCTCATTTGTATAGATTAAAACTTACCGATAACGAATCTTGTATATATTGTAATTATGAAATTTGTGACCTGCAACATTTGTTCTTTGATTGTAAACAGTTTTCGGTTCAACGGTTATTGTTGATTTGTCAATGTCAGGACTTGCTAGGTAAATGTGACCTACCTACCTAAAAATATTTTTGATTTATTAAAGTTTCCTTTATTATATAACTCTATATTTCAATTTATCCAAAGCACTGTTGGATCTATATGAATTATAATTATTATTTGTATAGTTTTGTTATTTTTGTTGTCAGATTATTAAATTTTAAGTTAGCATAATTTATTTGTCTGCTGTGTTTATATCATTTGTGTGTGCTCTAAGTAGCTTAATTTATTAGTATAATTTAATTATCGTCGTCTAAAAGTGTTAACTCTAGATTGTAAATTGATTGTACTGTATCATTGTTGGGCTGATGGATTGCCAATGCCCGTATAATAAAAAAAAAAAAAAAATTTCTTTTTCCATAGAGATGGGGTGAAAACATACTATGGAGACAAGGAATATGCAAGTGAAAGTGATGTGGAAGTACTCCGTGATTCACAGTCCCAAGACTTGGAAGACCACTCTCATGTTCACATCTCTATCGACACTTCTTATAAAAACAAATGCGAGGTAAGTGAAAAAAATAATTCTTTATGTATTGATGTGATGATCTTTTTTGTTAGACTTCAAAGTAGAGATGGGTTGTAACAGGTTAAACACGATCAAGGGCGTCGCCAGCTTATGACAAAGGGGGGGGCAATGGTTGCCCCATATTATGGATGATAAAAAATATGAACGCCGAGAGTATATATGAAGCATTACACTTTGGAAGTCTTTGTCTCGATGACGATTTTTTTTTTCAAGTGGGAAATCATCAGAATGACTTCTCCCGCTCTTGGGCGGAGCGGGAGGGCGTGTCAGACTCTTACTGACTAAACCCCACCCCGTTCCTTCGTTGCCTTCGATCTGGGAGGACATGGGCTCACCTTACCGCCCAAGTGGGGTACACCTCTACCCTGTGCTCCACCGTGTCCTCCGGGCGGTACACACAGTGGCGACACCCGGGCGTCCTTTCGGATCGGATGAAGGAGTCATCCGATGCAGGAATCTCCCGAACTTACCGTGTCCGGTGAGGACCTGCGTCATACGGAACGAGACGACGCCGTGACTTCTTTACAACCACTCCTCAAAGAGGGGACTTACCGCCGCAATGACGGCGTGCCCAGCACTGGGTTGCGACAGTCGCAGTCGTCATGCCACCCTGATATCCCGCCGGAACTCTGTCCGCCATACCATGACTTCTCACGGCAGCGGAGTTTCGCCCCGGCGTGGCGTTGTATCTCCACGCGCAAATTGTACTTGTGCAATACCACCTTAAGTCCCAATTGCTGGATCCTGTCTACGACTGTCGCAACCCCGCGTGTCGCTATTTTGGCTGCCGCCTGGTACGACTCTCCCCGCGCCAGGACCAGCTTGTCATCTGCGTAGCAGACCTCGCTGACCCCGCCAGGGAGGCCGCCGCGCAGCACGTAGTCGTATCCGATTTTCCACAGGGGCGGTCCTAGTACCGATCCCTGCGGAACACCGCACGACATCTCTCGCCGTCTCCACTCTCCCTGGTGACCGGGGTAGATGATAAACCTATCCGACAGGTAGGCCTCAATTACGCGACTTAGGGAGGCAGGCACCTCATCGTGCCGAAGTGCCGCCTCGATGCTGCTCCTGGGACTTCATGGGAGGTGATAATTGAATCTAAGTATGGTATTACTAAAGATCAGCTAAATCCGGCTTGACTGGAAGCCGACCCCAATATAGTTGGGAAAAGGCTAGGCAGATGATGATGATGATGATGATGATGGTATTACTAAAGATCTCTTCCAGTATTCTGAAGGGCTTTCTTCCTAATTATTGTTTCTATAACGCTGTTTCCCTCGTAATACGCGGCATTGAAGTAATGTCCAACTCCAGTCCGAATTTCTCCGCAACAGCAGTAGCTTCCTTTATCATTTCTTGCAGTTTATAATATAGCAGCATAAGTATACTTTCTGGATTTATTAATAGTTAAGGAAGTCAATTGTTCGCACTTTAATCAAAAATTTTCGTCAATTGGTCGCTTTGCGGCTAGCTACATTTGATCTCTAGGGGGGGGCAGCTGCCCCCCCCTGCCCCCCCTTGGCGACGCCCTTGAACACGATATCTGTTATAACTGTTACTGTTACATAAATATAACAGATCCAAATACCTGTTAATAAATAACAGCCTGTTATTTTTGTACCGACGATAAAAACGTATTTAAATCTCAGTTGAATATCTTCTTTATTTAGTACTCTTTAAAGCCGAAAAGCGTATAGAAAATAGACAATTTTGAAAGTACAATACACGAAAGTGTTGACTTTCGTTCTAGATAATGAAATAAGAAAAATTCAAATTTTCAAATTCAACATTTTAAATATGCCTACAAACCAATAAGCTAAATAACTTTCAATTGAAAGTCAGCTTTATTACTATAGAATAAAAGTCGTAAATACTTAAAATATTTTACAACCACTCCCATCAAATGTCAAACCAAAGATAATAAGGGAGTCCTAACACAATCAATATTATTGTTTGTGGTTGCCGTGCAAATCTAAAAAAAACATTATTATTTATATAATATTATTTTGTCAAAACTTACCAATTTTGGGCAAATTACTTATACTCTTATTAGATTTATTTATTGGCTAGCCAAAAAATTAAAATCGTAAAACTCAAATTTTTTAAATCAAAGAATTAGTTAAATTATAGATAAATTCGATCAAAATTTAACTTTTTTTAAGTATTCAATTCTTTATTGCGTTCGCGTTGCGTGTTGTTGGCTGGTCTAAAACAATTTACTATTTAATATGGACTTATTATTTTTAGACTAAATATGAAATTGCCATGGAGAAAATAAAATAAACTAATGTATTTTTTATAATGGTCACTGGTCAGTAACAGGCCATTTATCAGGTAAATACAACTAAATTTAGAAGTCACTTTTTCCTTACTATTTGTTCTTGCAAGACCACCGACTATATTTTAGGACTAACAAATACTAACTGCTTCTCTTTTTAGCGTCGTTTAATCGCTTTAGTAAGAGTGAGAAGTAAACATGTTCCAAAATAAATAATAGGTGTGTCTCTTTTCGCAAAGGTAATTCGTTAATGAGGAAAAGAAAGATTGAATACGTATGTGCAACGAAGTAACAGCCGTACGTAGTAACCTAGGGTAACAAGTAACAACTAACAGTCTGTTTGTGCTAGTACAATGAATAACAGTAACAGCCGCGGTAACAGTGTTTGAGGATCTATTATTAAATTAACAGATAAAATATGTTGGTAGTAACAATTTTATTGTTATTTGTTATTTGTAAATATCTGTTACTTTTATCTGTTACGATAAATATGCCTCACTCCTACTTCAAAGTACCTGTATTCTATAATAGATATTCTGTTCTTGTCATGCTCTATGAAACTCTTTACCTCTATCACAACAGGAATTACTCCTGTATTGCTGGTACATTCACAAGATGGTCAGATGTCAATTTCTTTTTTGTTTATCTCTTCAAGCTTCAATTCATGAATCCCCGAGCTGTAAACGGTGACCGCGTTGTTATTGTCTTACTATTGTGTCTCGTTTTGCGGGTATCTGATAGGTTAAGGTGACTTTCTACCAAGTTTGAGTGTTGTTTGATGCTCAAAAGAAATATAACAGTATTTAAATTCTTGCTATTTTATAAAAAGATTGTCTTTATTAGATCTAAAGTACAGGTTGCAAGTGCTTTAATTTCAATACAACAAATTATCCAAATAAATAAAAATATTTTATATTATGCTTCAAATATACTTACAGTTTTCCATTATTCCCTTATTTCCTAGAGAGATGAAGGTGCAAGCTGCTACTGCAGTGCATCCCACACAGACAACTGTTGTTCCACCGATGAACATGATGCAGTCCACACTCATGGTACTGTCTCCCATGCCTTACAGCCAAGCGACAGTGGTCGTTGATTGTACAGCTAATTCAACCAATGTACAACCTTTGAATAATGGTGATTTGAATTAGAAAAGCTGTGATGGTGATGATGAGCCACCTGAGGAGACTCCTGTGGTGTTGAAAAGAAGGTAAGATATTGTTATGTTACTTGATTATTTTTTCAGGGCTTTCGTTTTTGTGGTTAAAACCAGGGATGTTATAGAAATGAAGTTTGAGAAATATTTAGGAAAGGGGTTTTTTTTCTAATTATTTAGGAATAATAATTATTATATTATACCTGTTTCGGATACGGTTACAGTCTTACGGAATATGATTTTTTTCGGATTGTTTACTCGCTAGATTTGGATAGTTTTGGTTACGGATATTAGTATTTTATTTCTAGCCTAGATTATCATTTGGTTGGCCAGTAAAAGAAAACAAACAAAAACCTGTTTATCGATTATTCGTTACGACTACGAATATTTTCTTTATTTCGGATACGGCTATCCGAAATAAAAATGGCTAAAACCACCCACATGAACCGTACATTTTTATGGGATGAAAATTTTCCTACAGCTTTCGGCGACATTTCTTAGAGCTTTCACTGCAAGTAAAAGATTTTTTTTATAAAAAGTTCTTTGCCCCGTACTAGAATGGTTTCAAAATACATATTTGCAAGATTTGCTCAATGCAAACTTACAAATATAGCAAGTTAAATAAAGAGAGGTTGTGGAGAAGCCATCAAAGAAAAAATTTGGTATAATTTTGACTTTTGTAACGATATTTTATCAAAATCTAGATTCTAGAACATCGAAAATAATGTTTGCTTTGAGTATTGAAACGTTGATAGTATCTAGAATTTTAGCAAATACCTAACACAGGTCATCAGGGGTCTACTCCGAGGTTTGATGCTTTATTCCGATAGATTTTGGGACGCTGACAACAGGAAGAACAAATAAAAATATTGCATCAGGTCCAGATTTGTACCTTTATTTTATAGTGGCTACTGCCGGCGGTGTCTCGCCCGCGTGAAAGTAGATAATTATCCCAAGGGGACATAATCCCGGTAAAAAGTATCCAGGTCGTGGTCTTCCCGTGTGCCAAATTTCATCCAAATCTGTTTAACAGTTCGAGCATGAAGAAGTAACAAACATACAAGTTACACAAACCAGCACAAACCTTCGCCTTTATAATATTAGTGTTATAATATTATTGAATTACATAATTCTACAAAACCATTAATGACCTGAGCGTCATTAATGGTTTTGTAGAAATACGTAATTCAGCTAATCACCTGCATTCATGACTCAAAAACATTTTGCCTAGTTACCCAAAACAAATATGTAGGTATTTTGGTAATGAGTTCGTAATTAAGATTATGTTGTGAGTCCTTTTATGCAATAACAAAAGTCACGATGGCTACCTAATTATTGAAAAAGGAGCTAATTATCTTCATTTAAATTCTATCGCCTGAGTCTCAATAATGATTTTGTAGAATATATCTAATTTAGTTAATCATCTGCAATGCGTAAATAAAAATTTTACCTTATCCATTAGCAATACACCTTAACTAAATAGGTGTTTTACTAATGAGGTCGTTATCAGGACGAAGTTGTGAATTTGTGTAATTTTTTTTTTATATCACACAATAAATATCTATTTCATCGTCATCTTCTACCTAGCCTTTTGCCAACTAAATTGGGGTTGGCTTTAAGTCAAGCCGGATTTAGCTGAATGAATACCAGTATTAAAGGTCAAAATAACTGCTACATGTTATCTTACCTAGCCCTAATTCTCGGAAATGAATGAACCGATTACATATTATTACACTTACGTGGGACACAACCTACTTGGGTCTAAAAAGTTATAAAGAAAACTTAAAACTGTACATTTTTATAAAGAAAACTAAAAACTTCTCTACACTATTTTTTCTAACTTGCTTTTTAGATCTAGATACGAGTACAGTACGGCCATTATAAGTTAGCGAGTCTGTTTTAAAACCTTGATCTTTGTACGAGTTTTCAAACGCTAAAATTCGCAGAGCTTAACTTCAGACTCGCCAACTTATAACGACCGTACTGTACCTACGTGCTTTTGCTCTTCCAAGTTCCTGGTGATGAGAAAGTTGGTAGATTTTAATAATCAATCCTTTGAGTATTTAAACCGTTGTAAGTAGGTGTGGGATTCAGGTTTTTGTTCGCGTTAAACAGTCAAACATTAAATAAAATAGACCAGAAAGAAATAAAAGTCAAAGGACCATGGGGGATTTTGTATGAACCCCGTCCCCACCCTTCAACAGTCATGGGATGTGTCTTGATTTGTTCACTAGGACCCAGAAAAGTCTAAAGTACCTGTGTTAGTTTCAAAATCAATTGGGTTTATTTAAAAAAAACACCAAAAAATATATTTTATTTTTCAACTAAAATAATTTTTTTCTTCAAACAAAAAGCATATTTTCACGTAAACAAATGACGATTCTATACAAAAAAAATATATTTGGTTCTCAAAGGAACATCTTTGAGTAATCTCAAAGATTTTCACTCAAAGAGTTTTTACTGCGTTACGTTACTGAATTTATACTGCAACAAAATGCACTAGGTGTTCATTCTAGATAGCTCTCGGTAAAACCTCTTTTAAAAGATTTCTAACTTAGGTTAGGTTGGAAAAACTCTTTTTTTCTCTTGACTCCTGGAGCAGATTTTGAAACGCTTCGGTTTTCTGATTAGTATTGGCCTGAGGAACAAAATGCACTAGGTGTTCATTCTGGGCAGCACTTGGTCGAAGTTCCCTTAAAAGATTTCTAACTTAGGTTAGGTTAGGTTGGAAAAACTCTTTTTTCTCTCTTGACTCCTGGAGCAGATTTTGGAACGCTTCGGTTTTCTGATTAGTATTGGCCTGAGGAACAAAATGCACCAGGTGTTCATTCTGGGCAGCACTTGGTGCAACTTCCATACAATGATACAAAGACTGGCAATGTCCTTACACTTGTTTCAATTCTGTTGGATGGTAGGTACGTTTCCTTTAATTGAAAACATTATTATGATCGCCATATTCTAACCCTATTTATTGCACACTAAGGAAATGTGTACATAAAAGAGAAAAAATATATAAAAAACAATATATTATAAAACCCTATAAAACCTAAACCCCACGCATTTGACATATGTCACCATAGTAAAAAGTTCTCTATTCTAGTAGATCTTTCAAATGACACGTGTTTCGAATCTGTTGGTTGGTGGGGATGTTTCTTCCCATGGTCCTTTTCTATTTGTATTTTGATCTTATTTATTTATTTATAATTTTTAAATTCTTATAAGTATCCATAATCGAAACTATTCCAAACCGCTATAATACTATTTCTATATCCGTATCTATATCCGAAAAATCACATCCACAACATCCCTGATTTTTATGATTCGTCTGGTAAACAGGTAACAAAATAAACGGAACATAGCATCTTGGTACAAAAAATGCAAAATATGTGGTACAGTTGTTGTAGCCCCAAATTCTGTCGGTACGTGGTTGCATTTCAAGAAGACTCATCCGGAATTGAACGAGAGTCTTGTACCTCAGGTACCACAGCCAAGAGTACAGAAACTAGGTGATACTCAGGCACCTACATCATCAGGAAATGTAGACCAAAAGCGTCAGCGTAAGAGAGTGCTGCGAAAATCTAGGAAGACTTTGCGACAGCCGAAACGCAATAGTTGTGTTGCAGTAGAACTTATTGAATTGATTGTCTTAGGTACCTATTGTCTTATTATTAATTTAAATCTTAATAAGTCTACTGAATAATTTGAAAGGGAATCTTTTGTCTTGATAAGTGAAGGCTAGAAACGCTACTAAAATGCGAAATGTTACTAAAAGAATTATTATTATCAATACACATGATGTGAATAACAGAGAAGGGAGGGCAAAGAAAAGATGGATATATTGTGTGAGGAGTGATATGAAGTAGAAGGAAGGTAGTACCTACCTAGTCAGTGATAGGGCGACGGCTGATAGAACTAAACTATGTTGCTTCGACCCCAAGGTCCCCTTGTAACTTTGGACAAGGGTAGGAAGAAGATGATAAATCTTAATAAACCCTTTAACTTGATAATTTTATTTCTGCTAATCCTTTTGTAACTTCAGTATAATTATAATAATATTTATCCAAAATGGGTACCTACGTATGTGGGCTCCTGGATATTAGATTAGTAGCAGAGATTTGTGACAAAACCTCTGCTAGGTACTAATAATTACAATGAATAGTCGACACTTTTGCATTGAAAATCCCTACTTTACATCTGATACTGAGAGTAACAGAGGTAGATCCCTGCCTACTGAGGTGCCATAAACTCAAGAGTTAGATTGATACCTACAATCCATTCACGATAAGATTAGACATCTAAACAAACCTCTCAATAACTTAACGTTTGAATCCCCAACCGGTCCTATGAGACCGCGCTGTTATTGTTTTACTATTATGTCTCGTTTAGCGGGTATCTGAGTAATTAAGTAAGGCTAATTAATAATTTTGTAGGAATATGACAAAATAATCGATAATTAAAAAAAATAATTATGTTTTCTATAAAAATCGATTTATTTGGCTGAGTGTCGATTTATTTTTATTGAGCAGCGGTTACGCCCGTGTTAGATTCAACATTATGTATGACGTAATTAAATCATGAATAAGTATTCATTTTTCACTGTATTTTTTAGTTGTATTTTATACATTGGTAACATTTGTGTAGCTTGAAACTAATATTGAAGTACCTACCAAGAATAATAAAATTATTGTTGTGTTTACAAGTATAAAACGATAAACCTATAAAAAGCCCTATTGATGATAATCCTATAAATTTATTATGAAGTAATTATTAATGATCTTTGGAACGAGTCTTGTATTTTATATTGCTACTTTAATGTAATAAGTACTCTGAATCAATAATTGATTTTGTGACAATCTGAGATTTGTAGAAGGTAGCGGGATATTGTATGGATTTGTAGAAGGTGACGTTTAAGTGTCAACCTGTCAACCCACAGGTCGACACTTTACTATAAAAACGATGTAATTCCTATGAAATGCCCTTACTTCTTATCCAGCAATAGACCATTACAGCTCACGTAAGTTGAATAATATTATATCGATTCTGTGTATGTGTCATACTGTGACTTTTGTCTCTATGTTATTTTGACAAACTATAATTAATGATATTGTAAAATGTGTATATAATAATTCTATAAATAAGCTACCGTGGAGTTTCTTGCTTGTTCTTCTCCACGAGACAAGTTTTGAACAAGCAGCTAGTTATTCGACTAATTGACAAGCCTTTTTTAAACAAAGACTTGTCTTGTCTTTCTGTGCGTTTCTTCATAAAACCCTTTCCTTACACACCAGTCATAGGAACACAGTAGTAGGAATTTTGACACACAGTATAGCATAGCATCAGCCTTATAATATTCCCACTGCTGGGACTCAGGCCTTCTCTCTAGGAGAGGAAAATGCTACACAGTAAATAATAGTTATCCATCTTGACATTTGAACAACATGTGGGTAGATATATATATATCCATACAGTTACCTCCTGATTCTAACACCCGCGTGAAAGTATGTCGCGAAAGCCTATGTCACTAATAAGGGCCTCTTTCACCACCCTCAAGTAAAGTGCTGAGTAGGCTAATCGTCAGATAAAGTCACCCGTAACTTCATTTCGCGTTTCACCATGTTCGAGTAGCACTAATCATAAGATTAACTAACCCGTAACTTACTTGCTACGTGGTCTGCCAATTAGGGTGTTTACTTGACAGTTCATTTGAATAATTCGATGGTTTAGAGTGAAAACGGCGTATCTGCAATTTTTGGTAATTTTATTTAATTATATTTTTGGAAACAAAAAAATTTGATTGGTTGTTTGTAACGCCCGCCGTCTAGCGTGTTAAATGCATATCGTTCTCAAGTCAGTTTAGTGTCATAACATCGCCATAGCGCGTGAAAACTGGTTGGAAAAAATGAATAACAAGGTATTGTATATTATATTTATATTGTATTGTAATGTATTTCAAACCCTTATTACGGGTTTGAAATACATAAATATTTTAAAACATTTGGATCCTACACGTAGATATATATTAGAATTCATTGATAATAAAGATCGAATTTAGTGTTTTGGGCCTCCTGACAAGTTACGTATTTTGCAGTTACGAGGTTTTCACTCTAAGGCCAGGCGCGCACTAGCGGCCAGCGGCCACAGGTGCGCCAGCTCTATGGCGGCTTCATACTAATGTGTGTATCTCGATGGCCGCCGCGTCCTGGCCGCTGGCCGCTGGCTGCTAGTGCGCTATGGGGCTAAGCCATCGACGTAATTGACGTGAACGAATGTGGCGAATGATTTATTATGTCATTCGCTTAACCAGTGAGTAGTTACTCGAAGCTTTGTATTCGCTTGTGAAATTGATAGAGGATACTCATAACCTTTACTTGCTAGATAACTTTATTGGGGAAGTAACTAATCAACACTTTACTCGGAGATGGTGAACGAGGCCCTTAGGGTTAAAGTAGCATACTACTAAGTATATAAATATGTAGGTACTAATATAATTTTTAAAATTAGTATAATGGATTTTAAATGTAAGTATATCAACATATTATATCCTACTTCTTTTTGAAATCGGTTAACAATACAAATTTTAAAATAAAGATTTGTCTTCCTTGTATAGATATTTAAATCACCGATAAAGTGATTAATTTCCTACGAATATTTTTCCTACAACATTTGGATAATTACCAACAGTTGTATGAATTATAATTAACACTAATGATAATTATTAACATCTTTCAAGCCGTTGACTTGTATTTTAGTTAATCTTTCGAGTACCGTAATTAGAGACATAATAGAAAGACAATAGGTGTAGGACGCCGGGCGTCCGCTCAACAGATAAGCAGGTACTTTTTTTGGAACAACAGGGTAAAAACAATTTTTCTACGTAAATCAATAATTCCTAGAAAATTTTTACCTAAGAATTCTTCTTCCTACCCTTATATAGTTGTTGTCGTATTAGTTGGGGTCTGCGCAACACGTTTTTTTCTTTACGATGTTACCTAAGAATAAGAGATTTGTTAAAAAGAGAAACGATTTTTAAGGAATTGTTTTTCTTCATTGTCACATCTGAATAGCATTTTGAACAGCTCTATAGCTCTCAGAGATCCAGGTCGTGTATTTCAAGTAAATATTCCAACAACATACCCTTGCTATGGGACTTACAACCTGCGAGAGTTATTCACTCCGCTCTGTTACATTCGAATTTCTGGTTTCAAGGCATGCCGGTTTCCTCACAAGGTTTTCCTTCTCCGTTTCGAGAGAAGTGATGATTAACAGTAACATAAAGAAATTAAAAATCAAATTAAACTCTGTTACAGCCATGAACTCAAAGAAGCCGACGAAGACATAGAACACCTTCCAAATGATGGGCTTCTGCGTGCACCCTGAGAAGCTGCCCAAGGGCGAGCTGATCTACCGCAAGAGGCCAGCCCGGCTGCGGCCTCCGAAGTTCAGGAAGAACTTCAGCAGCAAGACTTACTTCGATGATGATGGGAACCCTTATACTTTGGGACAGGTGAGTTAAGCTGTGGGCATGCACTTCTTTCATTTATTTGTTACTACTGACCATCCGATGGATGCGAGACGCACAGGAGTGCTATTCTCTAGCAGCCGAACCCAATAATCTATCTATCACATACTAGCTTTAGCCCGCAGCTTCGCCCGCGTACATAAAATATAGCCTATGCCACTCAGGAATACAGCAGCTTTCTATTGGTGTAAAAATTTTGGCGGTCGGACCAGTACTTCCACAGATTAATTCATACAAACAAAAACACAAACTTTACCTCTTTATTATATTAGTATAGATAAGCTCACCTTAAGCTCAGTTAAGCTCGCCTTTGTACATGCATTGTCAAAATCACTGTACTTAATTATAAGTTTTTATGACAATAAAGAATTAAGAAACAATAGAAAACATGTATAATTTTTGTATTGTATCATTTGTTTTACTATCTCTAGTAAGCCAAAGCTGGAGATAGATAAGTTATTGGGTTCGGCCGTAAGAAAACAGACTTGCGCGCAGCGCTGCCGGCGGCGAGGCTGTTTTCTTAGAATTAGAATAGCTTCTCACAGTTTAGCGAATACTGATTTGGAGTTCGTCGCTGTTGTTTAAGGCTGTTAAGGCTGGTTTTCTTAGAGGACTCCAGGAGTGCTATCCTCTAAACAAACAGACTTGTGCACAGCGCTGCCGGCGGCGAGGCTGTTTTCTTAGAGAATAGCACTCGAGGTCCGGACGTTGTGGCGACGCTTGGGGGAGAATTATTCCGATCTGTCACCCCGGTTTGTTCCCTTAAGGGTACAGATCGGAAAAAACGTTTGATCTGTCCCCCTGTTAGCAATGAGGGAACAGTTCGAAGTTTATTCACTCCTTAACGGTTTCATCTGTCCCCCTATTACTGATATAGAGACAGATGAAACTTTTTATTCCTGTTTGTCCTCCGTAGAATTTAAATTAATTCTTAAAAGTAATTCTACACGTTATAAGCTTACTTTCAAGAATTGAAACATAAAATATAGCCTATATTTTATGTACGCGGGCGAAGCTGTGGGCTAAAGCTAGTATGTGATAGATAGATTATTGGGTTCGGTTGCTAGAGAAGGTTATCATATTATTATATTCATCAGTTAGCTTTACAGCTAGCTGATGAATAAATACAACAATTGTAAACACACATTGTATTGCACTCATGTGCTTTGTTCCTAGCTGCGAGCTGCGGCGTGAGTCATTGTTCTTAAACCTTTGTAGATGACCGACAAACGAATTCTTCAATAATAGATTTTGTTTTCTCCCACACTTACCGGGAAATGCGAAATTTTTAAGGCTGTAGGTACCTACCCAAAAACAAACAATGCATTGTTTTTCAAAGTCAAAGCGTTTATTGCAAACTGAGTGTATAATGTACGAATGTACACTGTACAATGTTGCTATTATATTATGTTACTACTTATGACTTACCCTGCCTTAAACAGGCATTGCTATTCATTCATCCTAATGATCCTTCATGCATTACTAGGAAATGTGTGTTTGTGTGTGAAATGTGTGTATGCGTGTGTGTGTGATCGCGATAGATGTCAGTTACCAAACAGTTAAAAAACAATGTGACCCTCTCTAACCTCTCTAACTTTTGAGCCGTAAGTTTAGAAAATATGAAAATAATCTGGAAAGTGGAGCTTTATAAAGACTTCCTAGGAAAATTATTTTGAACTTGATGGGACGAACAGTTTTTGAAAAGTTGGGGACACTTATTGTGCGCGTGGCCCGACACGCTCTTGGCCGGTTTTGGACTTAAAATGTGAATAAAATGTAGGAGGTTCAATGACCGTTATTCTATGTTTATCTGGCACCTACCTTAAAACGTCCATGCAAAATAAAGAATAGTAAAAATAAAGATATTTTGTGACATACGATGGATACGAGAGCAACAAGACCGGTCGTTGTGGCGACGCTTGGTTTAGACCTATGCCCACCTGTGGACGTCTTTCGTCTGAAATGATGATGGTGATTCTATTTTTATTTCATCCTATCCAGTCCAAAGACTCTCAAGACGAAAGAGAAATGCAGACAGACGATGATGGCACAGAAGTAAAGTCAGATACGGAGCGGGCCGAATATGTGCCCTCAGGGACCCTGCAGACCCACCCTCTGGCTTCCCAAGACACCAGCCTGGATGACGACAGCATCAGGCTGGCTGAAGCGGCTGCCGTTCCTCTGCCTTGCGATGCTGAGGACTCCAATGATGAGGAGCATAGGGAGGGAAAAGCTGAGGATGGAGAAAGTACAGGTAAAGTTCTGTTTTTGTCTAAGTTACGGATGCAAGTAAAATTTAGATTAGTGTTATTCTTTCTACTGTACTTAAATCTTTTATGATGTAGAAAGTAAATAAATATGACAAGTCACTGGAATAACACCCCCTTATAAGTCCTCCATTTGGAAAACTAAGTTACAATAACAAAAAAGTACTTACGTGTACACACATAATAATGATGTGTGTACGTGCGAGTACTCACAACCCCATAGCACATATAACTTTGTTTACACACCAAATCGCCTTCGCTAATTAAAAAGATTGGAAAAGTCGCAATTTGCGAGTATTCCTACTAATATTAAATACATTCTCAAATTAATACTAATATTTCACACAGTTCAAATCTTCGTAGAGTAATTACCAAAATATTATTCAACTATAAGTAGGAAGTTAGATAATTATTTTAAGGTGTGCAATAAATAAATAATATTTACGATCATTTCACACATTACTCATTGTCAATCGATAACAATTAAGAAAGTACCTGATTAGTGCAACCTTTCACCAGGTACACGAATTACTATCCCTAATGAACAATGACCCATGTTTTGTATAAAAGGGGTCATTAGGATTGAAGGGAATCAGTCTGGGTTAAGGAACCGAAGTGGTATCACCTCTGAAGTTCCTTCCTAAGTAAAAATGAGCGTATACAAAGTGAATTTGTGTAAACGTGAAAGGAGGCCCAAACGGTATTCCAAATTGGACGACTTCGATCTATCGGGCATGCCCGAAGAATTGAAAGAAGATCCCAAGATGTACAAGTACTGGAAGAAACGGTACTCGCTGTTTCACAAGTAAGTTTTTAAATTGCATTTACTTAAGTTATACCTTTAGTCCTTCAGATTTCAATGTACTCTGCCTTTTCCCTCTGCTATTTGAAAATTTTAAATCGCGCCCTTATACATATATGATCCGTGGTAGCTTTACTGTAATAAGTGACAGATTTTTTTATTTAAATCGCCACTCACAGTAACTGACCATCCACATTTTATTTTGAGTTTGTCCTATCTTCCCAAAGGTTAAAAAGGTTGTCCACTATAGTATCCATACAAAACCAGGGCTGCGGAATTGATCTAAAGAGTTACCGCGGCCCCGGAACACAAAGGACAATTGTAAAAAGTCTGGCACTCTTTCTTGGTCTGATTGGAGTATCGAATGTATTTGATATAGTCCGTCTAATGAAAGCGCGTCCAAAAACAACTACACCAACAATTCAGCATGTCAATAGTATCAATCTTTACGCCGCCTAAAATGTTTAATGCTATGTTTAAACTTCTTAATCAATCTCAACAGGCTTTTGCCCTTCTCCCAACAGATTTGACGAAGGCATTCAGCTGGACCGTGAGAGTTGGTTCAGTGTGACTCCAGAGAAAGTGGCGCGGCACATCGCCAACGAATACGTTTGCGATGTAGTATTGGACGCCTTCTGCGGCGCTGGCGGCAACACTATACAGTTCGCGCATACTAGCAAGAAAGGTGAGACATTTTGACTAAGCGACAGCGCAATAAGTATATTTATTTTCTCAAAAAAATATAGATTCTCTTGGACCTGACCGAAACACGGTGCTTCGGCCGAAATTTCGCGTGTTTCCTATCACGGTTTCGAAATTCTGAATGAACGAAAATGTTCCGACGTTTCGAATGTCGTTAAAATTCGTAATGTTCCGAAATAGAAAAAAATGTCTTGACAGACATATTATTCCGAAGTTTAACGTGAAACTGTAAAGGCGAAAGAGAACAGACGTCCTGAGTCTTATTAGGTTCTTCTCGAATCAATAGTTTTCCTTCCCTTAAAGTTTTTTGTGAGCCGATATTTTACTTTGCGAAGTGGAAGTCAGCGCTCAAGATATATTAGTATCTGTATCTATAGTTAAAGTATTTTTGTGAGTAATCAATTGAATATGTTCGTGAACAGTGATAGCCGTAGACATCGACCCGCAAAAGATAGCGATGGCTCGCCACAACGCTCGCACGTACGGCGTGGCCGAGCGCATCGACTTCATAGTGGGAGACTTCTTCAAGCTGGCGCCCACTCTCAAGGCGGACATGGTGTTCCTCAGCCCGCCCTGGGGAGGTCCTGACTATAGTGATGTGAGTATTACGAGCCAGTGCGAGCATGCTTACCTTATAATGAGGCTGTTCTAAAATGACGCACCTGTCAAAACGCTTATGTACACTCTGCATGTCACCACTGCTCTCAAAATGGAGGATAAGATGAATTTTGCCGAAAGCCGCGAAAGGTGCGTCTTCCGGTACGTGATTGCAATTCCGAGACGCACAGGAGCGTTCATTGTGGTGACACATGTGGGAGGCCTATGTCCAACTGTGGGCGTCTTTGACAGAAATGATGATGTTGAAATAAAATTGTATTTTTAATGTATTTTTGTGACTAAAGTCTGCATTAGTAATCCAAGTGAATCAATGCGGTACAATAAAGCTAATATCTTATGTCTAAACATTTGCTTGTTTTTCTACAGAAGCACGAGTACGACTTGGAAACGATGCTGGAACCTAAGCCGGCGTCTGAACTGATGAGGGTGGCGAGAACTATATCACCGAACATCACCTTCTACCTGCCTAGGAACTCGAGGCTGGATCAGGTAACAATACTGTCTGTAATATTTCAAGTTATAGGCCATTGGCTTCTTAGGGTTTTGCCTTTTCTGTATTATCATCTTAATTACAAGCATTTTTGTATAAAACTTTTAGAAGATTTCAGCAAATAATAATATGTTGTTATCTCAACTTGTGTCCCACACCGGGTTTGCACGGGTACACTCCGTGTGTCAATCATCCACACACACGCGGATACCATGGCCACCAGTACAACATTCTACACCCCCCAATGGTGGAATTTTTCATCGGCTTTTCTCTATTTTTTTGTAATCTGTGCTTGTTTATAAATTTCATTGAAATCTGTTTGAGCTGTTTAGCTTAAAGTTTTCAGGCTTGAATCTGTTTAGATTCAAGCCTGAAAACTTAAGTAATCAATACATAATAAACAATCACAAGCCTTTATAATATTAGTGTGCTAAAGATAAGATTTCATTTACAAGTTGTATAAAAGCAAACATCAGTGAACTTACTTAAATTTCATTTCATCTAATCATTTTTCTCTATTGTTTCAGGTTATGTCTGTAGCGAAGGAAGTGGGCCTCGCAGTAGAGATCGAGCAAAACTTTCTCGACAAACGATTCGTCGCTATAACAGCTTACTTCTACGAAGACCATCGTTGAATCATTCAACGATGGTCTTCGTAGAAGACAACAATCAATTGTGTGTTGATGAGGAGCTCGTGGCTAGATAATAACAGCCGCACAGGTCGATCTTCAAGGTTTGCCTGCAACGCTTGCCTAGGTTGGTCTGTGGATGGGTGACCATCTTAACATAACGAGTTTCCTCCGTGCCTCGGAAAGCACGTTAAGCCGTTGGTCCCGGCTGTCATTTGGAGATCTTTGGCAGTCGTTACGGATAGTCAGAAGCCAGTAAATCTGACTCCAGTCTTGCCATGAAGTACCGTGTTACCCCAGTTAATGGGTTGTGGAGGTCTGGTAGGCAGCCGCTCCTCGTAAAATACTGGTATTCAGCTAAATCCGGCTTGACTGGAAGCCGACCCCAATATAGTTGGGAAAAGGCTAGGCAGATGATGATGATGATGATGAGATGTTTTCTATATGTTTATATTTTGTAAGCCTGCTGAGGTTCGAAACTATTCGGAGCTCAAACTTTGTAATTTTCTTTATCTCTATTTTATCTCTGTAAATATTTGTTAATAATAAAAACAATATGATAATACGTATGACTTGTTTTTGTTAAAAGGTATTGTAACAACACCTAAGAATCCTACTAATCATCTTCCTGCCCTTGCGCCGTTTTATTTGGGGTTAGCGCAATATGTTCTTTTCTTCCATTCTATCTTGTCACTCGTCACGCTATCACTAACTCCCTTTTCTTCCATATCACTTCTCACACAATCAATCGATCTTTTCTTTGGCCTCCCTCTCCCTCAGTCTCCAACCATCCACATCCTAAGAATTCTACTAAGATAACATATGTTTGGTAATCATAATCAATCACACCAACAGTTGCTTGGGTTGACGAAAGAGAACCCCAGGACCCTGAAATTAGGGCCAAAAAGAACAGGTGTGAGTTTTAGTCCGTATGACACGCCCTCCCGCTTCGCCCAGAGCAGGAGAAGTAATTTTGATGTCCCACCTACAGTTCAAAATGGGTTATGGGACATCTCGCCCAATCAAAAACTCGCCTGTGGGCCAAATGTCAACTTCTTAAAATGTGCATGGGTAGATACGCCCGGACGAGTCTAGTAAAATGGGCCAGATGTCTCCTCTTAAAAAGTAAAGGGATATTTCGGCGAAATCGTATAATTATTATTAAGGCGGGCGCGACGTTAGAATTATCCATACAAACGTAATACCAAAATCATTTGCAATTTAAGCATATTTACACCATAATATATGATGTTATTCGGATTCAGACAATAATTATCTAGGTTCCTACATCGTCTTTTTGTTGAAAAACTTACCCCAAACGAAAATTAAGCGAATTTAAATTTGCACATTTTCACAGCGAAAATGTCATGTTTTTATTTTGTTTTTTCTATATTATAAACAACAATATTTCAAAATATCTTTTCGTAGGAACACAGATATTATTATCAAGTTATAAATACTCGAAACAATAATGGAAATACATTAATTTTTCATTCATCATTTTTGGTATTACGGAACCTCTCCCAAATTTCCAATAGTTTGTATTGCTATCACAGCAAGCAACTGTCAGTGTGCGGATGATGACTTTACTCCAGTCGGTGTGTCCAAGAATTGTTTAAACTATCTGGATTGCTTCCATCAACCTCAAAAACGTGTTTTATTTCGTCTCAACTCGAGATAGCGCGCGGTCTCCGCAGGCCTCTTAAATAGCCAATAAATCTGCTAATCATAGTATCAAATGACAAAATCTGAATCGAAAAAGACATTGCCAAAATATGATAAAATCTGAATCATGATTTCCTGATCTATTTTTAATGTTGCTACAGATATTTTAACTTTAACATTAAATTTAAAGGGTGCCCAATATTAAATTACTTTGATCGTTGACTATAATCTGAATATGACTTGTAATTGTTATTTAGTTTGTTTTTAGTCCGGTCAAAATAGACTAATTAATTGGGGTGAGGTTACAATAATTCGCACTTGGCTGAAAATTGGTAGGATTGTTCAATACACTATTATAAAGGAACTGTGAAAAGTCCTCATCGATCCGGCACGTGCAAAAAATATACACTCGGTCAAAGGTCACCAAAATGGGTTTTTCGCGTTATTAAGCAAAATGGTAAGTTTTATCATAAAATTAGCTCAGACAAAAATTGTAGATCAGACAATTATCTATAAAAATGTCTAAATACTTTTTTCCTAAGAGCCACCGTTTTTGAGATATAACGATTCAAAATATTAAAAGAGTTGTAATGGATACGAAATTATTTAGGAATAATAATTATTATACCTGTTTCGGATACGGTTACAGTCTTACGGAATATGATTTTTTTCGGATTGTTTACTCGCTAGATTCGGATAGTTTTGGTTACGGATATTAGTATTTTATTTCTAGCCTAGATTATCATTTGGTTGGCCAGTAGGTAAAAGAAAACAAACAAAAACCTGTTTATCTATTCTTCGTTACGACTACGAATATTTTCTTTATTTCGGATACGGCTATCCGAAATAAAAATGGCTAAAACCACCCACATGAACCGTACATTTTTATGGGATGAAAATTTTCCTACAGCTTTCGGCGACATTTCTTAGAGCTTTCACTGCAAGTAAAAGATTTTTTTTATAAAAAGTTCTTTGCCCCGTACTAGAATGGTTTCAAAATACATATTTGCAAGATTTGCTCAATGCAAACTTACAAATATAGCAAGTTAAATAAAGAGAGGTTGTGGAGAAGCCATCAAAGAAAAAATTTGGTATAATTTTGACTTTTGTAACGATATTTTATCAAAATCTAGATTCTAGAACATCGAAAATAATGTTTGCTTTGAGTATTGAAACGTTGATAGTATATAGAATTTTAACAAATACCTAACACAGGCCATCATGGGTCTACTCCGAGGTTTGATGCTTTATTCCGATAGATTTTGGGACGCTGACAACAGGAAGAACAAATAAAAATATTGCATCAGGTCCAGATTTGTACCTTTATTTTATAGTGGCCACTGCCAGCGGTGTCTCGCCCGCGTGAAAGTAGATAATTATCCCAAGGGGACATAATCCCGGTAAAAAGTATCCAGGTCGTGGTCTTCCCGTGTGCCAAATTTCATCCAAATCTGTTTAACTGTTCGAGCATGAAGAAGTAACAAACATACAAGTTACACAAACCAGCACAAACCTTCGCCTTTATAATATAAGTGTTATAATATTATTGAATTACATAATTCTACAAAACCATTAATGACCTGAGCGTCATTAATGGTTTTGTAGAAATATGTAATTCAGCTAATCACCTGCATTCATAACTCAAAAACATTTTGCCTAGTTACCCAAAACAAATATGTAGGTATTTTGGTAATGAGGTCGTAATTAAGATTATGTTGTGAGTCCTTTTATGCAATAACAAAAGTCACGATGGCTACCTAATTACTGAAAAAGGAGCTAATTATCTTCATTTAAATTCTATCGCCTGAGTCTCAATAATGATTTTGTAGAATGTATCTAATTTAGTTAATCATCTGCAATGCGTAAATAAAAATTTTACCTTATCCATTAGCAATACACCTTAAATAAATAGGTGTTTTACTAATGAGGTCGTTATCAGGACGAAGTTGTGTAATTTTTTTTTTATATCACACAATAAATATCTATTTCATCGTCATCTTCTACCTAGCCTTTTGCCAACTAAATTGGGGTTGGCTTTAAGTCAAGCCGGATTTAGCTGAATGAATACCAGTATTAAAGGTCAAAATAACTGCTACATGTTACCTTACCTAGCCCTAATTCTCGGAAATGAATGAACCGATTACATATTATTACTCTTACGTGGGACACAACCTACCTGGGTCTAAAAAGTTATAAAGAAAACTAAAAACTTCTCTACACAATTTTTTCTAACTTGCTTTTTAGATCTAGATACGAGTACAGTACGGCCATTATAAGTTAGCGAGTCTGTTTTAAAACCTTTATCTTTGTACGAGTTTTCAAACGCTAAAATTCGCAGAGCTTAACTTCAGACTCGCCAACTTATAACGACCGTATGGTACCTACGTGCTTTTGCTCTTCCAAGTTCCTGGTGATGAGAAAGTTGGTAGATTTTAATAATCAATCCTTTGAGTATTTAAACCGTTGTAAGTAGGTGTGGGATTCAGGTTTTTGTTCGCGTTAAACAGTCAAACATTAAATAAAATAGACCAGAAAAAAATAAAAGTCAAAGGACCATGGGGGATTTTGTATGAACCCCGTCCCCACCCTTCAACAGTCATGGGATGTGTCATGATTTGTTCACTAGGACCCAGAAAAGTCTAAAGTACCTGTGTTAGTTTCAAAATCAATTAGGTTTATTTAAAAAAAACACCAAAAAATATATTTTATTTTTCAACTAAAATATTTTTTTTCTACAAACAAAAAGCATATTTTCACGTAAACAAATGACGATTCTATACAAAAAAAAAATTATATTTGGTTCTCAAAGGAACATCTTTGAGTAATCTCAAAGATTTTCACTCAAAGTTTTGAAAACTTCTTCTCAGAGATCCCCATACTAACAACAAAGTCTCTGAACTCATCACCCACTGCTGCAGAGTCCCTACTTAAAGAAAATGTTGAAGTTTGCGATTTTGATTTTAATTTCGATCATGTGACTCCTGCGGACATAATTAAAACTTTTAACACTCTGAATGTAAAAAAGACCACAGATCTATGGGGAAATTCTGTGGATGTTGTTATAACCATTATCAACGTTGTAGCTCCTAGTCTAGCACTTATTTTTAATAATTGTATTGATTGTGGACAGTTTCCTGATTTAATGAAGTGTAGTAAAATAATACCATTGTTTAAAACGGGTAGTACTTCTGACCCCACGAATGATAGACCCATTTCAGTACTACCTACCTTTAGTAAAATATTCGAGAAACTCATTTTAGTGCAATTACAAAGATTTTTCAATAGACACAAATTGTTACATACTAAACAATTTGGTTTTACAAGGGGTCGTTCAACAACCGATGCCGGGGTTGAACTTTTAGGTCATATTTATGATGCATGGGAAGACAAATGCCTTATCCAAGTTTGTGACTTATCCAAGGCATTCGATTGTGTTCTCCATGAAACTTTAATCAGGAAGCTTCGCCATTACGGGATCCGGAACTCCTCTCTGAATCTTCTTACTTCTTATCTGAGTAATAGGATTCAGACAGTCGATGTAAACGGGAAAAGATCTCCCGGATCCGTAGCAAAAATGGGTGTCCCTCAGGGCTCAATTCTTGGCCCCTTTTTGTTTCTTATTTATATAAATGACTTACCTTACCTCATCAAGGATAACCATAATATAGTGTTGTTTGCAGACGACACTTCACTTTTGTTTAAAATGAAACGTCAACAGACGGTTACTGACGATATAAATGTAGTTCTTTCGAAAATAATACACTGGTTTAATGTAAATAACCTCCATCTTAATGAAAAAAAAACAAAGTGTATTAAGTTTACCATGCCACATGTTAGGCAAGTAAACACTAGTGTACTAGTTAAAGGTAAAGAGTTGAGTCCTGAAGATGCAACAGTGTTCTTGGGCATAACTCTAGATGCTAAGCTTCAGTGGGGCCCACATATAGACAAATTATCGAAGAAACTTAGCTCTGCAGCTTACGCTGTTAGACAAATAAGAAATTTAACTGATGTAGAGACAGCCCGTTTAGTTTATTTTAGCTATTTCCATAGTGTCATGTCGTACGGTATTCTACTGTGGGGAAATGCCGCCGATATCCAGACAATTTTTGTTTTGCAGAAAAGGGCTATTCGTTCGATTTATAAATTAAGTCCCAGATGCTCCCTCAGAGATAAATTTAAAGAAATTAATTTAATGACTGTGCCTTCACAGTATATTTATGAAAATATCTTGTACGCCCATAAAAACAAAAACATGTTTAAAAAGTACAGTGATATTCACAATTTTAATACCAGGAACAAACATAATTTTGTTGTTCCTGCAACCAGGCTCAAAAAAATAGGGGGTTCATTTAGATGTCAATGTATACGCTTTTATAATGGGCTTCCTAGTCATATGCAAGAACTAAGCCTTAATAAGTTCAAATCTTTTGTTAAGCGAAAACTTTGCCAAAAGGCTTATTACACTGTAAGGGACTACGTTGAGGACGTAAAGGCTTGGGATTGACCCGCTCCAGTGCGCACTACAACTGTTGTCTTATCTTCTTATTTTATTTTGTTTTCGATTGTACTATTTTACAATTTGAAATTTATTTATTACAATTTGACATTGTAAAATAATTTTTACTTTACAATTTGACATTTTTTAATTATTATTTTTTTTATTTCTGTTTGACAAAAATGCTTAATTTGTTAAGTATTACACTTTGTTTTATTTTGTTTTTCTTTTTTGTGAATGTGAGGACTATGTGGATTGCTTTTTTTTATTTATTTTTTTTAGTCATTTTAACTTATGTCCGGCAATTCGAGTGTTTTCTGTGGCCTAACCATTATGTCCTCTCTTTGGTATTGTTCGTCAAGTCGTAGAGCTCCTTAGTAGTCCTGAGTTGAGCTTTGCGAATAATGACAAATGCTTGCACTGACTGGACAGGTCCACTCAAATTCGCATGGTTCTTTCTTCAAAAGGCCATCTCGGACACTAATCTGCATGGTTCGCATATGACTTACTTACATGTTGTATGGACTTTAAAAGAGACTGTGACCCCTGAGTTTGTTTCGGTGTTTCTTCTCAGGGTAGTCAGTTAGGAAACACCGGCCTCATCTAGTAACAAAAAAAAAAAAGTCCAAAAAAAAAAAATTGACGTGTAAAAGAGTTTGAAAAAACCTATTTGCAGAATAAATATCATTTATCATTTAAAGAGTTTTTACTGCGTTACGTTACTGAATTTAAACTGCAACAAAATGCACTAGGTGTTCATTCTAGATAGCTCTCGGTAAAATCTCTTTTAAAAGATTTCTAACTTAGGTTAGGTTGGAAAAACTCTTTTTTTCTCTTGACTCCTGGAGCAGATTTTGAAACGCTTCGGTTTTCTGATTAGTATTGGCCTGAGGAACAAAATGCACTAGGTGTTCATTCTGGGCAGCACTTGGTCGAACTTCCCTTAAAAGATTTCTAACTTAGGTTAGGTTAGGTTGGAAAAACTCTTTTTTCTCTCTTGACTCCTGGAGCAGATTTTGGAACGCTTCGGTTTTCTGATTAGTATTGGCCTGAGGAACAAAATGCACCAGGTGTTCATTCTGGGCAGCACTTAGTCCAACTTCCATACAATGATACAAAGATTGGCAATGTCCTTACACTTGTTTCAATTCTTTTGGATGGTAGGTACGTTTCCTTTAATTGAAAACATTATTATGATCGCCATATTCTAACCCTATTTATTGCACACTAAGGAAATGTGTACATAAAAGAGAAAAAATATATAAAAAACAATATACATAATTATAAAACCCTATAAAAACTAAACCCCACGCATTTGACATATGTCACCATAGTAAAAAGTTCTCTATTCTAGTAGATCTTTCAAATGACACATGTTTCGAATCTGTTGGTTGGTGGGGACGTTTCTTCCCATGGTCCTTTTCTATTTGTATTTTGCTCTTATTTATTTATTTATAATTTTTAAATTCTTATAAGTATCCATAATCGAAACTATCCCAAACCGCTATAATACTATTTCTATATCCGTATCTATATCCGAAAAATCACATCCACAACATCCCTGATTTTTATGATTCGTCTGGTAAACAGGTAACAAAATAAACGGAACATAGCATCTTGGTACAAAAAATGCAAAATATGTGGTACAGTCGTTGTAACCCCAAATTCTGTTGGTAGGTATGTGGTTGCATTTCAAGAAGACTCATCCGGAATTGAACGAGAGTCTTGTACCTTAGGTACCACAGCCAAGAGTACAGAAACTAGGTAATACTCAGGCACCTACATCATCAGGAAATGTAGACCAAAAGCGTCAGCGTAAGAGAGTGCTGCGAAAATCTAGGAAGACTTTGCGACAGCCGAAACGCAAATTATAGTAAGTTTCAATTTCATAAAATATCGTTTACAACATAAAATAATCAGCATTTTATTGTTTCTTTAATGTTTATTAGTCAGGAAATTAAAAGTGGGCAACGATAGAAGGAATGGAGGAAGACTTTTGCCCAGCAGTGGGACAGTATAAGCTAGGTATGATAATATTAATAAATAAAGCGAATTTTAAGATATGAGAGTAGTCAGTTTATATGTATAGATCTATGTTTAGGTTACATCAATAGGTATGGTGAAAGGTCCAATATGAAGGTCAAATCTAGTAGAACTTCTTCTTCCTGCCCTTATCCCATTTTATTTGGGGTCGGCGCAACATGTTTTTTTCTTCCATTCTGTCCTGTCACCCGTCATGCTATCATCAACTCCCTTTTCTTTCATATCAGTCTTCACACAATCCATCCATCTTTTCTTTGGTCTCCCTCTTCCCCTCCATCCGTCCACATGTAAATTCATAACTGCTTTGGTAACATGTGTTTCATCCCTCCTCTTTACATGACCATACCAAGACAAACGGTTTCCTTTCAGCTTTTCAGTCACTGGTGCCACTTTCAAACTTCCTCTAATATACTCATTTCTCACTTTATCCATTCTCGTCACACCACACATCCATCTCAACATCCTCATCTCCGCTACATGCAATCTTTTTTCATCCTTCTTTTTCACAGCCCAACATTCTGATCCATACAGTACGACAGGTCTTATCACGGACTTGTAAATTTTACCCTTCAGCTTGAGGGGCATCCGTGGGTCACAGGTTGTTCCCGTGACCTGTCGCCATTTCATCCATCCTGCGTTGATCCGATGTGTTACGTCCCGGTCTACCTCGCCGTCCCCTTGGACAAGCGACCCGAGGTACCGAAACTCGGAACAGACTGGTATGGGCGTTCCAGCAAGAGCTAAAGGCACAGAATTGGAAAGACCGCCGAAATCGCAGAACAAGTACTCACAAGTAGAACATAGAGGCTAATTTGTTGGCTAATTTATTAGGTAGATTTTCTTAACAGTACCTAATATTGCAGTAGAACTTATTGAATTTATTGTCTTAGGTACCTATTGTCTTATTATTAATTTAAATCTTAATAAGTCTACTGAATAATTTGAAAGGGAATCTTTTGTCTTGATAAGTGAAGGCTAGAAACGCTACTAAAATGCGAAATGTTACTAAAAGAATTATTATTATCAATATACATGATGTCAATAACATAGAAGGGAGGGCGAAGAAAAGATGGATAGATTGTGTGAGGAGTGATATGAAGTAGAAGGAAGGTAGTACCTACCCTAGTCAGTGATAGGGCGACGGCTGATAGAACAAAACTATGTTGCTTCGACCCCAAGGTCCCCATGTAACTTTGGACAAGGGTAGGAAAAAGATGAAAATCTTAATAAACCCTTTAAGTTGATAATTTTATTTCTGCTAATCCTTTTGTAACTTCAGTATACCTAATTATAATAATATTTATCCAAAATGGGTACCTTCGTAGGTGGGCACCTGGACATTAGATTAGTAGCAGAGATTTGTGACAAAACCTCTGCTACTAATAATTACAATGAATAGTCGACACTTTTGCATTGAAAATCCCTACTTTACATCTGATACTGAGAGTAACAGAGGTAGATCCCTGCCTATTGAGGTTCCATAAACTCAAGAGTTAGATAGATACCTACAATCCATTCACGATAAGATTAGACATCTAAACAAACCTCTCAATAACTTAAGTACGGCTAATTCATAATTTTGTAGGAATATGACAAAATAGTCGGTAATTAAAAAAATCAATTATGTTTTCTAAAAAAATCGATTTATTTGGCTGTGTGTCGATTTATTTTTATTAACCAGCGGTTACGCCCGTGTTAGATTCAACATTATTTATGACGTAATTAAATCATGAATTTTCATTTTTCACTGTATTTTTAGTTGTATTTTATACATTGGTAACATTTGTGTAGCTTGAAACTAATATTGAAGTACCTACCAAGGATAACAAAATTATTGTTGTGTTTAGGTACAAGTATAAAACGATAAACCTATAAAAAGCCCTATTGATGATAATCCTATAAATTATGAAGTAATTATTAATGATCTTTGGAACGAGTCTTGTATTTTATATTGCTACTCAATTACTTTAATGTAATAAGTACTCTGAATCAATAATTGCTTTTGTGACAATCTGAGATTTGTAGAAGGTAGCGGGATATTGTATGGATTTGTAGAAGGTGACGTTTAAGTGTCAACCTGTCAAGGCTTGTCAACCCACAGGTCGACACTTTACTATAAAAACGATGTAATTCCTATGAAATGCCCTTACTTCTTATCCAGCAATAGACCATTACAGCTCACGTAAGTTGAATAATATTATATCGATTCTGTGTATGTGTCATACTGTGACTTTTGTCTCTAATTATGTTATTGTAAAATGTGTATATAATAATTCTATAAATAAGCTACCGTGGAGTTTCTTGCTTGTTCTTCTCCACGAGACAAGTTTTGAACAAGCAGCTAGTTATTCGACTAATTGACAAGCCTTTTTAAACAAAGACTTAGTCTTGACTTTCTGTGCTTTTCTTCATAAAACCCTTTCCTTACACACCAGTCATAGGAACACAGTAGTAGGAACTTTGACACACAGTATAGCATAGCATCAACCTTATAATATTCCCACTGCTGGGACTCAGGCCTTCTCTCTAGGAGAGGAAAATGCTACACAGTAAATAATAGTTATCCATCTTGACATTTGAACAACATGTGGGTAGATATATATATATCCATACAGTTACCTCCTGATTCTAACACCTGCGTGAAAGTATGTCGCGAAAGCCTATGTCACTAAGGGCCTCTTTCACCACCCTCAAGTAAAGTGCTGAGTAGGCTAATCGTCAGATAAAGTCACCCGTAACTTCATTTCGCGTTTCACCATGTTCGAGTAGCACTAATCATAAGATTAACTTAACACATACCCGCAAAACGAGACACAATAGTAAAATAATAACAGCGCGGTCTCATAGGACCGGTCGGGGATTCATGAACTAACTGACTCGTAACTTACTTGCTACGTGGTCTGCCAATTAGGGTGTTTACTTGACAGTTCATTTGAATAATTCGATGGTTTAGAGTGAAAATGGCGTATCTGCAATTTTTGGTAATTTTATTTAATTATATTTTTGGAAAGAAAAATTTTGATTGGTTGTTTGTAACGCCCCGTCTAGCGTGGTAGATGCATATCGTTCTCAAGTCAGTTTAGTGTCATAACATCGCAATAGCGCGTGAAAACTGGTTGGAAAAAATGAATAACAAGGGTAGTAAGGGTTTGAAATACATAAATATTTTAAAACATTTGGATCCTACACGTAGATGTATATTAGAATTCATTGATAATAAAGATCGAATTTAGTGTTTTGGGCCTCCTGACAAGTTACGTATTTTGCAGTTACGAGGTTTTCACTCTAAGGCCAGGCACGCACTAGTTTCATACTAATGTGTGTATCTCGATGGCCGCCGCGTCCTGGCCGCTGGCCGCTGGCTGCTAGTGCGCTATGGGGCTAAGCCACAGAGTACTTTTATTATATGGCTAAGCCATCGACGTAATTGACATGAACGAATGTGGCGAATGATTTATTATGTCATTCGCTTAACCAGTGAGTAGTTACTCGAAGCTTTGTTTTCGCTTGTGACATTGATAGAGGATACAGTAGCATACTACTAAGTATATAAATATGTAGGTACTAATATAATTTTTAAAATTAGTCTAATGGATTTTAAATGTAAGTATATCAACATATTATATCCTACTTCTTTTTGAAATCGGTTAACAATACAAATTTTAAAATAAAGATTTTTCTTCCTTGTATTAAACCACCGATAAAGTGATTAACCTATCACATACCCACAAAACGAGACACAATAGTAAAACAATAACACCGCGGTCTCATAGGATCGGTCGGGGATTCATGAACTAATTTCCTACGAATATTATTCCCACAACTTTTGGATAATTACAAACCAACAATTATTAATATCTTTCAAGCCGTTGACTTGTATTTTAGTTAATCTTTCGAGTACCGTAATTAGAGACATAATAGAAAGACAATAGGTGTAGGACGCCGGGCGTCCGCTCAACAGATAAGCAGGTACTTTTTTTGGAACAACAGGGCAAAAACAATTTTTCTACGTAAATCGATAATTCCTAGATAATTTTTACCTAAGAATTCTTCTTCTTCTTCCTGCCCTTATCCCATATTACTTGGGGTCTGCGCAACACGGTTTTTTCTTTACGGTGTTACCTAAGAATAAGAGATTTATTAAAAAGAGAAACGATTTTTAATTACTCAGATACCCGCGAAACGAGACACAATAGTAAAACAATAACAGCGCGGTCTCATAGGACCGGTTGGGGATTCAAACGTTAAGGAATTGTTTTTCTTCAACGTCACATCTGAATAGCATTTTGAACAGCTCTATAGCTCTCAGAGATCCAGGTCGTGTATTTCAAGTAAATATTCCAACAACATACCCTTGCTATGGGACTTACAACCTGCGAGAGTTATTCACTCCGCTCTGTTACATTCGAATTTCTGGTTTCTAGGGCATGCCGGTTTCCTCACAAGGTTTTCCTTCTCCGTTTCGAGAGAAGTGATGATTAACAGTAACATAAAGAAATTAAAAATCAAATTAAACTTGCTTACAGTCATGAACTCGAAGAAGCCGATGAAGACATGGCACACGCCGAGATAAGGAACACCTTCCAAATGATGGGCTTCTGCGTGCACCCTGAGAAGCTGCCCACGGGCGAGCTGATCTACCGCAAGAGGCCAGCCCGGCTGCGGCCTCCGAAGTTCAGGAAGAACTTCAGCAGCAAGACTTACTTCGATGATGATGGGAACCCTTATACTTTGGGACAGGTGAGTTAAGCTGTGGGCATGCACTTCTTTCATTTATTTGTAGTACTGACCATCCGATGGATGCGAGGCGCACAGGAGTACTATTCTCTAGCAGCCGAACCCAATAATTTATCTATCACATATAAGTTCACCTTGAGCTCAGTTAAGCTCGCCTTTGTACATGCATTGTCAAAATCACTGTACTTAATTATAAGTTTTTGTGACAATAAAGAATTAAGAAACAATAGAAAACATGTAAAATTTTTGTATTGTATCATTTGTTTTACTATGTCCAGTAAGCCAAAGCTGGAGATAGATAAGTTATTGGGTTCGGCCGTAAGAAAACAGACTTGCGCACAGCGCTGCCGGCGCACTATGGGAAAGCCTCATACAAGGCCGTCTCAAAACCGTTTCACGTGAAAGTCGTTGTTATGGAGTAAAACTAATTAATTAATTTAGGCTTATAAATAAACTTTCTTTTCTATATTTTTTAAATATTTTTGCTACCCATAATGTATATAAAAAGGCATCAAAGCTAACTCATGTATAATGATGTGATTTTGGCACAATACATTACTACAATTCAACGCTACATTACTCGAAAGTTTTGATATAAATGTATAAGTGTTATACATTTTTGAAATACTTACTTATAATCTCTTCATAACGTTTCTTAAATAATATTATGTATAATAAATAAATAAATTAACATGTACCAATATTGTTTAAGATGGTATAATTTTCGGGATACTTTTTTTTTAATGAGACTGTTACCCGTTACCGCTGTTTGCCGCTGTCGAGACATTTGTTATATTACGATCTTTATATATTAGTTTACACAAGGAGAAAAAAAAGTAGCGCATACTTGCGCCTTTTCTGACACGGTGCCAAAACATATTGCGAGATATTAAAAATATTTTTTAATAAAAAAATTAAACATAATTTTCAAAATTATAATTTTTTCTATTAAACCTTATACTTTCACGTATATGTGTGCAAAATTACAGAGTTTTGAATTAACTGAGATACGGAGTTTTGAGAAGAAACAGACGCGATTTTCCCATAGTGCGGCGGCGAGGCTGTTTTCTTAGAATTAGAATAGCTTCTCACAGTTTAGCGAATACTGATTTGGATTCCGTCGCTGCTGTTTAAGGCTGTTAAGGCTGGTTTTCTTAAAGGACTCCAGGAGTGCTATTGAGCAGAGAGGACTGATTGTTATTATACTTATTATACCTGGGATACCTACTACGTGATTCATGGGACTGTGAGAAACCAAAGAAATATTTATAATGTATTTAAGTACAGGTCGTTAGTTATAATAATCCAAACCACTAATCTTTTATTTAATTCTTGAAAGTAAGCTTATAACGTGTAGAATTACTTTTAGCATTAACCTATCACAAACCCGCAAAACGAGACACAATAGTAAAACAATAACAGCACGGTCTCATAGGACCGGTCGGGGATTCATTAATTAATTTAAATTCTATGGAGGATAAACAGGAATAAAAAGTTTCATCTGTCTCTATATCAGTAATAGGGGGACAGATGAAACCGTTAAGGAGTGAATAAACTTCGAACTGTTCCCTCATTGCTAACAGGGGGACAGATCAAACTTTTTTCCGATCTGTTCCCTTAAGGGGACAAACCGGGGTGACAGATCGGAATAATTCTCCCCCAAGCGTCGCCATAACGTTCGGACCTCGAGTGCTATTCTCTAAGAAAACAGCCTCGCCGCCGGCAGCGCTGTGCGCAAGTCTGTTTTCTTACGGCCGAACCCAATAACTTATCTATTTCCAGCTTTGGCTTACTGGAGATAGTAAAACAAATGATACAATACAAAAATTATACATGTTTTCTATTGTTTCTTAATTCTTTATTGTACACAAATACTTATAATTAAGTACAGTGATTTTGACAATGCATGTACAAAGGCGAGCTTAACTGAGCTTAAGGTGACCTTATCTATACTAATATAATAAAGAGGTAAAGTTTGTGTTTTTGTTTGTATGAGGTAATCTGTGGAAGTACTGGTCCGAATGCTAAAATTTTTACACCAATAGAAAGCTGCTGTATACCTGAGTGACATAGGCTTATATTTTATGTACGCGGGCGAAGCTGTGGGCTAAAGCTAGTATGTGATAGATAGATTATTGGGTTCGGCGGCTAGAGAAGGTTATCATATTATTATATTCATCAGTTAGCTTTACAGCTAGCTGATGAATAAATACAACAATTGTAAACACACATTTTATTGCACTCATGTGCTTTGTTCCTAGCTGCGAGCTGCGGCGTGACTCATTGTTCTTAAACCTTTGTAGATAACCGACAAAAGAATTCTTCAATAATAGATTTGTTTTCTCCCACATCTACCGGGAAATGCGAAATTTTTAAGGTGCTCAATACCACGCCAAGGCTGTAGGTACCTACCCGAAAACAAACAATGCATTGTTTTTCAAAGTCAAAGCGTTTATTGCAAACTGAGTGTATAATGTACGAATGAACACTGTACAATGTTGCTATTATATTATGTTACTAACTTACTACTTATGACTTAGCCTGCCTTAAACAGGCATTGCTATTCATTCATCCTAATGATCCTTCATGCATTACTAGGAAATGTGTGTGAAATGTGTGTATGTGTGTGTGATCGCGATAGATGTCAGTTCGAAACAGCTTCATGTCTAAACATATTTCCATTTTTAAGGTTCCGTAGTCAAATGGCAAAAACGGAACCCTTATAGTTTCGCCATGTCTGTCCGTCCTCGCTTAATCTCCGTGACCGTTAGCACTAGAAAGCTGAAGTTTGGTACCAATATGTATATCAATCACGTAAAATAAAAATTGGAAAGAAATGTCTTATTTGGGTAGCCGCCCTACATGTAAAGTGGAAAGTTATTTCTTTTTATTTCAACCCTAACGTGTGATATATGGTTGGATAGGTATTCAAACTGAATAGGGATTTCCTAAAATATTTTTTTGATAATAACAATAATTTTGGAAATAATCGCTCCAAAAGTAAAAAACAATGTGACCCCCTCTAACTTTTGAGCCATAAGTTTAGAAAATATGCTGGTTTTGGAATTAAAATGTGAATAAAATGTAGGAGGTTTAATGACCGTTATTCTATGTTTATCTGGCACCTACCTTAAAACGTCCATGCAAAATAAAGAATAGTAAAAATAAAGATATTTTGTGACATACGATGGATACGAGACCAACAAGAGCGGTCGTTGTGGCGACGCTTGGTTTAGACCTATGCCCACCTGTGGACGTCTTTCGTCTGAAATGATGATGGTGATTCTATTTTTATTTCATCCTATCCAGTCCAAAGACTCGCAAGACGAAAGAGAAATGCAGACAGACGATGATGGCACAGAAGTAAAGTCAGACACGGAGCGGGCCGAATATGTGCCCTCAGGGACCCTGCGGACCCACCCTCTGGCTTCCCAAGACACCAGCCTGGATGACGACAGCATCAGGCTGGCTGAAGCGGCTGCCGTTCCTCTGCCTTGCGATGCTGAGGACTCCAATGATGAGGAGCATAGGGAGGGAAAAGCTGAGGATGGAGAAAGTACAGGTAAAGTTCTGTTTTTGTCTAAGTTACGGATGCAAGTAAAATTTAGATTAGTGTTATTCTTTCTACTGTACTTAAATCTTTTATGATGTAGAAACTAAATAAATATGACAAGTCACTGGAATAACACCCCCTTATAAGTCCTCCATTTGGAAAACTAAGTTACAATAACAAAAAAGTACTTACGTGTACACACATAATAATGATGTGTGTACGTGCGAGTACTCACAACCCCATAGCACATATAACTTTGTTTACACACCAAATCGCCTTCGCTAATTAAAAAGATTGGAAAAGTTGCAATTTGCGAGTATTCCTACTAATATGAAATACATTCTCAAATTAATACTAATATTTCACACAGTTCAAATCTTCGTAGAGTAATTACCAAAATATTATTCAACTATAAGTAGGAAGTTAGATAATTATTTTAAGGTGTGCAATAAATAAATAATATTTACGATCATTTCACACATTACTCATTGTCAATCGATAACAATTAAGAAAGTACCTGATTAGTGCAACCTTTCACCAGGTACACGAATTACTATCCCTAATGAACAATGACCCATGTTTTGTATAAAAGGGGTCATTAGGATTGAAGGGAATCAGTCTGGGTTAAGGAACCGAAGTGGTATCACCTCTGAAGTTCCTTCCTAAGTAAAAATGAGCGTATACAAAGTGAATTTGTGTAAACGTGAAAGGAGGCCCAAACGGTATTCCAAATTGGACGACTTCGATCTATCGGGCATGCCCGAAGAATTGAAAGAAGATCCCAAGATGTACAAGTACTGGAAGAAACGGTACTCGCTGTTTCACAAGTAAGTTTTTAAATTGCATTTACTTAAGTTATACCTTTAGTCCTTCAGATTTCAATGTACTCTGCCTTTTCCCTCTGCTATTTGAAAATTTTAAATCGCGCCCTTATACATATATGATCCGTGGTAGCTTTACTGTAATAAGTGACAGATTTTTTTATTTAAATCGCCACTCACAGTAACTGACCATCCACATTTTATTTTGAGTTTGTCCTATCTTCCCAAAGGTTAAAAAGGTTGTCCACTATTGTATCCATACAAAACCAGGGCTGCGGAATTGATCTAAAGAGTTACCGCGGCCCCGGAACACAAAGGACAATTGTAAAAAGTCTGGCACTCTTTCTTGGTCTGATTGGAGTATCGAATGTATTTGATATAGTCCGTCTAATGAAAGCGCGTCCAAAAACAACTACCCCAACAATTCAGCATATCAATAGTATCAATCTTTACGCCTCCTAAAATGTTTAATGCTATGTTTAAACTTCTTAATCAATCTCAACAGGCTTTTGCCCTTCTCCCAACAGATTTGACGAAGGCATTCAGCTGGACCGTGAGAGTTGGTTCAGTGTGACTCCAGAGAAAGTGGCGCGGCACATCGCCAACGAATACGTTTGCGATGTAGTATTGGACGCCTTCTGCGGCGCTGGCGGCAACACTATACAGTTCGCGCATACTAGCAAGAAAGGTGAGACATTTTGACTAAGCGACAGCGCAATAAGTATATTTATTTTCTCAAAAAAATATAGATTCTCTTGGACCTGACCGAAACACGGTGCTTCGGCCGAAATTTCGCGTGTTTCCTATCACGGTTTCGAAATTCTGAATGAACGAAAATGTTCCGACGTTTCGAATGTCGTTAAAATTCGTAATGTTCCGAAATAGAAAAAAATGTCTTGACAGACATATTATTCCGAAGTTTAACGTGAAACTGTAAAGGCGAAAGAGAACAGACGTCCTGAGTCTTATTAGGTTCTTCTCGAATCAATAGTTTTCCTTCCCTTAAAGTTTTTTGTGAGCCGATATTTTACTTTGCGAAGTGGAAGTCAGCGCTCAAGATATATTAGTATCTGTATCTATAGTTAAAGTATTTTTGTGAGTAATCAATTGAATATGTTCGTGAACAGTGATAGCCGTAGACATCGACCCGCAAAAGATAGCGATGGCTCGCCACAACGCTCGCACGTACGGCGTGGCCGAGCGCATCGACTTCATAGTGGGAGACTTCTTCAAGCTGGCGCCCACTCTCAAGGCGGACATGGTGTTCCTCAGCCCGCCCTGGGGAGGTCCTGACTATAGTGATGTGAGTATTACGAGCCAGTGCGAGCATGCTTACCTTATAATGAGGCTGTTCTAAAATGACGCACCTGTCAAAACGCTTATGTACACTCTGCATGTCACCACTGCTCTCAAAATGGAGGATAAGATGAATTTTGCCGAAAGCCGCGAAAGGTGCGTCTTCCGGTACGTGATTGCAATTCCGAGACGCACAGGAGCGTTCATTGTGGTGACACATGTGGGAGGCCTATGTCCAACTGTGGGCGTCTTTGACAGAAATGATGATGTTGAAATAAAATTGTATTTTTAATGTATTTTTGTGACTAAAGTCTGCATTAGTAATCCAAGTGAATCAATGCGGTACAATAAAGCTAATATCTTATGTCTAAACATTTGCTTGTTTTTCTACAGAAGCACGAGTACGACTTGGAAACGATGCTGGAACCTAAGCCGGCGTCTGAACTGATGAGGGTGGCGAGAACTATATCACCGAACATCACCTTCTACCTGCCTAGGAACTCGAGGCTGGATCAGGTAACAATACTGTCTGTAATATTTCAAGTTATAGGCCATTGGCTTCTTAGGGTTTTGCCTTTTCTGTATTATCATCTTAATTACAAGCATTTTTGTATAAAACTTTTAGAAGATTTCAGCAAATAATAATATGTTGTTATCTCAACTTGTGTCCCACACCGGGTTTGCACGGGTACACTCCGTGTGTCAATCATCCACACACACGCGGATACCATGGCCACCAGTACAACATTCTACACCCCCCAATGGTGGAATTTTTCATCGGCTTTTCTCTATTTTTTTGTAATCTGTGCTTGTTTATAAATTTCATTGAAATCTGTTTGAGCTGTTTAGCTTAAAGTTTTCAGGCTTGAATCTGTTTAGATTCAAGCCTGAAAACTTAAGTAATCAATACATAATAAACAATCACAAGCCTTTATAATATTAGTGTGCTAAGACAAATTGTATAAAAGCAAACATCAGTGAACTTACTTAAATTTCATTTCATCTAATCATTTTTCTCTATTGTTTCAGGTTATGTCTGTAGCGAAGGAAGTGGGCCTCGCAGTAGAGATCGAGCAAAACTTTCTCGACAGACGATTCGTCGCTATAACAGCTTACTTCTACGAAGACCATCGTTGAATCATTCAACGATGGTCTTCGTAGAAGACAACAATCAATTGTGTGTTGATGAGGAGCTCGTGGCTAGATAATAACAGCCGCACAGGTCGATCTTCAAGGTTTGCCTGCAACGCTTGCCTAGGTTGGTCTGTGGATGGGTGACCATCTTAACATAACGAGTTTCCTCCGTGCCTCGGAAAGCACGTTAAGCCGTTGGTCCCGGCTGTCATTTGGAGATCTTTGGCAGTCGTTACGGATAGTCAGAAGCCAGTAAATCTGACTCCAGTCTTGCCATGAAGTACCGTGTTACCCCAGTTAATGGGTTGTGGAGGTCTGGTAGGCAGCCGCTCCTCGTAAAATACTGGTATTCAGCTAAATCCGGCTTGACTGGAAGCCGACCCCAATATAGTTGGGAAAAGGCTAGGCAGATGATGATGATGATGATGAGATGTTTTCTATATGTTTATATTTTGTAAGCCTGCTGAGGTTCGAAACTATTCGGAGCTCAAACTTTGTAATTTTCTTTATCTCTATTTTATCTCTGTAAATATTTGTTAATAATAAAAACAATATGATAATACATATGACTTGTTTTTGTTAAAAGGTATTGTAACAACACCTAAGAATCCTACCAATCATCTTCCTGCCCTTGTGCCGTTTTATTTGGGGTTAGCGCAATATGTTCTTTTCTTCCATTCTATCTTGTCACTCGTCACGCTATCACTAACTCCCTTTTCTTCCATATCACTTCTCACACAATCAATCGATCTTTTCTTTGGCCTCCCTCTCCCTCAGTCTCCAACCATCCACATCCTAAGAATTCTACTAAGATAACATATGTTTGGTAATCATAATCAATCACACCAACAGTTGCTTGGGTTGACGAAAGAGAACCCCAGGACCCTGAAATTAGGGCCAAAAAGAAGAGGTGTGAGTTTTAGTCAGTATGACACGCCCTCCCGCTTCGCCCAGAGTAGGAGAAGTAATTTTGATGTCCCACCTACAGTTCAAAATGGGTTATGGGACATCTCGCCCAATCAAAAACTCGCCTGTGGGCCAAATGTCAACTTCTTAAAATGTGCATGTGTAGATACGCCCGGACAAGTCTAGTAAAATGGGCCAGATGTCTCCTCTTAATAAGTAAAGGGATATTTCGGCGAAATCGTATAATTATTATTAAATAGCCAATAAATCTGCTAATCATAGTATCAAATGACAAAATCTGAATCGAAAAAGACATTGCCAAAATATGATAAAATCTGAATCATGATTTCCTGATCTATTTTTAATGTTGCTACAGATATTTTAACTTTAACATTAAATTTAAAGGGTGCCCAATATTAAATTACTTTGATCGTTGGCTATAATCTGAATATGACTTGTAATTGTTATTTAGTTTGTTTTTGTGTATTTTCGTAGTATAGTCCGTCTAATGAAAGCGCGACCTGAGAAAAAGAGGTTAAATCCAAAAATTATGTATGTATTACTATCTTCAATTCGTCCGTTATAAGTTGGCGAGTGTGAAGTTAGGCTCTGCGAATTTTGGCGCTTGAAATATCGTACAAAAATAAAGGTTTTATGAAAATTAATGCTAATAACTGTTTTTAACAGCAATAAGAACTGTAAATTATATTTCAAGCGCCAAAATTCGCAGAGCCTCACTTCACACTCGCCAACTTATAGCGGACGAACTGTAGTAGGAGAATCATGTCTTGACACTTCATAATTTTTTTTATTTCCTACAATTGCGGCTAAGTCGCGCTTTCATTAGAAGCACTCTTGTAGTCTTGTAGTATTCGTAGTCAACAAACTAAATTGGTAACAAACTAAAAAGCCGTTGGTATAAAACATAAAATTTTCTTTTTCCATAGAGATGGGGTGAAAACATACTATGGAGACAAGGAATATGCAAGTGAAAGTGATGTGGAAGTACTCCGTGATTCACAGTCCCAAGACTTGGAAGACCACTCTCATGTTCACTTCTCTATAGACACTTCTTATAAAAACAAATGCGAGGTAAGTGAAAAAAATAATTCTTTATGTATTGATGTGATGATCTTTTTTGTTAGACTTCAAAGTACCTGTATTCTATAATAGATATTCTGTTCTTGTCATGCTCTATGAAACTCTTTACCTCTATCACAACAGGAATTACTCCTGTATTGCTGGTACATTCACAAGATGGTCAGATGTCAATTTCTTTTTTGTTTATCTCTTCAAGCTTGAATTCATGAATCCCCGAGCTGTAAACGGTGACCGCGTTGTTATTGTCTCACTATTGTGTCTCGTTTTGCGGGTATCTGATAGGTTAAGGTGACTTTCTACTAAGTTTGAGTGTTGTTTGATGCTCAGAAGAAATATAACAGTATTTTAATTGTTGCTATTTTATAAAAAGATTGTCTTTAGTAGATCTAAAATACAGGTTGCAAGTGCTTTAATTTCAATACAACAAATTATACAAATAAATAAAAAAAAAATATATTATGCTTCAAATATACTTACAGTTTTCCATTATTCCCTTATTTCCTAGAGAGATGAAGGTGCAAGCTGCTACTGCAGTGCATCCCACACAGACAACTGTTGTTCCACCGATGAACATGATGCAGTCCACACTCATGGTACTGTCTCCCATGCCTTACAGCCAAGCGACAGTGGTCGTTGATTGTACAGCTAATTCAACCAATGTACAACCTTTGAATAATGGTGATTTGAATTCGAAAAGCTGTGATGGTGATGATGAGCCACCTGAGGAGACTCCTGTGGTGTTGAAAAGAAGGTAAGATATTGTTATGTTACTTGATTATTTTTTCAGGGCTTTCGTTTTTGTGGTTAAAACCAGGGATGTTATAGAAATGAAGTTTGAGAACTGGATACGAAATTATTTAGGAATAATAATTATTATACCTGTTTCGGATACGGTTACAGTCTTACGGAATATGATTTTTTTCGGATTGTTTACTCGCTAGATTCGGATAGTTTTGGTTACGGATATTAGTATTTTATTTCTAGCCTAGATTATCATTTTGTTGGCCAGTAGGTAAAAGAAAACAAACAAAAACCTGTTTATCGATTCTTCGTTACGACTACGAATATTTTCTTTATTTCGGATACGGCTATCCGAAATAAAAATGGCTAAAATCCACCCACATGAACCGTACATTTTTATGGGATGAAAATTTTCCTACAGCTTTCGGCGACATTTCTTAGAGCTTTCACTGCAAGTAAAAGATTTTTTTTATAAAAAGTTCTTTGCCCCGTACTAGAATGGTTTCAAAATACATATTTGCAAGATTTGCTCAATGCAAACTTACAAATATAGCAAGTTAAATAAAAAGAGGTTGTGGAGAAGCCATCAAAGAAAAAATTTGGTATAATTTTGACTTTTGTAACGATATTTTACCAAAATCTAGATTCTAGAACATCGAAAATAATGTTTGCTTTGAGTATTGAAACGTTGATAGTATCTAGAATTTTAGCAAATACCTAACACCGGTCATCAGGGGTCTACTCCGAGGTTTGATGCTTTATTCCGATAGATTTTGGGACGCTGACAACAGGAAGAACAAATAAAAATATTGCATCAGGTCCAGATTTGTACCTTTATTTTATAGTGGCCACTGCCAGCGGTATCTCGCCCGCGTGAAAGTAGATAATTATCCCAAGGGGACATAATCCCGGTAAAAAGTATCCAGGTCGTGGTCTTCCCGTGTGCCAAATTTCATCCAAATCTGTTTAACTGTTCGAGCATGAAGAAGTAACAAACATACAAGTTACACAAACCAGCACAAACCTTCGCCTTTATAATATTAGTGTTATAATATTATTTAATTACATAATTCTACAAAACCATTAATGACCTGAGCGTCATTAATGGTTTTGTAGAAATATGTAATTCAGCTAATCACCTGCATTCATGACTCAAAAACATTTTGCCTAGTTACCCAAAACAAATATGTAGGTATTTTGGTAATGAGTTCGTAATTAAGATTATGTTGTGAGTCCTTTTATGCAATAACAAAAGTCACGATGGCTACCTAATTATTGAAAAAGGAGCTAATTATCTTCATTTAAATTCTATCGCCTGAGTCTCAATAATGATTTTGTAGAATGTATCTAATTTAGTTAATCATCTGCAATGCGTAAATAAAAATTTTTACCTTATCCATTAGCAATACACCTTAAATAAATAGGTGTTTTACTAATGAGGTCGTTATCAGGACGAAGTTGTGAAAACGCACAATAACATCTATTTCATCGTCATCATCTACTCTATTGGGGTCGGCTTCCAGTCAAGCCGGATTTAGCTGAATGAATACTTAACCAGTATTTTACGAGGAACGGCTACCTTCCAGACAGTAAATAGCTATTCACAAGTCAAAATAATTACTTATACAATTATAATTAATTATACTATTTTTTCTAATTAACTTTTTAGATCTAGATGCCCACGTGTTTTTGCTCTTCCAAGTTCCTGGTGATGAGAAAGTTGGCAGATTTTAATAATCAATGCTTTGAGTATTTAAACCGTTGATAGTAGGTGTGGAATTCAGGTTTTAGTTCGTCGGTTAAACAGTCAAACATTTAATAAAATAGACCAGAAAGAAATAAAAGTCAAATCTTTCTATTTGTATTTTGCTCTTATTTATTTATTTATAATTTTTAAATTCTTATAAGTATCCATAATCGAAACTATCCCAAACCGCTATAATACTATTTCTATATCCGTATCTATATCCGAAAATTCACATCCTCAACATCCCTGATTTTTATGATTCGTCTGGTAAACAGGTAACAAAATAAACGAAACCGCATCTTGGTACAAAAAATGCAAAATATATGGTACAGTCGTTGTAGCCCCAAATGCTGTCGGTACGTGGTTGCATTTCAAGAAGACTCATCCGGAATTGAGCGATTGAACGAGAGTCTTGTACCTCAGGTACCACAGCCAAGAGTACAGAAACTAGGTAATACTCAGGCACCTACATCATCAGGAAATGTAGAGCAAAAGCGTCAGCGTAAGAGAGTGCTGCGAAAATCTAGGAAGACTTTGCGACAGCCGAAACGCAAATTATAGTAAGTTTCCATTTCATAAAATATCGTTTACAACATAAAATAATCAGCATTTTATTGTTTCTTTAATGTTTATTAGTCAGGAAATTAAAAGTGGGCAACGATAGAAGGAATAGAGGAAGACTTTTGCCCAGCAGTGGGATAGTATAAGCTAGATATGATAATATTAATAAATAAAGCGAATTTTAAGATATGAGAGTAGTCAGTTTGTTTGTATAGATCTATATTTAGGTTACATCAATAGGTATGGTGAAAGGTACAATATGAAGGTCAAATCTAGTAGAACATAGAGGCTAATTTGTTGGCTAATTTATTAGGTAGATTTTCTTAACAGTACCTAATATGGCAGTAGAACTTATTGAATTTATTGTCTTAGGTACCTATTGTCTTATTATTAATTTAAATCTTAATAAGTCTACTGAATAATTTGAAAGGGAATCTTTTGTCTTGATAAGTGAAGGCTAGAAACGCTACTAAAATGCGAAATGTTACTAAAAGAATTATTATCAATATACATGATGTGAATAACAGAGAAGGGAGGGCAAAGAAAAGATGGATAGATTGTGTGAGGAGTGATATGAAGTAGAAGGAAGGTACCTAGTACCTACCTAGTCAGTGATAGGGCGACGGCTGATAGAACAAAACTATGTTGCTTCGACCCCAAGGTCCCCATGTAACTTTGGAGAAGGGTAGGAAGAAGATGATAAATCTTAATAAACCCTATAACTTGATAATTTTATTTCTGCTAATCCTTTTCTAACTTCAGTGTAATTATATTTAACCAAAATTTATAGGTACTGTGTGATTTGTCACAAAATCTCTGCTACTAATAATTACAATGAATAGTCGACACTTTTGCATTAAAAATCTCTACATCTGATACTGAGAGTAACAGAGGTAGATCCCTGCTATTGACGTTCCATAAACTCAAGAGTTAGATTGATACCTACAATCCATTCACGATAAGATTAGACATCTAAACAAACCTCTCAATAACTAGTAAGGCTAATTCATAAGTTTGTAGGAATATGACAAAATAACCTATCACATACCCACAAAACGAGACACAATATCATCATCTGCCTAGCCTTTTCCCAACTATATTGGGGTTGGCTTCCAGTCAAGCCGGATTTAGCTGAATACCAGTATTCTACGAGGAGCGGCTGCCTACCAGACCTCCACAACCCATTAACTGGGGTAACACGGTACTTCATGGCAAGACTGGAGTCAGATTTACTGGCTTCTGACTATCCGTAACGACTGCCAAAGATATACAAATGACAGCCGGGACCTACGGCTTAACGTGCTTTCCGAGGCACGGAGGAAACTCGTTATGTTAAGATGGTCACTCATCCACAGACCAACCTTGGCAAGCGTTGCTTAACCTTGAAGATCGATCTGTGCGGCTGTTATTATCTAGCCTCGTGGCTCCTCAGGCAAAACGAGACACAGTAGTAAAACAATAACAGCGCGGTCTCATAGGACCGGTCGGGGATTCATGAAATAATCGATAATTTAAAAAATCAATTATTTTTTCTATAAAAACCGATTTATTTGGCTGAGTGTCGATTTATTTTTATTAACCAGCGGTTACGCCCGCGTGAAAGTATGTCGCGAAAGCCTATGTCACTTAGGGATAAAGTAGCATACTACTAAGTATATAAATATGTAGGTACTAATATAATTTTTAAAATTAGTCTAGTGGATTTTAAATGTATATCAACATATTATAACCTACTTCTTATTGAAATCGGTTAACAATACAAATTATACTATTAATAAAGAAAAGGCACTTTAAAATAAAGATTTGTCTTCCTTGTATAGATATTTAAATCATCGATAAAGTGATTAATTTCCTACGAATATTTTTCCCACAACTTTTGGATAATTACCAACAGTTCTAAGAATTATAATGAACACTAATGATAATTATTAACATCTTTCAAGCCGTTGACTTGTATTTTAGTTAATCTTTCGAGTACCGTAATTAGAGACATAATAGAAAGACAATAGGTGTAGGACGCCGGGCGTCCGCTCAACAGATAAGCGGGTACTTTTTTTGGAACAACAGGGCAAAACATTTTTTCTACGTAAATCGATAATTCCTAGATAATTTTTACCTAAGAATTCTTCTTCTTCTTCCTGCCCTTATCCCATATTACTTGGGGTCTGCGCAACACGTTTTTTTCTTTACGATGTTACCTAAGAATAAGAGATTTATTAAAAAGAAAAAAACGGTTTTTAAGGAATTGTTTTTCTTCATTGTCACATCTGAATAGCATTTTGAACAGCTCTATAGCTCTCAGAGATCCAGGTCGTGTATTTCAAGTAAATATTCCAACAACATACCCTTGCTATGGGACTTACAACCTGCGAGAGTTATTCACTCCGCTCTGTTACATTCGAATTTCTGGTTTCTAGGGCATGCCGGTTTCCTCACAAGGTTTTCCTTCTCCGTTTCGAGAGAAGTGATGACTAACAGTAACATAAAGAAATTAAAAATCAAATTAAACTCTGTTACAGCCATGAACTCAAAGAAGCCGACGAAGACATAGCACACGCCGAGATAAGGAACACCTTCCAAATGATGGGCTTCTGCGTGCACCCTGAGAAGCTGCCCAAGGGCGAGCTGATCTACCGCAAGAGGCCAGCCCGGCTGCGGCCTCCGAAGTTCAGGAAGAACTTCAGCAGCAAGACTTACTTCGATGATGATGGGAACCCTTATACTTTGGGACAGGTGAGTTAAGCTGTGGGCATGCACTTCTTTCATTTATTTGTTACTACTGACCATCCGATGGATGCGAGACGCACAGGAGTGCTATTCTCTAGCAGCCGAACCCAATAATCTATCTATCACATACTAGCTTTAGCCCGCAGCTTCGCCCGCGTACATAAAATATAGCCTATGCCACTCAGGAATACAGCAGCTTTCTATTGGTGTAAAAATTTTGGCGGTCGGACCAGTACTTCCACAGATTAATTCATACAAACAAAAACACAAACTTTACCTCTTTATTATATTAGTATAGATAAGCTCACCTTAAGCTCAGTTAAGCTCGCCTTTGTACATGCATTGTCAAAATCACTGTACTTAATTATAAGTTTTTGTGACAATAAAGAATTAAGAAACAATAGAAAACATGTATAATTTTTGTATTGTATCATTTGTTTTACTATCTCTAGTAAGCCAAAGCTGGAGATAGGTAAGTTATTGGGTTCGGCCGTAAGAAAACAGACTTGCGCGCAGCGCTGCCGGCGGCGAGGCTGTTTTCTTAGAATTAGAATAGCTTCTCACAGTTTAGCGAATACTGATTTGGATTCCGTCGCTGCTGTTTAAGGCTGTTAAGGCTGGTTTTCTTAGAGGACTCCAGGAGTGCTATCCTCTAAAAAAACAGACTTGTGCACAGCGCTGCCGGCGGCGAGGCTGTTTTCTTAGAGAATAGCACTCGAGGTCCGAACGTTATGGCGACGCTTGGGGGAGAATTATTCCGATCTGTCACCCCGGTTTGTCCCCTTAAGGGTACAGATCGGAAAAAACGTTTGATCTGTCCCCCTGTTAGCAATGAGGGAACAGTTCGAAGTTTATTCACTCCTTAACGGTTTCATCTGTCCCCCTATTACTGATATGGGGCCAGATGAAACTTTTTATTCCTGTTTGTCCTCCGTAGAATTTAAATTAATTCTTAAAAGTAATTCTACACGTTATAAGCTTACTTTCAAGAATTGAAACATAAAATATAGTCTATATTTTATGTACGCGGGCGAAGCTGTGGGCTAAAGCTAGTATGTGATAGATAGATTATTGGGTTCGGCTGCTAGAGAAGGTTATCATATTATTATATTCATCAGTTAGCTTTACAGCTAGCTGATGAATAAATACAACAATTGTAAACACACATTTTATTGCACTCATGTGCTTTGTTTCTAGCTGCGAGCTGCGGCGTGAGTCATTGTTCTTAAACCTTTGTAGATGACCGACAAACGAATTCTTCAATAATAGATTTTGTTTTCTCCCACACTTACCGGGAAATGCGAAATTTTTAAGGTGCTCAATACCACGCCAAGGCTGTAGGTACCTACCCAAAAACAAACAATGCATTGTTTTTCAAAGTCAAAGCGTTTATTGCAAACTGAGTGTATAATGTACGAATGTACACTGTACAATGTTGCTATTATATTATGTTACTACTTATGACTTACCCTGCCTTAAACAGGCATTGCTATTCATTCATCCTAATGATCCTTCATGCATTACTAGGAAATGTGTGTGAAATGTGTGTATGCGTGTGTGTGATCGCGATAGATGTCAGTTACCAAACAGTTAAAAAACAATGTGACCCTCTCTAACCTCTCTAACTTTTGAGCCGTAAGTTTAGAAAATATGAAAATAATCTGGAAAGTGGAGCTTTATAAAGACTTCCTAGGAAAATTATTTTGAACTTGATGGGACGAACAGTTTTTGAAAAGTTGGGGACACTTATTGTGCGCGTGGCCCGACACGCTCTTGGCCGGTTTTGGAATTAAAATGTGAATAAAATGTAGGAGGTTCAATGACCGTTATTCTATGTTTATCTGGCACCTACCTTAAAACGTCCATGCAAAATAAAGAATAGTAAAAATAAAGATATTTTGTGACATACGATGGATACGAGAGCAACAAGACCGGTCGTTGTGGCGACGCTTGGTTTAGACCTATGCCCACCTGTGGACGTCTTTCGTCTGAAATGATGATGGTGATTCTATTTTTATTTCATCCTATCCAGTCCAAAGACTCTCAAGACGAAAGAGAAATGCAGACAGACGATGATGGCACAGAAGTAAAGTCAGACACGGAGCGGGCCGAATATGTGCCCTCAGGGACCCTGCGGACCCACCCTCTGGCTTCCCAAGACACCAGCCTGGATGACGACAGCATCAGGCTGGCTGAAGCGGCTGCCGTTCCTCTGCCTTGCGATGCTGAGGACTCCAATGATGAGGAGCATAGGGAGGGAAAAGCTGAGGATGGAGAAAGTACAGGTAAAGTTCTGTTTTTGTCTAAGTTACGGATGCAAGTAAAATTTAGATTAGTGTTATTCTTTCTACTGTACTTAAATCTTTTATGATGTAGAAACTAAATAAATATGACAAGTCACTGGAATAACACCCCCTTATAAGTCCTCCATTTGGAAAACTAAGTTACAATAACAAAAAAGTACTTACGTGTACACACATAATAATGATGTGTGTACGTGCGAGTACTCACAACCCCATAGCACATATAACTTTGTTTACACACCAAATCGCCTTCGCTAATTAAAAAGATTGGAAAAGTCGCAATTTGCGAGTATTCCTACTAATATGAAATACATTCTCAAATTAATACTAATATTTCACACAGTTCAAATCTTCGTAGAGTAATTACCAAAATATTATTCAACTATAAGTAGGAAGTTAGATAATTACCTACGATCATTTCACACATTACTCATTGTCAATCGATAACAATTAAGTAAGTACCTGATTAGTGCAACCTTTCACCAGGTACACGAATTACTATCCCTAATGAACAATGACCCATGTTTTGTATAAAAGGGGTCATTAGGATTGAAGGGAATCAGTCTGGGTTAAGGAACCGAAGTGGTATCACCTCTGAAGTTCCTTCCTAAGTAAAAATGAGCGTATACAAAGTGGATTTCTGTAAACGTGAAAGGAGACCCAAACGGTATTCCAAATTGGACGACTTCGATCTATCGGGCATGCCCGAAGAATTGAAAGAAGATCCCAAGATAATAATTCTTTATTGTTGCGATAATTTGACAAAAAAAGTGAAACCCTGACTGAACAACTAAGTAACTGACAAGATGTACAAGTACTGGAAGAAACGGTACTCGCTGTTTCACAAGTAAGTTTTTAAATTGCATTTACTTAAGTTATACCTTTAGTCCTTCAGATTTCAATGTACTCTGCCTTTTCCCTCTGCTATTTGAAAATTTTAAATCGCGCCCTTATACATATATGATCCGTGGTAGCTTTACTGTAATAAGTGACAGATTTTTTTATTTAAATCGCCACTCACAGTAACTGACCATCCACATTATATTTTGAGTTGGTCCTATCTTCCCAAAGGTGAAAAAGGTTGTCCACTATAGTATCCATACAAAACCAGGGCTGCGGAATTGATCTAAAGAGTTACCGCGGCCCCGGAACACAAAGGACAATTGTAAAAAGTCTGACACTCTTTCTTGGTCTGATTGGAGTATCGAATTTATTTGATATAGTCCGTCTAATGAAAGCGCGTCCAAAAACAACTACACCAACAATTCAGCATGTCAATAGTATCAATCTTTACGCCGCCTAAAATGTTTAATGCTATGTTTAAACTTCTTAATCAATCTCAACAGGCTTGTGCCCTTCTCCCAACAGATTTGACGAAGGCATACAGCTGGACCGTGAGAGTTGGTTCAGTGTGACTCCAGAGAACGTGGCGCGGCACATCGCCAACGAATACGTTTGCGATGTAGTATTGGACGCCTTCTGCGGCGCCGGCGGCAACACTATACAGTTCGCGCATACTAGCAAGAAAGGTGAGACATTTTGACTAAGCGACAGCGCGACAAGTATATTTATTTTCTCAAAAAAATATAGATTCTCTTGGACCTGACCGAAACACGGTGCTTCGACCGAAATTTCGCGTGTTTCCTATCACGGTTTCGAAATTCTGAATGAACGAAAATGTTCCGACGTTTCGAATCTCGTTAAAATTCGTAATGTTCCGAAATAGAAAAAAATGTCTTGACAGACATATTATTCCGAAGTTTAAGGTGAATGCTTCAAGTCAGCCCGCGAAATTCAAATTTTCTTACGTTTTTTACATGTTGCAAGCCAGTGGTTCGTTGTATGAAGTTAATAATACTTACGCGGCTGTAAAACGTAACTATTTATATAATTATAACCATAAAAATCATCAATACAAGCCTCCAAGCTCACTTAGTTGCAGGAACGTTTTTGACCTCGAAAAAATCGTTCCAACACTTAGGTGAGGTTGGAGACTTATATTGATGATTTTTATGGTTATAATTATATAACTAGTTACGTTTTAAAGTCGCGTAAGTATTTTTAACTTCATACAACCTACCACTGGCTTGCAAAATGCAAAAAACGTAAGAAAATTTGAATTTCGCGGGCTGACCTGAAGCATCCCCCTTAACGTGAAACTGTAAAGGCGAAAGAGAACAGACGTCCTGAGTCTTATTAGGTTCTTCTCGAATCAATCGTTTTCCTTCCCTTAAAGTTTTTTGTGAGCCGATATTTTACTTTGCGAAGTGGAAGTCAGCGCTCAAGATATATTAGTATCTGTATCTATAGTTAAAGTATTTTTGTGAGTAATCAATTGAATATGTTCGTGAACAGTGATAGCCGTAGACATCGACCCGCAAAAGATAGCGATGGCTCGCCACAACGCTCGCACGTACGGCGTGGCCGAGCGCATCGACTTCATAGTGGGAGACTTCTTCAAGCTGGCGCCCACTCTCAAGGCGGACATGGTGTTCCTCAGCCCGCCCTGGGGAGGTCCTGACTATAGTGATGTGAGTATTACGAGCCAGTGCGAGCATGCTTACCTTATAATGAAGCTGTTCTAAAATGACGCACCTGTCAAAACGCTTATGTACACTCTGCATGTCACCACTGCTCTCAAAATGGAGGATAAGATGAATTTTGCCGAAAGCCGCGAAAGGTGCGTCTTCCGGTACGTGATTGCAATTCCGAGACGCACAGGAGCGTTCATTGTGGTGACACGTGTGGGAGGCCTATGTCCAACTGTGGGCGTCTTTGACAGAAATGATGATGTTGAAATAAAATTGTATTTTTAATGTATTTTTGTGACTAAAGTCTGCATTAGTAATCCAAGTGAATCAATGCGGTACAATAAAGCTAATATCTTATGTCTAAACATTTGCTTGTTTTTCTACAGAAGCACGAGTACGACTTGGAAACGATGCTGGAACCTAAGCCGGCGTCTGAACTGATGAGGGTGGCGAGAACTATATCACCGAACATCACCTTCTACCTGCCTAGGAACTCGCGGCTGGATCAGGTAACAATACTGTCTGTAATATTTCAAGTTATAGGCCATTGGCTTCTTAGGGTTTTGCCTTTTCTGTATTATCATCTTAATTACAAGCATTTTTGTATAAAACTTTTAGAAGATTTCAGCAAATAATAATATGTTGTTATCTCAACTTGTGTCCCACACCGGGTTTGCACGGGTACACTCCGTGTGTCAATCATCCACACACACGCGGATACCATGGCCACCAGTACAACATTCTACACCCCCCAATGGTGGAATTTTTCATCGGCTTTTCTCTATTTTTTTGTAATCTGTGCTTGTTTATAAATTTCATTGAAATCTGTTTGAGCTGTTTAGCTTAAAGTTTTCAGGCTTGAATCTAAACAGATTCAAGCCTGAAAACTGAAGTAATCAATACATAATAAACAATCACAAGCCTTTATAATATTAGTGTGCTAAGACAAATTGTATAAAAGCAAACATCAGTGAACTTACTTAAATTTCATTTCATCTAATCATTTTTCTCTATTGTTTCAGGTTATGTCTGTAGCGAAGGAAGTGGGCCTCGCAGTAGAGATCGAGCAAAACTTTCTCGACAGACGATTCGTCGCTATAACAGCTTACTTCTACGAAGACCATCGTTGAATCATTCAACGATGATCTTCGTAGAAGACAACAATCAATTGTGTGTTGATGAGGAGCTCGTGGCTAGATAATAACAGCCGCACAGGTCGATCTTCAAGGTTTGCCTGCAACGCTTGCCTAGGTTGGTCTGAGGATGGGTGACCATCTTAACATAACGAGTTTCCTCCGTGCCTCGGAAAGCACGTTAAGCCGTTGGTCCCGGCTGTCATTTGGAGATCTTTGGCAGTCGTTACGGATAGTCAGAAGCCAGTAAATCTGACTCCAGTCTTGCCATGAAGTACCGTGTTACCCCAGTTAATGGGTTGTGGAGGTCTGGTAGGCAGCCGCTCCTCGTAAAATACTGGTATTCAGCTAAATCCGGCTTGACTGGAAGCCGACCCCAATATAGTTGGGAAAAGGCTAGGCAGATGATGATGATGATGATGATGAGATGTTTTCTATATGTTTATATTTTGTAAGCCTGCTGAGGTTCGAAACTATTCGGAGCTCAAACTTTGTAATTTTCTTTATCTCTATTTTATCTCTGTAAATATTTGTTAATAATAAAATCAATATGATAATACATATGACTTGTTTTTGTTAAAAGGTATTGTAACAACACCTAAAAATCCTACCAATCATCTTCCTGCCCTTGTGCCGTTTTATTTGGGGTTAGCGCACTATGTTCTTTTCTTCCATTCTATCTTGTCACTCGTCACGCTATCACTAACTCCCTTTTCTTCCATATCACTTCTCACACAATCAATCGATCTTTTCTTTGGCCTCCCTCTCCCTCAGTCTCCAACCATCCACATCCTAAGAATTCTGCTAAGATAACATATGTTTGGTAATCATAATCAATCACACCAACAGTTGCTTGGGTTGACGAAAGAGAACCCCAGGACCCTGAAATTAGGGCCAAAAAGAAGAGGTGTGAGTTTTAGTCAGTATGACACGCCCTCCCGCTTCGCCCAGAGTAGGAGAAGTAATTTTGATGTCCCACCTACAGTTCAAAATGGGTTATGGGACATCTCGCCCAATCAAAAACTCGCCTGTGGGCCAAATGTCAACTTCTTAAAATGTGCATGTGTAGATACGCCCGGACAAGTCTAGTAAAATGGGCCAGATGTCTCCTCTTAAAAAGTAAAGGGATATTTCGGCGAAATCGTATAATTATTATTAAATAGCCAATAAATCTGCTAATCATAGTATCAAATGACAAAATCTGAATCGAAAAAGACATTGCCAAAATATGATAAAATCTGAATCATGATTTCCTGATCTATTTTTTATGTTGCTACAGATATTTTAACTTTAACATTAAATTTAAAGGGTGCCCAATATTAAATTACTTTGATCGTTGGCTATAATCTGAATATGACTTGTAATTGTTATTTAGTTTGTTTTTGTGTATTTTCGTAGTATAGTCCGTCTAATGAAAGCGCGACCTGAGAAAAAGAGGTTAAATCCAAAAATTATGTATGTATTACTATCTACAATTCGTCCGTTATAAGTTGGCGAGTGTGAAGTTAGGCTCTGCGAATTTTGGCGCTTGAAATATCGTACAAAAATAAAGGTTTTATGAAAATTAATGCCAATAACTGTTTTTAACAGCAATAAGAACTGTAAATTATATTTCAAGCGCCAAAATTCGCAGAGCCTCACTTCACACTCGCCAACTTATAGCGGACGAACTGTAGTAGGAGAATCATGTCTTGACACTTCATAATTTTTTTTATTTCCTACAATTGCGGCTAAGTCGCGCTTTCATTAGAAGCACTCTTGTAGTCTTGTAGTATTCGTAGTCAACAAACTAAATTGGTAACAAACTAAAAAGCCGTTGGTATAAAACATAAAATTTTCTTTTTCCATAGAGATGGGGTGAAAACATACTATGGAGACAAGGAATATGCAAGTGAAAGTGATGTGGAAGTACTCCGTGATTCACAGTCCCAAGACTTGGAAGACCACTCTCATGTTCACTTCTCTATCGACACTTCTTATAAAAACAAATGCGAGGTAAGTGAAAAAAATAATTCTTTATGTATTGATGTGATGATCTTTTTTGTTAGACTTCAAAGTACCTGTATTCTATAATAGATATTCTGTTCTTGTCATGCTCTATGAAACTCTTTACCTCTATCACAACAGGAATTACTCCTGTATTTCTGGTACATTCACAAGATGGTCAGATGTCAATTTCTTTTTTGTTTATCTCTTCAAGCTTTAATTCATGAATCCCCGAGCTGTAAACGGTGACCGCGTTGTCATTGTCTTACTATTGTGTCTCGTTTTGCGGGTATCTGATAGGTTAAGGTGACTTTCTACTAAGTTTGAGTGTTGTTTGATGCTCAGAAGAAATATAACAGTATTTTAATTATTGCTATTTTATAAAAAGATTGTCTTTATTAGATCTAAAGTGCAGGTTGCAAGTGCTTTAATTTCAATACAACAAATTATCCAAATAAATAAAAATATTTTATATTATGCTTCAAATATACTTACAGTTTTCCATTATGTCCTTATTTCCTAGAGAGATGAAGGTGCAAGCTGCTACTGCAGTGCATCCCACACAGACAACTGTTGTTCCACCGATGAACATGACGCAGTCCACACTCATGGTACTGTCTCCCATGCCTTACAGCCAAGCGACAGTGGTCGTTGATTGTACAGCTAATTCAAGCAATGTACAACCTTTGAATAATGGTGAATGGTGAATGGAGACTCCTGTGGTGTTGAAAAGAAGGTTGTTTGTAGTAGTAAGTATTGTTATGTTACTTGATTATTTTTTCAGGGCTTTCGTTTTTGTGGTTAAAACCAGGGATGTTATAGAAATGAAGTTTGAGAACTGGATACGAAATTATTTAGGAATAATAATTATTATACCTGTTTCGGATACGGTTACAGCCTTACGGAATATGATTTTACTCGCTAGATTCGGATAGTTTTGGTTACGGATATTAGTATTTTATTTCTAGCCTAGATTATCATTTGGTTGGCCAGTAAAAGAAAACAAACAAAAACCTGTTTATCGATTCTTCGTTACGACTACGAATATTTTCTTTATTTCGGATACGGCTATCCGAAATAAAAATGGCTAAAACCACCCACATGAACCGTACATTTTTATGGGATGAAAATTTTCCTACAGCTTTCGGCGACATTTCTTAGAGCTTTCACTGCAAGTAAAAGATTTTTTTTATAAAAAGTTCTTTGCCCCGTACTAGAATGGTTTCAAAATACATATTTGCAAGATTTGCTCAATGCAAACTTACAAATATAGCAAGTTAAGGCGGGCGCGACGTTAGAATTGTCCATACAAACGTAACACCAAAATCATTTGCAATTTAAGCATATTTACACCATATTATGATGTTATTCGGATTCAGACAATAATTATCTAGGTTCCTACATCGTCTTTTTGTTGAAAAACTTACCCCAAACGAAATTTAAGCGAATTTAAATTTGCACATTTTCACAGCGAAAATGTCATGTTTTTATTTTGTTTTTTCTATATTATAAACAACCATATTTCAAAATATCTTTTCGTAGGAACACAGATATTATTATCAAGTTATAAATACTCGAAACAATATTGGAAATACATTAATTTTTCATTCATCATTTTTGGTATTACGGAACCTCTCCCAAATTTCCAATAGTTTGTATTGCTATCACAGCAAGCAACTGTCAGTGTGCGGATGATGACTTTACTCCAGTCGGTGTGTCCAAGAATTGTTTAAACTATCTGGATTGCTTCCATCAACCTCAAAAACGTGTTTTATTTCGTCTCAACTCGAGATAGCGCGCGGTCTCCGCAGGCCTCTTAAATAAAGAGAGGTTGTGGAGAAGCTATCAAAGAAAAAATTTGGTATAATTTTGACTTTTGTAACGATATTTTACCAAAATCTAGATTCTAGAACATCGAAAATAATGTTTGCTTTGAGTATTGAAACGTTGATAGTATATAGAATTTTAGCAAATACCTAACACAGGTCATCAGGGGTCTACTCCGAGGTTTGATGCTTTATTCCGATAGATTTTGGGACGTTGACAACAGGAAGAACAAATAAAAATATTGCATCAGGTCCAGATTTGTACCTTTATTTTATAGTGGCGGTGTCTCGCCCGCGTGAAAGTAGATAATTATCCCAAGGGGACATAATCCCGGTAAAAAGTATCCAGGTCGTGGTCTTCCCGTGTGCCAAATTTCATCCAAATCTGTTTAACTGTTCGAGCATGAAGAAGTAACAAACATACAAGTTACACAAACCAGCACAAACCTTCGCCTTTATAATATTAGTGTTATAATATTATTGAATTACATAATTCTACAAAACCATTAATGACCTGAGCGTCATTAATGGTTTTGTAGAAATATTTAATTCAGCTAATCACCTGCATTCATGACTCAAAAACATTTTGCCTAGTTACCCAAAACAAATATGTAGGTATTTTGGTAATGAGTTCGTAATTAAGATTATGTTGTGAGTCCTTTTATGCAATAACAAAAGTCACGATGGCTACCTAATTATTGAAAAAGGAGCTAATTATCTTCATTTAAATTCTATCGCCTGAGTCTCAATAATGATTTTGTAGAATGTATCTAATTTAGTTAATCATCTGCAATGCGTAAATAAAAATTTTACCTTATCCATTAGCAATACACCTTAAATAAATAGGTGTTTTACTAATGAGGTCGTTATCAGGACGAAGTTGTGAATTTGTGTAATTTTTTTTTTATATCACACAATAAATATCTATTTCATCGTCATCTTCTACCTAGTCTTTTGCCAACTAAATTGGGGTTGGCTTTAAGTCAAGCCGGATTTAGCTGAATGAATACCAGTATTAAAGGTCAAAATAACTGCTACATGTTACCTTACCTAGCCCTAATTCTCGGAAATGAATGAACCGATTACATATTATTACACTGACGTGGGACACAACCTACCTGGGTCTAAAAAGTTATAAAGAAAACTTAAAACTGTACATTTTTTTAAAGAAAACTAAAAACTTCTCTACACTATTTTTTCTAACTTGCTTTTTAGATCTAGATACGAGTACAGTACGGCCATTATAAGTTAGCGAGTCTGTTTTAAAACCTTTATCTTTGTACGAGTTTTCAAACGCTAAAATTCGCAGAGCTTAACTTCAGACTCGCCAACTTATAACGACCGTACTGTACCTACGTGCTTTTGCTCTTCCAAGTTCCTGGTGATGAGAAAGTTGGTAGATTTTATTAATCAATCCTTTGAGTATTTAAACCGTTGTAAGTAGTTGTGGGATTCAGGTTTTTGTTCGCGTTAAACAGTCAAACATTAAATAAAATAGACCAGAAAGAAATAAAAGTCAAATCTATTTGTATTTTGCTCTTATTTATTTATTTATAATTTTTAAATTCTTATAAGTATCCATAATCGAAACTATCCCAAACCGCTATAATACTATTTCTATATCCGTATCTATATCCGAAAATTCACATCCACAACATCCCTGATTTTTATGATTCGTCTGGTAAACAGGTAACAAAATAAACGAAACATAGCATCTTTGATATAATCAAAGCATAGCATCTTGGTACAAAAAATGCAAAATATGTGGCACAGTCGTTGTAGCCCCAATTTCTGTTGGTATGTAGTTGCATTTCAAGAAGACTCATCCGGAATTGAACGAGAGTCTTGTACCTCAGGTACCACAGCCAATAGTACAGAAACTAGGTGATACTCTGGCACCTACATCATCAGGAAATGTAGACCAAAAGCGTCAGCGTAACAGAGTGCTGCGAAAATCTAGGAAGACTTTGCGACAGCCGAAACGCAATAGTAAGTTTCAATTTCATAAAATATCGTTTACAACATAAAATAATCAGCATTTTATTGTTTCTTTAATGTTTATTAGTCAGGAAATTAAAAGTGGGCAACGATAGAAGGAATGGAGGAAGACTTTTGCCCAGCGCAGTGGGACAGTATAAGCTAGATATGATAATATTAATAAATAAAGCGAATTTTAAGATATGAGAGTAGTCAGTTTATTTGTATAGATCTATGTTTAGGTTACATCAATAGGTATGGTGAAAGGTCCAATATGAAGGTCAAATCTAGTAGAACATAGAGCCTAATTTGTTGGCTAATTTATTAGGTAGATTTTCTTAACAGTACCTAATATGGCAGTAGAACTTATTGAATTTATCGTCTTAGGTACCTATTGTCTTATTATTAATTTAAATCTTAATAAGTCTACTGAATAATTTGAAAGGGAATCTTTTGTCTTGATAAGTGAAGGCTAGAAACGCTACTAAAATGCGAAATGTTACTAAAAGAATTATTATTATCAATATACATGATGTGAATAACAGAGAAGGGAGGGCAAAGAAAAGATGGATAGATTGTGTGAGGAGTGATATGAAGTAGAAGGAAGGTAGTACCTACCTAGTCAGTGATAGGGCGACGGCTGATAGAACAAAACTATGTTGCTTCGTCCCCAAGGTCCCCTTGTAACTTTGGACAAGGGTAGGAAGAAGATGATAAATCTTAATAAACCCTTTAACTTGATAATTTTATTTCTGCTAATCCTTTTGTAACTTCAGTATAATTATATTTAACCAATATAGGTACCTACGTATGTGGGCTCCTGGATATTAGATTAGTAACAGAGATTGGTCACAAAACCTCTGCTACTAATAATTACAATGAATAGTCGACACTTTTGCATTGAAAATCCCTACTTTACATCTGATACTGCGAGTAACAGAGGTAGGTTCCTGCCTATTGAGGTTCCATAAACTCAAGAGTTAGTTAAGTAAGGCTAATTAATAATTTTGTAGGAATATGACAAAATAATCGATAATTAAAAAAAAAAATATGTTTTCTATAAAAATCGATTTATTTGGCTGAGTGTCGATTTATTTTTATTGAGCAGCGGTTACGTCCGTGTTAGATTCAACATTATGTATGACGTAATTAAATCATGAATAAGTATTCATTTTTCACTGTATTTTTTAGTTGTATTTTATACATTGGTAACATTTATGTAGCTTGAAACTAATATTGAAGTACCTACCAATAATAATAAAATTATTGTTGTGTTTACAAGTATAAAACGATAAACCTATAAAAAGCCCTATTGATGATAATCCTATAAATTTATTATGAAGTAATTATTAATGATCTTTGGAACGAGTCTTGTATTTTATATTGCTACTTTAATGTAATAAGTACTCTGAATCAATAATTGCTTTTGTGACAATCTGAGATTTGTAGAAGGTAGCGGGATATTGTATGGATTTGTAGAAGGTGACGTTTAAAGGCTCCCCCACACAGGCGCGTTATTATCGGTCGATAATATCGCATGCGTTACTGCGATATCTGTTTTCAGTACATTTTGTATTAGGACGGTCATGTAGTTACACACTGCTGCGATAATAACGCTGCAATGGAAGTAGGACGTTGCGTTTCTCCGTCCTGCGATATTCCGATATAAGTTCTAGAATGTTTTGTATCAGGACGCAAACGACCGTACACACATCTGCGATAATAACGGCGCTCTCTCGTAAGAAATATCGGACGATAAAAACGCAGTTGTGTGCAAGGAATCGGGACGCATTATCGCAATACCGCATGCGATATTATCGACCGATAATAACGCGCCTGTGTGGGGGAGCCTTAAGTGTCAACCTGTCAACCCACAGGTCGACACTTTACTATAAAAACGATGTAATTCCTATGAAATGCCCTTACTTCTTATCCAGCAATAGACCATTACAGCTCACGTAAGTTGAATAATATTATATCGATTCTGTGTATGTGTCATACTGTGACTTTTGTCTCTATGTTATTTTGACAAACTATAATTAATGATATTGTAAAATGTGTATATAATAATTCTATAAATAAGCTACCGTGGAGTTTCTTGCTTGTTCTTCTCCACGAGACAAGTTTTGAACAAGCAGCTAGTTATTCGACTAATTGACAAGCCTTTTTTAAACAAAGACTTAGTCTTGTCTTTCTGTGCTTTTCTTCATAAAACCCTTTCCTTACACACCAGTCATAGGAACACAGTAGTAGGAACTTTGACACACAGTATAGCATAGCATCAGCCTTATAATATTCCCACTGCTGGGACTCAGGCCTTCTCTCTAGGAGAGGACAATGCTACACAGTAAATAATAGTTATTCATCTTGACATTTGAACAACATGTGGGTAGATAATATATATCCATACAGTTACCTCCTGATTCTAACACCCGCGTGAAGTACTTAGGGATAAAGTAAGTAGCATACTACTAAGTATATAAATATGTAGGTACTAATATAATTTTTAAAATTAGTCTAGTGGATTTTAAATGTATATCAACATATTATAACCTACTTCTTTTTGAAATCGGTTAACAATACAAATTATGCTATTAATAAAGAAAAGGCACTTTAAAATAAAGATTTGTCTTCCTTGTATAGCTATTTAAACCACCGATAAAGTGATTTCCTACGAATATTTTTGCCACAACTTTTGGATAGTTACCAACAGTTCTAAGAATTATAATGAACACTAATGATAATTATTAACATCTTTCAAGCCGTTGACTTGTATTTTAGTTAATCTTTCGAGTACCGTAATTAGAGACATAATAGAAAGACAATAGGTGTAGGACGCCGGGCGTCCGCTCAACAGATAAGCGGGTACTTTTTATGGAACAACAGGGCAAAAACAATTTTTCTACGTAAATCGATAATTCCTAGAAAATTTTTACCTAAGAATTCTTCTTCTTCCTGCCCTTATCCCATATTACTTGGGGTCTGCGCAACACGTTTTTTCTTTACGATGTTACCTAAGAATAAGAGATTTATTAAAAAGAAAAAAACGGTTTTTAAGGAATTGTTTTTCTTCATTGTCACATCTGAATAGCATTTTGAACAGCTCTATAGCTCTCAGAGATCCAGGTCGTGTATTTCAAGTAAATATTCCAACAACATACCCTTGCTATGGGACTTACAACCTGCGAGAGTTATTCACTCCGCTCTGTTACATTCGAATTTCTGGTTTCTAGGGCATGCCGGTTTCCTCACAAGGTTTTCCTTCTCCGTTTCGAGAGAAGTGATGATTAACAGTAACATAAAGAAATTAAAAATTAAATTAAACTTGCTTACAGTCATGAACTCGAAGAAGCCGATGAAGACATGGCACACGCCGAGATAAGGAACACCTTCCAAATGATGGGCTTCTGCGTGCACCCTGAGAAGCTGCCCAAGGGCGAGCTGATCTACCGCAAGAGGCCAGCCCAGCTGCGGCCTCCGAAGTTCAGGAAGAACTTCAGCAGCAAGACTTACTTCGATGATGATGGGAACCCTTATACTATGGGACAGGTGAGTTAAGCTGTGGACATGCACTTCTTTTATTTATTTGTTACTACTGACCATCCGATGGATGCGAGACGCACAGGAGTACTATTCTCTAGCAGCCGAACCCAATAACCTATCTATCACATACTCTCTTTAGCCCACAGCTTCGCCCGCGTACATAAAATATAGCCTATGTCACTCAGGAATACAGCAGCTTTCTATTGATGTAAAAATTTTAGCGATCGGACTAGTACTTCCACAGATTACCTCATACAAACAAAAACACAAACTTTACCTCTTTATTATATTAGTATAGATAAGCTCACCTTAAGCTCAGTTAAGCTCGCCTTTGTACATGCATTGTCAAAATCACTGTACTTAATTATAAGTTTTTGTGACAATAAAGAATTAAGAATCAATAGAAAACATGTATAATTTTTGTATTGTATCATTTGTTTTACTATCTCGAGTAAGCCAAAGCTGGAGATAGGTTATCGGGTTCGGCCGTAAGAAAAGAGATTTGCGTACAGCGCTGCCGGCGAGGCTGTTTTCTTAGAATTAGAATAGCTTCTCACAGTTCAGCGAATTATGATTTGGATTTCGTCGCTGTTGTTTAAGGCTGTTTGCACCCTCTGGCTTCCCAAGACACCAGCCTGGATGACGACAGCATCAGGCTGGCTGAAGCGGCTGCCGTTCCTCTGCCTTGCGATGCTGAGGACTCCAATGATGAAGAGCATAGGGAGGGAAAAGCTGAGGATGGAGAAAGTACAGGTAAAGTTACAATAAAAAAAAGTATTTACGTGTACTCACATAATAATGATGTGTGTACGTGCGAGTACTCACAACCCCATAGCACATATAACTTTGTTTACACACCAAATCGCCTTCGCTAATTAAAAAGATTGGAAAAGTCGCAATTTGCGAGTATTCCTACTAATATGAAATACATTCTCAAATTAATACTAATATTTCACACAGTTCAAATCTTCGTAATTACCAAAATATTATTCAACTATAAGTAGGAAGTTAGATAATTACTTTAAGGTGTGCAATAAATAAATAATATTTACGATCATTTCACACATTACTCATTGTCCATCGATAACAATTAAGAAAGTACCTGATTAGTGCAACCTTTCACCAGGTACACGAATTACTATCCCTAATGAACAATGACCCATGTTTTGTATAGAAGGGGTCATCAGGAGTGAAGGGAATCAGTCTGGGTCAAAGAATCGGGAGTGGCATCACCTCTGACGTTCCTTCAAAATGAGCTTATACCAAGTGGATTTGGCTAAACGTAAAAGGAGAGCCAAACGGTATTCTAAATTGGACGACTTCGATCTATCGGGAATGCCCGAAGAACTGAAAGAAGATCCCACGATGTACAAGTATTGGAAGAAACGGCACTCGCTGTTTCACAAGTAAGTTTTTAAATTGCATTTACTTAAGTTATACCTACCTTTAGTCCTTCAGATTTCAATGTACTCTGCCTTTTTCCTCTGCTATTTGAAAATTTTAAATCGCGCCCTTATACATAAATGATCCGTGGTAGCTTTACTGTAATAAGTGACAGATTTTTTTATTTAAATCGCCACTCACAGTGACTGACCATCCACATTTTATTTTGAGTTTGTCCTATCTTCCCAAAGGTTAAAAAGGTTGTCCACTATTGTATCCATACAAAACCAGGGCTGCGGAATTGATCTAAAGAGTTACCGCGGCCCCGGAACACAAAGGACAATTGTAAAAAGTCTGGCACTCTTTCTTGGTCTGATTGGAGTATCGAATTTATTTGATATAGTCCGTCTAATGAAAGCGCGTCCAAAAACAACTACACCAACAATTCAGCATGTCAATAGTATCAATCTTTACGCCGCCTAAAATGTTTAATGCTATGTTTAAACTTCTTAATCAATCTCAACAGGCTTTTGCCCTTCTCCCAACAGATTTGACGAAGGCATTCAGCTGGACCGTGAGAGTTGGTTCAGTGTGACTCCAGAGAAAGTGGCGAGGCACATCGCCAACGAATACGTTTGCGATGTAGTATTGGACGCCTTCTGCGGCGCCGGCGGCAACACTATACAGTTCGCGCATACTAGCAAGAAAGGTGAGACATTTTGACTAAGCTACAGCGCAATAAGTATATTTATTTTCTCAAAAAAATACAGATTCTCTTGGACCTGACCGAAACACGATGCTTCGACCGAAATTTCGCGTGTTTCCTATCACGGTTTCGAAATTCTGAATGAACGAAAATGTTCCGACGTTTCGAATGTCGTTAAAATTCGTAATGTTCCGAAATAGAAAAAAATGTCTTGACAGACATATTATTCCGAAGTTTAACGTGAAACTGTAAAGACGAAAGAGAACAGACGTCCTGAGTCTTATTAGGTTCTTCTCGAATCAATCGTTTTCCTTCCCTTAAAGTTTTTTGTGAGCCGATATTTTACTTTGCGAAGTGGAAGTCAGCGCTCAAGATATATTAGTATCTGTATCTATAGTTAAAGTATTTTTGTGAGTAATCAATTGAATATGTTCGTGAACAGTGATAGCCGTAGACATCGACCCGCAAAAGATAGCGATGGCTCGCCACAACGCTCGCACGTACGGCGTGGCCGAGCGCATCGACTTCATAGTGGGAGACTTCTTCAAGCTGGCGCCCACTCTCAAGGCGGACATGGTGTTCCTCAGCCCGCCCTGGGGAGGTCCTGACTATAGTGATGTGAGTATTACGAGCCAGTGCGAGCATGCTTACCTTATAATGAGGCTGTTCTAAAATGACGCACCTGTCAAAACGCTTATGTACACTCTGCATGTCACCACTGCTCTCAAAATGGAGGATAACATGAATTTTGCCGAAAGCCGCGAAAGGTGCGTCTTCCGGTACGTGATTGCAATTCCGAGACGCACAGGAGCGTTCATTGTGGTGACACATGTGGGAGGCCTATGCCCAACTGTGGGCGTCTTTGACAGAAATGATGATGTTGAAATAAAATTGTATTTTTAATGTATTTTTGTGACTAAAGTCTGCATTAGTAATCCAAGTGAATCAATGCGGTACAATAAAGCTAATATCTCATGTCTAAACATTTGCTTGTTTTTCTACAGAAGCACGAGTACGACTTGGAAACGATGCTGGAACCTAAGCCGGCGTCTGAACTGATGAGGGTGGCGAGAACTATATCACCGAACATCACCTTCTACCTGCCTAGGAACTCGAGGCTGGATCAAGTAAGAATACTGTCTGTAATATTTCAAGTTATAGGCCATTGGCTTCTTAGGGTTTTGCCTTTTCTGTATTATCATCTTATTTACAAGCATTTTTGTATAAAACTTTTAGAAGATTTCAGCAAATAATAATATGTTGTTATCTCAACTTCTGTCCCACACCGGGTTTGCACGGGTACACTCCGTGTGTCAATCATCCACACACACGCGGATACCATGGCCACCAGTACAACATTCTACACCCCCCAATGGTGGAATTTTTCATCGGCTTTTCTCTATTTTTTTGAATCTGTGCTTGTTTATAAATTTCATTGAAATCTGTTTGAGCTGTTTAGCTTAAAGTTTTCAGGCTTGAATCTAAACAGATTCAAGCCTGAAAACTGAAGTAATCAATACATAATACACAATCACAAGCCTTTATAATATTAGTGTGCTAAAGATAAGATTTCATTTACAAGTCGTATAAAAGCAAACATCAGTGAACTTACTTAATAGTACATTACGATATTAGTGCGTAATGATGGTTATAACATGCGAGGCGGAATTTCAGCCCGAGCCGAAGGCGAGGGCGTAACTGAGCCGAGCATGTTATAACCAATACGCACGTATATTGTACGACGTTTTTTAACACATTTGCGAGGAAACAGAAAAAATTATTTATATTTTCACAATACAAGTACAAAGAAAAGAAAATTTGAGAAAATGGCGCGAGGATTATTTTCTGCCATAGCTGCGTGAAAATGTTGGCAAAGACGTTAGAGACCATGCAGCCAAGTTTTTAAATTACCGAATAAACTGTTTTTTTTTTACTCACTTATTTCATGCAATTTCGTGTTTAAATAAACTATTTAAAACTTTACATATTTAACCAATTAAATCTTTTATCAAATTTGTATTTTCTGTTTATATGCAACCTCATTCTTATTTTTTCTAAACCAATACATTTTTTCAAAATGGCGGTCATAGACTAGCTACTCTAGCTGTAGCTAGTCTATGACCGCCATTTTTCGCGCATGCGCGCGTTTAAGAAAAGTCATTTTTTTTTGCCGCCATATTTAAAAATAAAATGCCGATTTTATAAATATGTCTACAAAAACTATTTATGAGGAAAATGATTTGTGCTGTACGCAAGAAAATCTATGTCATGGGACCACTATACAGTCAAAATAGTTAATTATAACTTTACTGACTGCACATTTACGAACTGTTTCTTTAGATAAACTTTTCGTATACCTACTAAATAAAGTTGATTTTTAATTTGTGTGTCGAATTTTTTTTTTTAATAAACTGAATCTGTCTGTGAAATCGCTGCCTACTGACTGGCGCCGCGCGGCGATTACTTCGAAATTTGAATTTGCTATTCAAATTTCGAACTAATCGCCGCGCGCGAAATGGCAAATAATGCTGTTATGGAATTTGTATGGACTATAACTTAACTATTTGCTTTGATAACACACGCGTTTTTTATGACCCGCTTTACATATTTAAAACCGGTGGAATTACATCAGCTTTACGAGCAACTGTGTTAAAAATTTCATTTCATCTAATCATTTTTCTCTATTGTTTCAGATCATGTCTCTAGCGAAGGAAGTGGGCCTCGTAGTAGAGATCGAACAGAACTTCCTCGACAGACGATTCGTCGCTATAACAGCTTACTTCTACGAAGACCATCGTTGAATTATTCAACGATGGTCTTCGTAGAAGACAACAATCAATTGTGTGTTGATGAGGAGCTCGTGGCTAGATAATAACAGCCGCACAGGTCGATCTTCAAGGTTAAGCAACGCTTGCCTAGGTTGGACTGTGGATGGGTGACCATCTTAACATAACGAGTTTCCTCCGTGCCTCGGAAAGCACGTTAAGCCGTTGGTCCCGGCTGTCATTTGGAGATCTTTGGCAGTCGTTACGGATAGTCAGAAGCCAGTAAATCTGACTCCAGTCTTGCCATGAAGTACCGTGTTACCCCAGTTAATGGGTTGTGGAGGTCTGGTAGGCAGCCGCTCCTCGTAAAATACTGGTATTCAGCTAAATCCGGCTTGACTGGAAGCCGACCCCAATATAGTTGGGAAAAGGCTAGGCAGATGATGATGATGATGATGAGATGTTTTCTATATGTTTATATTTTGTAAGCCTGCTGAGGTTCGAAACTATTCGGAGCTCAAACTTTGTAATTTTCTTTATCTCTATTTTATCTCTGTAAATATTTGTTTATAATAAAAACAATATGATAATACATATGACTTGTTTTTGTTAAAAGGTATTGTAACAACACCTAAGAATCCTACCAATCATCTTCCTGCCCTTGTGCCGTTTTATTTGGGGTTAGCGCAATATGTTCTTTTCTTCCATTCTATCTTGTCACTCGTCACGCTATCACTAACTCCCTTTTCTTCCATATCACTTCTCACACAATCAATCGATCTTTTCTTTGGCCCCCCTCTCCCTCAGTCTCCAACCATCCACATCCTAAGAATTCTACTAAGATAACATATGTTTGGTAATCATAATATAATCAATCACACCAACAGTTGCTTGGGTTGACGAAAGAGAACCCCAGGACCCTGAAATTAGGGCCAAAAAGAAGAGGTGTGAGTTTTAGTCAGTATGACACGCCCTCCCGCTTCGCCCAGAGTAGGAGAAGTAATTTTGATGTCCCACCTACAGTTCAAAATGGGTTATGGGACATCTCGCCCAATCAAAAACTCGCCTGTGGGCCAAATGTCAACTTCTTAAAATGTGCATGTGTAGATACGCCCGGACGAGTCTAGTAAAATGGGCCAGATGTCTCCTCTTAAAAAGTAAAGGGATATTTCGGCGAAATCGTATAATTATTATTAAATAGCCAATAAATCTGCTAATCATAGTATCAAATGACAAAATCTGAATCGAAAAAGACATTGCCAAAATATGATAAAATCTGAATCACGATTTCCTGATCTATTTTTAATGTTGCTACAGATATTTTAACTTTAACATTAAATTTAAAGGGTGCCCAATATTAAATTACTTAGATCGTTGACTATAATCTGAATATGACTTGTAATTGTTATTTAGTTTGTTTTTGTGTATTTTCGTAGTATAGTCCGTCTAATGAAAGCGCGACCTGAGAAAAAGAGGTTAAATCCAAAAATTATGTATGTATTTTTTTGATCAACGAGCTTTTATCCTATATTCAGAACAAAATCTCGATAATAGACGAGGAAACGTTGGTGCGAATATGTTCAACGTCATTTACGAGCGAAGAAATTAAAAAAGCAAAGTCGTTATTGTTCGAATCTGTTCCTACGGACAAAATCAAGACAAATCGGAAGAACAAAGGAAAGGAAGGAAGAGACCTAGTTGATATACTGAGCCTCTTTAAATCGACTGAGCCCGATCTTATACCTATTTTTGTGGCTCGCGAGCTGGAGAAACTACCCCCTATTTTGTTTGATCATCTTGATTGCACGAAATTACTGAAAGATCTACTGAAAGTGCAAAGTGAACTAGACTTAGTTAAAGCTAACTACATTACAAAAGAGCAGCTGAGTGAGTGCAGATCTGAGTTACTACAGTTGAGAAATGACTCATTACCAACTGTGTTTCCACAGAACGTGAATATAAGGCGCGGAGCATGGCATTTGAATGATAGTGGGCCAGTTGGTCTCTCGCATGATATAAATGAGTCCACTATAAACAATTCCACGTTAATTAAGGCCGTAAATAACCAGAAAACCTGTTCCGGTGATAATTTACAAGAATACCGTGATATTTTGAGGGTAAACTTAAAACAAAGTGCGCGAAAATCAGCTGTGCCGAGACAACGGTCACCGGTTTTAAATGGAAGCGAGAATACAACGGCGAGCGGTGTGGAGCGGCTAGCCGAGGTGACGTCACCGCTACCTGCGCCGTCGGCGGCGTCGCCCAGGCAGTGCGCCGATAACTTCGTAACAACAGCTGAGAGAGGAGCCGAGCGTCACAGCGCAATAAACACAGTAGGTGAATCGCAACCGAATGAGAATGAAGGCTGGAAGACCGTTTCGAGACGCAAGAAATTTAAGTATCGTTATCATGGGAAATCTGGAATTTCGAGAGATATAGAAGGAGGCTTCAGAGCGGCTGACAGGTTCCGATATTTATAACAAGGATTCACATGGATACGACAGAAAAAGACATAATTAACCATGTATACAGAAAGACAAAGGAAATGATAACTTTGGAAGAAATTACTATGAAACAAGAGAAGTCTCATAAAGCTTTTAAGTTTCTGGTATCCGAGCAGAAGCTATCTTTGTTCTTAGATGGTAATTTATGGCCAGAAGGAATCATATTTAGACGATTTATACATTTACAACAGAGAAGTACGAACGTAGATTGCGCTGTGTCCGATCAAAAACAAAAATAAATATGGCAAATGGGGAATTATACAACTTTATAAGTTTCAATTGTAAGAATGTGAAGCGCTCAATTGATGATGTGCGGCAGTTATGTCGAACATCCCACATAATTGCCTTGCAAGAACATTGGCTACTGCCGCACGACATTGATTTCCTGAGCTGTATAGATGACGACTTCGCTTTTACGGGTGTGTCGCCCATGGACACGTCAAATGGAATGATCTCAGGAAGACCGTGGGGTGGAGTTGCATTGTTATGGAATAAGAAAATCTTTAGCAATGTTACTGTAGTGCGTTGTGATAATACTCGAGTGTGCGGTATTAAAGTGGTGATAGGGCAAAGGTCATTCTTAGTGTTCAGTGTGTACATGCCGACTGACAACACGGTGAATTTAGTCGAGTTTACGGATTGTTTAGGGACGCTGAGCGCAGTAGTGGCAAATGAAGGTGTCGAGTGTGTTTACATGCTCGGTGACTTCAACGCCCACCCTGGTGAGCAATTCTATTACGAACTTTTGAATTTTTGTAACGATTTGGATTGGAAATGTGCAGATATCATTAATTTAGGTTTATTGTCTGACACATATAGTTTTATAAGTGACGCTAATGGGGCGCTAAGATGGTTAGACCACTGTGTTGTAACTGAGTCGGCTTTTCAAACTGTAGTCGATACACACATTAAGGGGTATCATTTAAGCTGTCGCCAATTTAATTCGTTTTGTGTTTCCTAAATAATAGCTTTGTCCTCAAAATAGTAGATTTGTCGCCAAAATGTAGTCACCAAACAATGTAAAATAAATTCTCCAATAAATCATTTAGAATCATGGAGATATAGGATCTAGTACCAAATAATTGTTTTTGTACATATTATAATAGGTTTGTCCTAATAAGCATTTGAGCAAACTAATTGAAAGAGATCACCAAAACCAAGTTCCAAAAAAATTAATTGTTGTCGTCATCATCGTTTCAACCAAAAGAGTCTACTACTTAGTATAGTATAGTATAACGGGCTGGTATCCGCAGCTCCACGACTAAAGCGAGTATTTTGCGTATGAGTGGGACAAAAGTGTTATTCGATCCACCCCAGCTCCTCAAAAAAGGCCAGCAGCGCCTTCCCGGGCGCCGGTCGTTATAGTTTTTTTTTTTTCGTTAGGGGAATCATCATAATGACTTCTCCCACTCTAGGGCGGAGCGGGAAGGCGTGTCAGACTCTTACTGACTAAACCCCTACCCTGTTCCTTCGTTGCCTTCGATCTGGGGGACACGGTGTCAACCTTTTGGATTTTCCGTGTTCCCCAGAGGCTTCGGTCCAACCGGGCCCCTACAGTTTGCTGACATCTCGTGGCATCGTATGATCATCGTAGGTAGTTACGAGTACCTACGACACATCGTTGAGGATGAAAAGCGCGCTAATTTGTCTCCGCCTCTTTGAACATATTTTCAACAAAATTATAAATTGATATTAAATTGGTAAGGAATACTATTATTTTACTAACCGAACGAAATAAAATGTAACTACTTTATTGATGACAAAATAACAAATAAAAAGGAGTTGCAGTCAGGGATTGATAATTAATCGATTTATTTGGCGACAGATCTACCATTTTGGCGACAGATCTACCATTTTGGCGACAGATCTATCATTTTGGCGACAGATCTACCATTCTGAGCACAAAGCTATTAATTTTGTAATAAAACTATTATTATAAGAACGAAGTTTTATTTTATTGGTGATCCATCTCTTATTTTTTGATAATTCATACCTGGATACACTTTTTGTTTATCTGAGAACGAAAATATTTCGTGGCGATAGATCTATTAATTAGGTAATACAACTTGATGACAAATATAAAGTTTGGTGACAGAAAATATAATCCCCCACATTAAGTATGGTCCGGTGTGGTCTGATCACTTGCCACTCATTATTAAATGTAATCTGAATAATGTACAACCAAAGATTTCGCAAGAACATTTTAAATGTAATAAAATAAAATGGGGGGAGAAAAAACTCGAACAAATAGATTTATATAGCAAATTATGTAATGATAGTTTAAAAGAAATTGATTTTCCACCTGAATTTAGTAATTGTGGTGATAAACGCTGTGTTAACCGAGACCACATGCGTATAATTGACAATATGTATCTTAAGATTGTTAGTGCGTTGTGTAAAGCCGCCTCTGAGAGTCATACTATTGTTAAACCGAGAAGAAAACAACCAGTGATCGGATGGAACAAGCATGTGCGTGACGCTCACGGGGTAGCTCGGTGTAAATTTATGGAATGGGTACTTGGGGGTAAACCGAGTGAAGGACGTGTTTGGGAGGAGATGCGGGAGAGTCGTAGAATCTTTAAATCACGCCTAAAGTGGTGTCAAAATAATAGGGAGCAGATAAAGATGGACATTCTCGCTTCTCACCATTCAAAGCATGACTTTCGTAACTTCTGGAAAGCAACAAATAGGCTAAATAATAAGCCGGGCTTACCCGTGAGCGTTAACGGGGTCAGTGAACCGAAATGTATTGCGGACTTATTTAAGGATCACTTTATGGTGAAATAGCCATTGGGACCATCACGGTCATTTTGCGTGGAAGGGCCACATGAACAGGAGATAAACACCAGATTCAAAGCTAAGGATGTTCGACGAGTTATAAAGTCAATGTCGCGTGGAAAGTCTCCTGGCCATGACAGCCTGAGCATTGAACATTTAAAGCATGCCGGCGTCCACCTGCCCAGAGTTCTTGCCATGTTCTATTCACTTTGTATAGGACATGCGTACTTACCTGCAGAGATGATGAGGACCGTGGTGGTACCAATTGTGAAGAGTAAAACCGGTAACCTAAGCGACACGAGTAACTACAGGCCAATCTCACTAGCCACGGTGCTTTCTAAGGTTCTTGACAGTTTGCTTAATACACAGCTTGACCAATACGTAAACATACATGACAACCAATTTGGTTTTAGACCAGGACTGTCTACTGAGTCAGCTATCCTGTGTTTGAAGCAAACTGTCAGGTACTACTCCGATAGGAGCACACCTATTTATGCCTGTTTTCTCGACCTCTCGAAAGCGTTCGACCTGGTTAGCTATGACATCTTATGGCAGAAATTAAGTAACATCTCAATACCTAACGAACTGATAGAAATCTTCAAGTACTGGTATCTTAACCAGGTCAACGTCGTTCGATGGTCGAATGCGCTGTCGGAGACGTACAGGTTGGAGTGCGGGGTGAGACAGGGAGGGCTGACCTCGCCGAGGCTCTTCAACCTGTACGTGAATGCACTGATAGAGGAGCTCAGCAGTACCCGTGTCGGCTGCCATATTGACGGTGTTTGTGTCAACAACATTAGTTACGCGGACGACATGGTGCTGTTGAGCGCCTCGGTGTGTGGACTGTCCAGGTTGCTGGGCATCTGCGAGCGTTACGCTCTGGATCACGGTTTGCTGTATAACGCAAATAAAAGTGAATGCATGGTCTTTCGGGCTAGGGGTCGGAGCTGCCCGGATTCTGTTCCACCTGTTAGATTGAACGGTGTCCAGTTAAAAGCAGTTCAACAGTTTAAATATCTGGGGCATATCGTGACCTCTGACCTGAGGGACGATGCAGACATTGATAGGGAGCGGAGAGCGTTGTCTGTGAGGGCCAATATGATCGCACGCAGGTTTGTTCGTTGCTCGGGTGCCGTCAAACTAACTCTTTTCAGAGCGTTTTGTACGTCCCTGTACACGGCCAGCCTGTGGGTGTCATATACCCAGAAGCAGTACAACGCCCTCCGTGTTCAGTATAATAATGCGTTCAGGGTGCTGTTGGGGCTGCCCCGGCACTGCAGCGCGTCGGGGATGTTCGCCGACGCCCGTGTTGACTGTTTTTACACGGCGATGCGGAAGCGGTGCACATCTCTGGGGCGCAGACTCCGGACCACCTCCAGCACCATCCTGAGCGTATTTGCGAACAGGTTTGATTGTCAGTACATTAACCATTGTTATATGGTTAATGTAATGACAAACAAAGAAATGACTCAGAGGCAGGCGTATTATTAGTATTTATATTAGTTAATTAATTAGTTTTAATAGAATCTATTTAATGTGATTGATATTTTATTTTATTTATTTTTATAATTGTTAATTTTATTAATTTTGAATTTATTTTTGGACATTGAAAATTATTGGAAATTATTGTGTTAATACATTTTATACATTTTACATTTTATGTACTATTTTAATTCTAAATTTATAATATTAGTATTGTGTTGTGTGAATTTATTGACTCTGATTTTTGGATTACTAACATTATTTTTTTTTTAAGGGTGTACTACTAACAAAATTATGGATCACTGTGTCTGACAAATAAATGAATTGAATTGAATTGAATTGAATTACTATCTACAATTCGTCCGTTATAAGTTGGCGAGTGTGAAGTTAGGCTCTGCGAATTTTGGCGCTTGAAATATCGTACAAAAATAAAGGTTTTATGAAAATTAATGCCAATAACTGTTTTTAACAGCAATAAGAACTGCAAATTGCATTTATTTTTTTTTAACGTTTGAATGCCCAACCGGTCCTATGAGACCGCGCTGTTATTGTTTTACTATTGTGTCTCGTTTCGCGGATATCTGAGTAATTAAATCTTTATTTTTGTACGATATTTCAAGCGCCAAAATTCGCAGAGCCTCACTTCACATTCGCCAACTTATAACGGACGAATTGTAGATAGTAATTCAATTCAATTTAATTCAATTCAATTCATTTATTTGTCAGACACAGTGATCCATAATATATAAAAATCTATATATAAAAATATATATATATATATATAATATATATATGTAATATATATATATAATATATATATATATATAATAAAAATCTATATATATAAAAATGAAACCCGTTTTTCGTTGTCACGACATCACATGAAAACGGCTTGACCGATATGGCAGATTTTTTTTTTAAAATGTTCCTTGAAGTTCAGTGATGGTTCTTACGGAGAGAAAAATTTAAAAAACAAAAAAAGTTAGGTAAAGTAGGGTAGGTAGGGTAGTGTAGGGTAGTGTAGGGTAGTGTAGGGTAGTGTAGGGTAGTGTAGGATAGTGTGGGTTAGTGTAGGGTAGTGTAGGGTAGTGTAGGGTAGTGTAGGGTAGTGTAGAGTAGTGTAGGGTAGTGTAGGGTAGTGTAGGATGGTGTAGGGTAGTGTAGGGTAGTGTAGGGTAGTGTAGGGTAGTATAGGGTAGTGTAGGGTAGTGTAGTGTAGGGTAGTGTAGTGTAGGGTAGGTAGGGTAGTGTATGGTAGTGTAGGGTAGTATAGGGTAGTGTAGGGTAGTGTAGTGTAGTGTAGTGTAGGGTAGTGTAGGGTAGGTAGGGAAGGTAGGGTAGGGTAGCGTAGGATATGTAGGATAGTCATTTGACGGGAGCGAAGCCGCGGGTAAAAGCTAGTATTTTATATTATGCTTCAAATATACTTACAGTTTTCCATTATTCCCTTATTTCCTAGAGAGATGAAGGTGCAAGCTGCTACTGCAGTGCATCCCACACAGACAACTGTTGTTCCACCGATGAACATGATGCAGTCCACACTCATGGCACTGTCTCCCATGCCTTACAGCCAAGCGACAGTGGTTGTTGATTGTACAGCTAATTCAACCAATGTACAACCTTTGAATAATGGTGATTTGAATTCGAAAAGCTGTGATGGTGATGATGAGCCACCTGAGGAGACTCCTGTGGTGTTGAAAAGAAGGTAAGATATTATTATGTTACTTGATTATTTTTTCAGGGCTTTCGTTTTTGTGGTTAAAACCAGGGATGTTATAGAAATGAAGTTTGAGAACTGGATACGAAATTATTTAGGAATAATAATTACTAGCTTTTGCCCGCGACTTCGTTCGCGTGGAATAGTGACTTCCGGCAGATTTTTGGTTTTACCCACATAGTTCCCGATCTCGCGGGATCTCTTCAAAAATGAAATGTGGAAGATATTCTAGGGAACTCTTCAACATTCAACATAATGAGTTCTGCGTTTGAATTGAAGATAATGTATACTCACTTAGGGCATTAAAGCCGTTATTGCCAATAGAAAAAGGCGAAAATGTTATTTTTAGGGTTCCGTACCTCAAAAGGAAAAAACGGAACCCTTATAGGATCACTTTGTTGTCCGTCTGTCTGTCCGTCCGTCTGTCAAGACCCTTTTTCTCAGGAACGCGTGGAGGTATGAAGCTGAAAATTATATCAATTACTCAGGTCTACTGTCCCTTGAAGCTGTGAAAAAATCAAACTTCTAAGCCAACGCAATCAAAAGATACAGCCGTTTATGCCGCAAATTTTCGACACTTGCAAGGGAATCAAAACCTACAGGGTACTTCCCGTGAACTCAGAATCTTGAAATTTGGTACGAAGCAACGTCTTATAGCATAGATAAAGGAAAAATTACGAAAACCATAAATTTTTAGTTACATCACATAATATATTTTTTTTTAATAATTTTAAACTTACTACCCATTTCCTCATAAACGCGTAGAGGTATTAAATTGAAATTCATACCAAATACTCAGGTCTATAATACCTTTAAGCTGTAACAAAATCAAACTTCTATGTCAACGCAATCAAAAGAAACAGCAATTTAAGCTGCATATTTTGAAACTCGCAAGTACTCGCAAGGGAATCAAAACCTAAAGGGTACTTCCAGTCGACCTAGAATCTTGAAATTTGGCATGAAGCAACGTTTTATAGCACTCATATAGGGAAAAGTCTGAAAACTGAAAATTTGTTGTTACGTCACAAGAATTATTTTTTTGAAAAATCTTCAACGCTCGATTCGAGAATAGAACTTTATTCATAGGTAAGTTAGAGGTATTGAGTTGAAATTAACACCATATAATTGGGTCCGTGGTCCCTTGAAGCTGTGCAAAAATCAATTTTCAATTCAATTGGTAAAGTGACGGGAAAAAAAGATTCGTCCGTTTATACTGCAAAAAACGTACATTTCGAGACTGTCGAATTGTTCGATTGAACTGTTTTTATAGGTAAGTTACTACGGAACCCTCAGTGCGCGAGTCCGAATCGCACTTGCCCGGTTTTTTTAATACAGTTGCTCAAAAGTGGTATTGCAGGGACGTATAGCGTTCGGGAAGTGGGTCATTACACACTCGTGCTTTTTCTTTACCATTCCCGAACTCGTGCGTTCTCTTTCCCAACTGTCAATATAATGTCTATTAAAAAGAAAAAAACAACCACGAAGTTTTTACTAAAAAAAGGTTTTTAATGCAAATATTTCTAAATTTAAGCTACTAATTTGTTTCAATATCAAATTTAATGATTTGGTTCAATGAGTTAGGTTACATTTCATGTCATTAAATTTAATTTTCATTTCATATCAATAAAAAAAATTCTACTGAAGACTTGGCTTGGCTGTATGGGCTTAGTTCCTTCTGCTTCCCAGAATGGGTGAAGAAAAAAAAATCTCTGCTTATATTGTTTGACGGTTGGCGCCATTTTGATTGGTTAGTTGAGTTTGCATTGTTTGTTTTTATTGTTTCATTAAAATGCTTCATTTTTTCACAACTGTACTAAAAATAGTCGTTCAGTACACATGCGGAACCGTCATTGCAACTTGTTCCGACTGTCAACCCTCACCTTCGGCTGCGCCTCGGCTCGAGAGACATTTGTCGGAACTCTTTGCTATGACAGGCTTTCCGCACTCGTAATGAAATATACTATTTTAATACAGTTGCTCAAAAAGTGACGTATTGCAGGGACGTATAGCGTTCGGGAAGTGGGTCATTACACACTCGGGCTTTTTCTTTACCATTCCCGAACTCGTGCGTGCTCTTTCCCAACTGTCAAAATAATGTCTATTAAAAAGAAAAAATCAACCACGAAGTTTGTACTAAAAAAAGTTTTTAGTGCAAATATTTCTAAAAAGAAGCTACTAATTTGTTTCAATATCAAATTTAATGATTTGATTCAATGAGTTAGGTTAGGTTTCATTTCATTTCATCTCATTAAATTTTATATTCATTTCATATCAATAAAAAAAATCTACTGAAGCTTGACTTAGACTTGGCTGTATGGGCTTAGTTCCCTTTGCCAACCCAGAATGGGTGAAGAAAACAAAAAAATGTCTGCTTATATTCTTTTACGGTTGGCGCCATTTTGATTTGTTTATTTGAGTTTATTGTGTTTTTATTATTTTATTATAATGTTTCATTTTTTCGCATTAAAAGTAGTTGTTCAGTACACGTGCGGAAGCGTCATTGCAACTTGTTCCGACTGTCAACCCTCACCTTCGGCTGCGCCTCGGCTCGGGTAGACATTTGTCGGAACTCTTTGCAATGATGGGCTTTCCATCCTCGTAATGAAATATACTATTTCCCCTATTTTCAAAATATTAGTTTTGATTTGCCATTTCAAAAAAAATTACTGAAAACTAAACTTACTTTATACAACAACCAGACAACCCAACAAATAAACCTTTTAATCTATAATACAACGGAGCCAATTTCAAAATTTACGAAACGATCAATCCACAATTCCACGACAGTACCGAAGCGCTCGGCCGACACCCAACCAAATGCGTGTAACGAAACCATAGCCTGATCTATTTCGATCCTAACGCCATCTATCGAGTATGTTGTACTAAAAGTTGTATAAATATCATATTTTCATACCTTTTTACTATTTATTTACAGTTTTCCGATGAATTTTCAGTACTGAATTGATGCCGACTCTTGACCAATAGATGGCGCCGTATGTCCGGAATAAATTTAATTTTTTCTTTAATTTTTTATTTTGTTTTTTTTTTTGTAATAAAAACTATCCTATGTCCATTCTCAAGTTCCAAACTATGGCTGTAACAAATTTCACACAAATCGGTTCAGTAGTTTAGGCGTGAAGCAAAGACAGACAGACAGACAGACAGAGTTACTTTCGCATTTATAATATTAGTTTGGATTTGGATTTGGATTTGGATTATACCTGTTTCGGATACGGTTACAGTCTTACGGAATATGATTTTTTTCGGATTGTTTACTCGCTAGATTCGGATAGTTTTGGTTACGGATATTAGTATTTTATTTCTAGCCTAGATTATCATTTGGTTGGCCAGTAAAAGAAAACAAACAAAAACCTGTTTACCGATTCTTCGTTACGACTACGAATATTTTCTTTATTTCGGATACGGCTATCCGAAATAAAAATGGCTAAAACCACCCACATGAACCGTACATTTTTATGGGATGAAAATTTTCCTACAGCTTTCGGCGACATTTCTTATAGCTTTCACTGCAAGTAAAAGATTTTTTTTATAAAAAGTTCTTTGCCCCGTACTAGAATGGTTTCAAAATACATATTTGCAAGATTTGCTCAATGCAAACTTACAAATATAGCAAGTTAAATAAAGAGAGGTTGTGGAGAAGCCATCAAAGAAAAAATTTGGTATAATTTTGACTTTTGTAACGATATTTTACCAAAATCTAGATTCTAGAACATCGAAAATAATGCTTTGAGTATTGAAACGTTGATAGTATCTAGAATTTTAGCAAATACCTATCACAGGTCATCAGGGGTCTACTCCGAGGCTTGATGCTTTATTCCGATAGATTTTGGGACGCTGACAACAGGAAGAACAAATAAAAATATTGCATCAGGTCCAGATTTGTACCTTTATTTTATAGTGGCCACTGCCGGCGGTGTCTCGCCCGCGTGAAAGTAGATAATTATCCCAAGGGGACATAATCCCGGTAAAAAGTATCCAGGTCGTGGTCTTCCCGTGTGCCAAATTTCATCCAAATCTGTTTAACTGTTCGAGCATGAAGAAGTAACAAACATACAAGTTACACAAACCAGCACAAACCTTCGCCTTTATAATATTAGTGTTATAATATTATTGAATTACATAATTCTACAAAAGCATTAATGACCTGAGCGTCATTACTGGTTTTGTAGAAATATGTAATTCAGCTAATCACCTGCATTCATGACTCAAAAACATTTTGCCTAGTTACCCAAAACAAATATGTAGGTATTTTGGTAATGAGTTCGTAATTAAGATTATGTTGTGAGTCCTTTTATGCAATAACAAAAGTCACGATGGCTACCTAATTATTGAAAAAGGAGCTAATTATCTTCATTTAAATTCTATCGCCTGAGTCTCAATAATGATTTTGTAGAATGTATCTAATTTAGTTAATCATCTTGCAAATATGTATTTATTTTTATTAACCAGCGGTTACGCCCATGTTAGATTCAACATTATTTATGACGTAATTAAATCATGAATTTTCATTTTTCACTGTATTTTTAGTTGAATTTTATACATTGGTAACATTTGTGTAGCTTGAAACTAATATTGAAGTACCTACCAAGAATAATAAAATTATTGTTGTGTTTACAAGTATAAAACGATAAACCTACCTACTAAAAGCCCTATTGATGATAATCCTATAAATTATGAAGTAATTATTAATGATCTTTGGAACGAGTCTTGTATTTTATATTGCTACTTTAATACTTTAATGTAATAAGTACCTACTCTGAATCAATAATTGCTTTTGTGACAATCTGAGATTTGTAGAAGGTAGCGGGATATTGTATGGATTTGTAGAAGGTGACGTTTAAGTGTCAACCTGTCAACCCACAGGTAGACACTTTACTATAAAAACGATGTAATTCCTATGAAATGCCCTTACTTCTTATCCAGCAATAGACCATTACAGCTCACGTAAGTTGAATAATATTATATCGATTCTGTGTATGTGTCATACTGTGACTTTTGTCTCTAATTATGTTATTGTGACAAACTATAATTAATGATATTGTAAAATGTGTATATAATAATTCTATAAATAAGCTACCGTGGAGTTTCTTGCTTGTTCTTCTCCACGAGACAACTTTTGAACAAGCAGCTAGTTATTCGACTAATTGACAAGCCTTTTTTAAACAAAGACTTAGTCTTGTCTTTCTGTGCTTTTCTTCATAAAACCCTTTCCTTACACACCAGTCATAGGAACACAGTAGTAGGAACTTTGACAGTATAGCATCAGCCTTTTAATATTCCCACTGCTGGGACTCAGGCCTTCTCTCTAGGAGAGGAAAATGCTACACAGTAAATAATAGTTATCCATCTTGACATTTGAACAACATGTGGGTAGATATATACTCGTATACATACATCCATACAGTTACCTCCTGATTCTAAAACCCGCGTGAAAGTATGTCGCGAAAGCCTATGTCACTTAGGGATAAAGTAGCATACTACCTAAGTATATAAATATGTAGGTACTAATATAATTTTTAAAATTAGTCGAGTGGATTTTAAAATGTAGGTATATCAACATATTATAACCTACTTCTTTTTGAAATCGGTTAACAATACAAATTATACTATTAATAAAGAAAAGGCACTTTAAAATAAAGATTTGTCTTCCTCGTATAGATATTTAAATCACCGATAAAGTGATTAATTTCCTACGAATATTTTTCCCACAACTTTTGGATAGTTACCAACAGTTGTATGAATTATAATTAACACTAATGATAATTATTAACATCTTTCAAGCCGTTGACTTGTATTTTACTTAATCTTTCGAGTACCGTAATTAGAGACATAATAGAAAGACAATAGGTGTAGGACGCCGGGCGTCCGCTCAACAGATAAGCGGGTACTTTTTTTGGAACAACAGGGCAAAAACATTTTTTCTACGTAAATCGATAATGCCTAGATAATTTTTACCTAAGAATTCTTCTTCCTGCCCTTATCCCATATTACTTGGGGTCTGCGCAACACGTTTTTTCTTTACGATGTTACCTAAGAATAAGAGATTTATTAAAAAGAAAAAAACGGTTTTTAAGGAATTGTTTTTCTTCAACGTCACATCTGAATAGCATTTTCAACAGCTTTATAGCTCTCAGAGATCCAGGTCGTGTATTTCAAGTAAATATTCCAACAACATACCCTTGCTATGGGACTTACAACCTGCGAGAGTTATTCACTCCGCTCTGTTACATTCGAATTTCTGGTTTCTAGGGCATGCCGGTTTCCTCACAAGGTTTTCCTTCTCCGTTTCGAGAGAAGTGATGATTAACAGTAACATAAAGAAATTAAAAATCAAATTAAACTTGCTTACAGTCATGAACTCGAAGAAGCCGATGAAGACATGGCACACGCCGAGATAAGGAACACCTTCCAAATGATGGGCTTCTGCGTGCACCCTGAGAAGCTGCCCAAGGGCGAGCTGATCTACCGCAAGAGACCAGCCCGGCTGCGGCCTCCGAAGTTCAGGAAGAACTTCAGCAGCAAGACTTACTTCGATGATGATGGGAACCCTTATACTTTGGGACAGGTGAGTTAAGCTGTGGGCATGCACTTCTTTCATTTATTTGTTACTACTGACCATCCGATGGATGCGAGACGAGGGAGGAGGGAGGATGTGTACCTACAGTGAGCCCTAAGTTGTGGTATTGGCCCGCCACCAATCTTCCAGGCAGCGGGGTCATATGGGCCTTTCGGCCGATCCGGTGTCAGTGGGTATTTCTGCCCACTCGACCCGGGTGCACCCTGGAATAAAAAACGGATTAACAGTTTGGTCCGCGACTAGGAGGCCCCCCAAGGCCGCGGAACCAAACCCTTCCGACTTTACCCAACCCTGAAGGGACTGGGCGGTGCGTCGGGTCTACACCTGCTCGGGATCGTTAGCACCGCAAGGTATCCACCCGAGCGCCCGTGCGAGCTACGCCGTAGCACCGTCTCCGCCGACGCCCCGCCCTCTCCGTAGCACTGCTACGCTTTTAGCGTAGCACTGCTACGACTCAGCGCCTACGCGCTTTCGCTTAGTTTGCTACGGTGCCTACGCTCGTAGCAGACTTAGCGTAAACAGACGTTGCCTTTTTCAAGGCGACTCTGTTCCTATTTCTTTAACAGCTTCGCTGTCGTTACCGCCTTCAGCGCGCTCGGGTGGATACCTTGCGGGAAAATCCAAATAAATAAAAATATTTTATATTATGCTTCAAATATACTTACAGTTTTCCATTATTCCCTTATTTCCTAGAGAGATGAAGGTGCAAGCTGCTACTGCAGTGCATCCCACACAGACAACTGTTGTTCCACCGATGAACATGATGCAGTCCACACTCATGGTACTGTCTCCCATGCCTTACAGCCAAGCGACAGTGGTCGTTGATTGTACAGCTAATTCAACCAATGTACAACCTTTGAATAATGGTGATTTGAATTCGAAAAGCTGTGATGGTGATGATGAGCCACCTGAGGAGACTCCTTTGGTGTTGAAAAGAAGGTAAGATATGTTACTTGATTATTTTTTCAGGGCTTTCGTTTTTGTGGTTAAAACCAGGGATGTTATAGAAATGAAGTTTGAGAACTGGATACGAAATTATTTAGGAATAATAATTATTATACCTGTTTCGGATACGGTTACAGTCTTACGGAAAATGATTTTTTTCGGATTGTTTACTCGCTAGATTCGGATAGTTTTGGTTACGGATATTAGTATTTTATTTCTAGCCTAGATTATCATTTGGTTGGCCAGTAGGTAAAAGAAAACAAACAAAAACCTGTTTATCGATTCTTCGTTACGACTACGAATATTTTCTTTATTTCGGATACGGCTATCCGAAATAAAAATGGCTAAAACATGAACCGTACATTTTTATGGGATGAAAATTTTCCTACAGCTTTCGGCGACATTTCTTAGAGCTTTCACTGCAAGTAAAAGATTTTTTTTTATAAAAAGTTCTTTGCCCCGTACTAGAATGGTTTCAAAATACATATTTGCAAGATTTGCTCAATGCAAACTTACAAATATAGCAAGTTAAATAAAGAGAGGTTGTGGAGAAGCCATCAAAGAAAAAATTTGGTATAATTTTGACTTTTGTAACGATATTTTACCAATATCTAGATTCTAGAACATCGAAAATAATGCTTTGAGTATTGAAACGTTGATAGTATCTAGAATTTTAGCAAATACCTAACACAGGTCATCAGGGGTCTACTCTGAGGTTTGATGCTTTATTCCGATAGATTTTGGGATGCTGACAACAGGAAGAACAAATAAAAATATTGCATCAGGTCCAGATTTGTACCTTTATTTTATAGTGGCTACTGCCGGCGGTGTCTCGCCCGCGTGAAAGTAGATAATTATCCCAAGGGGACATAATCCCGGTAAAAAGTATCCAGGTCGTGGTCTTCCCGTGTGCCAAATTTCATCCAAATCTGTTTAACTGTTCGAGCATGAAGAAGTAACAAACATACAAGTTACACAAACCAGCACAAACCTTCGCCTTTATAATATTAGTGTTATAATATTATTGAATTACATAATTCTACAAAACCATTAATGACCTGAGCGTCATTAATGGTTTTGGGACTTTGGGACTTACGACCTGCATTCATGACTCAAAAACATTTTGCCTAGTTACTCAAAACAAATATGTAGGTATTTTGGTAATGAGTTCGTAATTAAGATTATGTTGTGAGTCCTTTTATGCAATAACAAAAGTCACGATGGCTACCTAATTATTGAAAAAGGAGCTAATTATCTTCATTTAAATTCTATCGCCTGAGTCTCAATAATGATTTTGTAGAATGTATCTAATTTAGTTAATCATCTGCAATGCGTAAATAAAAATTTTACCTTATCCATTAGCAATACACCTTAAATAAATAGGTGTTTTACTAATGAGGTCGTTATCAGGACGAAGTTGTGAATTTGTGTATTTTTTTTTTATATCACACAATAAATATCTATTTCATCGTCATCTTCTACCTAGCCTTTTGCCAACTAAATTGGGGTTGGCTTTAAGTCAAGCCGGATTTAGCTGAATGAATACCAGTATTAAAGGTCAAAATAACTGCTACATGTTACCTTACCTAGCCCTAATTCTCGGAAATGAATGAACCGATTACGTATTATTACACTTACGTGGGACACAACCTACCTGGGTCTAAAAAGTTATAAAGAAAACTTAAAACTGTACATTTTTTTAAAGAAAACTAAAAACTTCTCTACCCCCTACTATAACCCCACAGAAAAAGTCTAAGGGTGTGATATCACAGGACCTAGGCGGCCAACTGACTGGTCCGAAACGCGAAATTAACTGTTCACCAAATTTTTCTCGCAACAAAGCCATGGTTTCAAGTTTTGAAGATCTTCAAAACTTTTGGTACCAACAAGACGGCGCCACTTGCCACACAGCACGTGAAACCATGGCTTTGTTGCGAGAAAAATTTGGTGAACAGTTAATTTCGCGTTTCGGACCAGTCAGTTGGCCGCCTAGGTCCTGTGATATCACACCCTTAGACTTTTTTCTGTGGGGTTATGTAAAGTCCAAAGTTTATATGGATAAGCCGCGTACGATTGATCAACTGGAAGCCAACATTACTCGCGTTATTCGCCAAATACCAATGGAAATGCTCGGTCGGGTCATCGAAAACTGGAACTCCAGAATGGACCACCTTAATCGCAGTTACGGACAACATTTGAAAGAAATAATCTTTAAAAAGTAAATGTAAGGAATAGTTCTTTTGTATTATAATAAAAATTACCCGATAAATTTGTTTTATTCATATTTTTTTTAGTTTTAGAAAAAGTAACTCCGAATGAATCACCCATTAGATACGAGTACAGTACGGCCATTATAAGTTAGCGAGTCTGTTTTAAAACCTTTATCTTTGTACGAGTTTTTAAACGCTAAAATTCGCAGAGCTTAACTTCAGACTCGCCAACTTATAACGACCGTACTGTACCTACGTACTTTTGCTCTTCCAAGTTCCTGGTGATGAGAAAGTTGGTAGATTTTAATAATCTATCCTTTGAGTATTTAAACCGTTGTAAGTAGGTGTGGCATTCAGGTTTTTGTTCGCGTTAAACAGTCAAACATTAAATAAAATAGACCAGAAAGAAATAAAAGTCAAATCTATTTGTATTTTGCTCTTATTTATTTATTTATAATTTTTAAATTCTTATAAGTATCCATAATCGAAACTATCCCAAACCGCTATAATACTATTTCTATATCCGTATCTATATCCGAAAAATCACATCCACAACATCCCTGATTTTTATGATTCGTCGGGTAAACAGGTAACAAAATAAACGGAACATAGCATCTTGGTACAAAAAATGCAAAATATGTGGTACAGTCGTTGTAACCCCAAATTCTGTCGGTACGTGGTTGCATTTCAAGAAGACTCATCCGGAATTGAACGAGAGTCTTGTACGTCAGGTACCACAGCCAAGAGTACAGAAACTATGTGATACTCAGGCACCTACATCATCAGGAAATGTAGACCAAAAGCGTCAGCGTAAGAGAGTGCTGCGAACATCTAGGAAGACTTTGTGACAGCCGAAACGCAATAGTAAGTTTCAATTTCATAAAATATCGTTTACAACATAAAATAATCAGCATTTTATTGTTTCTTTAATGTTTATTAGTCAGGAAATTAAAAGTGGGCAACGATAGAAGGAATGGAGGAAGACTTTTGCCCAGCAGTGGGACAGTATAAGCTAGATATGATAATATTAATAAATAAAGCGAATTTTAGGATATGAGAGTAGTCAGTTTATTTGTATAGATCTATGTTTAGGTTACATCAATAGGTATGGTGAAAGGTCCAATATGAAGGTCAAATCTAGCAGAACATAGAGGCTAATTTGTTGGCTAATTTATTAGGTAGATTTTCTTAACAGTACCTAATATTGCAGTAGAACTTATTGAATTTATTGTCTTAGGTACCTATTGTCTTATTATTAATTTAAATCTTAATAAGTCTACTGAATATTTTGAAAGGGGAATCTTTTGTCTTGATAAGTGAAGGCTAGAAACGCTACTAAAATGCGAAATGTTACTAAAAGAATTATTATTATCAATATACATGATGTGAATAACAGAGAAGGGAGGGCAAAGAAAAGATGGATAGATTGTGTGAGGAGTGATATGAAGTAGAAGGAAGGTAGTACCTACCTAGTCAGTGATAGGGCGACGGCTGATAGAACAAAACTATGTTGCTTCGACCCCAAGGTCCCCATGTAACTTTGGACAAGGGTAGGAAGAAGATGATAAATCTTAATAAACCCTTTAACTTGATAATTTTATTTCTGCTAATCCTTTTGTAACTTCAGTATAATTATATTTAACCAATATAGGTACCTACGTATGTGGGCTCCTGGATATTAGATTAGTAACAGAGATTGGTCACAAAACCTCTGCTACTAATAATTACAATGAATAGTCGACACTTTTGCATTGAAAATCCCTACTTTACATCTGATACTGCGAGTAACAGAGGTAGATCCCTGCCTACTGAGGTTCCATAAACTCAAGAGTTAGTTAAGTAAGGCTAATTAATAATTTTGTAGGAATATGATAAAATAATCGATAATTAAAAAAAAAAAATATGTTTTCTATAAAAATCGATTTATTTGGCTGAGTGTCGATTTATTTTTATTGAGCAGCGGTTACGTCCGTGTTAGATTCAACATTATGTATGACGTAATTAAATCATGAATTTTCATTTTTCACTGCGTTTTTAGTTGTATTTTATACATTGGTAACATTTGTGTAGCTTGAAACTAATATTGAAGTACCTACCAAGAATAATAAAATTATTGTTGTGTTTATACAAGTATAAAACGATAAACCTATAAAAAGCCCTATTGATGATAATCCTATAAATTTATTATGAAGTAATTATTAATGATCTTTGGAACGAGTCTTGTATTTTATATTGCTACTTTAATGTAATAAGTACTCTGAATCAATAATTGCTTTTGTGACAATCTGAGATTTGTAGAAGGTAGCGGGATATTGTATGGATTTGTAGAAGGTGACGTTTAAGTGTCAACCTGTCAACCCACAGGTCGACACTTTACTATAAAAACGATGTAATTCCTATGAAATGCCCTTACTTCTTATCCAGCAATAGACCATTACAGCTCACGTAAGTTGAATAATATTATATCGATTCTGTGTATGTGTCATACTGTGACTTTTGTCTCTAATTATGTTATTGTGACAAACTATAATTAAATATTGTAAAATGTGTATATAATAATTCTATAAATAAGCTACCGTGGAGTTTCTTGCTTGTTCTTCTCCACGAGACCAAGTTTTGAACAAGCAGCTAGTTATTAGACTAATTGACAAGCCTTTTTTAAACAAAGACTTAGTCTTTTCTTCATAAAACCCTTTCCTTACACACCAGTCATAGGAACACAGTAGTAGGAACTTTGACACACAGTATAGTATAGCATCAGCTTCATAATATTCCCACTGCTGGGACTCAGGCCTTCTCTCTAGGAGAGGAAAATGCTACACAGTAAATAATAGTTATCCATCTTGACATTTGAACAACATGTGGGTAGATATATACTCGTATATATACATCCATACAGTTACCTCCTGACTCTAAAACCCGCGTGAAAGTATGTCGCGAAAGCCTATGTCACTTAGATAAAGTAGCATACTACTAAGTATATAAATATGTAGGTACTAATATAATTTTTAAAATTAGTCTAGTGGATTTTAAAATGTAGGTATATCAACATATTATAACCTACTTCTTTTTGAAATCGGTTAACAATAAAAATTATACTATTAATTCATGAATCCCCGACCGGTCCTATGAGACCGCGCTGTTTTTTTAATAAAGAAAAGGCACTTTAAAATAAAGATTTGTCTTCCTTGTATAGATATTTAAATCATCGATAAAGTGATTAATTTCCTACGAATATTTTTCCCACAACTTTTGGATAGTTACCAACAGTTGTATGAATTATAATTAACACTAATGATAATTATTAACATCTTTCAAGCCGTTGACTTGTATTTTACTTAATCTTTCGAGTACCGTAATTAGAGACATAAGTAATAGAAAGACAATAGGTGTAGGACGCCGGGCGTCCGCTCAACAGATTAAGCAGGTACTTTTTTTGGAACAACAGGGCAAAAACAATTTTTCTACGTAAATCGATAATTCCTAGATAATTTTTACCTAAGAATTCTTCTTCTTCTTCCTGCCCTTATCCCATATTACTTGGGGTCTGCGCAACACGTTTTTTCTTTACGATGTTACCTAAGAATAAGAGATTTATTAAAAAGAAAAAAACGGTTTTTAAAGAATTGTTTTTCTTCATTGTCACATCTGAATAGCATTTTGAACAGCTCTATAGCTCTCAGAGATCCAGGTCGTGTATTTCAAGTAAATATTCCAACAACATACCCTTGCTATGGGACTTACAACCTGCGAGAGTTATTCACTCCGCTCTGTTACATTCGAATTTCTGGTTTCTAGGGCATGCCGGTTTCCTCACAAGGTTTTCCTTCTCCGTTTCGAGAGAAATGATGATTAACAGAAACATAAAGAAATTAAAAATCAAATTAAACTTGCTTACAGTCATGAACTCGAAGAAGCCGATGAAGACATGGCACACGCCGAGATAAGGAACACCTTCCAAATGATGGGCTTCTGCGTGCACCCTGAGAAGCTGCCCAAGGGCGAGCTGATCTACCGCAAGAGGCCAGCCCGGCTGCGGCCTCCGAAGTTCAGGAAGAACTTCAGCAGCAAGACTTACTTCGATGATGATGGGAACCCTTATACTTTGGGACAGGTGAGTTAAGCTGTGGGCATGCACTTCTTTCATTTATTTGTTACTACTGACCATCCGATGGATGCGAGACGCACAGGGGTACTATATTCTCTAGCAGCCGAACCCAATAATTTATCTATCATATATAAGTTCACCTTGAGCTCAGTTAAGCTCGCCTTTGTACATGCATTGTCAAAATCACTGTACTTAATTATAAGTTTTTGTGACAATAAAGAATTAAGAAACAATAGAAAACATGTATAATTTTTGTATTGTATCATTTGTTTTACTATCTCCAGTAAGCCAAAGCTGGAGATAGATAAGTTATTGGGTTCGGCCGTAAGAAAACAGACTTGCGCACAGCGCTGCCGGCGCACTATGGGAAAGCCTCATACAAGGCCGTCTCAAAACCGTTTCACGTGAAAGTCGTTGTTATGGAGTAAAACTAATTAATTAATTTAGTCTTATAAATAAACTTTCTTTTCTATATTTTTTAAATTATTTTTGCTACCCATAATGTATATAAAAAGGCATCAAAGCTAACTCATGTTCAATGATGTGATTTTGGCACAATACATTACTACAATTCAACGCTACATTACTCGAAAGTTTTTGATATAAATGCATAAGTGTTATACATTTTTGAAATACTTACTTATAATCTCTTCATAACGTTTCTTAACACGTTCATCGCCATGGTGGGTCAAAATGACCGGCACTTGATCTAGCCATTTGGGCCATGGGGGGTCAAAATGACCGGCACGCCAGACCTACCTTTGCGAAGCCCGTTCGCGCCGCAGAATGCAAAAGCTGTGTATTCAACCATACAATGTGACCGGCGCGGCCCCAATGAACACCTGTAACAACTTGGTTTTTTGATTTTTTGCACTCATGTGCTTTGTTCCTAGCTGCGAGCTGCGGCGTGAGTCAGTGTTTTTAAACCTTTGTAGATGACCGACAAACGAATTCTTCAATAATAGATTTTGTTTTCTCCCACACTTACCGGGAAATGCGAAATTTTTAAGGTGCTCAATACCACGCCAAGGCTGTAGGTACCTACCCGAAAACAAACAATGCATTGTTTTTCAAAGTCAAAGCGTTTATTGCAAACTGAGTGTTAATGTACGAATGAACACTGTACAATGTTGCTATTATATTATGTTACTACTTATGACTTAGCCTGCCTTAAACAGGCATTGCTATTCATTCATCCTAATGATCCTTCATGCATTATTAGGAAATGTGTGTTTGTGTGTGAAATGTGTGTATGCGTGTGTGTGTGTGATCGCGATAGATGTCAGTTCGAAACAGCTTCATGTCTAAACATATTTCCATTTTTAAGGTTCCGTAGCCAAATGGCAAAAACGGAACCCTTATAGTTTCGCCATGTCTGTCCGTCCTCGCTTAATCTCCGTGACCGTTAGCACTAGAAAGCTGAAGTTTGGTACCAATATGTATATCAATCACGTAAAATAAAAATTGGAAAGAAATGTCTTATTTGGGTAGCCGCCCTACATGTAAAGTGGAAAGTTATTTCTTTTTATTTCAACCCTAACGTGTGATATATGGTTGGATAGGTATTCAAACTGAATAGGGATTTCCTAAAATATTTTTTTGATAATAACAATAATTTTGGAAATAATCGCTCCAAAAGTAAAAAACAATGTGACCCCCTCTAACTTTTGAGCCATAAGTTTAGAAAATATGCCGGTTTTGGAATTAAAATGTGAATAAAATGTAGGAGGTTTAATGACCGTTATTCTATGTTTATCTGGCACCTACCTTAAAACGTCCATGCAAAATAAAGAATAGTAAAAATAAAGATATTTTGTGACATACGATGGATACGAAACCAACAAGACCGGTCGTTGTGGCGACGCTTGGTTTAGACCTATGCCCACCTGTGGACGTCTTTCGTCTGAAATGATGATGGTGATTCTATTTTTATTTCATCCTATCCAGTCCAAAGACTCTCAAGACGAAAGAGAAATGCAGACAGACGATGATGGCACAGAAGTAAAGTCAAACACGGAGCGGGCCAAATATGTGCCCTCAGGGACCCTGCGGACCCACCCTCTGGCTTCCCAAGACACCAGCCTGGATGACGACAGCATCAGGCTGGCTGAAGCGGCTGCTGACTCCAATGATGAGGAGCATAGGGAGGGAAAAGCTGAGGATGGAGAAAGTACAGGTAAAGTTCTGTTTTTGTCTAAGTTACGGATGCAAGTAAAATTTAGATTAGTGTTATTCTTTCTACTGTACTTAAATCTTTTATGATGTAGAAAGTAAATAAATATGACAAGTCACTGGAATAACACCCCCTTATAAGTCCTCCATTTGGAAAACTAAGTTACAATAACAAAAAAGTACTTACGTGTACACACATAATAATGATGTGTGTACGTGCGAGTACTCACAACCCCTTAGCACATATAACTTTGTTTACACACCAAATCGCCTTCGCTAATTAAAAAGATTGGAAAAGTCGCAATTTGCGAGTATTCCTACTAATATGAAATACATTCTCAAATTAATACTAATATTTCACACAGTTCAAATCTTCGTATAGTAATTACCAAAATATTATTCAACTATAAGTAGGAAGTTAGATAATTATTTTAAGGTGTGCAATAAATAAATAATATTTACGATCATTTCACACATTACTCATTGTCAATCGATAACAATTAAGAAAGTACCTGATTAGTGCAACCTTTCACCAGGTACACGAATTACTATCCCTAATGAACAATGACCCATGTTTTGTATAAAAGGGGTCATTAGGATTGAAGGGAATCAGTCTGGGTTAAGGAACCGAAGTGGCATCACCTCTGAGGTTCCTTTCCGTGTATAACCAAGGTACAAGTCAAAATGAGCTTATACCAAATGGATTTGACGAAACGTAAAAGGAGGGCCAAACGGTATTCCAAATTGGACGACTTCAATCTATCGGGGATGCCCGAAGAATTGAAAGAAGATCCAAAGATGTACAAGTACTGGAGGAAACGGCACTCGCTGTTTCACAAGTAAGTTTTTAAATTGCATTTACTTAAGTTATACCTTTAGTCCTTCAGATTTCAATGTACTCTGCCTTTTCCCTCTGCTATTTGAAAATTTTAAATCGCGCCCTTATACATATATGATTCGTGGTAGCTTTACTGTAATAAGTGACAGATTTTTTCATTTAAATCGCCACTCACAGTGACTGACCATCCACATTTTATTTTGAGTTGGTCCTATCTTCTCAAAGGTTAAAAAGGTTGTCCACTATTGTATCCATACAAAACCAGGGCTGCGGAATTGATCTAAAGAGTTACCGCGGCCCCGGAACACAAAGGACAATTGTAAAAAGTCTGGCACTCTTTCTTGGTCTGATTGGAGTATCGAATGTATTTGATATAGTCCGTCTAATGAAAGCGCGTCCAAAAACAACTACCCCAACAATTCAGCATATCAATAGTATCAATCTTTACGCCTCCCAAAATGTTTAATGCTATGTTTAAACTTCTTAATCAATCTTAACAGGCTTTTGCCCTTCTCCCAACAGATTTGATGAAGGCATTCAGCTGGACCGTGAGAGTTGGTTCAGTGTGACTCCAGAGAAAGTGGCGAGGCACATCGCCAACGAATACGTTTGCGATGTAGTATTGGACGCCTTCTGCGGCGCCGGCGGCAACACTATACAGTTCGCACATACTAGCAAGAAAGGTGAGACATTTTGACTAAGCTACAGCGCAATAAGTATATTTATTTTCTCAAAAAAATACAGATTCTCTTGGACCTGACCGAAACACGATGCTTCGACCGAAATTTCGCGTGTTTCCTATCACGGTTTCGAAATTCTGAATGAACGAAAATGTTCCGACGTTTCGAATGTCGTTAAAATTCGTAATGTTCCGAAATAGAAAAAAATGTCTTGACAGACATATTATTCCGAAGTTTAACGTGAAACTGTAAAGACGAAAGAGAACAGACGTCCTGAGTCTTATTAGGTTCTTCTCGAATCAATCGTTTTCCTTCCCTTAAAGTTTTTTGTGAGCCGATATTTTACTTTGCGAAGTGGAAGTCAGCGCTCAAGATATATTAGTATCTGTATCTATAGTTAAAGTATTTTTGTGAGTAATCAATTGAATATGTTCGTGAACAGTGATAGCCGTAGACATCGACCCGCAAAAGATAGCGATGGCTCGCCACAACGCTCGCACGTACGGCGTGGCCGAGCGCATCGACTTCATAGTGGGAGACTTCTTCAAGCTGGCGCCCACTCTCAAGGCGGACATGGTGTTCCTCAGCCCGCCCTGGGGAGGTCCTGACTATAGTGATGTGAGTATTACGAGCCAGTGCGAGCATGCTTACCTTATAATGAGGCTGTTCTAAAATGACGCACCTGTCAAAACGCTTATGTACACTCTGCATGTCACCACTGCTCTCAAAATGGAGGATAAGATGAATTTTGCCGAAAGCCGCGAAAGGTGCGTCTTCCGGTACGTGATTGCAATTCCGAGACGCACAGGAGCGTTCATTGTGGTGACACATGTGGGAGGCCTATGCCCAACTGTGGGCGTCTTTGACAGAAATGATGATGTTGAAATAAAATTGTATTTTTAATGTATTTTTGTGACTAAAGTCTGCATTAGTAATCCAAGTGAATCAATGCGGTACAATAAAGCTAATATCTTATGTCTAAACATTTGCTTGTTTTTCTACAGAAGCACGAGTACGACTTGGAAACGATGCTGGAACCTAAGCCGGCGTCTGAACTGATGAGGGTGGCGAGAACTATATCACCGAACATCACCTTCTACCTGCCTAGGAACTCGCGGCTGGATCAGGTAACAATACTGTCTGTAATATTTCAAGTTATAGGCCATTGGCTTCTTAGGGTTTTGCCTTTTCTGTATTATCATCTTATTTACAAGCATTTTTGTATAAAACTTTTAGAAGATTTCAGCAAATAATAATATGTTGTTATCTCAACTTGTGTCCCACACCGGGTTTGCACGGGTACACTCCGTGTGTCAATCATCCACACACACGCGGATACCATGGCCACCAGTACAACATTCTACACCCCCCAATGGTGGAATTTTTCATCGGCTTTTCTCTATTTTTTTGTAATCTGTGCTTGTTTATAAATTTCATTGAAATCTGTTTGAGCTGTTTAGCTTAAAGTTTTCAGGCTTGAATCTAAACAGATTCAAGCCTGAAAACTGAAGTAATCAACAATCATAATAAACAATCACAAGCCTTTATAATATTAGTGTGCTAAAGATAAGATTTCGACAAATTGTATAAAAGCAAACATCAGTGAACTTACTTAAATTTCATTTCATCTAATCATTTTTCTCTATTGTTTCAGATCATGACTCTAGCGAAAAAAGTGGGCGGCGTAGTTGAGATCGAACAAAACTTTCTCGACAGACGATTCGTCGCTATAACAGCTTACTTCTACGAAGACCATCGTTGAATCATTCAACGATGGTCTTCGTAGAAGACAATCAATTGTGTGTTGATGAGGAGCTCGTGGCTAGATAATAACAGCCGCACAGGTCGATCTTCAAGGTTAAGCAACGCTTGCCTAGGTTGGTCTGTGGATGGGTGACCATCTTAACATAACGAGTTTCCTCCGTGCATCGGAAAGCACGTTAAGCCGTTGGTCCCGGCTGTCATTTGGAGATCTTTGGCAGTCGTTACGGATAGTCAGAAGCCAGTAAATCTGACTCCAGTCTTGCCATGAAGTACCGTGTTACCCCAGTTAATGGGTTGTGGAGGTCTGGTAGGCAGCCGCTCCTCGTAAAATACTGGTATTCAGCTAAATCCGGCTTGACTGGAAGCCGACCCCAATATAGTTGGGAAACGGCTAGGCAGATGATGATGAGATGTTTTCTATATGTTTATATTTTGTAAGCCTGCTGAGGTTCGAAACTATTCGGAGCTCAAACTTTGTAATTTTCTTTATCTCTATTTTATCTCCGTAAATATTAGTTAATAATAAAAACAATATGATTATACGTATGACTTGTTTTTGTTAAAAGGTATTGTAACAACACCTAAGAATCCTACTAATCATCTTCCTGCCCTTGCGCCGTTTTATTTGGGGTTAGCGCAATATGTTTTTTTCTTCCATTCTATCTTGTCACTCGTCACGCTATCACTAACTCCCTTTTCTTCCATATCACTTCTCACACAATCAATCGATCTTTTCTTTGGCTTCCCTGTCCCTCAGTCTCCAACCATCCACATCCTAAGAATTCTACTAAGATAACATATGTTTGGTAATCATAATCAATCACACCAACAGTTGCTTGGGTTGACGAAAGAGAACCCCAGGACCCTGAAATTAAGGCCAAAAAGAACAGGTGTGGGTTTTAGTCAGTATGACACGCCCTCCCGCTTCGCCCAGAGCAGGAGAAGTAATTTTGATGTCCCACCTACAGTTCAAAATGGGTTATGGGACATCTCGCCCAATCAAAAACTCGCCTGTGGGCCAAATGTCAACTTCTTAAAATGTGCATGGGTAGATTCGCCCGGACAAGTCTAGTAAAATGGGCCAGATGTCTCCTCTTAAAAAGTAAAGGGATATTTCGGCGAAATCGTATAATTATTATTAAATAGCCAATAAATCTGCTAATCATAGTATCAAATGACAAAATCTGAATCGAAAAAGACATTGCCAAAATATGATAAAATCTGAATCATGATTTCCTGATCTATTTTTAATGTTGCTACAGATATTTTAACTTTAACATTAAAGGGTGCCCAATATTAAATTACTTTGATCGTTGACTATAATCTGAATATGACTTGTAATTGTTATTTAGTTTGTTTTTGTGTATTTTCGTAGTATAGTCCGTCTAATGAAAGCGCGACCTGAGAAAAAGAGGTTAAATCCAAAAATTATGTATGTATTACTATCTACAATTCGTCCGTTATAAGTTGGCGAGCGTGAAGTTAGGCTCTGCGAATTTTGGCGCTTGAAATATCGTACAAAAATAAAGGTTTTATGAAAATTAATGCCAATAACTGTTTTTAACAGCAATAAGAACTGCAAATTGCATTTATTTTTTTTTAATCTTTATTTTTGTACGATATTTCAAGCGCCAAAATTCGCAGAGCCTCACTTCACATTCGCCAACTTATAGCGGACGAACTGTAGTAGGAGAATCATGTCTTGACACTTCATAATTTTTTTTATTTCCTACAATTGCGGCTAAGTCGCGCTTTCATTAGAAGCACTCTTGTAGTCTTGTAGTATTTGTAGTCAACAAACTAAATTGGTAACAAACTAAAAAGCCGTTGGTATAAAACATAAAATTTTCTTTTTCCATAGAGATGGGGTGAAAACATACTATGGAGACAAGGAATATGCAAGTGAAAGTGATGTGGAAGTACTCCGTGATTCACAGTCCCAAGACTTGGAAGACCACTCTCATGTTCACTTCTCTATCGACACTTCTTATAAAAACAAATGCGAGGTAAGTGAAAAAAATAATTCTTTATGTATTGATGTGATGATCTTTTTTGTTAGACTTCAAAGTACCTGTATTCTATAATAGATATTCTGTTCTTGTCATGCTCTATGAAACTCTTTACCTCTATCACAACAGGAATTACTCCTGTATTGCTGGTACATTCACAAGATGGTCAGATGTCAATTTCTTTTTTGTTTATCTCTTCAAGCTTCAATTCATGAATCCCCGAGCTGTAAACGGTGACCGCGTTGTTATTGTCTTACTATTGTGTCTCGTTTTGCGGGTATCTGATAGGTTAAGGTGACTTTCTACCAAGTTTGAGTGTTGTTTGATGCTCAGAAGAAATATAACAGTATTTTAATTGTTGCTATTTTATAAAAATATTGTCTTTATTAGATCTAAAGTACAGGTTGCAAGTGCTTTAATTTCAATACAACAAATTATACAAATAAATAAAAAAAATATATATTATGCTTCAAATATACTTACAGTTTTCCATTATTCCCTTATTTCCTAGAGAGATGAAGGTGCAAGCTGCTACTGCAGTGCATCCCACACAGACAACTGTTGTTCCACCGATGAACATGATGCAGTCCACACTCATGGCACTGTCTCCCATGCCTTACAGCCAAGCGACAGTGGTTGTTGATTGTACAGCTAATTCAACCAATGTACAACCTTTGAATAATGGTGATTTGAATTCGAAAAGCTGTGATGGTGATGATGAGCCACCTGAGGAGACTCCTGTGATGTTGAAAAGAAGGTAAGATATTGTTATGTTACTTGATTATTTTTTCAGGGCTTTCGTTTTTGTGGTTAAAACCAGGGATGTTATAGTAATGAAGTTTGAGAACTGGATACGAAATTATTTAGGAATAATAATTATTATACCTGTTTCGGATACGGTTACAGTCTTACGGAATATGTTTTTTTTCGGATTGTTTACTCGCTAGATTCGGATAGTTTTGGTTACGGATATTAGTATTTTATTTCTAGTCTAGATTATCATTTGGTTGGCCGGTAAAAGAAAACAAACAAAAACCTGTTTATCGATTCTTCGTTACGACTACGAATATTTTCTTTATTTCGGATACGGCTATCCGAAATAAAAATGGCTAAAACCACCCACATGAACCGTACATTTTTATGGGATGAAAATTTTCCTACAGCTTTCGGCGACATTTCTTAGAGCTTTCACTGCAAGTAAAAGATTTTTTTTATAAAAAGTTCTTTGCCCCCTACTAGAATGGTTTCAAAATACACATTTGCAAGATTTGCTCAATGCAAACTTACAAATATAGCAAGTTAAATAAAGAGAGGTTGTGGAGAAGCCATCAAAGAAAAAAATTGGTATAATTTTGACTTTTGTAACGATATTTTATCAAAATCTAGATTCTAGAACATCGAAAATAATGCTTTGAGTATTGAAACGTTGATAGTATCTAGAATTTTAGCAAATACCTAACACAGGTCATCAGGGGTCTACTCCGAGGTTTGATGCTTTATTCCGATAGATTTTGGGACGCTGACAACAGGAAGAACAAATAAAAATATTGCATCAGGTCCAGATTTGTACCTTTATTTTATAGTGGCTCCTGCCGGCGGTGTCTCGCCCGCGTGAAAGTAGATAATTGTCCCAAGGGGACATAATCCCGGTAAAAAGTATCCAGGTCGTGGTCTTCCCGTGTGCCAAATTTCATCCAAATCTGTTTAACTGTTCGAGCATGAAGAAGTAACAAACATACAAGTTGCACAAACCAGCACAAACCTTCGCCTTTATAATATTAGTGTTATAATATTATTGAATTACATAATTCTACAAAACCATTAATGACCTGAGCGTCATTAATGGTTTTGTAGAAATATGTAATTCAGCTAATCACCTGCATTCATGACTCAAAAACATTTTGCCTAGTTACCCAAAACAAATATGTAGGTATTTTGGTAATGAGTTCGTAATTAAGATTATGTTGTGAGTCCTTTTATGCAATAACAAAAGTCACGATGGCTACCTAATTATTGAAAAAGGAGCTAATTATCTTCATTTAAATTCTGTCGCCTGAGTCTCAATAATGATTTTGTAGAATGTATCTAATTTAGTTAATCATCTGCAATGCGTAAATAAAACTTTTACCTTATCCGTTAGCAATACACCTTAAATAAATAGGTGTTTTACTAATGAGGTCGTTATCAGGACGAAGTTGTGAATTTGTGTAATTTTTTTTTATATCACTCTATAAATATCTATTTCATCGTCATCTTCTACCTAGCCTTTTGCCAACTAAATTGGGGTTGGCTTTAAGTCAAGCCGGATTTAGCTGAATGAATACCAGTATTAAAGGTCAAAATAACTGCTACATGTTACCTTACCTAGCCCTAATTCTCGGAAATGAATGAACCGATTACATATTATTACACTTACGTGGGACACAACCTACCTGGGTCTAAAAAGTTATAAAGCAAAAACAAAAATAAACTTAAAACTGTGCATTTTTTAAAAAAAAACTAAAAACTTCTCTACACTATTTTTTCTAACTTGCTTTTTAGATCTAGATACGAGTACAGTACGGCCATTATAAGTTAGCGAGTCTGTTTTAAAACCTTTATCTTTGTACGAGTTTTCAAACGCTAAAATTCGCAGAGCTTAACTTCAGACTCGCCAACTTATAACGACCGTACTGTACCTACGTGCTTTTGCTCTTCCAAGTTCCTGGTGATGAGAAAGTTGATAGATTTTAATAATCAATCCTTTGAGTATTTAAACCGTTGTAAGTAGGTGTGGCATTCAGGTTTTTGTTCGCGTTAAACAGTCAAACATTAAATAAAATAGACCAGAAAGAAATAAAAGTCAAATCTATTTGTATTTTGCTCTTATTTATTTATTTATAATTTTTAAATTCTTATAAGTATCCATAATCGAAACTATCCCAAACCGCTATAATACTATTTCTATATCCGTATCTATATCCGAAAATTCACATCCACAACATCCCTGATTTTTATGATTCGTCTGGTAAACAGGTAACAAAATAAACGAAACATAGCATCTTTGATATAATCAAAGCATAGCATCTTGGTACAAAAAATGCAAAATATGTGGCACAGTCGTTGTAGCCCCAAATTCTGTTGGTACGTGGTTGCATTTCAAGAAGACTCATCCAGAATTGAACGAGAGCCTTGTACCTCAGGTACCACAGCCAAGAGTACAGAAACTAGGTAATACTCAGGCACCTACATCATCAGGAAATGTAGACCAAAAGCGTCAGCGTAAGAGAGTGCTGCGAAAATCTAGGAAGACTTTGCGACAGCCGAAACGCAATAGTAAGTTTCAATTTCATTAAATATCGTTTACAACATAAAATAATCAGCATTTTATTGTTTCTTTAATGTTTATTAGTCAGGAAATTAAAAGTGGGCAACGATAGAAGGAATGGAGGAAGACTTTTGCCCAGCTGTGGGACAGTATAAGCTAGATATGATAATATTAATAAATAAAGCGAATTTTAAGATATGAGAGTAGTCTGTTTATTTCAAAGAGAATTAAACCACTTGAGAGCTGATAGACCGATTTCGTCTAGGCACACGACTCACCGCTGCGGGCCGGGGGACGAAGAAAATATAGCGGTTGCGATTGGCCGATGCAACAATGTCAGGACGAATATTCCAAACATAGTGATTCGCAAGTCAGTTTTGCAACAATAATATCGATATCGATAAAATCGATATCTACAAATTCTACATTTTTTAAAACTATATTGATAGGGTTAACTGGATGTAAATAGAACAATATGTAGCAAATAAATAGTGGAGTGCGCATCGGTACGTTTTTGTTCTAAATCAAAATTATATCAATGAAAAAAGAAATATTAGTTTAGAATAGCATTAATCCACTTTTCTTTAACTTAGGAATTATTCGGAAATCGAAAACATTAAAACCTAATATTATTTATTATTTGAAATCATCGATAAAATAATATTTATCAACTGCGTTTTGAAGTTAGCACGTCACTTCAGCACTATGTAGAAAGTACTTACGGATAGAAAGGGATAGCGCCCGTTTTCAATAAGCTATCTAACTTCAGTTGGAGCTACTAAAGATAAACAAATCTGTCATTTTGCCCTTACTTGCTTTCCTATAACCTACCGACCAATAGCAGTTCCTATCAAAGTTGTCAATCTATTTTCGGGAGGTCGGATAGTCTACTAGAGTTAGGACCGCTCATACAATTCTCCCTTACTTGCATTTCAATATAAGTTTGAAGTTACTCTCCGGTAGGCGGAGCTAACTCTAGTAATGCCATATGCGTATCTGTCATTATCGGTCAGTAACGGGAATTGACGTTTGAAAAATATTTGTTGCGTTGTAGAATTTCTTGTAATAATGGAATATTATAGCAGTGATGATAGTGATATGGAATTATTTCAAATGATAATAGATTGCGATGAAGACAGTGATACCGATAACATACCGTTGCAGAAGGAATATAAGCCACGTGTGAATTATTTATCTAAACTAAATACGGTGCTGGAGAAAGATGCTCCGTATCCCCTGGAGAGCATTTCGGACCAACGTATCCATCTTGCAAGAGCTTCAAATCTCCTCACGGCTGTCGTCCGAGTGTCTTCACAGGATTCTGCAATACTTCGGTCACATTGCAAGGAAAGAAGGTGACAACCTCGAAAGGCTCATTGTGACCGGTAAAGTAGATGGAAAAAGTCCTCGCGAGCGCAGCCCAATACGTTGGTCCGACTAGATCCGCGCCGCTCTTAATTCTACGATTTACGATGCCCTTCACAACGCCAAAGATAGGAACAGATGGAGAAACATCGTAAGGGCTAAGGTGATGAAGCAGTGAGGTCACGACCCTAAGCATTGAGGAATACGACGCAGGGAGGAGGAAATGATTACGAATTTGCCTACAGATTTAGACTAAATAAAGTGACTGTGTGTCAGTTAATTAATTTAATACACCCTTATGGTGCTACATCTAAAAGGTACGTAAAATTAAGTATTAATTTGGATGGGTTCACAAATGTTCTTTTAGTGTCTGTTCTTAGAGCAATAGCGCACTAGCGGCCAGGTCGCGGGCCGCGGCGGCCATCGATATGATACGATACATGCCTACATTAGTATGAATTCGCCATATAGCGCGCGCACCTGGGCGCACGCGGCCAGCGCAGCGGCCACAGGTGCGCGCGCTAGTGCACTATAATTGCTCTTACCTAATATCAAGCTTAATCAAGTTTTATTTTTTACAGGAATCATGGGATATCCCCACTTCATCAAATACTTCTGGCTCTACGATTTTATGCATTGGGTACTATGCTAGTGCGTACTATGATAGCGCGTCAGTCGACCGACGAGCGCTGACGAGCGCGACCGACATCAGCGACAGAGGAATTCGGGCCTAAGAACAGCTAGAATTTGTTTTTCATTAGTTTGTGAAGTGGATTCATCTGCATCTCTCTTTATTATTCCTCTGCTAGTACCTAGTCAAAGCATGATGTTAAAAACCCTTCCTCGATGAAAGGTCTATCTAACACATTATCTATACTTAATATAATAAAGAGGTAAAGTTTGGTTTTTTTGTTTGTATGAGGTAATCTATGGAGGTACTGGTCCGATTACTAATATTTTTACACCAATAGAAAGCTGCTGTATTCCTGAGTGATATAAGCTATATTTTATGTACGCGGGCGAAGCTGCAGGCTAAAGCTAGTATAAGATAAAATGATTAATTATAGCTACTTATTTTATTTCAGATGCATTGGAGTTTGGAAGAGACGATTCCCTGTATTATCCTTAAAAAGTAGGCTAAAAGTATAAAATATGCAAGCAGTTATTATAGCGACTGCAGTACTGCATAATATTGCCAGAAATCTGAACCTGGAAGAAATAGAGCCAGAAGTATCAATTCCAGACACTTCTCACGACAATTATGTAACTGTTCATGAACATTCTTCTTCAGAATTGACATCGGAACAGTTACTACTGATAAACAATTACTTTAATATATAAATTACATACAATAATAATATTTTAACTGCATTTTTATTTCACATCACTTAAACTACTCTTACACTTAATATAACATGCAAACATTGCTTTTTTTCTTGAGGATAGTCTCTAATTGAACACAAAAAAATTGAGATCTTACATTATAATTTATTAAAAATATTAAAAACAGTAATTACATGCAGAATTCTGATTAAGGTTCTTTGTTAACATCTGGTACACTCTCTGCAAATCAACTCTCCTTCGGAACACTTATATATACTACCAGCACTTCATCTCACTATTATGGACCTATTCCAAACTGTCAAAATGTGTTGAGGAACTTTCTTCTACATTTGCCTCACGAATGACTCAGTATGAGGAAGACATGAAGAATGCCAGTAGTGAAGGTTCCCACAAAACCATTGCCAGCCTTTCCAAGGATTTCATTGATTTCAAGAGTCTGGTTTGGTAAACACTGAGTTCGAGTCTGCCTCGGAGTATCGAGAACTTGTTGCCCAGTTCCCCGTTGCTGAGTCCTCCGCCGTACCAGCAAAGCCAATGCCAGAAAAGAGAACTGGCAAGCCGGCGAAATGAGTGTCTAACATCATGATACTTCCATTGGTTTGTTTAGTCCATAGGTATTTATATAATTTTTCTTTGTATGTAGGTCATCGCTTTTTAGGGTTCCGTAGCCAAAATGGCAAAAACGGAACCCTTATAGTTTCGTCATGTCCGTCTGTCCGTCTGTCCGTCTGTCACAGCCGATTTACTCGGAAACTATAAGTACTACAGTGATGAAATTTGATGGGAATATGTGTTGTATGAACCGCTACAAAATTATGACACTAAATAGTAAAAAAAAGAATTGGGGGTGGGGCCCCCCATACATGTAACTGAGGGATGAAAATTTTTTTTTCGATGTACATACCCGTGTGGGGTATCAATGGAAAGGTCTTTTAAAATGATATAAAGTTTTCTAAAAAACATTTTTCTTAAAGTGAACGGTTTTTGAGATATCAGCTCTCAAAGTCGTAAAAAGTATGTCCCCCCCCCTCTATTTTTATAACTACGGGGTATAAAATTCTAAAAAAAATAGAGGTGATGCATGCTAATTAACTCTTTCAACGATTTTTGGTTTGATCAAAGTATCTCTTATAGTTTTTGAGATAGGTTGATTTAACTGTAATTTTGGTTAAGTTATTATATTTGCTGCTACGGAACCCTTTGTGCGCGAGCCCGACTCGCACTTGGCCGGTTTTTTATATTACGTATTACGTCTAACATTTTTGGTTTGTTGTTTCAATTTGAAATTTTTACAGTTTTGACGTATTGAACACATTTATCACTTGTCACAAATGTCACTTTATCTATATTTTTTTACAGAACGAAACGTAATCGTTCTGTGAAAAAATATAGATAAAGTGTTTTAATTCTTTATTTATTTAAATGAAATTTATGCTGTTAACAAATTAAATACATTTATTAATTATGAATAAATAAATTACAATTGTTGTAAGCATGTAATGTTTTAGTGATTAGCATAGAACTAAACGTTTCGAGAAGCTTAGATAGATGAGAGGGAAAAAGCTGTCTGTCATTGAATAAAGATAGCTGTCTCTTATCTTTTATTGTGAAACGCAGAATATTGATTGACAGAATCTTACTGTTTATCGGGGATAGCAATCTATGTATGAACTGCGGTAGGTTATTGAAAACGGGCGTAAATCTAATATTCTAGTGAAAGTAAAGGACTTTTTCAAAAGACATCAACGCGGTATCATTTTTTCCGTAACCAACCAATTTAGCTTGAACCCTCTATAATTGCTAATATTGTAAATAAATATGTCAAATTTTATTTACCAATGAAAACTTATGCCATCTTTTTTATAACTAGATATTCTAGTTGATTTCCCGCACCATTTAATTGCACAGGTACTCATTTTTGTTTCGGATTTATTCAATAAATATTTATAAGGTACCAAAATTAAGGAGTGTGCACAGATCCAACAACTGGTCAGTACTAAAAAATTCACCTATATCGGCAACTAATATAAGTGCTATATCATGAAAGTGTCGCGAGCCTGAGACGCCCGTATGAGCGGTCAAGTGGTTTTATAGTCATTGGTTTATTTGTATAGATCTATGTTTAGGTTACATCAATAGGTATGGTGAAAGGTCCAATATGAAGGTCAAATCTAGTAGAACATAGAGGCTAATTTGTTGGCTAATTTATTAGGTAGATTTTCTTAACAGTACCTAATATTGCAGTAGAACTTATTGAATTTATTGTCTTAGGTACCTATTGTCTTATTATTAATTTAAATCTTAATAAGTCTACTGAATAATTTGAAAGGGAATCTTTTGTCTTGATAAGTGAAGGCTAGAAACGCTACTAAAATGCGAAATGTTACTAAAAGAATTATTATTATCAATATACATGATGTGAATAACAGAGAAGGGAGGGCAAAGAAAAGATGGATAGATTGTGTGAGGAGTGATATGAAGTAGAAGGAAGGTAGTACCTACCTAGTCAGTGATAGGGCGACGGCTGATAGAACAAAACTATGTTGCTTCGACCCCAAGGTCCCCATGTAACTTTGGACAAGGGTAGGAAGAAGATGAAAATCTTAATAAACCCTTTAACTTGATAATTTTATTTCTGCTAATCCTTTTGTAACTTCAGTATACCTAATTATAATAATATTTATCCAAAATGGGTACCTACGTATGTGGGCTCCTGGATATTAGATTAGTAGCAGAGATTTGTGACAAAACCTCTGCTACTAATAATTACAATGAATAGTCGACACTTTTGCATTGAAAATCCCTACTTTACATCTGATACTGAGAATAACAGAGGTAGATCCCTGCCTACTGAGGTTCCATAAACTCAAGAGTTAGATAGATACCTACAATCCATTCACGATAAGATTAGACATCTAAACAAACCTCTCAATAACTTGTAAGGCTAATTCATAATTTTGTAGGAATATGACAAAATAGTCGATAATTTAAAAAAATCAATTATGTTTTCTAAAAAAATCGATTTATTTGGCTGAGTGTCGATTTATTTTTATTAACCAGCGGTTACGCCCGTGTTAGATTCAACATTATTTATGACGTAATTAAATCATGAATTTTCATTTTTCACTGTATTTTTAGTTGTATTTTATACATTGGTAACATTTGTGTAGCTTGAAACTAATATTGAAGTACCTACCAAGAATAATAAAATTATTGTTGTGTTTACAAGTATAAAACGATAAACCTATAAAAAGCCCTATTGATGATAATCCTATAAATTATGAAGTAATTATTAATGATCATTGGAACGAGTCTTGTATTTTATATTGCTACTTTAATACTTTAATGTAATAAGTACTCTGAATCAATAATTGCTTTTGTGACAATCTGAGATTTGTAGAAGGTAGCGGGATATTGTATGGATTTGTAGAAGGTGACGTTTAAGTGTCAACCTGTCAACCCACAGGTCGACACTTTACTATAAAAACGATGTAATTCCTATGAAATGCCCTTACTTCTTATCCAGCAATAGACCATTACAGCTCACGTAAGTTGAATAATATTATATCGATTCTGTGTATGTGTCATACTGGGACTTTTGTCTCTAATTATGTTATTGTGACAAACTATAATTAATGATATTGTAAAATGTGTATGTACTTATATAATAATTCTATAAATAAGCTACCGTGGAGTTTCTTGCTTGTTCTTCTCCACGAGACAAGTTTTGAACAAGCAGCTAGTTATTCGACTAATTGACAAGCCTTTTTTAAACAAAGACTTAGTCTTGTCTCTCTGTGCTTTTCTTCATAAAACCCTTTCCTTACACACCAGTCATAGGAACACAGTAGTAGGAACTTTGACACACAGTGTAGCATAGCATCAGCCTTATAATATTCCCACTGCTGGGACTCGGGCCTTCTCTCTAGGAGAGGAAAATGCTACACAGTAAGTAAATAATAGTTATCCATCTTGACATTTGAACAACATGTGGGTAGATATATACTCGTATATATATATCCATACAGTTACCTCCTGATTCTAACACCCGCGTGAAAGTATGTCGCGAAAGCCTATGTCACTTAGGGATAAAGTAGCATACTACTAAGTGTATAAGTATGTAGGTACTAATATAATTTTTAAAATTAGTCTAGTGGATTTTAAATGTATATCAACATATTATAAGTAACCTACTTCTTTTTGAAATCGGTTAACAATACAAATTATACTATTGATAAAAAAAAGGCACTTTAAAATGAAGATTTGTCTTCCTTGTATAGATATTTAAATCACCGATAAAGTGATTAATTTCCTACGAATATTTTTCCCACAACTTTTGGATAATTACCAACAGTTCCATGAATTATAATTAACACTAATGATAATTATTAACATCTTTCAAGCCGTTGACTTGTATTTTACTTAATCTTTCGAGTACCGTAATTAGAGACATAATAGAAAGACAATAGGTGTAGGACGCCGGGCGTCCGCTCAACAGATTAAGTAGGTACTTTTTTTGGAACAACAGGGCAAAAACAATTTTTCTACGTAAATCGATAATTCCTAGAAAATTTTTACCTAAGAATTCTTCTTCTTCCTGCCCTTATCCCATATTACTTGGGGTCTGCGCAACACGTTTTTTTCTTTACGATGTTACCTAAGAATAAGAGATTTGTTAAAAAGAGAAACGTTTTTTAAGGAATTGTTTTTCTTCATTGTCACATCTGAATAGCATTTTGAACAGCTCTATAGCTCTCAGAGATCCAGGTCGTGTATTTCAAGTAAATATTCCAACAACATACCCTTGCTATGGGACTTACAACCTGCGAGAGTTATTCACTCCGCTCTGTTACATTCGAATTTCTGGTTTCTAGGGCATGCCGGTTTCCTCACAAGGTTTTCCTTCTCCGTTTTGAGAGAAGTGATGATTAACAGTAACATAAAGAAATTAAAAATCAAATTAAACTTGCTTACAGTCATGAACTCGAAGAAGCCGATGAAGACATGGCACACGCCGAGATAAGAAACACCTTCCAAATGATGGGCTTCTGCGTGCACCCTGAGAAGCTGCCCAAGGGCGAGCTGATCTACCGCAAGAGGCCAGCCCGGCTGCGGCCTCCGAAGTTCAGGAAGAACTTCAGCAGCAAGACTTACTTCGATGATGATGGGAACCCTTATACTTTGGGACAGGTGAGTTAAGCTGTGGGCATGCACTTCTTTCATTTATTTGTTACTACTGACCATCCGATGGATGCGAGACGCACAGGAGTACTATTCTCTAGCAGCCAAACCCAATAATTTATCTATCACATATAAGTTCACCTTGAGCTCAGTTAAGCTCGCCTTTGTACATGCATTGTCAAAATCACTGTACTTAATTATAAGTTTTTGTGACAATAAAAAATTAAGAAACAATAGAAAACATGTATAATTTTTGTATTGTATCATTTGTTTTACTATCTCCAGTAAGCCAAAGCTGGAGATAGATAAGTTATTGGGTTCGGCCGTAACAAAACAGACTTGCGCACAGCGCTGCCGGCGCACTATGGGAAAGCCTCATACAAGGCCGTCTCAAAACCGTTTCACGTGAAAGTCGTTGTTATGGAGTAAAACTAATTAATTAATTTAGTCTTATAAATAAACTTTCTTTTCTATATTTTTTAAATTATTTTTGCTACCCATAATGTATATAAAAAGGCATCAAAGCTAACTCATGTTCAATGATGTGATTTGGGCACAATACATTACTACAATTCAACGCTACATTACTCGAAAGTTTTTGATATAAGTGTTATACATTTTTGAAATACTTATAATCTCTTCATAACGTTTCTTAAATAATATTATGTATAATAAATAAATAAATTAACATGTACCAATATTGTTTAAGATGGTATAATTTTCGGGATACGTTTTTTTTAATGAGACTGTTACCCGTTACCGCTGTTTGCCGCTGTCGAGATATTTGTTATATTACGATCTTTATAATATATTAGTTTACACAAGGAGAAAAAAAAAAGTTGCGCATACTTGCGCCTTTTCTGACACGGTGCCAAAACATATTGCGAGATATTAAAAATATTTTTTAATAAAAAAATTAAACATAATTTTCAAAATTATAATTTTTTCTATTAAACCTTATACTTTCACGTATATGTGTGCAAAATTACAGATTTAGTTTTGAAATAACTGAGATACGGAGTTTTGAGAAGAAACAGACGCGATTTTCCCATAGTGCGGCGGCGAGGCTGTTTTTAGGGTTCCGTAGCCAAAATGGCAAAAACGGAACCCTTATAGTTTCGTCATGTCCGTCTGTCAGTCTGTCCGTCTGTCCGTCTGTCACAGCCGATTTACTCGGAAACTATAAGTACTACAGTGATGAAATTTGATGGGAATATGTGTTGTATGAACCGCTACAAAATTATGACACTAAATAGTAAAAAAAAGAATTGGGGGTGGGGCCCCCCATACATGTAACTGAGGGATGAAAATTTTTTTTTCGATGTACATACCCGTGTGGGGTATCAATGGAAAGGTCTTTTAAAATGATATAAAGTTTTCTAAAAAACATTTTTCTTAAAGTGAACGGTTTTTGAGATATCAGCTCTCAAAGTCGTAAAAAGTATGTCCCCCCCCCTCTATTTTTATAACTACGGGGTATAAAATTCTAAAAAAAATAGAGGTGATGCATGCTAATTAACTCTTTCAACGATTTTTGGTTTGATCAAAGTATCTCTTATAGTTTTTGAGATAGGTTGATTTAACTGTAATTTTGGTTAAGTTATTGTGCTTACACTGAAAACGATGGCTGAACCTTATAAGTTTTATTTGCTGCTACGGAACCCTTTGTGCGCGAGCCCGACTCGCACTTGGCCGGTTTTCTTAGAATTAGAATAGCTTCTCACAGTTTAGCGAATACTGATTTGGATTTCGTCGCTGCTGTTTAAGGCTGTTAAGGCTGGTTTTCTTAGAGGACTCCAGGAGTGCTATCCTCTAAACAAACAGACTTGTGCACAGCGCTGCTGGCAAGGCTGTTTTCTTAGAGAATAGCACTCGAGGTCCGGACGTTGTGGCGACGCTTGGGGGAGAATTATTCCGATCTGTCACCCCGGTTTGTCCCCTTAAGGGGACAGATCGGAAAAAAAGTTTGATCTGTCCCCCTGTTAGCAATGAGGGAACAGTTCGAAGTTTATTTACTCCTTAACGGTTTCATCTGTCCCCCTATTACTGATATAGAGACAGATGAAACTTTTTATTCCTGTTTGTCCTCCATAGAATTTAAATTAATTCTTAAAAGTAATTCTACACGTTATAAGCTTACTTTCAAGAATTAAATAAAAGATTAGTGGTTTGGATTATTATAACTAACGACCTTTACTTAAATAAATTATAAATATTTCTTTTGTTTCTCACAGTCCCATGAATCACGTAGTAGGTATCCCAGGTATAATAAGTATTATAACAATCAGTCCTCTCTGCTCAATAGCACTCCTGGAGTTCTCTAAGAAAACCAGCCTTAACAGCCTTAAACAGCAGCGACGGAATCCAAATCAGTATTCGCTAAACTGTGAGAAGCTATTCTAATTCTAAGAAAACAACCTCGCCGCCGGCAGCGCTGCGCGCAAGTCTGTTTTCTTACGGCCGAACCCAATAACTTATCTATCTCCAGCTTTGGCTTACTGGAGATAGTAAAACAAATGATACAATACAAAAATTATACATGTTTTCTATTGTTTCTTAATTCTTTATTGTACACAAAAACTTATAATTAAGTACAGTGATTTTGACAATGCATGTACAAAGGCGAGCTTAACTGAGCTTAAGGTGAGCTTATCTATACTAATATAATAAAGAGGTAAAGTTTGTGTTTTTGTTTGTATGAGGAAATCTGTGGAAGTACTGGTCCGATTGCTAAAATTTTTACACCAATAGAAAGCTGCTGTATACCTGAGTGACATAGGCTTATATTTTATGTACGCGGGCGAAGCTGTGGGCTAAAGCTAGTATGTGATAGATAGATTATTGGGTTCGGCGGCTAGAGAAGGTTATCATATTATTATATTCATCAGTTAGCTTTACAGCTAGCTGATGAATAAATACAACAATTGTAAACACACATTTTATTGCACTCATGTGCTTTGTTCCTAGCTGCGAGCTGCGGCGTGAGCCATTGTTTTTAAACCTTTGTAGATGACCGACAAAAGAATTCTTCAATAATAGATTTTGTTTTCTCCCACACTTACCGGGAAATGCGAAATTTTTAAGGTGCTCAATACCACGCCAAGGCTGTAGGTACCTACCCGAAAACAAACAATGCATTGTTTTTCAAAGTCAAAGCGTTTATTGCAAACTGAGTGTATAATGTACGAATGTACACTGTACAATGTTGCTATTATATTATGTTACTACTTATGACTTAGCCTGCCTTAAACAGGCATTGCTATTCATTCATCCTAATGATCCTTCATGCATTACTAGGAAATGTGTGTTTGTGTGTGAAATGTGTGTATGCATGTGTGTGTGTGATCGCGATAGATGTCAGTTCGAGACAGCTTCATGTCTAAACATATTTCCATTTTTAAGGTTCCGTAGCCAAATGGCAAAAACGGAACCCTTATAGTTTCGCCATGTCTGTCCGTCCTCGCTTAATCTCCGTGACCGTTAGCACTAGAAAGCTGAAGTTTGGTACCAATATGTATATCAATCACGTGAAATAAAAATTGGAAAGAAATGTCTTATTTGGGTAGCCGCCCTACATGTAAAGTGGAAAGTTATTTCTTTTTATTTCAACCCTAACGTGTGATATATGGTTGGATAGGTATTCAAACTGAATAGGGATTTCCTAAAATATTTTTTTGATAATAACAATAATTTTGGAAATAATCGCTCCAAAAGTAAAAAACAATGTGACCCCCTCTAACTTTTGAGCCATAAGTTTAGAAAATAATCTGGAAAGTGGAGCTTTATAAAGACTTTCTAGGAAAATTATTTTGAACTTGTTGGGACGAACAGTTTTTGAAAAGTTGGGGACACTTATTGTGCGCGTGGCCCGACACGCTCTTGGCCGGTTTTGGAATTAAAATGTAGGAGGTTCAATGACCGTTATTCTATGTTTATCTGGCACCTACCTTAAAACGTCCATGCAAAATAAAGAATTGTAAAAATAAAGATATTTTGTGACATACGATGGATACGAGAGCAACAAGAGCGGTCGTTGTGGCGACGCTTGGTTTAGACCTATGCCCACCTGTGGACGTCTTTCGTCTGAAATGATGATGGTGATTCTATTTTTATTTCATCCTATCCAGTCCAAAGACTCTCAAGACGAAAGAGAAATGCAGACAGACGATGATGGCACAGAAGTAAAGTCAGACACGGAGCGGGCCGAATATGTGCCCTCAGGGACCCTGCGGACCCACCCTCTGGCTTCCCAAGACACCAGCCTGGATGACGACCGCATCAGGCTGGCTGAAGCGGCTGCCGTTCCACTGCCTTGCGATGCTGAGGACTCCAATGATGAGGAGCATAGGGAGGGAAAAGCTGAGGATGGAGAAAGTACAGGTAAAGTTCTGTTTTTGCAAGTAAAATTTAGATTAGTGTTATTCTTTCTACTGTACTTGAATCTTTTATGATGTAGAATAGAAGAAAGTAAATAAATATGACAAGTCACTGGAATAACATCCCCTTATAAGTCCTCCAATTGGAAAACTAAGTAACAATAACAAAAAGTACTTACGTGTACACACATAATAATGATGTGTGTACGTGCGAGTACTCACAACCCCATAGCACATATAACTTTGTTTACACACCAAATCGCCTTCGCTAATTAAAAAGATTGGAAAAGTCGCAATTTGCGAGTATTCCTACTAATATGAAATACATTCTCAAATTAATACTAATATTTCACACAGTTCAAATCTTCGTAGAGTAATTACCAAAATATTATTCAACTATAAGTAGGAAGTTAGATAATTATTTTAAGGTGTGCAATAAATAAATAATATTTACGATCATTTCACACATTACTCATTGTCAATCGATAACAATTAAGAAAGTACCTGATTAGTGCAACCTTTCACCAGGTACACGAATTACTATCCCTAATGAACAATGACCCATGTTTTGTATAAAAGGGGTCATTAGGATTGAAGGGAAAGGTGGTGGAGAAGATGAGACTGGGCCGCCCACTTCAAGTCGCTGAAGGGGCTGCTGGGTCGCCCACCGAATGCCCGCCCCTACCAGGGTGGCATTCGCTTCCTCCCCGAATCCGAGGAGGAATATAGGGTGCTCCAAAGGTACCTTGTCGACCGGGAGAAGGAGTGCGGCCTATCTTGGTTCGCCTACTCGCCACCAGCAGAGAGGAGCCTGAAGGTGGCCATTCGAGGCCTGCCAGCGGACACCGAGCCCGCTGACATCGAGGAGGAGCTCAGGCAGCTGGGATTTCAGCCGGAGTACGTGCGCAACATAAAGGCGCGCGGAGGGAGACCCGGCTGCATCTTCTTCGCTGTCCTGAAGAGGACCCCAGGGGTCTTCAAGATCTACGACACCACGCAGTTCCTGCTAATGCGTGGTGTCAAAGTGGAGGCGTGGAGAGGCAGGCGCGGGCCCGCGCAGTGTCACCGGTGCCAGCAGTTCAGACACAGCTCGCACCGGTGCCATCGCCCGCTGGCCTGCGTTCGCTGCGGCGAGAGCCACGCAGCTAGAGACTGCCCAAGACCCAGAACGGAGCCGGCCACCTGCGCCAACTGCACAGGTAACCACCCAGCCTGCGACCGGAGGTGCCCCATCTTTGTGCGCGAGGCACAAAGGAGGAAAGCTGGCACTGTCGCAATCTCCCTGCGACAGTCCCAGCCCGTGCAGCCCACGCGTGGGCCTACGACGACTGACGCCGTAGACGCCACCGAGGCGCCTAGCGCGACGCTGATGGCGCAGGCCAACAGGCCCACCAAGAGGGGGATTGCCCTCCCCCAAGAAGAAGAGGAAGAAGAAGAGGGGGAAGGCCGCAGCGCCCCCCCCCCCACCTAGACCTGCCGTACCGGTGACTGAGGCCGCCAAGCCTCGTCCCCACCAGTCGTCCCAGGACGCCGCCGCCACTCTGCGGACAGCCTACCGGGCTGCCGAGGCTGCAGTTGCAGCAACCATGCCGCTGCAATCGCAGCTTCCCAGCAGCAAGCGGGAGGCCCTCAGCGCTGCCGCCTTGAACATTGTCAAGGAGGTAGCGGCGGCCTGCCTTTGTGGAGGCGACCTGCTGCCTGTCGCCTTGGAAGGCCTCTCCGCCATCTTGCGTCTGATCGCTGACTAGTCAGCTGAGGAGCCCACCGGACGCCAGGTATATTTATTTATTTAAGTATATTTTTCCAATATTGACGCCGAGTGAGTTGCTATCACCTACACGTGACTCACTCACACATTTACACTCCGCACTTTACATGCACTCGGTGTACGTCGCGTGCTAAGTTAATATAGGCGTGATGTACACCAACCACAGGCATTCATGACTTCACAACAGTCATATTCACGCATTTGAAGGCGCGGGTCGGGGTGCGCGCCTCAAATAGCTACATGGGCGGTGTTACACAGTACAATACCGCCCTAACATACACCACGTCCCTTTAGTCTGTCGCGCAACCGGCTAGTCTGGAAACGCGACGGACGGGGGTCATCATTCCAGTGGGGGAGCACCCCCAAGCTGGCACCTCCGTCGCTGGTCGTCACCCGTCGGGCCTCCTCTGGGCAACCAGAGGTCTCACCTGACGGTGACTGACCGCCGAGGTGTCATGAAGAAGCGGCGCCCCGCTGTGCTAGCGGCGCCGCGGCGCTCTCCACTGTACTCTACATATACACATAGTTAGGTGCGCATCGCACCTAACTGTGGGCCTAGGCCATAGGAGCCGCCCCAACGCTTTGCCCATTTTTATGGGCAACTTTTTTGATCCTGCGATCAGAGGGCATAGCCCTGATATCGCTCGCCACGTCCCCTGACGGGGACGTCGCGATCATCCACGAGAAGGGAATCAGTCTGGGTTAAGGAACCGAAGTGGTATCACCTCTGAAGTTCCTTCCTAAGTAAAAATGAGCGTATACAAAGTGGATTTGTGTAAACGTGAAAGGAGGCCCAAACGGTATTCCAAATTGGACGACTTCGATCTATCGGGCATGCCCGAAGAAATTCGTGGTGATCCCAAGATGTACAAGTACTGGAAGAAACGGCACTCGCTGTTTCACAAGTAAGTTTTTAAATTGCATTTACTTAAGTTATACCTTTAGTCCTTCAGATTTCGATGTACTCTGCCTTTTCCCTCTGCTATTTGAAAATTTGAAATCGCGCCCTTATACATATATGATCCGTGGTAGCTTTACTGTAATAAGTGACAGATTTTCTTATTTAAATCGCCACTCACAGTAACTGACCATCCACATTTTATTTTGAGTTTGTCCTATCTTCCCAAAGGTTAAAAAGGTTGTCCACTATTGTATCCATACAAAACCAGGGCTGCGGAATTGATCTAAAGAGTTACCACGGCCCCGGAACACAAAGGACAATTGTAAAAAGTCTGGCACTCTTTCTTGGTCTGATTGGAGTATCGAATTTATTTGATATAGTCCGTCTAATGAAAGCGCGTCCAAAAACAACTACACCAACAATTCAGCATGTCAATAGTATCAATTTTTACGCCGCCTAAAATGTTTAATGCTATGTTTAAACTTCTTAATCAATCTCAACAGGCTTTTGCCCTTCTCCCAACAGATTTGACGAAGGCATACAGCTGGACCGTGAGAGTTGGTTCAGTGTGACTCCAGAGAACGTGGCGCGGCACATCGCCAACGAATACGTTTGCGATGTAGTATTGGACGCCTTCTGCGGCGCCGGCGGCAACACTATACAGTTCGCGCATACTAGCAAGAAAGGTGAGACATTTTGACTAAGCGACAGCGCAATAAGTATATTTATTTTCTCAAAAAAATATAGATTCTCTTGGACCTGACCGAAACACGATGCTTCGACCGAAATTTCGCGCGTTTCCTATCACGGTTTCGAAATTCTGAATGAACGAAAGTGTTCCGACGTTTCGAATTTTGTTAAAATTCGTAATGTTCCGAAATAGAAAAAAATGTCTTGACAGACATATTATTCCGAAGTTTAACGTGAAACTGTAAAGGCGAAAGAGAACAGACGTCCTGAGTCTTATTAGGTTCTTCTGGAATCAATAGTTTTCCTTCCCTTAAAGTTTTTTGTGAGCCGATATTTTACTTTGCGAAGTGGAAGTCAGCGCTCAAGATATATTAGTATCTGTATCTATAGTTAAAGTATTTTTGTGAGTAATCAATTGAATATGTTCGTGAACAGTGATAGCCGTAGACATCGACCCGCAAAAGATAGCGATGGCTCGCCACAACGCTCGCACGTACGGCGTGGCCGAGCGCATCGACTTCATAGTGGGAGACTTCTTCAAGCTGGCGCCCACTCTCAAGGCGGACATGGTGTTCCTCAGCCCGCCCTGGGGAGGTCCTGACTATAGTGATGTGAGTATTACGAGCCAGTGCGAGCATGCTTACCTTATAATGAGGCTGTTCTAAAATGACGCACCTGTCAAAACGCTTATGTACACTCTGCATGTCACCACTGCTCTCAAAATGGAGGATAAGATGAATTTTGCCGAAAGCCGCGAAAGGTGCGTCTTCCGGTACGTGATTGCAATTCCGAGACGCACAGGAGCGTTCATTGTGGTGACACATGTGGGAGGCCTATGCCCAACTGTGGGCGTCTTTGACAGAAATGATGATGTTGAAATAAAATTGTATTTTTAATGTATTTTTGTGACTAAAGTCTGCATTAGTAATCCAAGTGAATCAATGCGGTACAATAAAGCTAATATCTTATGTCTAAACATTTGCTTGTTTTTCTACAGAAGCACGAGTACGACTTGGAAACGATGCTGGAACCTAAGCCGGCGTCTGAACTGATGAGGGTGGCGAGAACTATATCACCGAACATCACCTTCTACCTGCCTAGGAACTCGAGGCTGGATCAGGTAACAATACTGTCTGTAATATTTCAAGTTATAGGCCATTGGCTTCTTAGGGTTTTGCCTTTTCTGTATTATCATCTTATTTACAAGCATTTTTGTATAAAACTTTTAGAAGATTTCAGCAAATAATAATATGTTGTTATCTCAACTTGTGTCCCACACCGGGTTTGCACGGGTACACTCCGTGTGTCAATCATCCACACACACGCGGATACCATGGCCACCAGTACAACATTCTACACCCCCCAATGGTGGAATTTTTCATCGGCTTTTCTCTATTTTTTTGTAATCTGTGCTTGTTTATAAATTTCATTGAAACCTGTTTGAGCTGTTTAGCTTAAAGTTTTCAGGCTTGAATCTAAACAGATTCAAGCCTGAAAACTGAAGTAATCAATACATAATAAACAATCACAAGCCTTTATAATATTAGTGTGCTAAAGATAAGATTTCGACAAATTGTATAAAAGCAAACATCAGTGAACTTACTTAAATTTCATTTCATTTAATCATTTTTCTCTATTGTTTCAGATCATGTCTCTAGCGAAAAAGGTGGGCGGCGTAGTAGAGATCGAACAGAACTTTCTCGACAGACGATTCGTCGCTATAACAGCTTACTTCTACGAAGAAGACAACGATCAATTGTGTGTTGATGAGGAGCTCGTGGCTAGATAATAACAGCCGCACAGGTCGATCTTCAAGGTTAAGCAACGCTTGCCTAGGTTGGTCTGTGGATGGGTGACCATCTTAACATAACGAGTTTCCTCCGTGCCTCGGAAAGCACGTTAAGCCGTTGGTCCCGGCTGTCATTTGGAGATCTTTGGCAGTCGTTACGGATAGTCAGAAGCCAGTAAATCTGACTCCAGTCTTGCCATGAAGTACCGTGTTACCCCAGTTAATGGGTTGTGGAGGTCTGGTAGGCAGCCGCTCCTCGTAAAATACTGGTATTCAGCTAAATCCGGCTTGACTGGAAGCCGACCCCAATATAGTTGGGAAAAGGCTAGGCAGATGATGATGATGATGATGAGATGTTTTCTATATGTTTATATTTTCTAAGCCTGCTGAGGTTCGAAACTATTCGGAGCTCAAACTTTGTAATTTTCTTTATCTCTATTTTATCTCTGTAAATATTAGTTAATAATAAAAACAATATGATAATACATATGACTTGTTTTTGTTAAAAGGTATTGTAACAACACCTAAGAATCCTACCAATCATCTTCCTGCCCTTGTGCCGTTTTATTTGGGGTTAGCGCAATATGTTTTTTTCTTCCATTCTATCTTGTCACTCGTCACGCTATCACTAACTCCCTTTTCTTCCATATCACTTCTCACACAATCAATCGATCTTTTCTTTGGCCTCCCTCTCCCTCAGTCTCCAACCATCCACATCCTAAGAATTCTACTAAGATAACATATGTTTGGTAATCATAATCAATCACACCAACAGTTGCTTGGGTTGACGAAAGAGAACCCCAGGACCCTGAAATTAGGGCCAAAAAGAAGAGGTGTGGGTTTTAGTCAGTATGACACGCCCTCCCGCTTCGTCCAGAGCGGGAGAAGTAATTTTGATGTCCCACCTAGTTCAAAATGGATGTAAATTTTACACCGATAGACTATAATCTTGTACTTAGATAAGGACATAACACATGACCACAGATTACTAAATAGTTACTACGTAACAGATACTTCACTCAGTAGAAAAATTACAATACCTACTGCTTTATTAGCCTACTCCATCGCGTCAGCAACCATTGCATGCTAAAATGTGCCTAAATGCTCAAGCGTACAGTCGAGATCGCTTCGCACCGCGCGAACCCGCAGCTATCGCAGGGCTGCCTCTTCAATAAAATTAAATTAACATTACTTTTTGTGTTTATGTTATTCAGAACTGTGAATGTTCTGACTTATAGTTACAATTTATTTATAATTAATTACAGTTTAAAATCTTAAATTCTATCGTTTATAAAATATTTCTTTTATAAGTTTCGTCGTTCTTTGACAGGTAAAGGGAATAATGTTAGGTGTTTATCCCTTCTTTTGCTTGATTTACACTCATCTACAGCACATAAGGCACCACACGGCATCGTAATACGCGTACGAACGAACAGCACTATTAAAATTGAACGGCGTGCGCGCGCTTCGCTTGCGAAAACCGCACTGAATTTGATCCGCAAGCGGACCGAGACCGCTCGGCTGGGCGGTAGGCACTTATAGCGCGCAAGTACATGGAGTGACGGAGGCCTGACATGACACCTATATCCCAGTGTTGGGTTACAGAGTTTCCTCCATGCTTCAGAAAGCACATCGAGTTGTTCGCCCAGACTGTCATTTCAAGGTCTTTGACAGTTGATATGGAACCAGACTGGTTATATTTAGAAACCAGAAAATTCTGTTATCCCGCTCCTAATTGTCGAGGCAAATCTCTACACACTATAGGCTTATTGCCAGCTGACAAGACCAGTTCAATAAACGCAAAACAAGCCCTGTGGCGTAACCCGCCGGCGAGACAGTAAGACCCGGCGCCCACTGCCGGCATGGCATGCCGTGGTATTCCGCCTAACCGCTGCGCAAGTTTCAACCATATTTCAACTAACTTAGCAATCATAATAAATTGGCGGTATGCAACGGCGCGCCGCGGCATCTCGTGGAATGAAACGGCATAACACGTCATGCCGTGGCATCTGGGTAGCGAATTGAATTCTAAACTCATTTGAATAAGATTCAAAATAAGTTGATTAGTAATAAAATCATTTGCCATGACATCCGTACCATGCTGGTAATGGGTGCTGGCCCTAGTTCTCCACTTAAAATACACTTCCCAAGTTGGGAAAAGGACTAGCAAATTGTCATCCTAGGAATCATTCAAAGATCATGCCCTTGCAGCACTTGGTAAAGCCTGCTGGCATCGGCATGATGCGGAAGATGCATGGGACGGTGAAATACCAATTTAGATAGAAGGATATTTTTGCTAAATAATAACACATCAATATTAGATAACCTAATTTATTTTGTTTTAGGTTTCATTCTCAGAGAACCGGAAATACATATTTGTCTATTTTTAATATCAAATAGTTATTGTAGAAACACCTTACTTATTACCCATTTATAAAATTTTTGGAACCAGAAAAATGAGCAGCATTTTCGATACAGTTCTCCAAGATTTGTGATACAGAAATCTGTATATTTGTTGTTGAACTTAAAGTATGGAAAGCCTAACCTAAATATTAATTCTAAATTAAAATTAACTTAATTATTCTTTCATTTCTCCTTCTTCATCTTCTTCTTCTGCCCCTCTTACATACAGAACATTGTTACATCTGATGAGAACTTCACCAAGGTTTCCTGGAAAATTTTAAACAGAAAGATTAGACTACATACTTTTTTGTGGCTACAGTATGAATCGAATATATCAGATCAGTTTCAACAAAGAGATGACCTGGGATCCTGGAACGCAAGGCAAAGAAGGAATATAAAGTAGGTTTTAGTCAAAAATAGGTTGACATGCCACCTTGCTCCACTCTACAGTAAAAGATGTCATTGGATGCTTTTCCACCTAATAAACCCTCCTCGATTTGACTAGTCAAACACCAGGCATTACAATAAATTAGGGGGAGGGTCTGTATATATGCTTTTGCGGTTGCACAACGACTTGCTTTGCTTGCTTGGCTTTGCTTGGTAGCACAGATGCAGGCCTACCTAGTCATCTCCCTCAGAGGTGATTAGGTGGCGGGGTCTTGAGGGAGAGCGCTACAGTCGTGTAGATCCTCAAGGCAAGTCTGGCGGATTTACCTTCCCGAGGTTGCCACCCCGTTTTTGGTCTAATTCCTTAAGATTTAGACGTAACAGAAACCGCCAGGCGACCTACAGAGTGGGGGTTAGACACTCTTTCCCATCCCATCCCAAATCCTGACGAACCCATGCTCCCTTATCTTTGACCGTCCTCTGCTAGTTTCATCATCACGTCCTACCAATCCTTTCATCCTACCCTCTCCAACCTCCTCCCCTAACTGTGGCCCTCCTGTGACTGGGTGGCTGCGGGCTCGACCGTCACTAACCTAGCTGACGACGAGTAGGGGAAAGTGGTCACCTGCGCTAGGACCTGCGCAGTTGAGCGCCGTAAGCGGGGATGAAGGAGTCCTGGGGGGTTGAGCTGAAAGGCAACACGCCCCCTTTGGTCTGGATTTCAAGCGAAACGGTGGCCCTACCAGCTAGCCAAGGGTAGGGAAATGGCCATGGTGTCCCGTCAGAGGGCCACTGGCGAGGTGCGTGGGGTCCGCTGAGGTTGTCCTTGGACGGCTAAAGCGGTGGGTGAAGGTCATGCTGACGGTGTGAGTGAGGGTTGATCAGTTCGTTGGGGGTAGGCCTTTCGGCCTCCGACGCCAGCCCGATCGAGCGCCCGATGTCGCACTGTAAACCAGCCTTGCGCACCTATATCACTCCGGTAATCCTAACGACCGTGCTCCTTTTGAGCAGTACGGCGTTCCCAGGTGCGGGCTCCATGGTGGGTGGGAGCCAGAGTGACGAAGTTTTTCCTTCTCCAAATATGGATTTTTCTAGGCCTATTTCTTTTTCCGAAGGAGCGGAGCCGGTGAAAACTGGCAAAGCCCCTAAGCGAGGTGCTTGCACTTCACTCGCCCCTGGAAACCCTGCGGCAATTGTCGCAGGATCCAGCGCGGGCGCTGGTCCAGCGGTGGCGAAAGCCGCTGCTAAGACCAACGAGTCCCTCACCAATCGAAGGTGCTCGGCGCTGACTGGGACCAGTACCGAACCTTCTAATGCGAAGGCTACATCACTGGCGACGACTCATACCACTGTCGGTGATGGCCCTCCTAAACTCCCTTCCCCTCCTGTGGATCCTCAACCCACGTCCTCGGGGGCGGCTGACACCGGGGACCCGGGGTTGGTCAGCAGTTCCGGCGAAGGGATCTCCGACTGGCAGGTCGCCAATCGCAAGGGCAAGGGTAAAAAACCCATAAAACAAGCCCAGCGCCCTTGCGATGTACCCACAGTTTCCACAGCGCCAGCCAGCCAAGACAAGCGGAGGGTGAGACTGACGCGCAAGGAGAGGCGTCAAGAGCGCAGACGAGGTGGCAAGGCCCCTCAGCCCAAGCAGGTTACCACCACCAAACCGGCCAGCAGTATGCCCAGGTTCTCGGCAGGGAGTGGGCCGCAGTCGGTGGCCGGCACCAGCCGGTCACCTTCCGACCAATCGCCGGCTCAGGCAGCAACCACAACACAGCCGCTCGCTGGTAAGGCTCAGGCAGTGGCCAAGCGTGCTCTTAACGAGACCATATCCCCTCGTGGAGAGCGCAAACGGCCACGGCTTGACAAATCCCGGCGGGAGGCATCCAGGAGCTACGCCCAAGCTGCTGGTGACTCCCTGAGCGTCGCAGTCACTTGCGACCGCACGGGGACCATCAGCCAGGAGGTGGCGGATCAGGTTCTCGCTGCTATCACGTCACGGATCATCAGCGAGGCCTGCTCCGCAAAGAAGGGCACACCGGGACCAATGTTCGACGGTAAGCCGCGGTACGCGGGTGGAGTACTTAAACTGTGGTGCAATAATAACCACACACTAACCTGGCTCAAGGAGACTGTCTCCGGGCTGACTCTCTCGGCTAGCGCCCCGCTAGTCGTCCGTAGTCAGTCGGAGATACTGAAGCGGGTGCGTTGTGGCATCGCCATACCAGACGACCAAGGACTGTTCGGGGACTCGCAGAACATCGGGCGAGCCCTCAGCTACCAGAATCCGTGGGTCGACGTGTCGAGGTGGTTACTGCTGCATGCTGATAAGCAGAATGCATGTTGGTTCCTGATCCTGGGTATCCCTGAGGACCAAATCCAGACCCTGATGGATGCTGACAGACGACTCTGCCTGGGACCAGGTAGAGTATACGTCAAGTTTCAGGGTCTGAACGGCAGGTTTGTCGACGTCCCTCGGGGGTGGGACCGGGTCACGGGCCAACTCCAATGTGCAGGGGGGAATCCTCCCACTACCAGCGACCTGGCAGCACCAGTGGCTGACACTGCCGTTACGGTAGAGCCAGCCGCCACCGCTGACATCGTGGATGCCGCACCACCGTCGGGTGGGGAGCCTGACGACATTTCGTTGTCCCCGGCTTCAGACCTGGGGGAACTCGGTTTCGACGAGGGCGACTTGTTTGCCGGGCTGCGACTTGGGGGCGATGAGGAGGGGGTAGACGTCAAAGATGGCGACCCTTCCGCAGCGGACCCTTAAAGTCGTCCAAGCAAACCTCCACCACAGTCAAACAGCGACGGCTCAACTACGCAAGTGGCTGGAGGTTCAACATACGGCCATAGCCCTGATCCAGGAGCCGTGGATTAGGGGTGGCCACATCCGAGGACTCTCCAATCTTGGTGGTAAGCTACTTGTTTTTTCGGGTCACGATCACCCCAGATCGTGCATCTATGTCACAGGTAACCTCAAAGTGCAGCTACTTACTGACTTCTGTTGCAGAGATATCTCTGCAGCTAGGCTGCCCATACAGCGTGGTGCCGCATCGGTGGCGATTACCTTTGCCTCCGTATATATGCCGGAGGCAGAGGACCCGCCACCCCATGACCTGATCCGCCTTGTCACCCACTGCGAGAGCACTGGAGCAGAGCTGTTGATCGGGACTGACGCGAACGCACACCATCCTCTATGGGGAATGGATACACAGAACGCAAGGGGTAAGGCTCTGGTTGACTACCTGTTCGCTACTAACCTGTCCCTACTAAACACAGGCTCCGAACCAACATTCGTTAACAGACGCAGCCGCACAATAATCGACCTCACTCTGGCAACGGAGGGTGCGGCGGAACTCGCTACCGGGTGGCATGTCTCCGAGGAGGCCTCTTGCTCGGACCATAGGTGGATCCGCTTCGACATCCAGGTCTGTTTACCACCCATACTACCACGACGCAATCCGCGTAACACGGACAGGGTCGTATATGCACGCAGCCTAGAATCCAAACTTGTGCTGCCAAGCGATTCGCTGACAAACAGGGGCACTACGCTAATCGATGCGCAGGTGGACCAACTCACCGAATCAATACTAAGCAGCTACCATACCGCCTGTCCCGAGACTCTTCCGCGTGACACACCAGGTAAGCAACCCTGGTGGGGTGCGGACCTGGAACGCAAACGCGGTAAGGTAAGAAAGGCTCTGAACAGAGCCATGAACACATGTACGGATGAAGCCTGGGACGCCTATTATGCGGCCAAATCCAGCTACAAGAAATGCATCAGGTTCAGGCGCACCACGGGTTGGCGCAAGTTCTGTGGTAGCATTGAGTCCTGCCAACAAGCAAACAGGGTAAGAAAAGTTCTGGCGCAGCAAAACACTCCTGAGATCGCCACGCTCCGTAAACCCGACAACACGCTTACCTCGTCGCCTGAAGAAGCGAGACGCATTCTAGTTGAAACTCACTTCCCAGACTGCGTCTTCGCACAGGTAGCCGATCACTCAGAGGAGAACCAAACGACATCAGAAGATGATTGGTCATACGCATGCAGGATGATCACGCTGGAGAAACTCCAGTGGGCCATCCATAGCTTCCATCCTTTTAAGGCACCCGGTCCCGACGGTGTTTTCCCTGCACTGCTACAGTGGGGCGGGACGGCGCTGGCGTCATGTCTAGTGCCTCTCATGAGAGCATGCCTGGCGTTTAGTTACGTTCCCAAAGGATGGAGGGAAGTGAAAGTCATATTCATTCCCAAGCCCGGTAAGAGTGACTACACTGACGCCAAATCCTACCGACCCATAAGCCTGACCTCCTTCTTACTGAAGACAATGGAACGGCTTTGCGAAAGGGAATTACGTGATGGCGTTCTAAAAACAGTACCACTTCATGGTAATCAGCACGCATACAGCACAGGTAAGTCGACTGAGTCGGCTCTTCATATGGTGGTAAGCCAGATTGAGGATGCGATTCATCAGAAGGGTACCTGCCTGGGCTCTTTTATTGACATCGAAGGAGCTTTCGACAAAACAAACTTCTCCAGCATAGGTGCGGCCCTCTCCAAGCACGGAGCAGAGCAGGTACTAATCGACTGGATTACCAATATGCTAAGCAAACGAGTTGTTCGACTTGAAGCAGGACAGCAGCTGGCCTTGATTGCCAGGGGATGTCCACAAGGTGGAGTGCTTTCCCCGCTACTGTGGAATCTGGTAATCAACGAGCTAATAACTATACTTAACGAGAATCGTTACTACACAGTAGGGTATGCAGACGACCTCGCTATCCTTGTACCCGGGAAGGTGACCAGCACAATCTGCAACCTCATGCAACAAGCTCTGCGCATCGTGGAACGCTGGTGTAGTGAGTATGACCTGTCGGTGAACCCCTCCAAAACGGAGCTGGTCATGTTCACCCAAAAACGAGTTTTGGGCCGGTACAACCTGCCAAAACTGTTCAGCACGGAACTCCAGCTGTCCGTCGAGGTCAAATATCTTGGCGTGATCCTAGATAGTAAATTAAACTGGAGCTCCCATCTGGATAACAAGCTAAACAGGGCTTGCATTACCTTCTGGCAATGCAGGAAAATGATAGGTAAGAGATGGGGCCTATCGCCCAAAATCATACTGTGGCTGTACAGCGCAGTGATTCGACCGATGATCACTTATGGGGCCGTGGTATGGTGGCCCCGGACCAAGCTGGCCACAGCCGTGAACAAGCTTCAGCACATGCAAAGGCTGGCCTGCATGGCGACCACGGGCTGTATGAGGACTACTCCTACCGCAGCGCTCGAGGCCATGCTGGGACTTCCCCCACTCCACCTGTTTATACAACAGGAAGCGACGATGGCGGCAGTACGCCTTAATTCACTGGATCTCTGGGGTAAGAGAATTACACAACACACGGCTCTGCTCGAGGAACTCAACATTGAGCTTCCCTTAACTAGAGCAATCAACGACCGGATACCCAAGCAATTTATCTTCGATAAAAAATACAAGATCCAACTGCATGAGGATCACCGCTGCGAAGGGCTAAGCCCCACTGAGCTGCGGATCTTCACCGATGGATCCAAAACAGGTAACGGCACGGGTGCGGGGGTCTTCTCGGAGGATCTCAACATTCACATAGCCACACCTCTGGGAGTCCACAACACGGTGTTCCAGGCTGAATGCCTAGGCATTTCCCTGGCGGCTTTAGCCATCACATCCAGGAAAGTTAAGGACCACTCCATACGCATACTCTCAGACAGCATGTCTGTACTGTTAGCACTGAGCAGCCACGTAGTCAACTCTGGGCTCATATACGAGTGTCACCAACGCCTTAACCAGGTGGGGATACACAACCAGGTAACCATCCAATGGATAAAAGGACACAGCGACTCCCGTGGCAACGACGCTGCGGATGAACTCGCCAGAAGAGGCTCGAGCATGGCAGTAATAGGGCCTGAACCTATAGTGCCGCTCCCCTTCGGATACCTACGCAACCTGGTAAGGAAACGCACCAGAGATCTACACCACAAACTGTGGGTGGACCACAGTGAATGCAGGCAGGCCAAGGAGGCACTCCCCTCTATCGATGGCCGCTTCACAAAACGGATCCTCAAACTTACCAAGCTTCAGCTACGGAAGGTAACGGCCGTCACAACTGGCCATGGGACCCTTAATAAGCATCTCTCTGTATTAGGAGTTACAGACAGCCCACTCTGCAGAGCTTGCATGGAGGAGGACGAGACTGCAGCGCACTTGCTGCTAAGCTGCCCAGTAGTCGCAGGATACAGGGCAAAGCACTTTGGAGACCCAGGTACCCTCCGTGATAAGGTCAGTAACACTAAGGCGCTGCTGGCCTTTCTTGAGGAGCTGGGGTGGATTGAATGACGCTTTTTGTCCCACCCATACGCAAAATACGCGCTTTAGTCGTGGAGTTGCGGATACCAGCCCGTTTTACTAATACTAATACTAATACTAATACAATAAATTAGTCTACTTGAATTGAAACATTGAATTACAAGGGGCAGTGCCTGATTGGCCATGTAGCAAGAGTAGCAAATACTATGGTCCTGCATTGACAGCGGATTATGACCAACATTGACAGAAATAATTGCTTGCAGCACTGCATAGGGTATGACTTATTGATTGATTATATCTTGCTCTAGGTTTTAAAACTGGCTTAAGTGGGTCTGTGAGCAAATTAATTCATGAATCCCCGACCGGTCTCATAGGACCACACTGTTATTGTCTTACTATTGTGTCTCGTTTCGCGTGTATTGATAGGTTAAACTAAGAAGTATACTTTCAAGTAACAAGTATACTCTTGTATTTGGACTAAATTGCATTATCAAAACAGTATCTATATAGGTAGTTAGTTTCTAGCTTATTGTCTTCTAAATAACAGACTGAAATACCTACGCGACTCGAACATTACAGTGATTTAGTTATATCTTTTTTTTCTTAGTCTCAATATTAACATTATGTAGTGATAACCTATACAGTACAACATTGTTTTGTTGCCATCACAAACAAACTAACCTGTACATGATCCATCGACGATTTCTTCGGTATTAGCTAGTTGTAAGTTCATGTATCCGTCAGCAGACACAAGTAAACCTTTGTATTCATGGCCCCACTTTAGTTTAACAAGCACAGATTTGCCCGTTAGACTATTGAGGAAAGGTTTAGGGTTTATTGGCATAGCCGCCGCCATTTTTGCAGGATTATCTGCAATAGAAGTTTTTGATATAGTTTTTCACTCAACACATATAATTTTAAAAACAAAGTAAGTTCGATTTATATCTGATTTATACCTTTTACGTTGAAATGTGAAAAATATAACCTAAATTAGACGCTACAAATGATAGCCGGCCGCCACAATACCACTTATACCACCAAAGACTTATACCACCATCGACAATCCTAATTCCTTTATCATAGACAAGACAATAGGGCTGACGATCTATGATCGAAAAATGAAAAAATCGCCTTTTTAGGTTTTGTAAAAAACCTTCTCTAAACTAAATTGGGTATCCATTTATTATGTACTGGCTGTACTGCTTACATTCCCTAACCCTCAGGGTCCGTAATGTTCCGCGGACTTCTTCTACGCCTTAGTATTTACTACTCTGTTTGTTTGTTTTGTATATCTGTTTCATTCGCCTATGAAGAATTGTGCGTAAAACTGTTTAATGTATTCTAGATCTAGAGCTTTGCATAAGACGCTCTATAGGTACTTGCTCGCAACGAAATTAGACGTCAGCGACTACGAAAGAAGGTCAAGTAAGATTTCAATTATATTCTATTTGAGATAATTCAGATTTCCATTGTCTGTCTTGTATCTTTCAAGACTCTGGAGTGTCAACGTCAAGTTGTATTGTCAGTGCAGTGGTCTCGTCGTGGTAGGTGCGCTGTCATCAGCTGTCAGTGTCACTTAGATGCTGTGTTGTCTTCACGATCTGCGTCCGCTGTTCTCATTTTCGGATAAATACAGTATTTATATTGTGCAGTGCAGTGCAATAAAGACAATTATCATTAATGAGAAAAGTTGATCCAGTGTTTGAACTATGTCGACTTTCTCAGGTTTCAGTGAAGAGGAATTGAAACGAATAAAATCCGGCGAAACTGGCTCAAACAGCGGTAAATACACACATCCTATCCGTAGCTAATTTTAGTGAAAAGTTTATTATAACGTGCTTAGGTTTATACAATGGTCGTGAAAGCGAAGTTAATTAATCAAGGCTCTATTATAAACAGGTGGGAAGCTACAAAACTCTGTATTTATTCTTAATTGTTTACTTTCAAAATTGATACAGCTGTTTTATAAATATATGCGGCAGTAAAAGCATGCAATATTTAATATTTAGATTCAAAATATGATTCTCGAGACACAAAGCTGATAAAGAATGTTATAGATAACCCTCTAATGTTTGATAGCACAAAATCAGATAATAATGTATTGTTTCTTTTGTTGATGTAAGTAAATAATTGAACTATGGTGATCTCATGTTATGATGCAATTAAAATATTTCAAATTTTTGAATTGAAGAAATGCAGTTCTTCTGATTCATTTGAAGATGGTCTTCTTAGGGGCGGGGAACAAATAACAGAAGATACAGGTTTATTTAATTACTCAGATACCCGCGAAACGAGACACAATAGTAAAACAATAACAGCGCGGTCTCATAGGACCGGTTGGGGATTCAAACGTTAAAGATAAAATTAAAAAAAAATATCCATTCCCTATTATAGTATTTTTTTTTTAATAATCATAGGCATGCATTTGACAACTATCTCACCTAATGGTAAATGATGATGTGGCTGACTGCATGCTAGAAGTATCCTAAGTATTTTTAATTAAGACTTCCGAGGGCAAAGCCAAAAATAGAATTCTAATTTTGTTTTCAATCCAATTATAAAGTAACAATGTACAAGTAACAATGTTCCCTACATTTTCACATGTTTCTGATATAGGTTATCACTATCACTGAGATGAGATTGCAACTTGAATATGAAAATGCAGTATAAATGACAGTTAGCATTCTGATGTTTAAACCAATGGTAACTGTCAAGGTTGCTCAGTGATTGAATCTGTGTGTTTTATTTAGTCATTATTATAAATTATGTACATTACATGTACCTTTAGGAATAAATTTTTGAATAAAAAAAATATTTTTTATTTTATTTTTATATTACATTAACCAGTGCTTGACTGCAATCCCACCTGATGGTAAGCAGTGATGCAGTCGTTGATGGTGAGGCGCACTAGTTTATTAAGAGCCTATTCACTCTATTGTAACAAACTTAACCATAAAAAGATAAGTTGGATTGGTGATTGAAGAAAATTTACTTTCATTCATTAACATTAAACCAACCCCTCAAAGCTACAGCTGCCTAATAATTTGATATCTGCCCAATAAATTGTGTTAAAACCTTTTTTTATTTCTTCTAATATGAAATACCTACCACCTACTATGTTGTTTCTGCACGACCCTAAGGTCGACTGGTAGAAAATGCCCAAGGCATTAAGTCCGCCTTTGTACTAACTTGTGCATGAAGTTTTTAAAATAAATAAATAATAATGTTATTGAAAAGGTATACTTTTGTGGATAAAACAGTTTTGACAGAGAATTTTCTTCGTGTCTTATCTGTTTTGTAGTGCCCAGGTCAACTTTTTGTAGTGATGCAGTAGTAGTTTACTGACGCGCGTTCGCTTTGTTACAGTCGCGATGTGGTCGCTAACTATTTGCTCTCGCCCACACCACGATTCTCAGTCGCAAACGCAACATTCCACGCACAAAATATAAGATTTTGTATGTGGAATGTTTCATTCACGCGCCTCCCTCCCGCCGACCGCTCTCTTCCCAATGTTGTGCGACACGGTCGCGCGTTTGTATCGATTCAGTCACGATGCTGTAGCGGGCTGCCTGGTAGCGCGTTGCAAATGCGACTAAAACGCGTTAGTAGTGATACTGTCGTGCATTTACGAAACGCGCGAAACCATCCTTAGAAAAAGTCGCCATGGGCGATGGTCCTATAATTATTTGCCTAGGCTATATGTATTGTATGCTTATCTCTCTATAAATCTTACCGGACTACTCGAAAGTTAATGTTTAGGATATTTTTTTTTTACACTTGCGCATTCTTTAACTCCTATAAGATGGATAAGATGGGTGGAGCCTGCCATCTCCCGAGTTCCTCCCATTCATGTTCTATGGGATTTAATGGCAAGTAATACTGAAATCTTTAATTGAATTGTATGTCCGAACATATCAGGACTTTCGAAACGAAACCAAACTGAATCTTCGGTATCTCAATTTCGTGTAAATAATCTTTTTCTCCCATCGTGCATCGTGTGTAAAATACGCAAATCTGGATTCAAACTTGTCTCTAATTGCTAGAGATTTTATAATATACTTATTCGGTTTTTATTTAATCATAAATAATGTTTTTTTTTTGTTACAGCCCCTCAAATAAACGCAGCAAATGTGAAAAAACTAGACAAGATTGGCTTTAAGCCGAAAAGAGCAACTAACCAATACAAACTGCCTGTACTACAGAACCAAAGTTCAGATGACGCGATAGACAACATAGAATTCGACAAATGTAAACTTAGTCTAAGATCTCCAACGACACCGATACGCGATATAACTACGGAAAAGATAAATAAAAATAACAAGGAAAATGTCGATAAAAACAAAAATGTTAACCCAGAAGTCAATAAAGAACACGATATTGAAACTGAAATCATTAAACACAATGAAATGGAAACAGAAAATACATATAAAAGTTATAAAGAAATAGATACACCGATACTTGATAGAAAGAATAGTAAGAATGAAGCACCAGACATTGTCAGGGGTGTTGTTAATTATACAGAAGATGATCTGGAGAATCATAAGGCTAAGTTAGAAGACTTGCAGCTGAGGCAAAAACTGATGGAAGAACAGAATAAGAGAAAGAAGGAGATGCTGGCAAAGGCTTTAGCTGATAGGTAAGTAACACAAGTGGTAGAATAGGCGATATTATCGTCTTGAGCAGAATAACGTTTCTTTAAAAAGTATGAATTGGTTTTTCCTTATTTTTCTGCTATTTTAGTCTGATGATCTTTTGCAAATCCAAGACAGTTAAATCGTCGTATTGGTTCGGCATATTTCTGGTGGTCAGCATTGTTGATTGTGGCTTTCAGGACTTACGGTGTTTCTGAATAGTGAGCTTGTCCCAAGACAAGTTATGTTATGGACAAATATTTTTGGTCGAACGAAATCAAAAATAAATTTGTATGGTTCAGAAGAAGAAATCACGTTTTGTCGACCCTAAATAAAAGATAAGAGCATGGAGATTATGAATAGTTAGGAAAAATTAAAAAAAATATACTTCGCTTATAGGATTGACGTAAAACGTGAACTAGGTCACAGTCTCATACGTTTAATTGCAATGCGCGAGAATGTTCACAACATTATGAGGAGCTTTTGCGTCATGAATTTAGCAGACTTGACATTTGTGATGGATTATGCAATCAATTGCACAGTCTTATTTTTTGTTAGTTGTTTAACACCTATTGCACTCTAGTATCCTAATCTGGCCCTTTGCATACTTCGGTCGTTGATTTTGGGGTCTTCTTAATTTTAAATGATGCTGATCAGAAATATTTAATTGACCCATCCTGTTTCCTTACACTGACCGTTACAAGGGCACAGCTGGCGGTACCTATAGCTTCTAGACGTCTGAAACTTCTTGACCTCTTTAGAAATGTTTATTGCATTTCCAGCTGAAGGCAACATGTTTAATACCAATTGCACCCTATTAGCCTAGTCTGGCCTTTTGTATGCTTCTTTCGGAGTCTTCTTATTCTAAATTCAGTAGCCATAACAAATATTTAGTTGACCCATCCTGTTCTTTACACTGACCATTAAAATGGTACAGCTGATGGCACAGCTTTTAGGCGTTAGAAACTCCTTGACCGCTTTAGAAATATTTATTGCGTTTCTAGCTGAATGCAAACATTTGAATCTTATAGCAGCCTAATTTGGTCTTTTGTATGCTTCGGTAGTTAAAATCGAAGTCTTCCTAATTCTAAATGATGCTGATTAGAATTATTTAATTGACCCATCCTGTTTCCTTACACTGACCGTTACAATGGTACAGATTCTAGGCGTAGGAAACTCCTTGACCTATTTAGAAATGTTCATTGCGTTTCTAGCTGAATGCAATATGATGTGATAACACCAAGCGAAATCGTTATTTTATGGAATGGACTGACCATTTCAGCCATCTATATCTCGCGTTATCAAACCCTCACTATCGCTTCAAGTGGCTTTGAGGTTTTATCTCTGCCTATGATTCAGTATTCTGTATTCCGTTCAAATGTCCTGTAGTGATATTTATTTGCAGTTTATAAATAAATTTGTTTATAAAAATGGTTAATATGAATAAGTTTTATAATCTCGTCACCAAGACTATATGGTTAGTGTTCTGTGTTTGATGTTAAGTGATGGTTCAGTCATAAAGATTGAAGTATTGATAACATGTGAATTTAATAGTCGACTATATAAGTTACAGCATCATTCTTTTCTCTTGTTTACATCTATGTCTATGATATTTGACTTACTGATATTTTCGGAATCAAAAGAATTAAAGGATCAGACTGATATGTTTTCAAATATCATCCCTTTGCTTTATGTATCCCAGCGGCAACTAAGATAGCACGTAGGTTTTTTAATTGTTGCTGCAAATTATCTCCATCGAAGAATCATTATATAAATCACGGGTTAGCGGAGGGCGAGCAGTAGGTAGCTCGCTGTCCATTGAGGACCAGGCCTTGGTCGACGACGCGTGTTCCACTCATGCCTCAAAGAGATATCAGCATGACTGACGGGCTCCATCAGGACCGATGCGTGCCAGGGTTGCAGAATTGTTCGAAAGAGTAAAAGTAAATACTATATTCCTGGAATGCAGATACCCTATTATCTGAATGAATACGGGTTTTAGTCAGCAAATCTCAGAGACTTCTTGTTCCACTCAGACCGGGAGAAGTTATTTAACGATTGCCCACAATGCATGCCTACATCAATGAATTACAGGATTTTTTTACATTTAACGTTTGAATCCCCAACCGGTCCTATGAGACCGCGCTGTTATTGTTTTACTATTGTGTCTCGTTTCGCGGGTATCTGAGTAATTAATCGCTATTCTATTATGGGAAGTCTTGGAGTGTTTACGTGCTAGTATTCGAGCAGGAATTTTAGTAAACTGTAGTAGTGTCCATGATTTGGATATTCTATGCTAGTGTTTTTCAGCTAAATCATTTTTGATGGTGCGAAGTCTCTTTTTGAATATATTTGAATAGATTGGAACGATTTTTATTTTGATTTGATGTTAAGTTTTGTTTATTTTCCCTTTTTATTTATTGTTTGGTTTACCGCTACACCACTGAAAACATGGTTTAAAAACATTAATTAAGTACTATAATTATAAGTTCGTGATCTTATGAGTTGTATTTATAAATTACCATTTTCCATCGTACCTAGTTGCTAGATTAATTAAATAGCTCCATCAACTCTAACGCCGTTTCTATACAAATAAATAAATAATATTACAGGACCAAACAGACGTCTGAAGAGGTGATGAGACTAGAGAAAATCAAGAAGGAGCTACAAGTATTGGACAGCCAGTTCTCACAAGACGTTTCCTTATTGCGGCAGAAGATCGACCAGGCTTGCTTGAGCTATGCTGACGCTGAGTATGTTTATTTTCAATTCACCTTTTGTGTAGTATCCCACTGCTCTCAAAACGGTGAAGGAAAACATCGTAAGGAAACCGGCATGTCCTAGAACCAAAACAATTCGAAGACATGTGACATCCACCAACCTGCACTGGGCCCGCGTTGTGGGTTACGGCCCATTCCCTCTCCTAGAGTCCTCTCTAACCCCACTGCTGGGACTCAGGCCTCCTGACCCGAGTCCCAGCAGTGGGAACATATAACAGTCTTATATAATATAGTATCGGTTCATCGCTCGTATGGCTCCAAGGTCAGTTAGTAATGGAACTTGGGTTTTCCAAAAGGAAATAAGTAAGATCAGGAAATATAAGTTGATTAATATTGCTAGTTTTACACGTAATCTGTTATTCTAAATTGCCATGGCCTGAATCGATAATTTGCTTTGTAGCATTTCATAAGCTATGAACCATAATTATAGCTTACGGTAGTCATGCCCAGAATTTTTCTTTTGTTTCGAGTTTTAAACATAATTTGTATAATAATCAAGAGTGCCTAGTGTGAGACTGTCTGTTTTCTGCGATGTTTAGACTTGAAAATAGTATACCTAGTAATAATTACCTAATCAGAAGCATTGAGCTTTTTTATTATCGGTCATCCGTGTCATACTATTATTGACATAAACCTGTGATCCTTAAGTTACCCTTCGCGTTTCAGGCTCACGGTAAGTCTTTCGAACTATCCCGTAGCGGTGCTTAAGATCGATTTCCTTAAATTCTGTATAGTTTTGTATCAGTGCAAAATTATTATCAACCACGAATTTATTTATCCACACAAAAGTAAAGAGGCGGACTTAATGCCTTAGGCATACGAATTATTTCAGTTATTTTAAAGACTTTACCCGCTTGTGAAAACTAACAGTATACCTACTGTAAGCGTTGTTTATTCATCAATTAGCACATTTTCAATTTGTTTGAAAATAAGTAGGAACACACGACTTTAGCCTGCATTTACACAAGATGATAATTTCCTTGAAAAGTTATTGAACCCATAGAAAGGCTACCCAGAGTAAGAGAAGAATTTTGATGATTTTAAATATTTTTCCCATTCTGGGCGAAGCGCGGAGTGCCAACTTTCACTGACTACATATATCCCATCTTTTTTCCTTCAGTCGTCCTTTTCTTCGTAGCTCGTTCGAACAATCCCGCAGCGCTAGCAGGCATCGGCCTTAGTAGGTCTCGTACGTTTTGCTGGCGCCTCTTTGAGGCGCGCGTGTAGAAAGACCTACATATTAATAATAATAATACTCCCCCGACCGAATTTCGATCACGGTGGCCAATCTCAACAGAGATCAGCCAAGTACGCAGCACGTAAGTATTAGTGCACTAAAGTGTGTGCGCAAACATAGGTGCACTCTCTGTTCCTTTACTCTCATAGCCCGATGGGACGGCAATCCGACACGACCAGAGAAAGATCAGGCGCACGACCAACGGCTTTACATGTTTTCCAAGGCACGGGGGTATCAAGCCACCAACTTCCAAACTCCGGGCAGCTACAGAGTAATTCCTAATGGAAAAACCCAATTGCACTTTCCAACCCAGGACCACTTGCTCGGCAGTCGCTCTTGCGACCACTAGACCAACGAGGCAGTTAAACATATTATATGGTGTGTAAATAATAAATAATACAAATAAAAATAACAAATCCAAAATTTCTAATTCCAGGAAACACTACTTAAGAGTCGAAAAGGAGTTCTTACAAGCGAAAATCCAACTACAAAAGGAGAAAGAGAAAAAAGAGTTGCTAACGGAACACTTATGTGCTCTCATCACTCACAACGAGACGAGAAAAGCTCAGAAATTAGAAACTTTAATGTTAGAACTCGCTACTGACAAAAGCCAAGACAAGTTAGAAGTGAATGAGGTGAATGTGAAAGATGTAAAAACAGTTGAAGACGATAAACCAGTGATAGTAGATGGTGTTGATGAAAAAACTGGTAAGATGGTTGAGATGCCTCCTCAGAGTTAACTTGTTATAGTACCTAGATAGTAGTAGATACTGTTATATTATACAACATGTAACATAATTAACGCTCTTGGGGTGCCATTGTACTCATCATTATGAAAAACTTTTAAGGGACCGAACCAGAAATCGAGAAAAATTATCAGCTGTTCCATACATTTTGACGAAATATGCGAACATAAATGCAGGGAACAACTGATTAATTATTTTTTCTCTCGAGTTCAGGTTTAGTCCCATAGTAAAAGTTGTTCATAATGATGAGTACAATGACCCCCCAAGAGGATGTGCGTTAATCATGTTACATGTTGTATATTCTTGTGTAGCTGAGCATGTAAAGCTGTATACAAAGCGTAGATAGGACGTTCTTCTTTTTTGTTGACTATTGATCAGAGCGCCGAGTGCGAGTTGTTATTACGTTAACGCGATCGAAATTTTTACCGCGTTAGATTCTCTGATTGGTAAAGAGCTTGAAGCGGGCCAATCGGAGCGCACAACATCTTAAACGTCGATCGCGTTAACGTAATGCAAACTCGCACTAGGCATTTAGTTTAGAAAAGTGTGGAGTCGTATTTTATCTATTGTGTCAAGCAAATTTAAAAAAAGTTTAATATTGAAATAAATTGACTAACGTAAAAATTCTAGCGTAATTACAATATTAACATTATTTATTGAGGGAAGAAGCGATGGTCGGTAAAAAAGAAAATGTCTCTGATACGGTTTTTTTTAAGGTATGGATTTGACAAAACAACATACCTAAGGATCTTTGTACAGTGATGTGGTGATAAATTAAAATAGTGTATTATCTTATCACACTAATATTATAAAAGCAACAGTTTGTATGTATACCTGTGTGTATGTTTGTTATACTTTTACTCTCAAACTGAATGGATTAGGATGAAATTACGCACATGAAGAGTTCGCGTCATGGAGACTTTTTATTTCGGTATTATGTTTCCTTGAGATAATTTTTTACTTTCACGTAGGCGAAGCCGCTGGTATAATCAAATATTACACCTATAATTAAATATGTCTATTTTTGTCGCCTTTAACATAGTTCGCAACCTTAAAACTGAAAGTAGATATACCAAAATGATTAAAAAAAAAAATTGCAATTAAAAAAAAGTTGGTAATGTGTCACTTTTGTTTTAAGGGTGCCAATAGAAAAGGGTAATAAAATAATAATAATCAATTGTTATAATTTTTGCAATAAAAGATAATCGTGTTTAGTCATAAAAACTGGTGCATTTAATGCTAAAATATATCCTAATAGACTGTATTGCTGTCTTTAAAATATTATTCTAATTTCCTGTCATAATAACTAATTAATTATAATTTAAAAAATAGTTTTAATTTAATTTATACTAACATATCATAATTTGTCTGTAGATGTAGATAACAAAACTGAATATTTTATTTTTTTAATGTTATAAACTAGTGCTTGACCACGAGCCTACCTGATGGTAAGCAGTGATGCAATTGTTGATGGCGAGGCGCACTAGTTTATTAAGAGCCTATTCACTGTAGCCTACATATGTTAATATATTTAGTTTTTACTAATTGTAGCTAAATGGCAACGAATTTTAAATTTAAGTAAATATAAGAATTAACTGTCGTCTGAAATACAATTAATGTGCCTTATTTTTATGTACCTTTTGAGAGTTTGAACTGTATTTTGGTTAATAAAATATTTTCAGCTATTTATTCATTAATTAAAATTTGTATACGGCGATGGTCAGAGGCTGTGTTGCTATTCACTAGGCGTTAAAACGTAAGGTTTTCCTGAGGTTTTTAAGTCAAAAGTATATAATATATATATATATGTATATATAATAGGTTAATTCTAGGCCAGCGTGATCTATCGGGCGTCAAGGCCCAAGCCTATAAATAATTAAAGAAATAACTGGTACTTATCGTATTTAGTGGCAGGTATTTTTCTTTGTATTATTTATTCATTCAGCTTATTTCTGAAGAGTTTAACATATAAGTCTATGTAGGCCGCTCTCAATTTAAAGTAAGTTTCTCAGTGAAGCCAATTTTTAAATGGTTTTTTGATTAACTAAAGTACAGTTCAAACATAGCCTAGCATAGCCTTGCTTGCTAGCATAGCTTTAGAGTTTTACCTAAGTTATTTAATAGTCGTGTAGGACATGACATAACACATTAATTAAAACAAACCGTCAATGAAGTTCTGACGGTGCGTAAGTCAATGATGGAGTTCTAACATGACGTCCACTTGGTGGCAGCACTGAGGCGTTAGGTACGCCAAGCACCAGTCCAAACACTTGTGTTCATGACATTAGTTAGACAACGTCAAACGTTAGACGTCTACGAGTATGTCATGTATATATTATACGTTTTCAAAAGAAAAAAGAGAATTTTCATGAACATCAAGTCAAGTTTTCATTTTGTGGGAGACCAACAGAACAACAATGACCAACAGAACAAGCGTGCTCCATCGTCGGCCACATCATCGCTTACCATCAGGTGAGATAGTGGTCAAACGCGAGCCTATGTATAATAAAAAAAAACCAATAAATTATGGTAACCACAGATTAGAACATGAATTTTTGAAAAAAGTATTGCTTAGCAACAGCTAACCAATATTTTTTTATCATGTATTTTCTAGTTAGTTGAAACGAAGCACGTGATTTTTATTAATCAAATAGCATAATTTTTCAGACCGCCAATTATATCAATCTTCACTCCACTAAAATGTCTTACGCAATGTTAGATCTCCACTGACGAATTTATCTTATATTATTATAAGGTTGAATATTTTCGGCCAGTTATACTAAAGCCAAAAAAACAAAAGTAACTATTTTTATATCTGACATATACTTAGCTACATATTATATAAGTTTGAAAATTGTTACTTGAAAAAGTTTGTATATTTATTTTTATAATCTATGATATTAATAAAACAAATTACTACTCAGTTACTATATAGTTTATTTTCAAAATATACGGTAGACTTAACAAAACTATTTTTAGTGTTTGTACTTTATGCATTGTCAAATTCGGAGTATGATCAAAATACTCTTTGAATGCATTTCTCTATTTGTGCACCAAATGCTATGCAGTTGAAAAAGGATTATTCCTTCGACCATGACTTCAAAATGTTGATTCTTAAACATATCACATTTTCTCAGGAATTCTCACACAACACAGAACGTAGCGAAATAATTATCATTTAGAATGACTAATAAAATATATTTTCTCAAATCACGCATTCATTAAAAATAGGCCTATGGACAATGACTATGAGATGAACATACAAATCTAGTATACTGACTCAAATTCCTTTTAGTTCGCCTAAGAAAATACTGTTCGTTCCATTTTTTATAGAAGAATGTTCACCGTCTCTTTGTGAAAAACATCCTTCTGCCTGTATGCTATCCCCAATTCCAGTACGAATACTTCTTCCCGTTTTCTTTCAAGATGGCTTTGATGTTGCTGTCGGCGTTTTGTAGCTCTTTGCGATTATCTCTTTCCATTTTTATGAGTTCTAAACCTCGTTTTGCCGCGCAGTGGTATCGTTGACTGAGGGATGCTTCAGAACCTTTGATTCGTGGGATATGACCCGTGTAGCCTGCTATCGGTGGAAACTCTGGCGATATTGTGTTTTCTGTAAAATAAAATTGACGTATTATTAGGGCTGCTCTCTGTCGTATTATGGAATTTTTCAATAACTTGCGGAATTTGTGTAGATGAAATGTTATTGTTAGCAGTGGCCCTAAGTTAGAACCTGGTGGAACTCCTGATAAAGATAATACAAAGCGTAAACCGTTGGTATCTTTTAATCGCTTTATTTTATTTCACTATTGTTTCTCATTCTCCCACATACATAGCTTCAACACATCTACAACTTATCGACAATCTTTATAACATCGAGTACAAAGCTTACCGTATCAAAAGCCTTCCTAAATTCTATAAGCTTACCTTTATACTTGTTGATCTCTCTGAATCTGTTCAAGTCCCGTCGTATTTCGTCTCTGGAGTGTACAGTTTCCATCTTGGGTGCGCTTCTTGATCGAACATAGCTTTTATTCAGATCCGCTTTACGCTTGAGTTCTCTTTGTCTATCCGTGAAATTCGCCATGCAGTCGTCAGCAGTTCTTCCGTATGATTTTCCATAACTGGAATATAATAAACATGAAATGATTACACGTCGTTCAGATTTTAATCTATGTATAATAAGTGGTAATTTCATTACAATATTTAATTCGTAAACAAGATAAGATGTGATATCAATAATAATTTCCAATTGGATTTCACAATAGCATGTTTTAATGGATTGAACAATTTAGATATGAATCAAATAGAATTTATATAAATCCTTATTCTATTATCTAGCTAGGCCAGAGGTGTCATCATCGAGGGAACGCACTGGATGGACGACTCGTTTACGAGAGATTAACCGCAGCAGGCATACTTGACATAGTAGAAGCATAAAAAAAAACAGATTGAAAAACATTTCTTCATGTCAGACGTCTCCTATTTATAGAACTCTTCTAAAAGGTACGTGTACTTCTTAAGGTTGCCAATTTCGCCTCTGAATATCATATTGTTCTGCGTAGACATGATATTATTGTATTTTTTTCCTGAGTATGACGCAAATACAGCACAGTAAAAAACGACAAATTATCATGAAAACGTTTTCCTACCACGATCTGTTTCTTTGAACTTGATACCGATTTCGACTCTTTATAGCACTCGTAAATTCTAAATAGAAAATAATCCTTGGCATTCGCGTAACGATTGATTTTGTGACAGTTTTGTACCACACGATACAAGTAAATAAATGTAAATTAGGGGTTCCTAGTACAGCTGTTTTATTGGCATCGTTTGTGCCCTATACCTACTGAACTTGGAAAAGTAGTGTCTTGGTAGGTCTATTTTTAGTACAAGCATGTCACACTCATTTTGTAAAAGCAAAAGTATGTCAATGTGTCTGTTTTTACGTTTCCACGCTCGAACTGATTTGAATGAAATTTGGCATACAGGTAGACTATATCCTGTCATTTTACAAAGGATACTTTTTACCCTCGGAATATGTTCCCTTGGGATTTTTTTTACTTTCACCCGGGTGAAACCGCTGGCAGCAGCAACTGTAGTACCTAGTGGTTTTATGATATGGATGCCATCGTTCCTATATGTTAGTACACCAAAGTGCCTAGTGTGAGTTTGTTTTACGTTAAAATGATCGACACGTTGATGACGTTCGGTGCTCCAATTGGCCCGCTCCAAGGGCTAAACCAATCAGAGAGCCAAACGCGGTAAATGTTTCGATTGCGTTAAAGTAAAAACAACTCGCACTCAGAGCTCTGGTTGCCGCTTCTCAGGGTGCAGCAGGGTGTTGTATAGATAAGAGAGTATTTGATCTCACCTTTTTTTTAACGTCTTCTCACGCCCTCCTTCTCTTGGTTGAAGCGGGATGGCGTGTCATACTTTTACTAACTAAGTAACTATACCCCACCCCGTTCCTTCTTTGCCTTCGTCCCAGGGTCTGGTGTTTTCCTTTCAGAAACCAACCCATGTCCCCAGAGGCTTCGACCCTGAAGCCTCTGGTCATTTGATCTCACCTGAAGTTCATCCCGGGTACGTATCCGGTGTAGCCCGTCATGTGCGCGGTGGGCCTGTTGCTCAGCTCGTAGTTATGAGAGTATTTGATTTCACCTGAAGTTCATCCCGGGTACGTATCCGGTGTAGCCCGTCATGTGCGCGGTGGGTCTGTTGCTCAGCTCGTAGTTATGAGAGTATTTGATTTCACCTGAAGTTCATCCCGGGTACGTATCCGGTGTAGCCCGTCATGTGCGCGGTGGGCCTGTTGCTCAGCTCGTAGTTATGAGAGTATTTGATTTCACCTGAAGTTCATCCCGGGTACGTATCCGGTGTAGCCCGTCATGTGCGCGGTGGGTCTGTTGCGGATGCCGTCGTAGACGTCGCGCTGCGGCCTCTCGAAGCGCGGGAGGTTGCTCAGCTCGTAGTTATCTCGGGGACGGTATTCTAGCGGCTTGCTGGAAATTACAGACACAATTTGTAAGCCTAGGCACGGAATAAGTGGAATAGATAATAGGCCTATTACACCATCTGCATCCGTTTTTACGACCGGTCTACGTAGACTGTCGTTGAGTTTACGTACAAGTAAGGTACCGCCTTACCCTTATTACACTACGCGACGTAGACTAAGACCATTCGTAAAAACGAGTGGTATAATAGGCCTTTTAAAGGAAAGCACTGCGAGTAATGTATTTGATGGGTTTGTTTTCAATTTTTCGTTGTAGCTCCACCGATGTCCCCAACATTCCTGAGGCGGTGTCACTGATTTTTCTTTACGTAGGTATAGTAGGTATGCATATCTGAAAGTAATTATTTTGACACAGTAGTTAATTCATGAATTCCTGACCGGTCCTATGAGACCGCGCTGTTATTGTTTTACTATTGTCTAGTTTTGCGGGTATGTGATAGGTTAAAATTAACTTATTGTTATTTAGCTTTTTTTCTGATACCTATACACGAATAGGATTAATTACTCAGATACCCGCGAAACGAGACACAATAGTAAAACAATAACACCGCGGTCTCATAGGACCGGTTGGGGATTCAAACGTTAAGTTAGATTTCTCTATACTATCTAGATACATAGATTGTATATAGAAAACACGTAATCTGCTTATAACAGTCAAATTATTAAAATTTTGAAAAGAAACCCGATTAGCAACAACATAATGTAAGTGAGTGTTCATAATTATAATTCTTGTATACCTACAAAATACAAGTTTAAATCCCTAGTTCAAGGGTCGTTTATTTTTAATACTTAGGCGTTTTCAGAGACTGGAAGCGAGTGGGTAGGGAAGCCTTTCACGTAAAAGTCTTTGAAGTAGTAATCGAAATACAATCTGGGGATTTTCCATAACGCAAAACGTTTAGGTACTTAAATAATTTTCTTCGAAAGATATTACCAATGTAGAAAATTGAAATTACTTATGAATTATGGTCTTATTTCGCACAAAAATTCTTATATTTTCAAATGCTCCTACTTCGATACTCCATAATGAAGATTCTACATAATTTCTTGGAACGAGGTTTTTTTTTATGGGGAAAAACGAAATGCCTTCTTCCACTCTGGGCGGAGCGGGAGGGGTGTGTAAGACTTGCCTTCGTCCTAGGACCCCGGGGTTCTCTTTTGCATAAGCCATGGCCCCAGTAGGTTTTTGCGGTGGTTTGTTGACAACTCTTTGAGGTGCGCGTGGGAAAATTTCCTGAACTAGGTAGGTACAATCCGGTCACATTAACTTGACACATCTCTGAAATGCGAGCATCCCGCTGCTTCCCACCGCATTCCCTTAGCTCGCCCGGCAAGTGTCAGATATGGTCAGCATCTTTGTTATCGATACGCGCGTCGATAATTTGGCTAGTTCTCTATTGTTGTTAAGTATATTGCATGCTCCATCGTCGGCCACATCATCGCTTACCATCAGGTGAGATAGTGTTCAAATGCGAGCCTATGTATAATAATAAATAAGTAAATACTTAATATTGTTTTTGGACATTATTTCATCGACGCCAAGCGTCAAGTTAATGTCGGTCACAGTTGTAGGTACCTGTTTATTGTAATTAAAGCCTTATTTATATTCATCAGGGTGTGTAGCTCAAGTTAATTAGGTAGGTATCTACTGATAAGGTAGCGTAATTAATAGAATGAGATTACAGGTGCATAAACTAATTCAAAAGCTTGTAGGTACCTACATATTTGCACAATCCTGTTTGTCTTCAAAGGATTTGCGCTAATTGCCTTTCAAAAAGTTGTGTTTAAATTGAATACCCTTTAAGTTAAAGGGTAAATTCTAAGACCGTGATAAAACCTGCAATACTGTATGGAACAGAAAGTTGGAACTTGGGCTGTGAATAAGATGGACGAAAAAATATTGAATATAGTGAAGTTGGGAATGATGCGAATGGATAAAATGAGAAATGAGTTTAGGTGTTAGAGGCGACTTTCCGTTAATCGAACATGTGACTCTTGAAGTAACATTACGGACCCGTCGATTTTTGGAAGACTAATTGTCTTGTAAAACTTCCTATGTATAAAATCTTCTTCTACCCATGTGACCCAAAATTGGATCAATGTGAAACTTGTTAGAAGATTCTTTGGGTAGAAAAGTTGTTTTTCTTTCTTTGTTGGTAATTTTCACAATGTTTGTTTGGGTTCTTTGCATGTCAACTTTATCCTGATATATGAATGCCTGATAGTTTTCCTTCAGTCGTTCACATGGGTTGACAAGGGTTTGAAATCAGGTCTACCGAGTGCTTAGTACAAGTTTGTTTTACGTGAACGCGATCGACACGTTTATGATTGGACCGTCCCAAGCTAAACGCGATAAGCGGCGTATAATTGCGCTCGCACTCAGGGCACTGATCAGAGATTTGTTTGGGTTTTCACGTTTTCTTAATCCTACTTACGCTGTCTTGTTGTAAGTTTCTCATATTTTATAAAAATATCTTTAGAAAAACTTGCTTACTAAAGCCTACAAAGAACTATCCTTTACAAATATGGTGTAAGTATTGAGAATTAGGTACCTACTATTTTCAATGTCTCAAAAGTATCTCCGAGTTATTTTTTGTAAGTGTATGTATGAAATTGAGGATCACGGCTCATGTAGGGAGACATACCTAAGCGATCACAAAGAATATGGAACATTCTAATTTTTTGTACCGTGTTTACAGGTAAAAAAAAATGAGAGGAATTAGCAGTAAGACAAAGGTGCGAGCCTATAAAAAGTAAACAAATCAATTTAAAAAATCTATCTAGACTTTAACTGGACCTTCGTTTATTAGTTACCTAACCTTTGTCTACTTTCCAATAAAATAAAATCCTCCAAGCATTCACAAACTACAGAACTTACTTGAACAGTCCTTTAGAGCGTATCTCTCGAAGTATTTGCCTCGTGTTGTCGCCGTAGCATTTTCCGAAGCGAAACTTCAGCATAGGGCAGTGCCCAGTGTACCTGAAACGGAACGCAGTCATGTGAGCGTCTTTAGAATGGCTTTTGTATGTGATGTGAGATCTTTAGGAACGGACGGACTGAAAAATGTTTCATTTTCAATGTTAGACATAAGAAAGATGTTTTATTCATGGTTTTAAAAACATATCTTAGCAATAGCATTAATATCAATGCTCTATACGTTATTGCACTCCATAATGTTACAAAAGGTGGAATATAAAAAGTTCAATTATGGACCCTTTCGGGCACAGCATAGCCTATTTTATAGGAGAGAGGTTGAATGTAATTAAATAAAAGATAGTCTACTATTAATTATGTGGTCCCCGTAGCAATTTAACATAGGGCGGTACCCTGCAGTGTACCTGAAACGGAACGCAGTAGAGTGAGTGCGTCTTTAGAATAGCTTTTGTTTGTGAGCTCTCTAGGAACGATAGAGGACTGATTTTTTTTTCCTTTTCAATATTAGAATAAGAATTATGTTTATGTTCATGGTTACAAAACATTTCTTAGTTAGTTCTTAGCATTAGCATTATAGGTCTTGTAATGTCCCACTGTTGGGAGTCGGGTGTCCTCTTCAGGAGAGAGGTCGTTAAACTCCACCCTTTGCTGAAACATTTCTTAAATAACCATTATTCTGTAACTATTTTGAAAATCAATTATTTTTGCATGGTGGTCCCAAAACTGAGTAGAAATTGTATGAGTTCAGTAAGGTCTTGCTAACTACTACTAGGTAACTAAGTAATTTTTTTATAGTGCATCCTGCATTACCTCCTTTTCCAAAAAAGAGAGAAAACTTAAAATTTCATACAAGATTCATATTCGTCATCAATATCTCGAAGGGTACGTTTTCATTTCCAATATAAATAATATCCAAAGGGTAAGTAAATAAAAAATCAATCTCACAAAAATCACAATTTATTTCTCATAACGCATCAACTGCTTGCCTCTAATTTTCCATTCCAATAACGTATGAAATTCTTAAACCGGATCACAGACAATTTTCATATAAAAATCAATAGTGCGACAGCAGATGTGATTTGAAGGGGAAATCGCAATTGCATCGGGGCTGGAGAGTATCATTATTATTATTTCAACAGATAAAATCGCCCACTGCTGGGCATAATCTACCCCAAGCGTCACCACATCGGCCAGTCGTGTCTTACATACAGCAGATTATCGCAACCCTCACCAGGTCGTCAATCCACTTTGTAGGAGGCTTTCCAAAGCTACGTTTTCCGGTAGGCAGGTAAGGTTTTGTCCCTCCAGAACCTGTCGACCCCATCGACCACCCGATAGTCAGCTGACATTGGCTATTCACTTTTTAATTCATGAATCCCCGACCGATCTCATAGGACCGCGCTGTTATTGTCTTACTTTGTGTCTCGTGTCGCGGGTATTGATAGGTTAATTTTAAATTTAAAGATCCGTCATCAACTCCCAAAACATCTAATAGATAATCCCGCGTTTGAAATGCTGAAAGTTCTTTAGAATATAAATAAAAAAAAAACAATCTGTCAGAGATGATATTTATTTTCACATCACACACCACCTAACTTCTAATCTATTTAGATAAAAATCAATAACTGTTCGTTAGTTCGCTAAAATTCGAGAACGGCTGAACGGATTTATCTTATCTTGGTCTTGAAATGTTCGTTGAGGTCTAGGGAAGATTTAAAACGTAAGAAAAAATCGAAAAAAAAAATCGGCAGTACGAAGTCTGCCCGGTCAGCTAGTTTCATATAAAAAAACAATCACGGACAATCCTCATACAAGAAGCAGTAGGTAGCCCGAAGGCAGATGCAGTACGAGGGAGAAGTCGGAGTCACACCGCGACCAGCCGCAGATGAAGCCCATGGCTATCGCGACCGGCGCGTGACATATACTTATGCGGTCAGCTGACATTCGCTAACACTTTTTAATTTTAAATTATAAGAAAAAATCTGTCATCAAATCCCATAACATAATTCCGCGTTTCAAATGCCAAAGGATATAATTATGTAAATAAAAATAACAATCTGTCAAAATAACATTTATTTCATACCACACACCACCTAAAGATAGCATTCCGTTCTTAGCGAGGCGAGCCCTACGGCCGGTGCCATACATTACTGCCGCGGCTCGCGCGACGCGATCGCGGTCGTGGGTCGCCGGTCGCGGTCGCCTGGTTTGCAAATCCATACTTTGCAGTGGGTCGCGGTCTTGCGTCGCTAAGAACGGAATACTACCCTTACTTTTAGAGTGCGTCTAATGAAAGCGCGACCTGGAGGTTTCTTTTTAAATTCAATTGGCAACATTATTCAGCCGCAATTGTAGGAAATAAAAAAAATAATGTGAAGTGTCAAGACATGATTCTCCTACTAGTTAGTAATACCACATACAAAATTTTTGGATTTAACCTGTTTTTCTCAGGTCGCGCTTTCATTAGACGGACATAAAACAATAATCACGGACAATCCTCATACAAGAAGCAGTAGCCCGAAGGCAGGTGCAGTACGAGAGGAAAGTCGCAGTCACACCGCGACCAGCCGCAGATGATGCCCATGGCTATCGCGACCGGCTCGTCGCAAGTCCGCTGTGACGGCGTCGACCGACATTCGCTGTTCACTCTGTGCATAGCTTCTGGGCATTCTTGGACACCTGTGTTGTAGAAAACGGTATAAGTGAGTTTTTTTTTAGGTGTGAAGTAATTAAAATGATTTCTCCTGCTTTTGGGTGGAGCGGGAGGGCGAGTCAGACTTTTACTGACTGAAAGTGGGTTTCATCCTTTGTTCTTTCTTTACCTTCGTTCCAGGGTCCCATATTTTCCTATTAGAAGCAAACCTATGACCCCAGAGGCTTCGACCCTGCTGGGCCTGGGTAGGGTGGTAGAGTTTCAGACTGTTTGGTGGCTGTTTTAATTACGCGTTAATTGATTCTTAGAGGATATCGTGATGTAAAATGAGTGTACTTTTGTATCTCAAATGTGTTAATTTACTGCTTTTGTAAGTAGAATATTATTTAAAAAGCTGCGATCTCAGTAAATAGAGTTGAGAATTTTATTTTAATATGATGTACTATCTCAGCGAAATCTACCAAGAAGGCTGCATTTGCTACTAAGTAAACGGTCGTAGAGTAATAGGTGAACATAAACACTGAAATCCAAATGAACATTTTTTTCATCTTCACTTTCACATTCACATTTCAATCTTTTTATTCACTTTCTTCGCGAGGTGGCGGGTAGGTAAACCATCAAAAAAAGCATTCCTAAGGAGAGTGTCAGGTTGGCTGTCAACTGTAAAAAACTAACCAAATCTATGCTCGGTTTAAAACACTTGTTACGCCGCGCTGATACCAAAATGTAGACAACGTAATAGGACCAGGGCAGGAAGATTACGTTCACTTTCTTCTAAGTCTTACAAAACCGGGCAGAAAATCAACAGCATTTTCGGTAGTCAAGATAGGATTAAACTAACATCTATCTAAGCGTAGTTAAGTGAAGAGGATTAGTTTAAACGTAAGCTAAGTACACAAGTTATCAACATAATATTTTGATAACTTGCTTAATTGACTTATGAGTTCCACAAAACAGTTTATCCACCTAAGTAGATAAGTACTTAGCTTATGTCTAGACTGAGCTAGGTTTCAGTAAGACTTAGGTTCAGGACAGTGGTCCAGGGCCCGACAGGGCGGATGCACGTTAGGACCGCGGGGAATTTTTGACTTGGAACCCCGCGGTTCTAATTGGGTGACAGTAATTTGGTTTTAGTCTGTAAAAGACCCACCCTGGAGCGGGAGAGAGAAGTCATTAAATGATTTCCAACTTAAAAAAAGTTCAGAACAGTGAGACAGGCGTGGAGCGCAAAGGGTAACAGAAACATGAGTAGCTTTTAGTCAGTAAAAGTTTGATACTTTCTCTAGATCCAGAGCAGGAACAGGTATCTATTAGATTGGCTATCCTCAATAAGAAAAAATATCATTGTAACCACCATAATTTCAGCCGAAAGACGTTTACTGCTGGACATAGAGGTCTCCCCTAAGCTTAGCCACAACGATCGGTCCCGTGCGTCTCAATAAAATCTTTCTGTTTCAACAAAATCTTTTCATCTGAAGGATAAATTAAAACAAAATAGGTGCTACTCACACGTCCCATTGAACATCAAGCAGCCCACGGTTCCAACTCTTCCGTAATACACTGTCTCTATGCCGTATAAGAAACATAGTAGTACCAGAATTTGTTGCATGGCGTCTTTACCACAGACAGTCTCCAGAGAAAATGAAGACAGACATATCGTTGTTTGTTTTTCCATCTTCCGATACTTCAATGGTTGTTGATTCGGTGGGTTATCGTTTCTGTAAACTCACATTTTATCCAGAAACTCATTGTTAGTTACTGGTAAAATGGGTGGCAAAGATATTTTTTTATGTAACATAAAGTAGTGCTTGATTGCGATCCCATCTGATGGTAAGTAGTGATACAGTCGTTGATGGTTACCCGCACTAGTTTATTAAGAGCCTATTCATTCTAACCTTGAAGACACCCAAATTATAATCAATTGGGAAGACCGCAGCAGGGAAATTTAAGAGCGCACCGAGTTTCTAGCGCTAATCGACTTTAGGTTTTCTTTGGGCTCTGTGTATGTGTGCGTGAGGCACACCGGCAAGCGAGCGAGCGAGCCGCGCGCGCGTCACTGCGCTGTGCCGCCGTACAATATTATTACGTGTATTACTATTTTGTAACTTTTTTCCGCTTCGCTTCTGGAATAATACTCGCGGAAGGCATAGCTTTTTTTCGTTTTGCTGACTCTTTCTTATCTATTGCGTCTAAAATATATTGTGGCTCACGAATTTCCATTTTTCTGTCTAGCCTTGAATCAATTATTTCTGGTAGAAGACAATCAAAGTAAAAACTTTTTAACTTTGTTTCCATAATGTTCTTCCAGAACTATATTATTATCTCTTTTTATTGCTTCTATTTTTTTACTGAGTAATTACCGAGAATTCAGTATGAATTTAGCTGCATAAAATATTTTCATCACATACTTAGTAGGTACCACCGTAGGCGCATGCTTGCGGGCGACGAGCAATGGTTAGCTCGCCGTCCGGACGTCTGGTAACAATCCGGACCAAGCCCATGTCGTCGACGGCGCGTATTGCTCCACGCGCGCCTCAAAGAGATGTCAGCAAACTGTAGGGGACCGACAGGGCCAAAGCCTTCTGGGGCCTGGGTTGACGAAAGAAATCCCCGGGACCACGGAATTAGGGCAAAGAAGGAACAGGAGTGGGTTTTAGTCAGTAAAAGTCTGACACGCCCTCCCGCTCCGCCCAGAGCAGAAGTCATTTTGATGATTCCCCAACTAAAAAAAAATATTTCGTAGGTGGGCAAAGGAGGAACAGGAGTGGGTTTTAGTCAGTAAAAGTCTGACACGCCCTCCCGCTCCGCCCAGAGCGGGAGAACTCATTTTGATGATTCCCCAACTAAAAAAAAATATTTCGTAGGTGGGCAAAGGAGGAACAGGAGTGGGTTTTAGTCAGTAAAAGTCTGACACGCCCTCCCGCTCCGCCCAGAGCGGGAGAACTCATTTTGATGATTCCCCAACTAAAAAAAAATATTTCGTAGGTGGGCAAAGGAGGAACAGGAGTGGGTTTTAGTCAGTAAAAGTCTGACACGCCCTCCCGCTCCGCCCAGAGCGGGAGAACTCATTTTGATGATTCCCCAACAAAAAAAAAAATATTTCGTAGGTGGGCAAAGAAGGAACAGGAGTGGGTTTTAGTCAGTAAAAGTCTGACACGCCCTCCCGCTCCGCCCAGAGCGGGAGAACTCATTTTGATGATTCGCCAATTAAAAAAAAATTATTTCGTATGTGGGCAAAGAAGGAACAGGAGTGGGTTTTAGTCAGTAAAAGTCTGACACGCCCTACCGCTCCGCCCAGAGCAGGAGAAGTCATTTTGATGATTCCCCAACAAAAAAAAAAAAATTTCGTAGGTGGGCAAAGAAGGAACAGGAGTGGGTTTTAGTCAGTAAAAGTCTGACACGCCCTCCCGCTCCGCCCAGAGCGGGAGAAGTCATTTTGATGATTCCCCAACTAAAAAAAAAATATTTCGAAGATACTTTTTTTTCACTCTCAAATATATATTTTTTTCAGTATTCTCTTTATTTTCAAAATTCGCGGTCTGTAATATCTTGATTAAAGATAAAATAATTGATTTTTAAAATATCCCATTTGAAAAAAAAATATACCCAAGTCAGATAATTGGTAAATAAGTATGTAGGTAGGTACATATACGTATACGAATATTAATTCATTTTTTCATGCAACCGTTTAGCATTGATTTTTCGCCAACCACTTCTCTCCCTTGTTTTGTTTACTTTATTCCTCATTTTAAATAGGTACGAGTACCTACAGTGAATTTTAACACAATTTTACTCGTAACTTTTTTAAACCCGTGCGTAATCGCAAGCGACACAGGTTCCCCGTTCGACGGCCGAAGCATGACTAAAGCGGATAGGAGGGAGGCGAGGCGGCTCTAGTTATGATGGGCTGGTTGCGCGCCAGTTTAGGTATTTCCTTCGTATTGTTAAACAAATACACATTTTGAAAATATAAAGTGTATACGGTATACATAACATGTAGTTTTGTTAATATTAAAAATCTGAGAACCTTCCGTCAAGAATTCACGTCGTACTAAGCGTTTATTGTGGTTTTTAGAGGTATCTTTGTGAATTTATTCTATCGAGCAAACTTTATCAAATCGTGTTTCCATCGTATATATCCTCAATAATACCAACATATTTTCTTAGATTTTAATTTAATTACTTACTACTTCAAACAAGGGTTATAAAAACGTGTTTTTGTGTATAAAAAGCTCGGTGCCTTCTTAAGTACAGGCGGCGGATTTGCAAATATTTCAGTCCTGTTTCAGGATAGGTACTACACACATCAAAAGTGTCTAGGGATCAAGCATTTTTATGCGGATTTCTTGAGATTGAGATGTGGCTTTGTAATAAATTTATTATTTTATAAATTTATATGGATCCTTTTTGGTGCATTTCATAATTAGAATCAGGAACTGTGAATCAAATTCGAGTAAAAGATGAAAATCAGCTGTCAATATTTTCCCTATAAAAACATACAACGCATTGAAGACATTATTAGTGCTACTGTTTCCCTACTACTGATTAAAACCAACGTTATTATGGAGCGGCGACGTCATTTAAGCAGGGAAGAAATGCTCAGAGCCGTGAGAATGATAGAAGCTGGTTCCCGGCAACGTACTGTGGCTTTAGCTCTGAATACAAGTCAGAGTGTTATCAGTCGACTTTGGACACGTTACCGAAGCACTGGTACCGTGGCTGAGCGCCATGGAGGACGGTATCGCTGCACCACACGGAGACAAGACCGATACATTCAAATCTTAACTCGAAGAGCTCCAACAATAACCGCCATGATGTTAGCCGTGAGGCTTCATCACTCTTCAGAGAACTTAATTAGCGACCAAACAGTCAGAAACCGCTTGCATGAAGTGAACCTTCATTCCCGAAGACCGCTACGGGTACCACCTATAGCAATGCACAATCGTAGGATTCGATATCAATGGGCTCTTGAACACAGAAATTGGGCAGAAGAACAATGGCGTTTCGTGTGCTTTTCTGATGAGTCTCGTTTTGGTATGAGACCGGATACAAGACGTATACGACACTGGAGATCCCCTGGACGCCAACAGCGATTAAAATCCTGTCAGGAAGTCCATCCTTATAGTGGTGGAACCATCATGGTATGGGCGGGTATTTGGATCGGCGGAAGAACTGAGTTGATTTGGATCAGAGGCAACCTCAACGCTCAAATTTATGCTGAGACGATTGTATCAGACGTCATCGTTCCTCTACAAGTGCAAATCGGTCCCTTATTTCAGTTAATGCATGATAATGCACGACCGCACACCGCAAGAGTTGTAAGACAGACTCTCGCCGCAGCTAACATCAATGTCCTGCCCTGGCCTGCTCAGTCGCCAGACTTGAACCCGATTGAGCATGCATGGGATATGCTACAGAGAAGAGCTCTGCCGAATATGGAGGGTATCCAGTCGCAAGAAGACCTTTTTTTGTTGTTGCAACGAACATGGGCGGCCATTCCACAGCGTGATTTGGATGAACTCATTTTGAGTATGCCAAACCGATGTTCTTGTGTTGTTAGTGTTCGCGGTAGAAACACGGATTATTAATTGTTTAAGTTACCCAATAAAATTTTAAAGAAAACTGTTATTTCAGTCTTTTTTTCGAACTTTAATGTTAGTGGTTCAAATGTCAAAAATCCCTTTATTAGGAAAATGGCAAATTTCTTTATTAATGCAAAGGTGACTTGGTTTATCGTTACTGTGACAAACGAAAACACTTTATTTGATGAATCCTTAAAGAAAATTTTAATTAATATCAATCAGGAGAAAAGTTTTTGCAAAAATATATGTTGATCCCTAGACACTTTTGATGTGTGTATTTTGCTGGGGAAAACATTAAATAAATCCTCCTGCTCTGGATGGAGCTAGATGGAGTTTTAGGCTATTAGGGCCTTACCTCACTGGGACGCCAGGTCATGCCATCAAAAGAGTGTATGGTTGATTGCATGACCCACCGTAGCTTGTATGTACTCGTACCGTTTACCTTAGTTGCCCTTTCCGTTCCAGGGCTGCTGTGAACTTTTTCAGACAATCCCGCAGTATAAGTACAGCAGATATAATACCCGGCAAATACGTTGGCAAGTTTCGCGCATGGTGCACAAAACAGCCAATGAGCGAACAGGACGTAATGCAGTGCGGAGGCAAAAGTCGTCTAACGCACCAATCATAAACTACTATTATAATGCTGCACCAATCGCGCGCCGGATCGGCGTTACCTCGTACCCCGCGTTCCGCTTGACCACCAAATAGACCTAAAAAACGATTTCTGCGCATTGCCAAGTTATCTGCCGCCGGTTATACTAGTGATCCAAGAAGACATGAAGACTTTGCTTGTATACCACTTAAGGAGTCTGCATAATGTAGGTAGTGCATCATATCCTACCATAGAAGCGCAAAAATATTCTTTGCAGGTATTGTATAAAACTTTGAGACTAGGCTCATTAGACCGTTCTGTCACCGACCAACACCGTTGCGTGCCCTGCAGAGATTTTGTCAAAAGTTGTGGGTGAAAATATTTTCTATTGCTATTATAGTACGCTGTGAATTGGTAAGAGTTCGGCAGTACGATTGTTAAATCCACCTATGATAACCATTTAGTGTCACTTGCCTTGCCATGATACATCAGTACTTAGTTCAATCCAATATTCTCACGAACCATTTTCTAAAAGCCATTGTATAAGGTATAGGAAATTATTTTCTCAATAATAATATTCGCTCGCTCTTTCTGATGTGTCTGCCTTACGCGAAAACGTAAGTACTACAACCGAGACAACGGATATGACACGCGGATGATACGCGGATGCTATGGTCATTAAAACCGTTTTGCACGGGTATTTATGAGACGCTGTTGACACGTTCTAGTTAGTGAGCGTAGTAGCCCGTGTCGTTTATTTTGCTTGAGCCGAATTCACTTTCATTCGTTCTCCCTATGACCAAGACCATGACTGGGCTCGTCATGTTCATGATAGAGGACTCTCCTCTCGTAATTTCATAGAAAAACACAAGTTTTTTTGCCTCTTATCTCACTGTCTGTCTATTTAACAGAGTCAGGCTGTGGATGATAATAATGAAATGAAACAAACATACGCACAGGTTCCTTTTTAATAACAGCCTATTATGGCATGCTAACGACCACTAAATTTTCAACTTTATAACCAAGCAGATAAGAGCTAAAATCGATCAGCCTCGCGATTCGGTTCTAATGTGTTCCAGGTCCGGATCTGGCTTCAAATCTTGCTTCTTGACTTTGCGCAGACGGTAGCTCTGATTCTTCCTCCTTCTTCTTCTTCTTCTTTGCTTACGCCGAGGCGTTGTAATTGGGCACTCGGCGAATTCCACGCAAAAGCCGAGGTCTTCGTTCAGTGCTAGATTGCCGTTACAGTCGCACCGAGACCAACCGCATGTATAGCCTGGAATATTATAATGTAGCTACTAAAATAGATCAAGAGCCCGTGAACGCCAGATCATCACCATATAAAATAACGAAGGTCTGGCGCTCACGGGCTCTTAGGCTAAAACATAATCTATTTTAAATTAGTTCTATTTACAAGAAAAATAAAAATTACTATATTCGAGTATACACTAAAGACTCTAACCTCCAGTCTTGCCATGAAGTACTGTGTTACCCCAGTTAATGGGTTGTGGAGGTCTGGTAGGCAGCCGCTCTTCGTAAAATACTGGTATTCAGCTAAATCTGGCTTGACTGGAAGCCGACCCCAATATAGTTGGGAAAAGGCTAGGTAGATGATTTGATCGACGATGGAGCACGCTTGCCTAAAAGTGACTTATTACACAAACCTAGAGACCCCTACTACTCCTATATAGACTCCGGTACGGCACTCTTATGTAAATAAATGCTTTCCGAAAATATATTGTTCGTATAGCTAGGATGTCCACACGGTCACACATAAACCAGTGGGTTGGTTGAATTAAATTTGTGCGTTTCTGATACATACCCTCCGAAATGCAAATGATATTTTGGGAGTTTTGACTCAAAGAGTGCATCAGTGCCGAAGATCATGGCTTTCCGAAGAGCGTTCAACTGCGTGATCCGACCAGGCACATAAGCTCTATTAAGCAAATCATGTAGAGTAGTGAGATGGGGGAAAGTTTTGAATTCAAACCTTTTAAAAAAAAAAAATTAACAAGACGCCCCGGCTTAGCACGGGTGCAAAACTATCAGTATCTCTCTACTGCGTACAAACCTTCCTCTTGAAACACTCTATATATTAAAAAATACTGCATCTGCAAGGTCCGTTACGTAGTTTTAAAGATTTAAACATACATAGGGACAGACTGAGCAGGAAGCGACTTTGTTTTATACTATGTAGTGATAGTGATGAAGTACCTAATTCGAATATTTCAGGGCTGGTACAAGTTCGTTGGGACATCGTCTTTCCATCGCATCGCATGTGGTACGGATGCATGCTTCGAGGACAGTGGTCTACACCTGAAACATCAGTAGAATATTTTAGTAATGGCTCTGAATCTTGCCATAGCCACAGCTTGACTGAGAAGATGCCTGACGCAGCTGCGATAAAAGTCCTATCATTGGCCCATTTCGCCGTACAGTTACCTGAGGCACCATCTTAAATCAAGAATTTTCCTACAGTTATAACTTTCTCTTCCTATGTTATTACTCCCGAATTAAGTCTGCTGCTGAGTGGGTGGTTGAAAAGAGATTTTGCTAACCCAATCGTCTCATTATATTAGGATGATGGTCTTCGTAGGCTGGTATAGCCATAAAAGACTAGCGCCTCAAAATACCGTAGATACACTGGATTAGTTTCACAATTTTGGAGGGGCCAATGATATTACCCTGTGGAACGCCATACACGTCGATCAATTTGTTCGCTGACACACGAATAGACATATATCATTCCATGACAGTTTCAAGCGAGAATTTCACATGATAAACTAAACTACAACTCAATAGAATTCTTATTGCCATGTTCTCGCTTATCACAATTTGACTGCAACTTGCAGTGAAAATTGCTTGCTTGAAAATTGTCCTACTTTTAATGCCTTTTTACTATGATTGCCTAGCTAACAAAAGTTAATAATTATACATATGATTACTTACATTCTTTGTTGAAATAGAGACATCGCTTCGCGCTAAATGATCCACCGTGTACTAAATCCACAAACCATGCTATCGAAAATAGAATAAGTACCGTAGCGTCCATTGTTCGACGACCATAATACCGAGAATGAAAAATCACAAGCAGGTTCTCACGTTGACTTTCGTCCACTTTTATCATTTGTGTTGTTTACATTAACACCGTGTTTTGGAAATATTGCCAAGGTGTTAGTCGGTGTAGCCGTTGATTGTGACATAATAGCATCATGCAACTTTTTAGTATCTCACGGTCAGCGTTGTTTAGTTTTGTTTTCCGCATTCAGGTGATTCCGCGGTTATGTTGTTCTAGATTGTAGTCTTTGTGCCATTGCGGTTCTTGTATCGTCTGGAGTCATTTCTCATTCAATTTTTTAGTCATTTGTGTGTTTGGAGAAAACATAAATCAACGAAGAGCATTTAATAAACTTCATTTTCAACCTTATCTGCCGGCTGATGTCATTTTTCAGCATATCGTTAGATATGCTGAAAAATGACATCAGCAGTAAGTGCTGGGACTTAGTGCAAAGCTTGAGATGTAATCTTTCACGCTGACCGACTCCAGGTAATTTCTCCAGGTTGGTAGAAGTTAAATCGTCTATTTATTTTTTTCCGTCTTGCTTGTTTCCTGGCGGTGTTTTCCTGAGTAGTTCCGCAGTCTATAAGATCCGTAATTGAAGCAAATCGGGTCAATTTCTCTCAATGCATTGTTCACTTACCTCGCCAATTTATTTACTCTTACATTCTCGGTATATTTTCTAACTACGAGTACGGTACGAGTCTGTTACTACTTATATAAAAGCAGTACCAATCAAGTTGATTGCACCTACAAGCTACTACTTTAGTACAAACTTTAAAAGTGTTTATTAAAACTTTCCCAGTAAAGTGGTAGCAAAGGAAAACAACTGTTAGCGAATTCTAACAAACGAGCTTTGATCACGGAACTATGACCCGTTTAGTGCCATAAAATATAGGTGAGTAGGTGGTATATACCGGTATACGTATACCGGTATATACTATACCATCCAAGATATCAAAATGTGCCTGGTACGAGGGCAAACGGCGTGCGGGCTTCCTATGTCGAACAGATACTGATAATACCGTAACTGGTACATTAAAGTAAACTGATACTGTGGTAATTTCGCCAGTATTGTCTTTAATTACTGTGTTGATTGTATCATGAATAACGAAGGGCATTGGTTTGGAGTTCGATGTAAAGGTAGCTTCTTTGTTGGGGTTGGTAGTTCGATGGCACTGTGCCATATTAATTGATTATTCTGTAGTTAGTTATCTACTTAAGTGTTTTTCTACCATGAGTGGTTCCATTACTTCCGTGTTACTTATTTAGATTAAAAGTAATTTAGGTAGACAATTTTGTTCTTCGCGTAAGTGCATAATTAGATTATTTAGTTTGGTTGTTTTGAAGAGGGATGGGGAAAGGACAGGATCAATATAATATATGTATATAGAGTGGATAGATATTAAGTATCAAATGCCTGAATAACTAAATGTGATTTTACTTTGATATACGTGACTATATCTCCATATTTAGGTTTAAAAATCAGTCTGGTAAAAACAGCACTGTAAGTTAAAAGGTTAAAATTTCATGTCATTCTACAATGCCCCGTTTTCAAGAATTTCCGTTATGAGTTTTCCACTTGCGTGCTTGGAAATTGAACTTCCAAATGAACTTATTACGTCATAGCTATTCCTCATAATTCACATACCTTCATCAAATAACATTGTGTAGAGTGTAAAATCGAAGGTCATAAATACGATCATAGATAAAATCGATTTCCTGATTCGACGCATTGTTTTCAAGGTTGGATCGATCAACAAATTTTATGAGTTCGAAATCCGAACGCAACGTAATTTCTTTTTAAAAGTAATAATGAAAAGAGTTTGGTTATAAATGAGTTCTGACATGCATGGGTAACTGACAGCTGTTTTGTGGCGAAGCAGGGTTGGTCTATGGGCAGGTCAGACCTAGGTCAGGTTGTGACCATGACCCAAATACCAGGCTATGGTGATATGAAAGCGTTGGTTTGTGGTCAGACCGTATTATTACATGTGTTCACGCTTTACCTTGATTTGCCACTATAAAGATTGAAAGATTGAAGAAAGGGCTCGGCGTTGATGCTCAATCGATGGGGAAGCTCATATTTAATGTGACTTCAGGGCCGTGGGAAATTATAATTGGTGCAGTCGATCGTTAAATTGCAAAAGTAGGTAATGCATCGCGATATTAGATAGGTAGGATAAAAATATTGTGATAATTGTTTTTATTTCCGTACCTGATCAATCGGAAAAAATTATCTGTATGTCTGTCAAAGCCCTTTATCTCGAGAACAAGTGGTGGTAACGAATTGAAATGAAAACCATATAGTTCCTTGAAGCTATGAAGTTATTATTTATTATAGTTCAAGTTATCGAAAAAAAGATACGGCCGTTTATGTTGCAAAAAAACATATATTTCGATACTCTCAAAGATATCAAAATTCATAGGGTGCTTCCTGTTGAAGTAGAATCCTAAAATATGTCATAAAGCAAGGTATCATAGCACAAGTATAGAAAAAAAACTGAAAACTATAAGTTTGTAGTTACACATCACAAAAAAATGTCGGAGACTCGATTATACCCTGTCCGGTTTTTTTTTTGGCCAAAACTAAGCCGGAACTGAAACCGAAAGTTCGATCAGATACTAATTTATTTGTTTACCCTTTCAAGAGCCGTGTTAATTTGATTCTGCAGAAAGATCAATTACCGTCTACTGTATTAACTTTAAGGCATCCTCAGGTGTGAAGCCAATCGAATTTAATAGAAAAAAGACTATTAATTTGCCACTTATTTGTATCAAATTGATGTTAATTTAACTATTCGTTTCGATTCAGAGTTTGTTAACTTCGGAATTTGAATCGAATGTAGCATGATAATGTTGCACTTGCTGTTAAATCAACAGAGATTAAATTCGTACATCTACCTTCACTAAGGTAGGTAATTAAAAACCCCATTTCTTTTTCAGTTGGAAAAACAGGAATTTTCTGAAAAGAAAACCTGTGGTTCTAGACCGCAAAGGGCTACTAAAGGACACAGGTTTGATTTTAGTCACTTGCTTTCCCGCTTCACACTAGAGCGGGAGTTAGAGGATAATTTCCCACCACAAAAAAAAAACAAAATGATCATGATCGAAATAAAATGAAGTCATAGTGACATAGTTTTTATCTGATGTGGGAATTCATCAAAAAACTTCTGCTCTGAGCGAAAAAGAGTCTCAGATTATTCGTACCCTCCTGTGTTCTTTCAGTTGCCCTTTGTGTTTCGCCACAGTAAATCTTTCGATTTAGAAAGATACAGAACCAATCGACCTACTCCACTTATTCGGGAAAGTTAACTGTAAATATTAATGAAATACCCATTTTAATTAACTATTAATTTTAATTGTTAATTTGGTTTATGTCTTCCAAATATTAACTACCAACCCGCACTGGGCCCGCGTGGAGGATTACGGCCCTTCCTCCTAGAGAGGAGTCCCGGGAGTGGGAATATTATAAGATCTACTGTACCATATTCTGACAAATAAACATTATTGATTGATTGATTTAGGGCTGATTAGTGAAACGCTTACATGTGATTGAAAACTGCTGTAGGCATCGCAGATATACAAAAGCCTTATATGTGTTTTTATGTAGAATTTATTCCTATGAAATGATTTTTACAATGTTATTAAAAAGTAGGTTATAGTTTACCTGTACGTACCTATTGTTTTTTAATAAAATTCGAATGAGTGGTAATTAACTTTGGACTCCCGTTTCATCCACTTAAGGGGTAAATTTTGGAAAATCCTTTCTTAGTGCTCGCCTACATCACAAAAGGAAACCTTGTGCTAAATTTCACGCTCCTAGTCTAGTTTTGGCTATGCATTACTTAATTGATATATTTCAGTCTCAATAAGTTTTCCCTTTTACTTATACATTATGTAGATTTACTGAGTTGGATACCTGTTAGCAGTGCCGTAACTAGCCTTTTATGCACCCGGTGCGAGCTTTCAAAACTGCGCCCCTGAAAAATGCTCTAACCAGGCTTAGTCTGGTCATTTCTGCGCCCCTCCAGGGTCTGCGCCCTGTGCCTGGGCACTGCTCGCACCGCCCTAGTTACGGCACTGCCTGTTAGGGCTGCGGGATTATTCGAAAGAGTCTGTAATTGAATGATATGATAGGTATGGTTTAGTAAGTAAAAGCACGGTAAAAGTCTGACACTCCCTCTCGCTCCATCCAGAGCGGGAAAAGTTATTTAATAATCTACCTACCCTCAAATACAAGGATTACTAAAAACATGTTTTTCGTTAGAAAAGGATTTATTTAGTTTACGCAAATATTCTTCGTGGAATATAGATTTAGTTTCACATCAATCATGTTGGATTGGCTAAATCTAGTCTAGGCACGTAGGCGGGGCACACCGCGGGGATAACTACAAGAGTACTTGAAATCTGTCTTTTAGAAATGTCGCCCTTGTAGACACGGGTATTCGGCTTTTTAGGGTTCCGTACCTAAAGCGTAAAACAGGAACCTATTGCTAAGACTCCCTTGTCTCTCTGTTTGTCTTTGTATCTGTCTGTCTCTATGTCCATCTGCCACCAGACTGTATCTCATGCACCGTGGAGGCTAGACAGTTGAAATTTTCACAGATAATCTATTTACTTATTTCTGTTGCCGCTATAATAAAAAATACTAAAAACAGAATACAATAAATATTTAAGCTCAAAAAATCAAGTTTCTTGTTTGGGGGGGCGCATACAAGAAACTTAATTTTTTTTGCTTAGGTGATACGGAACCCTTCATGCGCAAGTCTGACTTGCACTTGGCCAGTTTGTTTTTCTACTCTGTTCTGTGTCCTATTTGTAATCAGTCGTTGACTTTTAGCCTTGTAAAGTGCGTTGTGTCATGTCGAGTGTACCTTCCAAGCGAAGGGAGTTCCTCAATGGAGCAAAAGCAAACGTTGTTTCCAGCGGGTTTCATGCCTGGTGCGTTTGGCATGGTATGCTGTCGGCCAACGGTTAGTCGATCTAGTGTTCTGTCGACCAAATGACCGTTGGGATAGCGTTCTGTCGACAAAAACTCCATCGACTTGGAGTTCTGTCGGTCTACTGCAGGTCGCGATAGTGATCTGTCGGTATAGCGTTCATCGGGATTTCGTTTGTCAGAATAGTGTGGTACAATCATCATGGACTGCTAGAATATTGGGATGATTTGCTAACCTCTTCTTGTATGTTTCAGTAATGTATCGATTTTTAGGGTTCCGTAGCCAAAAGGCAAAAACGGAACCCTTATAGTTTCGCCATGTCTGTCCGACCGTCCGTCCTCGCTTAATCTCTGTGACCGTAAGCACTAGAAAGCTGAAATTTAGTACAAATGTATATCAATCACGATGACAAAGTAGTAAAATAAAAATTGGAAAAAATGTTTTATTGGGGTAGCCCCCCTACATGTAAAGTGGAAAGTGTTTTTTTTATTTCAATCTTAACGTGTAATATATTTTTGGATAGGTATTCAAAAATTAATAGGGGTTTACTAAAATATTTTTTTGATAATATCAATAATTTTGGAAATAATCTCTAACTTTTGAACCATAAGTTTAGAAAATATGAAAACAATCTGGAAAGTAGAGCTTTATAAAGACTTTCTAGAAAAAATATTTTGAACTTGATGGGACGAACAGTTTTTGAAAAGTTGAGGACACTTATTGTGACGGACGGGAAACTACAGAACCCTACAATGAGTGTGGCCCGACACGCTCTTGGCTGGTTTTTTTCTTTCATGGTGCCTATTTGTAAATGATTAAAAAGATCTTTGGAAGCTACGGGGAGCCTTTGTCAGTAAGTAGGTTCATACAAAGCTGGTTATCAAATAATCTAGAATAGCCGTTTCAGCAACGTAGTGTCTAAACCTAATCAAAAGACTCCAATCACTGGAAGTACATGCTGTCAATTAATTGGCTATACTTAAATTATGCGATCCACCACAATCCAATAATTATACGCTACAAGCTCAATTAACCTCTATTTCTTTTATAATAAGATAGATAATCACTTGAACCAACTATTTGTGCTAGATTCTCAGAGTAATCCGTGCGAATCAAGTTGAGAACAATGCTATCGAGTTTTCACTATCGTCGAAAAGTATCGAACAAGTGGGTATTGTTTTGAGATTCTGTCTTAAGATCGTTTGATACTGTGTTTCGCTTGTTGGACTTCACTTTCTCTACTTAAAATAAAACTTTGGAGATCAATTTATTATTATCTGACATTGGTAATGATAATTTATTGGTAGGAACCGGCTTTTTTCCTGCCACAAGATGGACCGCTGCACCAGTTTTGGGAATCCGATGGATATGAGAGGCACAAGACCGGTCCACAGTATTAGGAGAATTTCTAATACTGTGACCGGTAGTTATGGCAACATTTGAGGGAAGCCTATGTCCACATTTTTCGGAAGAGTGACTATGGTTCAAGAACGCAAAGAACCACTGAAGAAACACAGGTAGGTTTAAGCCAATAAAATTATAACACTTTCTCGCTCCACCCAGAACAGGAGAAGTTATTAAGTAGACACTTTTCCATTGCCGAAAACCTACTTATTTATCAGTTGGAAAACGTCCATAATCGGATAAAGGCCTCTAGATTTCCACAACAGTAGGTTCTGTGCTGATTACGGGCAACGCGACCGGATATCCGTACGTAGGCAGACGTCACGTGATCATGTGGTAGACGGTATATCACGTGGAGCTACATGAGGGTAGTTACATAAACGATAGATAATTGAAAATGGTTGTTAGAAGGTAGTGCAGGAACGTCTTAAATTTACCTCTACGATCCTTGCCTCGTCGTTTATACCGCGTATATCGAAGGGCTGGAACAATTTGCCTGTTGCGGTCTTTAAGGCTAGAGTGAATAGGCTCTTACCACTTACTACCAACGATTGCATCATTGCACCATCAAGCGGGATTGCAGTCAAGCACTAGTTTATGTTATAATACTAGCTTTAGCCCGCAGCTTCGTGAAAAAATGCCTACATAGCATCTCCTTCACTTTTTTTTTCAGGAGTTGATGTCCGACCACAAAAAAAAATTGACAGAACAGAAAAATAAAGCAGTTTTTGTTCAAGTGATTTTTGTAAGCACATTTAATTCACAACTTTTTTAAAGTGAAGTAATTTAAGAGTGTGCTTTGGATTCTCTTCTGTTATTCTTGGAAATGGTTTAGATGGTTATAAAAAATAGGCCTTAAGATTTAATAAAAACCTAGCAAGTAATTGGTAGGTAACTTGTACCTAAATTAAATAAAAACCTCTAGAAGTTTAAGATTTCATCCTAAAACGTAAACGAGTTAACTTTGACAAAATCTTATTCCCTGAAAAAAACTTCTATTCCTAGAAATCTGTGGAATAAGATTGCCAAATATATGCTCACGAAATATAAGTTATACATAGATAGCTAGAGGGAATAATGAATAGGCAAGTAATGAAGGGCCGGCCGTTTTTCTTGTCAGTAATGACGTCCATATTTATTTGTTACAGAATGTTGCCAGCACAAAAAATTAGGCAACTGCTAGTTGGATTCGCATATTGAGGGTTCCGCACAAACTAACTTACATATGCAAATAATTAAATTCCCAAATCGAGTTCCAATAATTTTTTGGATTCCAAATAAATGTATTTTTTTTTCGTGACTTAGGTAACTACAAACAGTTTTCATATTTATTCCGGTCATTCCCTGTACCTATTTGTGCTATAAGACCTAGTTTCATGCCAAATTCACGGAAGTACCTACCCTATGAATTTTGTTTCCCTTGAGGTCTGGGGTCTGGGGTCGAAATTTGCGTTTTTTCCGTTTTTTCCTTTTGACGTACGAAACCCTAAAAATCACGAAGATAACGTATTACCACATACGAAAATAAACTAGAAACGAGGCGAAGTCGATAGCACTATCACATTTTCGCATCGGACATTTTCATTTTCCGCTTACTAAGCAGCGAACCCGGAAATGAGCGGAGCGAGCCTATTAACGAATACAAATATTAATAGGCAAGTAGCTAATGAAGGGTCGACCGTTTTTCTTGTCAGTAAAGACGTCCATATTTATTGGTAATAGAATGTTGCCAGCACAAAAAATCACGAAGATAACATATTAACTACTACATACGAAAATAAACTAGTTCAGAAACGAGGCGAAGTCGATAGCACTATACTTACATTTTCCACTTACTAAGCAGTGAAGCCGGAAATGAGCGGAGCGAGACTATTAACTTAAATGCCTTGTTTTTGCTGTCTGTAATAACTTAAGTAAAGTAAATTCGATCGTCAATCATGGCCAAGAAATTAATCTTTGATAGTTTGAAAGTGGTTCCACTTAAATTCGTCGCCTACAATAATGTTTTGTGAGAAATTGCCAAAGAAAATGTTTATAGTTCTCGAGTCTCGAACAAGTTTCTGAAGTTAATTTTATAATTACTTGCCAAAGTTCGTTGTTAATGATTTATGTTCTAGTAAAGTTTTAAATAGGCTGTGAATAAAGTTTCTTGATACAGTACGCGTCAAATAACTATGCCGCTCTGAATCTAGGCTTTCCTAACAACGGCGCAGGTACTATCGCGTAAAAAGTGTTCACTGACGTGACAATTTTTAAATTGTTTTATTTTATAATGAAAATAAATAGTGTATTTTTTTAATCACCTGATTTTATATATCTAAGAAAATGAGAAAGAAAGAAAATACGTTCGTTCGTAATTATAAGAATAAATAACAAAAAACAACAAACTTAAAACAGGTAGGTAATAATTATACTCGTAGCACTTTTCGCATCGATGATCGTGCGAGCGAAACAAAAGCTGGTATCGGACGTATACGAGCGACTGAGATAGAAAAATAACGCATGCGCAGTGCTGTCTTTTTTCGTAAAATTGATTACTGCGCAGTGATTTGTAGCCAACTTCAGAGGGGCAAAGTTAGTTGAAGCGAACTGTACTTATATTTCTTTTTGAGGCATTGACACTTTTTTTAAAGAAAATGGCTTACGTCACTCTTATTCGATTCGATTTTTACATAACTATTTTGTGATGTTTTTATGAAATTTAAAAACGGATCCGAATTTATCTACACCTAGCCTATACCTGGGCTTGCGGAAGGCGAGCAATGGTTACCGTCCGGTCTTCCGGTAATCATCCGGACATCGGACCGAGCCCAAATCGTCGACGGCACGTGGTGTTCCACGCGCGTCTCAAGGAGATGTTAGCAAAACCATAGGGCCCAGCAGGTAAAACTCGGGGCTCTAGAAAGAAGGATAAAGAAGGAACAAAGTAATAGGTTTTATTCAGTATAAATCTGACACGCCCTTACACTTCGCCCAAGAACAGGAAAAGTCATTCGATGACTTATCAAAAAAAAAACCTAGCCTAGGTATACTACTTATTTTCGATATCATCATCATCATCAGCCTAGCCTTTTCCCAACTATATTGGGGTCGGCTTCCAGTCAAGCCAGATTTAGCTGAATACCAGTATTTTACGAGGAGCGGCTGCCTACCAGACCTCCTCCTTCCCAATTTTCGATATACTTATAAATTAAATATTACCATTACAATTTATTATTATATTTATTAAATTGAACCGTCAGTTTGCAATGACAAAATAACAACTTTTTATTTGATGCCAATCAATTTATAACAAGTTAACACTTTTTAAAATATTTGTCTGGCTTTTTGTTCAGGTTAATTTCTGAAACGGTTTGACCGATTTTCGCTGGAAGGCAGCTAATGTTACAAGAAGTTAAGTACTTAGGCTATTTTTATTTAAGGAAATTTAGGGTTCCTCGTAAAAATATTTATTGTCATCTGTCGTGAATGAAGTCGCGATCAACAAATAAATCTTGTTTCTGCAATCGGTGGCGACCTTGGGTTACCCGTAGTCTTGTGACGCAAATGGTAGCTGAAAGAACAAAGGTGTGGTTTTGGTCAGTATAAAAGTCTGAGACTGCCTCCCGCTGCTTCCTAAAGTGGGAGTAGTCATTAGATCATCTCCCACCGTTAAAAAAGTTACAAAAAACACTAATTACTGATTTTGTTATGAATGCATAAACGCCTTAAAAAGATGCTGGGCTGGAAAAGTCTGACACACCCTCCCGCTCTACTCAGAGCGGGAGTGAATCTGTCATGGCCACTTCTCCCTAAAAAAAAAACAAAACCAGAGTCTGTGTTTCCTGATAGCTACAACTTAGGAGTCTTCAAGTCAAGAGCGAATAGGTTACTTCTAGGCAAGCGTGCTCCATCGTCGGCCACATCATCGCTTACCATCAGGTGAGATAGTGGTCAAACGCGAGCCTATGGATAATAAAAAATTAAAAAAGCCCTGTTAATATTAGTAACAATGGCAAATAAATAACAGTACAAGTGCAGTGGGCTGGGAAAATTGGTCGTACAAAAGATGGTTGATGAAAAGAAAAAAACAAAAAAGATAGAAATGAAAGCGTCACATATATCCTTACAAAATGGCTGCGCGCTCAGCAAGATGCTGGACTCGTGTGCAAGACAGCTACAGCGCTAAATTTCAGCGCCAGCCGTCGTTGACAGGCATGTTACAAGGTACTCTGTGGCCGACAATAAAATAAAACGTTCATACTCCTTGAGACGATGGGTTGACAGGGTTCCGGATAAAGCCGGACACCTGGCAACGGTCAGGCTTTTTGGTTGTGTGTCCGACCAAATTAAGCGGAGCACCTATCCGGCTTTAGTTAGGCTTTTTAAATTTGACCATTTTTTATAGATTTTCATGTGTTCTAGCAATTGCAAGCGTTTGTAGAGCAGCAATGACTTGTTATTTCATTAGAATGAAATTGTAAAACTTCCGAATAGCTTTAAAAAAACATTGTCGGCCTTTTTAATCAAATGTCCGGCTAAATGGCTGGTTTGTCCGGCTTTTCGGTTTGAAGAGCTGGCAACCATAGGCGGGCCGCCGAAGACTGTTGGAAAGTTTCATTGTTGTCATGAGCACGGAACAGATGAAAATAGTCATGAGTAGCTAACTAAATTGTTAAGTAATAATTCATAAAATACTTATGTTTAAAAACAAATGAATCCCTGCGATACTTATGACGTCATCTGCCTAGCCTTTTCCCAACGACATTGGGGTCGGCTTCCAGTCAAGCCGGATTTAGCTGAATATCAGTATTTTACGAGGAGCGGCTGCCTACCAGACCTCCACAACCCATTAACTGGGATAACACGGTACTTCATGGCAAGACTGGAGTCTGATTCATGAGTAGGTACCTAAAATGTTAAGTAAAAATTAATAAAATACCTATGTAAAACAAATGTATCCCTGCGATACTTATGACGTGTTAATTAACAGTATTAGCACAGAAACCTTCCCAAAGTATAGGTTTAACTAGATTACACAGTGCTTTACTGAAATCCGGTAAGTAGTTTTGGAGATTAGCCAGCTATTCCACCAGAACGTGACGTAGAGATTGTTAACAATGTGGGTTTACGTATCTACCTTTTGTACAAGCTTTTATGTTTAGGTCAAATCTTGTAAACGAATTCTAAAACAGTTACCTACCCCTATATTGAGCTGAAATTTTGCAGACATTAAAAAAAACTGGGCATGTGCGAGTCGGACTCGCGCCCTGAGGGTTCCGTACAAACTTACCTATGAAAGCAGTTCAATTCTCGAATCGAGTCTTGAAGATTTAAAAAAAAAATGTGTGACCTACTCAACTGAAAATTTTCATTTTTCAGACTAAAAAGTATTCTTACTAGTGGGAAAGCCGCGAAGTGAATTTGGGTTCTTCGAAAATCTTGAACAATGGCATCTCTGTATGTTTTTAAATCGATGTCTTGCCACTGCAATGTTATTTTACTAAGAAAAACCAACTTCGAACGATCTTAGAGGGAAATCCACTCTTGGCCCACTCCAGGTCCATTCTTCTACATAAGATCGTTGGTAGGGGGAGAGTAAGCTGTGAATGCCTCTCGTATCTATCGGATTCCTGCTGCAATCCTCACCAGGTCGCCTCATGACCTTCCAAGGTTGTGTCTTCCAGTCCGCGAAAAACGAAAACAGACTCGCTTTCACTTTTTTTTGGTAGGTTCAACTCCATAATATAGATATACCTACTTAGTATGCATTACATGGACCTCAATTCGCAAGCCACAATTATGCAATTTCAATACATAGGTACCTACCTACTACTTATAATTATAATATGAGTCGGTTAAGTACTTTGCATTGTAGATTGCTCCGTTTGCACCTAGGCAAATCTACAATGCTAGAAAAAGTAACTGGACTAGACTCCGAAATAATAATAATACCTAGTTTATTTTTCATCACACAGCATTTACAGTGTTTTTCATTACATTTTTAGTAGATTATAGCTCTGGACTAAGCCAGATAGTTAGAAGCCAATAAATCTGACTCCAGTCTTGCCATGAAGTACCGTGTAACCTACCCCAGTTAATGGGTTGTGGAGGTCTGGTAGGCAGCCGCTCCTCGTAAAATACTGGTATTCAGCTAAATCCGGCTTGACTGGAAGCCGACCCCAAAATAGTTGAGAAAAGGCTAGGTAGATGATGATGATGATAGCACTGGAGCCTAAAGTAGAGAATGCCATCATCTATAAAAATGTCAACTGTTCTTGAAACACAGCCTGTTGACAAACAGTCAAACAGACGGACGGACAGCGGAGTTTCAGTAATAGACTCTTGTATTTCTTTTTGTGTACGGAACCCTAAAAAGGGTTCATAAGAAATAACAATCTATTTCAAAAACGGTGAAGGAAAACATCGTGAGGAAACCGGCATGTCCTAGAACCAAAAATTTGAAGACAGTGACATCCACCAATCCGCACTGGGACCGCGTGATGGATTACAGCCCATTCCCTCTCCTAGAGAGGAGGCCTGAGTCCCAGCTGTGGGAACATTATACGGCCGATAATGCTAATAATATGTACGTGTGTATATGTGTGAGGTGTGCGGCTCATGCCAAAAGGCACACGAATGAAGCCAAAACTTCCACCAATCCTGCCATTCCCAAGAATCTTCCTTTTCTCTCAAGGAACCGTACTTCGTATGGAAATTCCCAAGTTTTTAACTTCGTCAAGTCGTGAACGAAATCGTTTAGATTGCCATCTAAACTTTTCGTGTTCTCTGCTCGGTTAAGTACGGGGTGCCAACGATTTAACTGCGCGAAGGTCATTTATATTCACATGTTTAATGCTGCACAAGTATTTAAATGAAGTTCAGAAAGATAACGTTAAAAATTAAAATTACCATGTTGGCCTTAGTGAAATTAGTAGGTCGGTAGGTAAACATTGTTCAAAATGTAATCACTCATATCAACGAACTACGTCACGGGGCCACATACACCATCATTGGGGATATCTCTGTTAAATCTTGCAAATTATCTCCTGGCAACACTATTTTATTCTGAATTGGCAACACAGACGGATCCATTTTCGAAATTTGATTTTTCAACGATAAAAATTTCTTTATTCTTTTCATCTTTTGGTATTACTGACTTGATGTCTCCTGAAGAGTTTGTATCAGTGCTATTTTGAGATAGGTATAAGGCGGTATGTAGGAGTTAGAGTAATTAAATCGGTAACGTTTTCCCTGTCAAACAAAACACGAGAGATCACAGTAAAAGAATCCGAATTACCATGTGTAGCCAGCGGGGCTCATCAGTATGTGGCATTGGTAACCACCGTGACGGCAATATATACGAGTCTCTTCAGCTTTCTCCGCTGAGAAAACGTTTCCTGATCAAACAATGTGTTTAACGCTATTCTCTGATAAACTGCGTAAGATTTACGCATTACGCACATCACGTTTTTGGAAATGGATATTGTACTAAGATATTCGAGTAAGGGTGTGTTTCCAGTATGTTACAAAGTACTCTGTGATTCTACCCAACCCAGAGATATCTATGATCCAACCTTTCTCTAATCGATGCCATTACGTGTTAAAAAGTCAGTCGTGCGAACGAAAAACGCGAAAATTTGATGAAATGGAGCTCGTGGTAGGGTCTCTCGGCCATATACGGTGTTTTGCAAAATTGTCTAAGGGAGTTTCCGGGACCCTAGAACGCTGAGGGCAACTGAACATAGATGAGATTTAGTCAGTAAAAATCTGACCGTTCACGTTCCTCTAACTATAAGCAGAACGAGAGGAATTATAATAATATGAAGATTTCCCAAAAAAAATTACAATTGTACGTTCAGTCAGTGTTTTAAGAACATACTTTCACCATTACGCATAATTACTGATCCAGAAAACTTTAGGCAAATATTGACTAAGAACTATGTGAATAGTCCTTAAAAAGGAATAAGTACCTAAATCTAGAAATAGACTCAAGATGAGCCTAGGGTTAAGGTCGAGAGGATGGGCATCAGTGCGAGTATCCTCCGCCTACGCGCTAGTAGCCAATTCACTCATAACCACGACTAAATGCCACAGAATTGCCACAATAGAAAATTATTGCTCCTTGCTCATTTGAAGTGTAGATATCGCTATGATCATTTATGACAAGTAATCGGGATGCCCTAGTTCTGTATAGGAGAATAAATTACATCGGTCTTGGAAATATAACTAACCTCCTTGTAAGACCTCCCGAGGAGATAAATAGACAATTTGGATGTCTTCTTAAGAATTGGCAAGAAGTGACGCTAATTTGGGACCAACAAAAATAATTGAGTGGGTAGGGCTTGGCTTGGAGATGTGGACAGTAGGTACAGACTGGTAGTAATAAGTAGGGGATTTGTAACAGGTGAGACGGAAATAAATATTGAAGTATTCGTTTCACAAAACTACACAGACTTTTTGTTCCGAAGGATTGTTTATTTAGAACATCATCCAATGTCTTCTTCCACTCTAGGATGAAGCGGAAGGGCGTGACTACAACTTCGCTTATGGCCTTCAGTTTCCCTTCGCATTCTAGGACCGTGAGTTTTCTTTTCAAAAATTTCCCGTGGTCCAACTGGCATCTCTTTGAGGCGTACGTGGAACAGTTTGAAGCGTCGTTGACTCGGGCTCGGTCCGGCCGGTATCCATACTGCCGGACGGCGAGCTACCTATTGCTCGAGGCCGAATTGTATGGACTTTCGCCCCTGCAGATTCGCTAGCATTAGCATTATCGGCCTCGTAATGTTCCCACTGTTGGGTCTCAGGCCTCCTCTCTAGGAGAGGGAATGGGCTGTAATCCATCACGCGGTCACATGTCTTCGAATTTTTGTTTCTAGGACATGCCGGTTTCCTCACGATGTTTTCTTTCACCGTTTTGAGAGCAGTGGTGATGAAACAAATTACACAAAGTAATGCGCCTGGCTGGGTTTGAACCCGCGACTATATAACTCGTAAGTCGGGGCCGCTACCACTGGGCCACCACTGCCTCGCCACTGCATTCGCTAGTGTTGCATACATTGTATTTAGACTTTTTAGATGTAAATGAAGCCCTTGGTCTAGTTAGCAAACTCATACTCTTTTACATCTTTACGTGTTGCCATAAAACTGTAATTTGTCTCGCAATCAACTCCCACATTGTTCATCACATTATTTGAATTCATTAACTCTCGTTACGCAGATATAGCGTGACTAGAAATAAATGTCTCCTTTACTTAAGAAAATACACCTACTCACCAGTTATTGTTTAGTCAGTGAAGAGGAAAATATTACGTTTTTATTGCTTCTTGTAGCTCTGTTACGTGGGTAGAAATAACTTGTTAAGTTCGTAACTGTCTTCTTTTGAAAGGCTGGCGGATGAGAAGTATTTAGCGGCGAACGTCATCATTATACTCGTATCTTCCATTTTATTTATAACTAGCTGAATCGGCAAACGTTGTTCTGCCATATAAATTATATGTAACATTTTTTACACCTTGTGCCCGAAAAACCCAAATATCTTACGGAACCCTATTTTTTTCCTAAATAAAATTTAGCCTATGTTACTCGTGGATAATGTAGCTTTCGAATGGTGAAAGAATTTTTAAAAACGGTCCAGTAGTTTTTAAGCCTATTCATTACAACCAAACAAACAAAGTTTTCCTCTTTATAATATTAGTATAGATGTATAAACTAGTTTCTATGACCGGCTTAAGAGGCCTGGCATAAAATTCACTCGCTCGAGTTTAGGCACATTCGTTGCAATGCTATGTTTGTGTGCATCGCTTACGCAGCTGCTACGCACACACGCGTAAAATTCGTGCTTGGTGAACGCTCAAACAATTTTGATCTTTTGAAAGATTGTGTTCTCAGTTACAAAATTATATAGCAAATATGGTTAGTAAATAAAAGTCTGAGAAATGCATTCTCAGACTTTTATTTACTAACCATTATTTTATATTTGTCAAAATTCATACCAAAATTGTTCAATTTTGTGATAGATGGATGTTGCATTTAACAAAAACATAAATAATGTTAAATATAAAATGACGATACAATGATATTTATTTATGTATAATGCTTTATTTTTATGTACTATGCTTATAAAAAAACCAATTTGCTTTCATCAAAAATATGTTAAGTTTACGAGATTTCTCTTTTAAAGTCCAGATGTACTTAATCTCGGTAAACGTGTGTGAGGACAGTGTAAACTAGTATCTGAGGAATTATTTTGAGGACGGAACTATACCGATTACAGTGGACCTATTCAGTCAGTGTAAGAATTTGTCAGTAAATGTATAGCTCAAGTCAGAAATTAATGAATTGACAAAACAATACCAAGTCGTCAAACGGTCTGGCCGTTGTTAAAAACTACGTGAAAAAAGAATGAAAAATTTACATACTCCGCTCATTCAAAAATAACAGATTTCAAACAACATAATCATAAAAATTAAAATTGCATAAAAAATATATTCATTAATGTCAAGTGTTAATTGGAAGCAAAAATATCGGAATAAAAAGAAAAGCAGGTAAAATAACCAAAAAAATAAGATATTATATATTATACCTTATTTTTTAAATCCGATGTACATTTAAAAGATTTTAGTATTTACTGTAAAGGCACGTGATGGCTGTATCATTACGTTTATTACTATATATAATATAATAATAATATAATATTCCACAACTTTCACACAACATCATCTAGTCCCAAACTAAGCAGAGCTTGTATTATGGGTACTAGATAACTGATAAACATACTTATATATTTGTAAATACATACATATTATAGATAAATTACACCCAGACACAGAACAAATGATCGTGCTCACTACTACTTATACATTTCTTTTAATTTTTTTATTAATATCTAAGAAATGATCTTAACTAATATATACGAAAACAAGTTAGTTTGTTACCATTTTACGCCTAAACCAATGAACCGATTATCCTGAAATTATGCATATTTTATTATAATTGGTAATAACTTAAACTTACAACGCGTCCGTAAGATTTACTTAAGGTCTGACCACCCTAAAATATAAGAATAAATACGGCGAGTTGATAGCAGATGATGTGATGGTAATGCACGTCTAAACAAATGTTGGGAGCAGGACATAGTCTAATGAACCAGCTTAGAAAATGAAATGTACTGATCACCTGCTACGACGGAAAAATCGGATTTTTCCTAAATGCTCTGCCAACCGTCAAAAGTGTAAAAAAGCACAGAATTGGTCTCCTGCAGAGCAGATTAAAACAAAGTATTTTAAAACAGTCCTATGCATATCATTGGTGACCACCACCAGATTGTAAGAACTAGATATTACTACTGTGAAAATAGGAAAGTAGAAGTTAATGTTCTTAAAAAAGTACACTATTTGGTTTATAAAAATGGGATTAACTGCACGGCTCATTTTTCACTCATTAGTCTAGTAACAAGAAATCTAAACAATTTTATCGATTGTGCGCAGCACAATTAGTGCACAGAAAGCACATGATAAAAAGAATCGTATCCAGCACGCTGTCAAATCACAGTTATTTCTTTTAATTCTGCACGACCTCAGTATGCCCTTTAGAAAACGGTCCAGGTATTCACCACAATTATATTAGGTTTATTGCGTACAATAGTCCTGCCTGATTATTAATTGATCCAAGTACAATGTGATATTGTCATTTTGGAAAATAAGTAACCTGCAGAGAGAGTAACCTTAGAGCATAGGAGCATACTACTGGTACGAGTATATAATTACAAGATTGTGCCTGTGCTCTCCGGTAGTTATTCATCATCATAACTTCATCCATAACCGAAAGAGTACATCAAAATCAGTATGACCCAACGGTTAAAGCCACATGGAAAATAAGATCGGACTGTACTATGGTTAACGTTCAATTTATTTTGTTCATTTTCACAAGTATAATAATAAGTTGGGATCGAGCCATCATCACTGACATGACTGTTGTGGCCATCAAGCCTGATATAGTGGTGGTGATACTGAATCAAGAGGCGTACAATGGTTGTTGATATAACCATTACGCATGACGAGAATCTATTATATTACTTGACTCGCGAGGTAGTCGAATGTGGGATGTAGACGCAGCAATCGACCGATTCCGATGTACCGATAGTCGTATCCGTCAATGCCTTCATAGCCAAGAGCGTCGACCAACATCTCAGAATGCTCAAGTTTGCGGCTAGATCAGGGCTTGAATCAGAAAGCTGTACTCCTAGACACCGCTCACATTGTTAGTAGGTTCTTTTCTCTGGAACCCTAATCACCGGTAGCTTAGTACCGGATTCCGTTACCGGTAGGCTATTATTTTATTTTAAGAAATATTTTAAAATTTAAATCTTCTTCTTTTTGTATCGATGCTCTCATCAAACTTTTTCTGCCCAGTATTTGGCAACCTGTATGGCTTTGGCATTGGCCTCGTTTAGATCCTTCAAAGTACAGGTGGTTGTGCAGGATGGACAGCATAGCAAGTGCCGCATGTCCTGGGTAGCTGCTCCACACTGGCACTGCGTTAAGGATGGGTCGATGGGTCATGGCCAAATGGGGCTTCCATTTGGTCATGTTGTTTTTACAGCGGCCAACCTGGGTCCGCAGTCGGTTAAGAGATTTCCAGATTGGCCACTGTTATTCGCTTCCAGGGGGGAGATGTTCTGATGGGGCGATGAAGTGTGGAAGAATTGGGTGTTTCTGCTTCCACAGCGAGCATCTCTCGTTTTCTGCACTGTCTTTTGAAGAGGTCATAAAGCGCAGTAAACTTTTTTTTACTCATCAATAAGAACAACTTTTACTATGCGACTAACGATGAAATCACGAAAAAAAAAATCCGCTCCTCCATATATTTTTTCAAATTATGTGAACATAAATGTATGGAGAATCAGATTTTTCTTCGTTATTTCAGGGTTGGTCGCATAGTAAAAGTTGTTCATATTGATGAGTACAATAACTCGTTTCAAGGAAAGCCCCTCTGTCGTATCAACGTTGTATAAACAAATAAACGAAATAATAATAATATCTTTATTTCGCACAAATCAAGACTTACACGATTCAAATTAACTAATATAACAAAAACAAGTGTTTATTTCGAATCTACTTACACACATCTATTTTTGACGCAAATGTTCCGTTATCAATAGGTTCGATAACTTACACCCAAATCTATCATTATGATTGGAGATAGTTACCAATTGGTCAAATAAATATTGGAAATTGACTATTCTTTGCCTTTCAATAATAATAGATGATAATGATTCCTGAAAAACAAATAACATTGTTACTGACCCATATTGTATCTTACACTCGCACCTCCACACTCCACCTCATTAAATAAAAATACTTTTCAATAAAACTCATACTTCATTACCTCTAAATTGTATTGAAGTTGAAATAAATTTTAACAATCTTAATAAACAAACATAGTACTTAAAATAAACAACAATACTTACTTGATCAAAATGTGGTAGTCGGCGTACAATCTCGGCAATATATTTACGTAATACTCGCGAGCGGCCGCGGAGCAAAGTGACGTGACCGCTCGCTGGGAGGACCCAAACGCGACTGAGCACACCGCGTTTGCGCGGTCGATAATATAGTTCAATTTGCTTGTCATTTACTAAATGAAGTTATTGTTTAATTTCAAAATAAATTTTAGATTCTATTAAAAGATTAACTTAAGATTATTGTATATTTTTTAAATTTTCTCTAAAGTGTTTTTAAGGCATAGAAAAAAATACTTATTTATCTAGATATTTTCCAAGAATTACGTTTTTTCATATTTTTTTTTCTGTTATGTTTCCTATTGAAATCGATAATGTTGTCAATACATCTAAGAGTGGACCATATAATGGTGTTACTGATATTTTTTTTAATGTTTTATTCCTTTGTGATTTTGTGTAACACTTAGCCAAACATCACTCGATTGTTACTTTTGCGATAAAAGGGTTTTGAATATGAGTAATTGCCATTAATATAAACATTATTTTAAAAAAATCGTCGCCTAGTCTGACAGAATAAGAACTTGACTTTCATAATCTAAAATAAAAAGGTTGAAATTCTTCTTATTTTTCTCACAAACAATGGTCAAAAATGACGAAAATGAGTAAATTTCATGCACGGCCTCTTAACCTGTGCCAAAGTAGGTTACTCCATACAAACTTTGAGCCCCCTTTTCGTTTCATCCCGTTGAGGGTGAATTTAAAAAAAATATTTCTAAGTGCTCGCCTACGTCATCAAAGGACATCTTTATCAAAATTTCACACCCCTATAAAGGTCTTGCTTGCATGCATTTATATTTCAGTCGGTCAGTTTCTCCTTTTATAGTTATAGATAATAACTACTTAGCTTCTGCCAGCGGCTTCGCCCGTTTCCCTATGGCACGCTTTATTAAAATAGCATTCTATTACTGAAAAAAAATTAATTAAAATCGGACCAGTAGTTTTTGAGTTTATTATAATAATAAGGGTATGATTTAAGCTGTCGCCAATTTAATTCGTTTTGTGTTTCCGAAATAATAGCTTTGTCCTCAAAGTAGTAGATTTGTCGCCAAAATGTAGTCACCAAACAATGTAAAATCAATTCTCCAATAAATCATCTAAAATCATGGAGATATAGGATCTAGTACCAAATAATTGTTTTTGTACATATTATAATAGGTTTGTCCTAATAAGCATTTAAGCAAACTAATTGAAAGAGATCACCAATAAACCATATATTGTGTTACTAGTAAATTTCATAAAGTTCCAAAAAATTAATTGTTGTCGTCATCATCGTTTCAACCAAAAGAGTCTACTAGTTAGTATAGTATAGTGGGCTGGTATCCGCAACTCCACGACTAAAGCGCGTATTTTGCGTATGGGTGGGACAAAAGTGTTATTCGATCCACCCCAGCTGCTCAAGAAAGGCCAGCAGCGCCTTCCCGGGCGCCGGTCGTTATGGTTTTTTTTTTTTTCGTTAGGGGAATCATCAGAATGACTTCTCCCACTCTAGGGCGGAGCGGGAAGGCGTGTCAGACTCTTACTGACTAAACCCCTACCCTGTTCCTTCGTTGCCTTCGATCTGGGGGACACGGTGACAACCTTTCGGATTTTCCGTGTTCCCCAGAGGCTTCGGTCCTACTGGGCCCCTACAGTTTGCTGACATCTCGTGGCATCGTATGATCATCGTAGGTAGTTACAAGTACCTACGACACATCGTTGAGGATGGAAAGCGCGCCAATTTGTCTCCGCCTCTTTGAACATATTTTCAACAAAATTATAAATTGATGTAATAATTTGGTAAGGAATACTATTATTTTAATAACCGAACGAAATAAAATGTTACTACTTTATTGGTGACAAAATTACAAATAAAAAGGAGTTGCAGTCAGGGATTGATAAATTAATCGATTTATTTGGCGACAGATCTACCATTTTGGCGACAGATCTACCATTCTGAGCACAAAGCTATTAATTTTGTAATAAAACTATTATTATAAGAACGAAGTTTTATTTTGTTGGTGATCCATCTCTTATTTTTTGATAAGTAATTCATACCTGGATACACTTTTTGTTTATCTGAGAACGAAAATATTTCTTGGCGATAGATCTATTAATTAGGTAATACAACTTGATGATAAATATAAAGTTTGGTGACAGAAAATATAATCCCCTTATAATAATATAAGTATTACCAAAACGATTAACGCGTTTACCGTAGAATCGAACCGAAATCGAAAAGAAGAATATACAAATCGTTCCTCTTTATATATAATATTAGTCCCTAGCTGTAGATATCCGACCAATCAGGTCGGATATTATCAGATAGGTATTTACCCCTCCCTACGTATTTGGCTTCCCGGTCGTGTAATACCAGATTATAAGGAAGACCTTGTAGTTCCGAGAGTCACCCTCACCTCACGAAAACCAGCCTGTCATGATACTTATTAGCTTATTGTCACGATGACAAAACGTAACCTAACAATAAGACGCGTGACCTTTGTATTTCCTCCGCAATCTGCTAAAAGGGTCCACTATGTCTGAGGTTGAGGGCATTTCCGTACACAACAATAGGTACTTAGTTTCACAAGTTAGTACAAGCAACAAGGTATTTTTTTTTATAAATATAGAACAATAATATCAAGCACTTAGGTAAAACGATTGCAACAGAGCTAGGAAGCTTGATATTTTTAAAGATTTTATCCGACTGGCTTTTCTTTCTGGTGATTTTCAGAATGTCGTCTGCCACTCTTGGGTGGAGCGGGAGGTGTGTCAGACGTTTACTGATTATAACCCTCCCCTTCACATCGTTCATCATTCCAGGACATCGTTCCAGGGAACAAAGACAAAGAAGGCCTTAAAGAAGGTTTTCTTTTTAGAAGCGAACCTATGACCCCAGTTGTTTTGACCCAACTGTGGCCTCTACGGTTTTGCTGTCATCTTTTTGAGGCGCGCGTGTAACACTACGGGCCTATGAACGACTTGGGCTCGGTCCGGACTATTTACCAGACGAACGGACAGCAAGAGATCCCTTTAGGCGAATTGGCCTGAAGATCAACTCGTAGAAAATGAATAAGGCAGTAAGTCTCCCTTAGTAGTACCTACCTACCTTGCATAAATGTTAATACCTGGAGTCCTGAAATACAGGGCTGCCCTAGTTTAGGCTCCAATCCACTCCACATTTATTTTAATCATTTCTGTACTGTTATTTCATTAGTGTAAAAAATAAACGTTTTTTTTCTTTTTTACTTTACTTTTACTTTAATAATTATACTGCTATGGGCTGGGACTTGGATGTTTTAGCTCCATTCGTTCAAAGACTCTATTACTTGTATTAATACAAGTAACTAACGAGATACCTCCCTAATAATCCAAGTGCCCTTATCCAAGCCCTCAGGCCCTAAGAGAGCCGTAAAGGCATACCTACAAACCAAGGAAATTATAGTACCTACTGGGCAGAAATCTTTCCCAGGGAATACCAGATTATTATCATCATATCGCATTTCTCCTAATTTAACCCCATATTCAAGTTTCGCAAACAATTTATTAGTTATATAATTTAGTTTCATATTTCAGCGAAGAAACTTAAAAAGGCATTTGTAAAGAATTTCAACGATTTTTTTATTAACAGGCATTTTAGGCACGCAACAGTATTTGGTCGGAGGAAAAATTACTGTTTCGTTTTGTTTGTCGGTACACAAATGATATTTTATGTAGGTTTATGTAAGCTTAGTTTACTTATAAATATATTAATCACTGCCAGGCGCGCGACTGGCGTGGGAGGTGACCCGGGGCTTGTTGGCTTTAGCCGTAGATATAATACCTACATAGGTGCTCTGACAATAAATTTTAATGTCAACACCTAAGGCTGAATGGTCGATGACGAGTAATGACGACAATGCGATATCCCTGTCATCAACATCATTTCAGCCTCTTTCAACTGTTCTGTGATTTCAGCTCTAAGATGTCGCAACCTCTAAGAACCCGTGTCCATCCTTGGAGACCTACCACAACGCTGCCTCTTCCAGAGTCTCCAGACGTGATCGCCTTTTCAGGACCTTTCTATGAAAACACGTTGTTGATCTGAACTTATTTAAAAATCTAGCCTCTAGCTTAATCACTAATCTTCCCGATATTTTCCTATGGCGCTGAGACTTGGTCTCTGAAAGCTGCAGACCGCAAACGCATCGACGCCTTTGAGATGTGGTGCTGGAGAAAGATGCTCCGTATCCCTTGGACAGCATTTCGGACCAACGTATCCATCTTACAAGAGCTTCAAATCTCTTCACGGCTGTCGGCCGAGTGCCTTCGAATGATTCTGCAATACTTCGGTCACATTGCAAGGAAAGACGGTGACAACCTCGAAAGGCTCATTGTGAGCGGTAAAGTAGATGGAAAAAGGCCTCGCGGGCGCAGCCCAATACGTTGGTCCGACCAGATCCGCGCCGCTCTTAACTCCACGATGTATGATGCCCTTCACAACGCCAAAGATAGGAATAGATGGAGGAACATCGTAAGGGTTAAGGTGATAAAGCAGGGAGGTCACGACCCTCAGCATTGAGGAATACGACGCAAGGAGGAGAGGAGGGAGGAGGAGCCTCTAGCTAGACACGAGGTGGTAAGTTATCAAAATGACTTCTCCCACTAAAAGGTGGAACGAGAGGTACCTACCTTTCTAACTTTATAAATTAATTAGTGTCTAAAATATTAATATTACTTACCCCATTAATTAGTAAGTAATGCAAACATCAACTTCGATATTTCTTGTCGTAGTTTTTTTGATGACAATAAATCAATAATCGTAAATTTCACGCCATAAGTTTTTGGCACACGGTTGGTTTCTTGTCTAAATAAGGGATGTAAACTTCTTAGTTTAGACTTATGCCGATTTAACGGCTAATAATGGTCGATTAATCAAAACCATTGAACAATGCTTGAAGAGGCTCTTATAAGGGTTGTCAAAAGGGGTCATTAGATGCAGAAAAAATAACAACGGGCAATTATCTTCACCGAAACTGACCGAAACGTAACTAAAACGCGTTCAAAGAAAACGTCAAGATAAAAAAAAAAAAAAAATTGATTTGTTGTAAAAATAAATCGTAGTAACTATGTAGGTACAGTATGTAGATATGTTACCTATCCGCAGTGCCTCCCTTACCTCCTTATCGCTGTAGGGTAAGGTGGGGAAAAGAGTTACATGGGGTAAACTGTTACGATGCACATTATATCTCAGTATGTTTCATTCACTTTTAATATGTTAGAATTCACTTACATTATTTATATTAGTACCTACACTTTCCACAAATTCATAGGCGGCTGTTTTAAAAACCTCTTTATTGCCTCAGTTTGCATCAAGTTTCTGAGATAACCAGAGTTAAAAAAGTAGGTAATTGATGAGATCAAACAGAAATAAAATCACGTCAATGTTTTTGATTTATTTTCTGCTGTATTTTACATGTTTAGGTAACTATACCTAATTATACTTTTCTTGTGTGTTTAATCTTGTCTATGTATTTACGTAATGAATTATAGTTTTCTTTAGTACACTTTTTAGCTTCAAATCAATGATACAATCGTTTTTTGTAAACATGACCTAAAAAAGAATCACCTGTTTTTTTTTCTGTTGGCCTCGCTTGGGGCACAACACAATGTTACGAGACACTGTAAGTGTAACAATGACCGAAAGTTATCAATTATTTTGTACCTACTGTATATGTAATATTTGTTTTTATGTATGTTGTTGTATGCCCTTGACCTACTGTATAAGAAAAAAAAATACAAAAAACTCTGTGTATTTTTAAAATATTCTGAGCACGAAGCGGATGATATGCGAATTACTCTTCACTTGTTTTAGGTTTTTCTTTAATTCCTACCTATTTGTTTAAATTTTAATATTGTAACGTGGTTCCTCTTGATTTTGAGGGTTCTCGCTCGAATTGTAGACAAGCGAGAAGCAACGCATCTAAATAAGGTGCAATTTTTGTGATTGTTAATAATAGTAATGTTTAAATAATTTTAAGTAAGGAGAGTTTCTTAACTCCGTGTCTGTTATTACCTAGTTGATTATATTAATATTATTATCATCACTCATATACATAGTATAAATATAGGTCATAAGTTTTTTGTAACACTGTTCCCCAACTTACCCTAGATAATTATATGTATACGGTTTTTCTTATCCTACTTTTAAGATCAGCGCCAAAACTACTATGTTTTGACTCAGTAACCTAGGAACAGTATGAAAAATACTCTACATAAACATAATATGCGGACTGTACATAACTGATGTTAACATCACAATAACCACTTACCGCAAAGACTTTATCAATAAAAGTGTTGACGTCAGAGCTAATTTTTACTACATACAATAATATTTTTATGTCCCGTGCTTTAACACGGGTCGCTCGCTTTCCCTCCAAGATTTTCCTTATCAAATAAACAAAACTTAAACAACAAACATCCACTTACCCAGGTATAAAAGATCCATTTGTCTGTGTAGTATAATTTTGTTTTTCGCGCGCACTAACGTCTACCCACATTTTTAATTCAGTTTATTTATGTTCGACGAAAATAAGCCATGGCGAATTTATCGCGGCGTTTGTCCACCAGGCGATCTGTGTCGTGACTACCGAGTGCCGCTTGTTATGAACGAAAGTTTCTGCGATACCCAGTTACCCACGGTGTTAAGGGCTTGCTTATAAAATTGAATGCGCGCGCAAGGGGAAAACCAAGATTGTTGAAGTACGTGGGAACGGCAGACAGTAATGGCCAATAAATCTCAAAGTTTAAAATATGAAAGGGGATTCTTGAGTACGCCTGTGAATAATATATGAGCAAGATGGATTGTTTCCGTGTACCAGTAAAGTGGATCATATTTTTGTTAGGCGTTCTATTCCTTTGCCTTGCTTTTGTATATTAGTGTTTCTATCTATATTTTAGTTAATGTTAGTAGCAGAGAACATCAAAAATTAAATAAATGAACATGCTGCAACTTTCTAAAAAAATGGTTTGTTTTTATGTTTATTGAAAACAGTTTCGATCAAAATCATTTATTTTATTTGGCAACACTTCATTGTAGCTGTCACAAAGTTCAAAAACCTTTTCAGTCAGGTTTTTAATCTGTGACAAAAATTGTTGTGAGTCAGGCGATTTATCGGCGTTTTATTTTGCTTTTTTCCTACAATTCGGCTTCTTTATTTCGCGTAGGAGTTAGTACAAATAATGTAAAATGGCCATAAATTTAGATAAACACAAACAGGCGTTAATCGCTGGATGGAAGGATGTATTAGACGAGAAAACTGATACCAATTGGTGAGTCCAAATCTTCATTCGTCGACCTACTTGCTACGGAAATTAAATAAACAGCCGTAGTTGATTAAAATTATGAATTGAATTCATTAGCGTGGCGTTTACAGTGGTCCTTATAGGCGATGACAATGGGTTGGAGTAATAAGCAGTGCATTCAATTGCGCTTGCATTCCGTTTACCAAAAGCGGTCGTAATGAAACTCCGTTTGTGAAAACGTTCAAAGTCGAAAAAGTTGTTAGTTTGGTTGTTGCCCTGATTTTTTTTTAATTAGCATGTAACCCTTCCACAAGCAGGTACCACTCCTTTATTTGCAATCTTAAGTTGGGCGTTACTGATTGCAATTAAATTATTCTACTGCTGTATTACTCTTAGAGCTATAGAATTTAAATTTTAACTTTTCTTTTTTAATGGAATAGGTGTATCATTCACATACTGCGTAAAATAGCTATAAGTTCTGCTATCAGATTTGAAAGATTAAAAATATTGTACTATCATTTCCTTCCTCAATTACCATGTAAAATTGTTGTAGCTAAGCTGAGATAAATAGCATTAAAATAAATATCTTAATCCCTAGATCATGCAGGATGGGTAAATGGCCTATTTTTACCCAGATTATCTAATCATGACATAATACCTATATTAATCATCAATATCTCGGTTCATACTCAAAACATTCACTGTTATGCTTTATGAAAAGTGATGATAATTACAAAACATAGGGTATCTTATAGCTCTAAGGCTGGTTTTATAAACATGATATCCATTCTATGCTTTTCCTATTGTGCTGGCATGGCATATAATAATAGCTTTATGTTATAGCAAAATGCAAAAAAGGTATAGCAAAAAAGGTCTGTAACAATTGTGACCTGATGATGATTCCTGCCATTGATGAAGCAATAGCAGAAATTCTAATTCTCTATTCTTCAAAAACTAATTGAAAACATTGGTAGTTTTATACGTATTTGTGATTAAAAATTGATTGAAAAATAATAATCATAATGAAATTGAAATAACTATAAATTTTACTTGAACTTGGGGTTAATGCAATACGTGCTGTAACTCCTTTGTTTTCATATCCTAATTCATTTTTCCGTTGTCACTAAGAAGACATAAGTATATGTTCTTCAGTTATTTATTTTTTTAATTGCTAGCTATACTTAAAGTATGCACCAAAGCATATAGCTAGCCTACAACTTACAAACTAAAGAATTTTGTACACATAGTTATCATTTCTTTAAAAAAATGACGAAATTTGGTTCCTGAGCAGACTGAGCGCCTGGGCTGTAGGGGTAGGGGGAAGTTACTGTATTGTGTAGCAATAAATTAAATATGAAAACCATTACCCACAAGATGTACAGAAAAGTTAAGTCATAACACTAACCCTCTTTTCAGGGCCTTATTCGGCTATGACGGTCAATCAAATGACTTGAAATTCATCGACAAAGGAGACGGAGGCATAGATGAACTCCTGAATGAGTTCAACAGCGGCAAGATACAGTATGCATTCCTGAAAGTGGACCAAACAAATGGGAGCATATCTAAATATGTGCTTATCAACTGGCAAGTAAGTAGATTACACCATCAGACGACTAGACACTAGGGCCATTGCTAGAGATTGTTTAACCTTTCGAATTCTGTAATTAGTGACATAGTAGAAAGACAATAGGTCTGAGAACGCCTGAGTTCGCTTGGGGCTCAACAGATTAAACTTTCTATAATAAGTATGAATCAAGCCCAGGACTGGGTTCTTCAGGGCACATAGGCAGCAACTGTATGTAAAATACTGGTACCCGTTTGTCTTAATGGCCCAAAGAGTAGAGACCCCGCTTTCTTGCTTGAAGTTTAAGGTTCAAAAACAGATTTTTATTGAGACTACCTCGGTGACCCTGTTCCCCCTGATCGAAGGCAACTAAGGAATCGGGTGGGGTTTAGTCAGTAAGAGTCTGACACACCGTCCAGTTCCGCCCAATAGCGAGAGAAGTCATTCTGATGATTCCCCACTTAAAAAAAATCCTCCACAAGCACATAAGTGTTGCTTAAACATCAGTCTATCCTAGGAGTATTGTGTGGTCCAGTTACTGGTTTGTGGAGATCTGATAGGCAGCTGCTCATCATCATCTGCCTAGCCATTTTCTCAACTATATTGGGGTCGGCTTCCAGTCAAGCCGGATTCAGCTGAATACCAGTATTTTACGAGGAGCGGCTGCCTACCAGACCTCCACAACCCATTAACTGGGGTAACATGGCAAGACTGGAATCAGATTTACTGGCTTCTGACTATCTGTAACAACTGCCAAAGATCTTCAAATGACAGCCGGGACCAACCGCTTCACGTGCTTTCCGAGGCATGGAGGAAACTCGTTATGTTAAGATGGTCACCCATCCACAGACCAACCTAGGCAAGCCTTGCTTAACCTTGAAGATCGACCCGTGCGGCTGTTATTATCTAGCCACGAGCTCCTCATAGGCAGCTGCTCCATTTAAAATATCTAAACTACTTCTGATCAATTCTGGCAGTCAAAACTAGTTTTGACCTATTACCAGTTTTGACTATAACAGATACAGTATAACTTATAAGTAATGGTAGTTCTACCCGCTGCCGCCCGGCGGGCGCCGCCATTCCGTGCTCTATAGTAGATTAGATAACAACTGATAGGAACGTTTTGTTTTCTCAAGATAAAGCATGTTATTCTACGGAAGCCTTTGTATTCCTTCTGAGTAATAATTTCATTTGAATATCTTAGATAGGTGTGGCTTTCTTATGAATTGGTTAACATTATCTTGTAAGGTATTCGTGACTAAGACTGATTGGAATTGATTACTGTTGGAAGTCTGTGGTGTCTCTATTCACTGTAGCCAGCGGGTCGTTCAGTGGTAACGGCTGCGATTTACGAGTTGTACGTGACGGGTTCAAACCCAGTCAGGTGCATTACTTTGTGTAATTTATGTCATCATCACTGCTCTCAAAACGGTGGAGGAAAACATTTTGAAGAAACCGGCATGCCCTAGAACCAAAAATTCGAAGACATGTGACATCCACCAATCCGCACTGGGCCCGCGTGGTGGATTACGGCCCATTCCCTCTCGTAGAGAGGAGGCCTGAGTCCAAGCAGTGGGAACATTATAAGACTGCTTATGCTATTTGTAACAAGCTGTTTTATTGAAATTGTCCTGTTCATTAAGAAAGGCATGTCTTTCATATATTTAAGTGGGTATTACATCAATAAAAAAATATATACCAGTTAATTCATATTTACATATTTAACTACAGGTTAAGTAAATATTTGTATTATAAGTTTTAACATCTGGGCAAACCCCAGATGTTATGTTAGTAAATAAATAATTTAAATTATTAATATAAACTAAATACAGATTGGCAAAGGAAAATGTATTAATAAATCAAAATATTGTTGTAACTAAACAAAGTACACACCACAAATTATACAAAAAAGGATAATACTCGTAACATTCCAGTAATTTGTTAAAATAATACCTACATAACATACCTACATACGTTGCTAGTCTGGTTTGCCTGTTATTGGATTGTTCGAAAGGGTTACCGCAGCCCTCGTAAAAAAGGGCCACTGTGGGGACACAGGGGGGGTTCAGTGAGTACAAGTTTGACCCTCTCGATCCCACCTAGAGCGGAAGAAGTTATTTGATGGTTTTTCACCTCAAAAAAAAGTTTTCGTCTTTTAATTGCCTATAGAATTTACGCGTGATTGGAATACCAAATAATGTTTGAATGAAGTTCTTAAGAACTACAATCACGGTCATAGAGGAATTTTGATGGATTCTACATGTTTGGCAAGGCTAGATGGTTTTTGATTACATAAACTGAATGTTTGTAATTTTTACTGCTCAGTATCTACTATACTAACGAGGCCTACATACTCGTAACTAACACCCGTTTTCAATAACCTACCGCAGTTCATAGATAGCTATCCCCGATAAACAGTAAGATTCTATCTATCAATCCACAACTTTTGGTAGGTAATGCTATCCGTCTGTAGGTTATAGGAAAGCAAGTAAGGGCAAAAGGATAGATTTGTTTATCTTTAGTAGCTGCAACTTTAGATAGATACCATATTGAAAACGGGAGCCAGCTAATGGATTGTTCGAAAGAGTTATCGCGGCCTTAGAATGAAGGCGAGTAATGAGTAGTTCGCCTCTGATGAAGACCAAAGCCCGGGCAACGGCGCGTTGCGTTCCCCGCACATCTCTGATGTCAGCAAGACTGTTCGATGAAGCTACTGCGGCCTTCGCAAGGGGCAACTGTAAAGACACTGTTTTAGTCGATTTTCTGAAAGTCCCCCTCGCTCCGCTCGGGAGTGAAAAAGTTGTTTGAAGATTTTTTTTAACCAATAAAAAAAAATACACGTAAACACTGCTTCGTTGCACGTTGTTCGTCTATAACAAGGACAAATAACATTACCTACAAATAGAATATTACTATATTGCGTAGCCGCAAAAGGAAAATCGAATTAATTACGATACAGGAAATAGTTATGAAATGGAGTTATATTTGCACAAGCGTGTACTGTGTGCCCTGCAGGCTTGTTCTGCAATTATGCCTGACAGCTGATTTATTGGAACAAAATGTAGCCGAATTGGAAATTCACAGCACCAATGATAAAATTTGTATTTCTAAAATAAAATATAACCAAGACCGGTACTAGCTAGTATTGTTATATCAACGCGTGCAAATCTCCTTAACATCAGGCGGGATCGCAGTCAAGCACTAGTTTATATAATTAAAAAGAAAAGTTGATAAAATTTGTCATGAATGCGATTTTTCGACAGGTATCATTGAAACCAAAGAAAAATAGATGGTTTTTGTGTGTGATATGAGAGAACCCGCTTCTGCCAGCGTGAAGTGGCTTAGCTGATTTTTATGAAATTTTATGCATACATTTGGTAGATCTAACAATAGGTTGAAGGTTATTTTTTTACTTTAGTTTTAATTTTAATTTAGTTTAAAAAATATATCAATGTCAAAAAGTGTATAAAACAACTGAATACAAAAAATACATTAATTATAGTGCATACTGAAGCAGGTCAATCCCAAGCTTTTTGTCCTCAACATAGTCATTTTGAGTATACTAAACCTTCTGGAAACGTTTTCACTTTATTACTCTACTATTGTTTACTAAAACCATTTGTGTCATAATCATAATTATTATTGATGTTTTATAACCCCACAATATAAAGTGGCGCCGTTGCACTCAGTCTTATCTCGTTAGGGATGAACGCACCGGTAACTACGGTAGTTGACACTGACTAGCGAGATAAGAACGCCATTACGAGATCGTTTTCATTTACGTTAGCCCTGTGCTTATTGGCTTACTATACCCTGATGTTATTATTTACCTACGTCAACTATACGGCCCTGATCGCCCACGGTCACTTTTTGTAGCGATGCGCCGCGCGTTTCGTGAATGCACGACAGCATCGCTATAATACCCGGCAAATACGTTGGCAAGTTTCGCGCATGGTGCACAAAACAGCCAATGAGCGAACAGGACGTAACGCAATGCAAAGGCAAAAGTCGTCTAACGCACCAATCATAAACTGCTATTATAATGCTGCACCAATCGCGCGCCGGATCGGCGCTACCTCGTACCCCGCGTCCCGCTTGACCACCAAATAGACCTAAAAAACGATTTCTGCGCATTGCCAAGTTATCTGCCGCCGGTTATACTAAAGCACGTTATTCGCATTTGAAACGCGGTATAGAAGCGATGCTAACGCGCTACTAGCGCGCTGCACCATCGCGACTAATCGAAGCAAACGCGCGACCATGTCAGACTACATCGGGGAGAGAACGGATTATATATGTATGTATATGTATGCATTGCCACTAAGAAGTGTGGGCGAGTGCAAACAGCACAGGAGCAGGTGTAGGTGCTTCGTGTTTGCAATGATGCGAACGCGCGACAGCTTCGCTACTGCATCGCTACAAAAAGTCGCCGTGGGCGACTCCTGTTAACGTTTATTAACCGCTTATCATCACAAAATGAATAAATAAAATAAATAATGAACAGTCAATAGAAACAATAGCATTGCGTGTGCCTTACGATTGCGCCAAAAAGGTTCACTCTAGTAATGTTGCCAGCCAGAAAATACTGTCAGATGCTAGTCTTCCAATGAACCTTGTGTGATGAATGACTAAATCGTACCAGCCAAAGCAAAACAATCCAGCAAACAAAATAATAATAATAATAATAATAATAATTTATTTGACACCAAAAAAGAAAAATTCAAGTGTTACATTTTAACAGATATACAGGGCACTTAAAATTAATTTTAAATTGAAGACATCTGTCTCTGAACTAGATATAGGAAATATCTGTATTTCAGACAACAGCGCTCTTCCTTAACATGACCATTACGATGCTAGCATAAGAACATAACAACAAGTATAACAAAGTATCTCTCTATGCAACAGTAAACTTAAAAACAAAAGAGAAAAATTATATTATAATAAACAAAAAGGGTGAGTGTTATCCTCTCGGTGAGTTAAGTGTAGAAATGTGTGAATGCGTGTGAGAGGGTGAGTAAGAGAGTTTACTATGTCATTACTTTCAATAAGTTTTCAGTCTCTTCATATGTATATTTGCTTAGGTATTTAAAAAGTTTACTTTTACATTGATTTTTATTTAGCGGGTATATTTCCAGATCGTCATTAATTATATTGTAGAGGTACGGTCCCAGGAAGCAAAAGTATTTATTTACGTAAGGATGTTTAAAATATGGTCGGTCAAGAATTCTAATAGAATTGATGGTTGTTTTATTATTATTATATCTAGCCGATTCTTACTGGTGGGCAAAGGCCTCCCTTCCATTGTTCTTGACTCTGAGCTACTTCTTGCCAATTCCTAAGAAAGACATGTAAATCTGTGTGCCGCGACCCAGTCGAGCGATTTCAAGGCACCAACTTTAGCATGTGAGCAACTTTAGTCGTTTGGAGGGTATGCAGAACAGAAAGTAAAGTCCCACATAAATTCGTTTGAAAGGGGGGATCTTCCGACCAGACGGGTCTTATGTCTGGTGGACTACTGCCCTGTAGATGATTTCGGGCTGTTGAATCTGTTCCAATGGCGCGGAGAACTTTGATTGCGTGATGCAGGATTCGTAGTTCTTATCTTACGTCATAGATATAGCTACAGTAGTTTAGTAGTTAGTTACCCCGTCTTACGAAACCCACAATTCTTAACCAAAACCTCTTAACTTTCCAGGGAGAAGGCGCCCCAACAGTTCGCAAGGGCACCTGCGCGAACCACATCAAGCATGTTGCCAACTTCTTCACCGGCTTCCACCTGACCATGCACGCCAGGACCGAGGATGACCTCGACGAGAAGGTCATCCAGGACAAGCTGGCCAAGGCCGGGTCGGCGTTTAACTTTAAGACCAGTCGGCCGGAGGAACTGCCGCCCAGTGGACCCGTGGGGACTGCTTATCATAAGGTTAATCCAGGTAAGGATTTCGTAATAATTAAGGATTTTCCTAAGAATGTTATGTTATCTTTACACACTGGACACTTGGCACTGGTTTGGTGACTTAAGAGCCGGAAGAGCTTTCTTCATAGCACACAGGCCATTCTTGACCCACCACCTAAAGAAAGAGTAAAGCTTTGAGAAGAACATCACCTACCACCATCTGATTTCTTGAAACCCCAAGAACACCTCCACCTGGGCGGAATTTGCAGTGATCTATATGGAAAACACTAAATAGGTTGCGCACCCAGGTAGGCCGCTGCAAATTCAATTTGGCGAGGTAGGGTTTTACAGACCTACAGTCAAGTTCAAAACATGAGCCATATATTGGAATGCCCCAACTGCCCCTACACCTGCATTTTGGAGGATCTAATGAGCGCCACTAATGCAGCTATTAACGTGGCCAATTACTGGACCCAAAAAATTTAGTGAGTTCACCGTCGAATCGAGAAGAAGAAGAAGTTATCTTTACAAGATCAGCAGTTCAGTGCTGGGTAGCGATGCGCGATGGCGAAAGTTTTTATTCGATTGTTGCAATTATCTCGATGGTTCTCGATGTTTAGTTTCAAGCGAGAGTAGCTGATTCGAACTCGAATCAGAAACTAGCGGTCGATTCCGTTGACTCGAAATAATCGAAAAACTTATCGATTACTTATTTTTTTAAACTTCGATTCGATGGTTGACTCGATGGTTTATGGTTTTATCGACTCTGATTCTTTCGATTGTTAAAACATCTTGTACGTTACCTGACAAAGAATGAATAGGAAGTAATTCCTATTACGGTAACCAATCTCAACAGAGATCAGCCAACGCAGGAGGTATTATAGTGCACAAATGCATGCACAAACATATACTTTCTGCTCCTTTACTCTCATAGTCCGAGACAGCAATCCCACACGACCTTAAGAGAACAGGCGCAGGACCAATTTGATTAACGTGGTTCCTGAGATACGGGGGTACCACACCACCAACTTCTAAACTCCGGGCAGCTACAGAGTAATTGTTAATGGAGAAGCCTAATAGCGCTTCTTTCCGACCCGAGAATTGGACCCAGGACCCCACACCCAGCAGTCGCGCTTGCGACCACGAGTCCAATGAGGCAGTCTTCCTATATCTAACGTGTGACAGATACAGGAGGAAACTTAACGGTCAAGTCCAATTACCTAAATTGTCTCGGTCGTTAACCTTCAAGATAGAATATTCCTAATGAACATTTCGTGGCATGTTTTACGGCCTACAAATGGTTAGTTCCGTTCCGGGATTAACTACCTCTCCTTAATTACATCATAAGAATTATCTCCATACTACTCCACCATTTTTGTTTTGTTTTTGTGGTAGGATAATGTCAATTAACCCCTTCCACTTTCTCTGGGCGGAGGTAGAGGGAGTATCAGACATTTATTTACTAAAAACCATCAGTGTTCTTTCAGTCATCCTTTGCATTTCAAGGCTACGGTAAAACGAGCTCCAAAAAAAATCTACCTTAGATATTTAACTTATTAAAGTCTTCAAATTCTTGACATATCTTCATAATGGAAGCCATGTTTACAATAACTTCAATAGCAATGAGTCCACAAAGGCTTTATTTACGTTTCTGCCTCAGTTTTCAAGTGTAAATATAAACAAGTCGCGCTTGGCATTTGTTACAGTGCGGTGTGCGCGTACGCATCATGCGTTGTTATTTAATACTTTAGTGTGTGTAAAGTGGATATTTTTTCGTGATAATGACTAGGAAGGGCGCTGAGGAAATTATTAGAAGGAAGAATAGTTTGCGAAGAGGTATGATGATGCTGTAGTCTTTTATATTTGTATATCAAAATCAAAATGAAGTCTTTTTAGTTTTACATAGGTCTACATGGGGACTTATAAAACGTCAGAAGACTTATTACACGGTTACAATTGGTCGTTTCCTTTGGAGAAGAACCGGCAAGAAACTCCATGGTTCAAAACGGTTAATTGGTCTAAACCAGTTTTAACTACCTACATGAATTGGTCAGAATTACTTTTTTATTTACCGTTTGTATGTATTACTGCTGAGCAAATGCCTCCGCTTTCTCTTTCCAAACTTCTCTGTGTAGGACCCGGTCTCTGGCCAAATTTGCCCTGCGAGGACTCCCCTTTCTTAAAGTCAAAAACATTTATTTCAAAAAACCAATACAGGCACTTATGAAGGGTCAAAAGGTCAGTCTGTCAGAAAAAATGATGCAAATTGCATATAAAGCGTAGACCTCTATGTAGAAGAATGTGCAGAAACCTTTCAAACTCTCCTTCGAAAACTCTCTGTCTAGGACGATCTCTGGCTAATTGTGCCCTGCGAACATGATCAGATCGTCACACCACCTTCGCCGCGGTCGACCTCTCTCTGGCGTCCAGTGAGTGACAATCCTCGCCCATCTGTCCGCGTGCATTCGTATGACGTGGCCAGCCCACTTCCACTTCAGCCCGGCCCTTTTTTCCGTTTTGACTTTAGTTGTTCTGGGACCAACTTTGAGCACCGTAGGTTAGAGGCAGGATACACATATCTATGAGATTTCTTTAAATTTCATAGATAACAAGATTTAAAAACAGTTAGTAAAATTGCCTTAAACCTAGTGTTAAAGTTAAATCATAAGTGATATTTATTTTGGAAATAGCTTTTAGAAACACTTTTACACGACAATTTTTTCGTCAATCTAAACTAAATAAGGCTGGTGTTTCTTAGCTGACTACTCTGAGAAGAAACACCGAAACAAACTCAGGGGTCAAAGTCTCTTTTAATCTATCACATACCCGCGAAACGAGACACAATAGTAAAACAATAACAGCGCGGTCTCATAGGACCGGTCGGGGATTCAAACATTAAAGTTCATAAATCAATTATGGAATGGTCAAATCGTACCTATGCGAAGCATACAGATTAAAGTCTACGATGATGTTTTGACGAAAGAACCACACAGATTTGAGTGGACCTGCGCCTAGTCAGTTAAAATTGCTCAACATTTACTAAAAAAAAAACCATCTAATAAGGGTTCCGTACCTCACTCGTTTAGCTTGAATAGATATCCTGTATTATAGCTCACTGTGCTCACACAATTCAATTTCATCCGATCATTTCATTTCGTACCAGCGTACTAAGACATTTATAATATGTCAGTAGCTAGTACATACATGGTTTAACCTATCAATACCCGCGAAACGAGACACAATAGTAAGACAATAACAGCACGGTCCCATGAGACCGGTCGGGGATTCATAAATTAAATTGGTTGTGACAGAACACACACATTTGTTGTACACATTAAGAAGAGCCGACAAAAACTCTATGGTTTCTCTTATAGTAGAAATTGTTGATTTCGCAATATTGGGCGGTGTAGGCCGGTCAATATTGTACCTAAACGAACATTAAAAATAAAAAGTGGGTCGAAATAGAAAGTAATCTATGAATTCGCAGAGGCGTAAAGTGTTCTCACATTCGCATTTTAGAAAAAGAGAGGCTATATAAAAATAAAAATAAACCAGTTTATTTTTAATCTTTTCATTATTTAATGTCTACAGTTGTCTTGTTGGATTTTTTTTAGGATCACATAAGCTAGTCATCACATACTTGATTAAAATACCTGTTTCGGAAGTCCGTAATATTGTTGAGAGTACTTTTTATAGCTTCGGGTCTTATTATAATAATAAATGTTTTGTTTCAGTGCAAGAAATTAATTCTAAAGAGAGAGATCAGTTCTGGTTGAAAGAGGAACAAGAAGAAAAGAAGCGAGTGGAAGCCGAGAGGAAACGAAGAGATGAGGTATGGTTTAATTTTAATTTTTTAAATATATTATTGATAGCGCTCGCGTTTGACCACTATCTCAACTGATCTTAAGCGATGGTGTGGTTTGTGTAGAAGTAATGTATGCACTCTTGACTTAGATGCCTAGGTTGTAAGGAAACATAGACTTTCCACCATTCCACTCCTTTGCTGTACGCATAATGTATGGGTGGGGTGTCCACCATGTAACGCGTGTGGTGCAACGCCGAAAGTCTAGCGGTCCAATGATGTCACGAGCTTGGAAGATTTAAATTGTGTAATTCCGACGCACACTACACGACTTGTAAACGATAGAAAACCTACAGGATAGTTTTTTTTTTAATTGTTATAAACTAGTGCTTGACTGCGATCCCACTTGATGGTAAGCAGTGATGCAATCGTTGATGGTGAGGCGCACTAGCTTAACTCGGTGTTGATGATCAAGAGTGACTTAGTTGTTTTCTGTGTTTTTTTCATGTTTTACTTAATTTCGGTGTTAATTTATTTACTTATGTTATTTCAGGAGAAAAGGAAAGCAGAAGAACTGGCCAGGAGAAGAGATGAGCTTGAAGCGGAAAGGAGAGCCAAAGCTGAAAATGAAAAGTAAGTAACTTGATACAAGTGACTTTTCACGTGCATCAAACTATGTTTGTCAATACACTTACATGAATTTCGGGATTCCATAAGTTGCTTGCTAGTTGTTCTTTGGTTGAAGCAATCATCCTTTTTTAAATACTAGGCCCTATTATTATTCCATTTATTTATTTTTGAACAATATTCATTACATTTTTAAATATTTCTTAAAACAAAAATTACGAAAAATAAAATTAGTAGTCCACCGGTGTCGGGAGTAGAGACAGGAACTTTCTTATAATGCAAACTATCAAGGAGTACCTACTGCCTTCTGTATCAGGCTCTTGATCCAACCACGCAACGAGAGCTTCGACAGGAGGTTGTCGAGACTTTTGGCCATCAGGCCAAATTATTATTATACTATGCTTTAATCCTCTCTCCAATCTCTACAGGCCCCTCAGTCCAGAAGCACCTGCCTCGGGTGGAGGCGTAAGCGCAAGCGAGGCGCTCCGGCGACAACGTTCAGCCGAAGCGAGACAACTCATCGGCGCGTCCACCGCAGCCGCCCGCGCGCTGTTCCAGCAGAACTTGGCGCAGGGACAGATTGGCGTCACCAAGTAAGAGCATGTCCTTAGAGCAAGTGTCCTCCGTACTGGGGCCAAATGTTATGTTAGTGGGGCCATGGGTTATGTTACTGGGGCCATGGTTTATGTTACTGGGGCCATGGGTTATGTTACTGTATACAAGTGAGGCGCTCCGGCGACAACGTTCAGCCGAAGCGAGACAACTCATCGGCGCCTCCACCGCGGCCGCGCGCGCGCTGTTCCAGCAGAACTTGGCGCAGGGACAGATTGGCGTCACCAAGTAAGAGTATATCCTTAGAGCAAGTGTCCTCCTTACTGGGACCTTGAGCTATGTTACTGGGGCCATTTGTTATGTTACTGGGGCCATTGGTTATATTACTGGGTCTATTTGTTATGATACTGGGGCCATATGTTATATTACTGGGGCCATGATTATGTTATATTACCGGGCCAAGGGTTATGTTTTTGGGGCTATATGTTACATTACCGGGGCCATTTGTATAGCCCGGCCATGCGTTATGTTACTGGGGCCAAGCTTTAAGTTACTGAGGCCATTGGTCATGGGTTACTGGGGCTATATGTTATATTACCGGGGCCATATGTTATAATACTTGTGCCATGTGTATGAAATAAATAAATAAATGTGTTATATTACTGGGGCGATGTGTTATGTTACTGGGGTGTGTGTTATACTTATGGGGCGACGTGTTATGTTACTGGGGCGATGTGTTATGTTACTGGGGAGATGTTTTATATTACTGGGGCGAGGTGTAATGTTACTGGGGCCATGTGTTATGTTACTGGGCTCAAGTGATATATTACTGGGGCCATGGGTTATGTTATTGGGGTAATTTTTTAGTAACATCGCCTTTAACCGCAAAAGACTTCATTGCTAACATAATATTCATAAGAATATTTTCTGATCCACAGAACAAACTCAAACACACCAGAAAAGCCGATCCGCAGTTCCGTCATAGCGCAGCGCATAAACACGTTCACACAGGCGCAATCCCCACAACCTTCCCCGATCAAGTCGCCAACGAAACTGGAACCCAAACCAATCCCGATACCAGAGGCCGAAGAACAACCAAAGACAAGCCCGCTCAAGAACATAGACAAGATAAAGATGAGCCTAGAGAGTCCGTCACAGATACAATATGAGCCGATCATAGACCCTGCTGATTTGAGTCCCTCAACTGAGAATGAGGCCACATCTTTCAGTGCCATTAATTATGCTGAGACTAAAATGGAAAACTCTTATAGAGATATCGAGCCTCTGAAGCAAAGTGAACCGATGATAAAACAGAATATTCTAGAGAATGACATGTTTGACGCGTCATATTCGAGTTCCAATGAGAATGATGACGATGACAGTGATAATAAGTTCAGTACGATCAAACGGTCGCCGTATAGTAAGAATAATATTGCGGATGAGAATGACAGGACGGAACTGACGAGGCAGAATACGGTGATAGAGAATGTTAATTTTAAGAAGGACACGAATGGGACTACGCTTGATGGTGAGGATTTTTTTGAGATTTGTTTTCTTAGATTATGGCATGATACGTTTTTCTAGTTCCAAAACCGTTAGATAAGTGAAATATGCTCGTATACCTAATAGGTCAGTAGAGGAGGAATTATTTAGTGTATAGAAGTATTCAGAACCGAGTTTAAAGTCCCGCAAACCTCCGTTGAAAAGGGAGGATTACTCCGACCAGACAGATGTTTTTTCTGATTTGGGCAACTGCCTGACATATGATTTGGAGATATAATATCTGTTAAAATTGTGCGAAGTATTCTAATTGTGCGGTGCAGGGTTTCGTGGTTTACTTCTTATGTGGCGTCATAAATATAGCTGCAAGTAATTTCCAAATAAAAGATATAAAAAAACTGTTATTAAAGCCATATTTTCTGTATTTCAGACGTATCGCCAGAAGGTTTAGAAGAAGAGGGCGCCATTTATGAAGATCTAGACGATGACCCCGGCCTGACTGCGCGGGCGCTGTACGACTACCAAGCCGGTGAGTTATATTGATTATACTTACATTGTATAATATTATCTTATGATAGAAACTTATTGTATAATTGTTATCTTATGATACGAATATGAATTATGTATTCTGACTTGTAAATAAACAGTAGGTGTTTAAACAGATTGGAATGCGGTTGAGAAAGAGTCATTTATGTGTTCAAGTACACATGTGTGTAATCTTTTCTTAGATCATATTTTATAGCTTACTTTCTTTTCGCTTCTAATTTTGTGTAATTTGGTAGTGATTTTCTTATTTTTTAATTGATATAAACTAGTGATTGACCGCGCTCCGACCTGATGGTAAGCAGTGATGCAATGTTATTTTCGTGGAATTAACTGAGTTGTACGAGATAGTGGCAATTGTGGTACCTCCATTAACTAAACTAATCCATTCTAAATCCTTTCTCCAGCGGACGAGTCGGAGATCACGTTCGACCCGGGCGACATAATCTCGCACATCGAGCAGATCGACGCGGGCTGGTGGCAGGGGCTCGGCCCGCACGGACTCTTCGGCCTCTTCCCCGCCAACTACGTCGAGCTGCTGCCCTGCCAGCCGCGCTAGGGCCTGACGCGACACGGTGGGACTATCTGTAAGACCTCATACACTACAATCCCTGTAAAACTAGTCTAAAATATTAGCAAAGTCCGCCTAATGAAAGCGCGACCTGAGAAAAAGAGGTTAAATCCAAAAACTTTGTATATGGTATTACTAGCTAGTAGGAGAATCATGTCTTGACATTTCATAATTTTTTAGTTTCCTACAATTGCGGCTGAATAATGTTGCCATATAATTAAAAAAAGAAAACTCCAGGTCGCGCTTTTATTAGACGCACTCTAGTATGGATTATAGTCATCAATAGCTTAGAGCTCAAACACACGAGCGGAATGTTGCCAACGCCAGAGGTAACTGCAGCCGTCGACCATAGTGACATGCGACACACACGACGGCTGCCGCTGATCTTCATTCGTTGGAATGTCGACGGCCGCCGTCGAGCGTCGACAGCTGCAATGGACGTATCGACGTTTGTCGTTGATCATTGTCGGCGGTTCCCGTTGACCAATGTTGACGGTTCCCGTTGACCAGTGTCGTCGGTCCCCGTTGACCAATGTCGACGGTTCCCGTTGACCAGTGTCGATGGTTGCCGTTGACCAGTGTCGACGGTTCCCATTGACCAATGTCGACGGATCCCATTGACTACTGTCGACGGTTCCCGTTGACCAGTGTCGACGGTTGTCGTTGACCTTTGTCGACTGTTCCCGTAGACTAGTTTCGACGGTCGCCGTTGACTAGTGTCGACGGTTCTCATTGACCAGTGTCGACGGTTCCCGTTGACCAGTGTCGACGGTTCCCGTTGACTAGAGTGGACGGTTCCCGTTGACCAGTGTCGACGGTTCCCGTTGACTAGTGTCGACGGTTCCCGTTGACTAGTGTCGACGGTTCCCGTTGACTAGTGTGGACGGTTCCCGTTGACCAGTGTCGACGGTTCCCGTTGACTAGTGTGGACGGTTCCCGTTGACCAGTGTCGACGGTTCCCGTTGACTAGTGTGGACGGTTCCCGTTGACCAGTGTCGACGGTTCCCGTTGACTAGTGTGGACGGTTCCCGTTGACTAGTGTGGACGGTTCCCGTTGACCAGTGTCGACGGTTCCCGTTGACTAGTGTGGACGGTTCCCGTTGACCAGTGTCGACGGTTCCCGTTGACTAGTGTGGACGGTTCCCGTTGACCAGTGTCGACGGTTCCCGTTGACTAGTGTGGACGGTTCCCGTTGACCAGTGTCGACGGTTCCCGTTGACCAGTGTCGACGGTTCCCGTTGACCAATCTCGACGGTTCCCGTTGACCAGTGTCGACGGCTGCAGTTATATCTGCCGTTGGCAATATATCGTTCGTGTGTTTGAACTCTAAGCTACTGATGATTATGATCCATACTTACTTACATGTTAGACTACTTTTGTTCAGCGTTTTCGTCCGCGAGAATTTAAAAATAATCAACAGAAAACATAGTCCTGGGATAAAAAGTATGCGTTTTATTTTCTGTCCCATATAGAATACTTGTCTAACCTTGAACCTCCAAGTGACAAATAGACAGAATTAAGTCCACGGTCCACAGGACGCGTTACTTCGGCCTTGCTTTCATATTAATAATATTAGTATAAATACGAAAGGTCTGTGCCCGTCTAAACGGCTGAATGGAGCCTTGGCATAGTGATAGACCATGTCCTGAAATAGACGCAGAATACTTTTTATCCCTGGACAATGGTCAGGATCATTTTAGATTTTCTCTTTTGTAATTAAAAAAAATCTATCGTAAATACAATGTTATATTATTGCTCAAATTCTGATGATTCAATTATTTCTGATTCAAGATACTATCAGAAAGCATAATCACAAGAAATAATCCTGTATTCTAAACGAAGCTTTCCTCACAAGTTGATATGAATTCATGAATCCCCGACCGGTCTCATTGGACCGCGCTGTTATTGTTTTACTATTGTGTCTCGTTTCGCGGGTATTGATAGGTTAACAAGCTATAGATAGTCATTCTTACAGATATTTCCACTAAGGTGTACGTACTGTGAACTGTTCACTTTTAGTACCATCCGATAAGATGATATTAAAAGTTAATCGTAAAATTGCTGTGTATGTATGTATATGTGGATTGTTACACATGTGTGGGTAGGTTGGGTAAAACTTAGAAATCCATACTAATAATATTAACTAACTTCTGCCAGTGGCTTGGCCCGCGCGGAAAAAATAGCTTTCTACTGGTCAAAGAATGTTTCTTCATTCAAACAAAAATAAAAATCTTTCATCTTTATAGTGTTAGTAAAGATGAGATAGTAACTGTCTGTCTGTAACACTTTCACGGTTAAACTACTGAACCAATTTTGATAAAATTTCTTACTGAGTAAGTTTGAACCCCAAGGACATATATTGCTACTTTATATCTTCTTAGAATTCCGTGTTCGCACACAGATCTATCACGAAAATACTATTTTAATCGAATGTAATACTGAACTACCCACACATGTGTAAAATACGTTAATATTCTAATAATAATATAAGCTATAAATTGCGAGTAAAACGTGAGAAAGTGTTACAAACTTAAAATTGACGAGGACTGATGTAATACGCACTTTATGAAGTATATTCGACAAATATGCGAAAGAACGGTCCCGGATATAAGAGGAAACTTTTATACTCGCTAACAATAATTATGTGAACTTGCTTTGACAAATGGTCTTTTTAGAACATGTTGTTGCTAGCCAGGTTAAAGTGTGAGAAAGTTTTTTCGTCCGAATATCTCGCCCCAAAAACGTAAAAGTAAATTTTTATATCTCGATTCGGTTATATTTGGTTTCCTTATCTGAAACCTCTTTGAGTATGGATCTCTTTAACATACTTCTGGGACCGAGGAAAATGCATAAAACTCTAGTGAATTGTCTTTGGACCGTATTAACTATGTCTGAATGGGTCAGAAAATTAAATATAGTGAAAACCTTTAAAAGAATAGTCAAGTCTAACATAGCATTCAATAGATTCCACTAACATAAATTACGATTCGAATTCAAAACCATTTTTAACATTTTCAATAGAGTTTAAAATCAATTAAGAATAATGTAATTAGCAATTTGAAATAGTCCATTTTATAACTTCGGATTCAAAAGTTTTTATAATGGCAACACTGAACAGTAGGTTTGGAAGCAATTTAGACTGTGATTGAGAAAGAATTTTTAGTCGACTTCGAGTTTTCAAAATTTTTGATCGGATGAATTTTATAGATTTAGATTTTTTAATAAAACTAACTTTAGCACGTATAGTGCCATCTCTTGAAATTATGAAAAAAAAAATACAGTAGTCGACTAACGATAATAAAAATACTTACATGTTTTTTTTTAAATCAAAAACATAAATAGTTGTTGCCTTTTCAATAAATTAGGAATGCATTTTCCTTCTTGTAAGATAAGGATAATAAATTAGTATTCAGAGAGAATTTCGGTGTAAAAACGAACGAGGCCTACTAATGGGCACTTAAATTACGAATATATCGCTTTTATAATGGCAACTTCCTTGGCCCAAAATGCGAGTTATACAGGTCAAAGGATTTCTGAGGTTCAAATTTTTATGACGATATAAAAACTTTTTATGAAAAAATTATGTTAGTTCGCTAATTATAAAATTCAGTAAAATAATACTGATTAATTTGAAAATATTGTTATTATCGCTTTATCGATCGTTTGTTTAAATATAAAGCAATAATTTGAATTTATGTAGTTAAGTTATTAATTTTTAAAGAGCTTATTATGAACTGCGTTAGTAATTTTCTAGCTTAGTTTATAGGTTCATTTTATTAGACTTATTATTGAGTCATTAGACTGCCATTTATTTATGAAAATTTATATTTTAGGCTTTAACATTAATAAAGACTATTCTGCATTTTTTTTTGTATTTTTAAAGCGTTGTGGTTTATTATATTAATTGGCAATACAAAAAACTGAGTCGCCAACGTTTCGGCCAAAGTGAAGTATGAAAAATAAATTTATTGATGTAGGTACTCCGTATTACTTACTAGTGTTAAATGTAGGCTTCAGTATAATTTTGACTGCTTTAATTTTACCTTTGACTGCATTTTTATTAAAGCTTTTTAGCTGTACTTAGCAAATGTAATATTAATTTACAATGACATCGTATTAATTGAATGTAAATAAATGAAATAATCATGTATTTTGGAATCCTTTTGGTACAAATCGACTAAGTAGTGCCAAACAGTTTTAACTAAAAATCTATTTTGAACACAAAGTTAGTCTTGTCACAAATCGATGCTCACTACTTAATGTACTTTAAACACTGCATTTTTTTATTAATTTAGTATATAATTTGCAGCAGGTTCCTTTCCTTAGGTATTATCAATCACAAGTTGCAGTTATTTGCAATATTCTATTTTAAACTTATTATGTAGAACTTAGGGCCTTTATAGACGACGAAAATATTGGTTACTGTGGCTAGTTACAATATAGAAACGTCTGTCTGTAAATGCCTTTTTAGTTTACACTTCAGATAATAACAGATGATTATTTTTAGACACGAAGCAAATCACTTTTATTGTACAGGTAACCTAGCAAATGTATTAGTATCACAAATTGCACAGTTATTTGACTGTAATGACGAAAGAAATATGAATGTGTAGGAAAGTAGATTTACGATAGTGTGCAAAGTATTTTTTATCATTTGGCTATTATTTAGTATTACCTATGCTTATAGTTTTCACAGTAAGCTGTCAAAACTACAAAACTTAAAATACAATAATGTAACTGGACTTCCGAAAAGTTTTAATGTTATTCATAAATATGCCTGTACCTATGAACTGTGTTGAACTATATTATTATACCCTATATACATTACTATTATGTGCTAATCTTAAGGGGCCATCCATAAATTATGTGACCAAAATTATATGATTTCTTTCTTCCTTGACAGGTTTCTGACCTTCTTGACAGCCGGTCATATTAGTGAGTCGTTTTCAACTCGCCAACAAAACAACCTATAATTGAAAATATTTTTAAGTTTTCCGTTTTAACGTTTGAATCCCCAACCGGTCCTATGAATCCGCGCTGTTATTGTTTTACTATTGTGTCTCGTTTTGCGGGTATCTGAGTAATTAATACTTATAGATTTTCAAATATCTCTGATCTTATGGGTCCTCCCTTTCCTATAACGAGTGACGTAATCTATGGACAGCCCCTAATTATACAAGTTTACATTTGTTTTTATTTTTATGAATAACCAGCCTTGCAATATTGATATACCCAAGTATTTTTAAGGAATGTTAGAGTCAATGTGCCCCAATTAGGAGATTAACTAAGACTTCGCTTTGCCTTTCTCCTTCTATACATAATAGTCATAAGTCATGTAAGTGAGATGTGTATTTTTTGTATTACGTTCAAACATGTTCTCTGTATGTACCTATATTATTGCAATATAATTTTATGTGTATGGTGCTCCATTGTATTGTAATTTGTAACATAGGTTTACATTTATATCCTAATATTTTCAAAATAAACAAGTCCTAGATTCCGGATTGTTTTGTTTTACTTTTTAGTTACTACCTTTGCCTGTTATGGTAAGACTACAGGGACCCGATGGCATGTGCAGATTCAGGTGTTAAAGCACACTTATCAACTCGAAAACACTGATCACTCTTTAGTGATAATACATTTCCAATCACCTCACTCAACGTACGAAAACACGAAAGTGGAACATGTAACTGTTATCGTTAACTGGTATGGCCACCATAATGGATTTCTGGATAACATGAAACATAAGTCGCTTATTAGTTAGAATTTGTCGAAAAACCTACAAGAGTTTATAGGTGTGCGACCTGGAGAGAATTTCCCTAGCTAGACCACTTTGAAAATCTACACGAGGTCTATTGGGGTGTAATTGAATTTTCACAACTTTTTGAGTAAACACCGACTAAGTCTGTGACTTGGCGTAAAATTGTGATTAATTAGCAACAAACTGGATTCTCGGTCGATGATATAAAGAGTGTTTGTTTTCTTCAAACGTAATATTTAATAATATCAATTCATAATTAATTAACAAACATTATCTTAGAATACTGTTATCCATGTACTGTGTTTCCTCTTAGGATATCAGAGAACACGCCGTGTCGAGGGAGCGCTATTTTGTTTACGATATCTGGAACAACCTGCAACAAAATGAAGAAACGAAATTATTAAGAAGAATTAAAGAACTGTCTAGGTCGTCTTTCGGCTGATGATGATGATGATTGTGAAGTAAAATACTTCGAAAAGGATTAATCCCAATTTCGAAAAAGATTAGTATAATTGGCCCCCGACCGAAGAAGAGGGGTGTTATAAGTTTGACGTATTTGTGTCGGACTATATCGGCTTGCGGAACGTATTCCAGTAACAAGCATATTAAAACTTTTCGCCCAAAGTGCTTTGAGAATCTCACGTATACAACAATACTCACTGTACAAAAGCGACCTTCATGACTTAGACATTTTCTACCAGTAGACCTGTGGCTCAAAGCCAAGAACTATGTAGGTAAGGTATGGAGAGGCCTTTGGCCAGCAGTGGGACAGCAATAATAACACAATGACAAAGCTATAATGGGCAATGGGCCTCATCAGAAGGCTTAAAGTCACCCAAAGAGCAATGGAAAGGGCTATGCTCGGAGTTTCCTTGCGCGATCACATCAGGAATGAAGATATCCGCAAGAGAACTAAGGTTGCCGACATAGCCCGAAGAATCGCCAAACTTAAGTGGCAGTGGGCAGGGCACATTGCTCGTAGAACAGATGGTCGATGGGGACGGAAGGTTCTAGAGTGGCGGCCACGTACCGGAAGACGCAGCGTCGGAAGGCCTCCCACAAGGTGGACCGACGACCTGGCGAGGGTCGCGGGAATCCGATGGATGCGAGACGCGCAGGACCGGTCGCTGTGGCGACGCTTGAGGGAGGCCTATGTCCAGCAGTGGACGTCTTTCGGCTGAGATGATGATGATGATGATGATGAAAGCTATAATAATAATATAATAGACCTGTACGATAAGTTGTTAAAAACCCACCTTAATTCGAACTTCTCTAGGCATAAAGTCGTGGAAGAACTCGTAGAAGTCAAAGTGCGTGCGCACGACATCCAGCCTCGCCAGTTCGTGCTTCAACACGTCGACGGCGTCGGCGGGCGCCACCGGGTGCCGCCGCAGGTCCTTCGCGAACGAGTATATTGTCTCTACGAGCTTCTCTGCCCGGACGCGCGCTTTGTAGTCGTATCTGTAAGAAGAAAATAAATACTCAGAAGGCTATAGGGCTTGGCGATTTCGCGACGCTTCTCATCAGTGGATATTTTTTTACTATTCTTGATAGGTTTGGGGTCGACGATGGAGCATGCTAGAAGTAACGCATTCACTCGTAAGTTGCGATCTACAGGTTGTCAAGATTCATTCAGTACAGTATTAATTTGCCACTACTTACTACTGACATTAGTGAATAGATTTTGTCACGGGAATAACAATAAAATATTTTACTTGTTTACAGCTTTTCAGAAAGGGCTGAAAAGGAAAGGACTCTAGGAAAGGTCCTAGAATGGAGGGGTGAGTCCCAGTAGTGGGACAATTATGTGGGTACTGAGCCGTCGACAACTCGAGCTCGGTTTTTACCGGACGATCAGACAGCGAGCTACCTTTTGCTCATCATTTACATACGACGATAATTATTACGAGCGTAAATCAAGTACACGAAAGTTTAAGCAAAATCAGAAAAGATCAGCAAGACTAGCGCCTCTAGAAAGGCAAGGTGCAAAGCTAAAAAGATATGACATGTATTATACTTCACTTACTTCGGCTCCAATTTGGTTTCCAAGAACTTATACAGCCTTTTAGTGATCCACGACGCGTTGGCAGGTTGGAACCTCTTCGGAGGCTTATACTTCATGTCTTCAATGATCTCGGGAGGCAACTCGTCGAGAGGGATGACGGATTTGATCTGTTTCTTAGGTTTAGTCTGCGAGGGCTTGGGACGGCGTGGGGCGGGCTTGCCAGGCACTTTGAAAAGGCTTAGTGAGTTGGTAACGGGGGCTTTCAAGGAGTTCCTTATTGCTGTTTCCTGTAAAATGGAATTTGAAAATAATTAATTGGGAGTATAAATGAGTTTTATATTCGTAAGCTGTGAAGGAGTTTTAGACGTTATATTTTAGATCGTTTTTTGGATAATCTGATTAGTCTATAGCATAACAGGGATCATATTTCCCAGTTTCTATATGTAACGACTGTAAGAATCTACAATCTAAATTACCGCCGGGACCAACTGGTTTAACGTGCTTTATGAGGTACGTAGGAATCTCGATGTGTTAAAATGGTCATCCATCCAGTCTGATCATGGCAAACGTAGCGTAACCTTGAAAAATCGATCTGAACAGCTGCTATTACTTAGCCAGAAATGTACGACTCATCTCCTATTAAGGGTCAGTACACGCCGAGACGCGACGCGACGCTGCAGGAAGAGGCCAGTGATTTCGCGCTGTGTCGCGCTGCGCCACGCACCGCCGCGAGACGCAACGCGGCGTCACGAGGCTCAGCGCTGCATGAAGCAACGTATTCTAAATTCTCACAATGAAATGTGTATCTTTACGTGTAGTAAATAAAGTTCTATTTTGCACGCAGCGTCGCGTCGCATCTTGGTGTGAGCTGACCCTTAACCTTCTCCCAACTGGCTTCAGTCTAACCAGATGCGTCTGAATACCTGTGTATTATTCGACTAAGAAGAGAGTTTATTACGCTAAAAAGTGAGATTATGCCATAAACACTTACCATCTTAAGTTTCTTTTCAATGTTCTGCTCCTTGATCTTTTGCAAATACTGTTCAAGCGTGGTCTGTCGTGTTCTCCTAGACAATTCATGATCAGACTCCACAACATCTTCAACATCATGGTTAGAATCTTCAGGCATCTCCGTAGAATTCGCCAGAGGAAACTTCACAGTTTCAGAATGCATTTCCATATGTTCCGTTTGCCTTTTCGCCGATTTCTCCATGACTAAGGCTCGTAGAGACTTTCTAGGAGTGAAGTCTTTGCCGAAAGTCTGTCTTAACGTTTTGCGGGTAGTTCTATGGGAGTCCCAGCCAGATCCTTCTGCGCTGGAGTTTCTTGTCCCATCGGAAAAGCCTGTACTGTCCCTTGGTGGGGCTAAACTTGGTCTGATATTAAGGTTTTTGATCATGCTTTTGGTTTTTCTGACGCTGGTGTTACGGCCTTGGGCTGTGAACGAGTCCATTTGGTTAGTCTTATCGTGTAGGATCACTTCTGGAGATTTGTTTAAGTGTTTTTTTCTGTGTCTGCCAGTAGTGTCATGTGTTACGTTTGGAGATTCTTCAACAATTTCTTCACTGGGTTCGATTTCGTTCTGTTCTTCTATTTCTCTTTCTCCATGACTGTCGTTTTGTTCACTTTCTTCATTGTCTGATTCTTCTTCATCATTATCTACTTCCATTTCGTCGGTTTGATTGTCATCTTGATCAGATACTTCTGCATCTGTAGCGATAGCTTTATCGGCTTCATCGCTGTCTTCCATTTGTTGGTCGTCTTCAATTTCTTCGCTTTCGTTAACTTCAGCATCACTTTGAACTTCATTTTCTTCTTCTTCGTCATTTTCGACTTCTTGGCTTTCATTTGCTGAAGCTTCATTGACTTGACTATCATTAGCTGCTTCCTCTTCTTCTTCATCCATTTCTTCGTCTTTATCTTCGGCCTCGTCATCTTCGTCTACTTGACTCTCATTTCTCTCGTCTTCGATTTCTTGACTTTCGTTTGCTTCCTCTTCCTCAATTTTTTGACTTTCGTTTACTTCGGCTTCAATTTCTTGGCTTTCATTAGGTTGATCTTCTTCTTCCTCACTCTCATTTTCCTTATTTTCAACTTCCTGGCTCTCATTGGCTGCTTCCTGACTTTCATTTACTTCAGTCTCGACTTCTTGGCTTTGATTACCTTCCTCATTGTCATCTTCGCTATCATTTTCCTCATCATTTTCAGCTTCTTGACTTGCATTAGCTACTTCTTGACTCTCATTAGCTTCATCTTCCTCTTTCTCGCTTTCGTTTTCCACTTCTTGTTCTTCATCCTCTTCTTTGTCGCTCTCATTGTTTTCGTCCTCATTTTCTATTTCTTGATTTTCGTTTTGTTCATCTTCATCAATTTTTTGACTCTCGTTTACTTCGGCTTCGACTTCTTGGCTTTCATTAGCTTGATCTTCATCTTCCTCATTTTCAACATCTTGGCTTTCATTTGCTTCATCCTCATCTTTCTCGTCCTCATTTTCAACTTCTTGATTTTCGTTTTGTTCATCTTCATCAATGTTTTGACTATCGTTTACTTCGGCCTCGACTTCTTGGCTTTCATTAGCTTGATCTTCATCTTCTTCATTCTCATTTTCAACTTCTTGGCTTTCATTAACTTGTTCTTCATCTTCCTCATTTTCATTTTCAACTTCTTGGCTTTCATTAGCTTGTTCTTCATCTTCTTCATTCTCATTTTCAACTTCTTGGCTTTCATTAACTTGTTCTTCATCTTCCTCGTTTTCATTTTCAACTTCTTGGCTCTCATTGGCTACTTGGCTAATATTTTCTTCGACGTGGCCTTCTTCGCTTTCATTTGGTTCTTCTTCATTTTCTTGACTTACATTCATTTCATCTTCATGTTCTTGTTCCATTTCATTATTGGCATCTTGAGAATTATTAGCTTCATCATCCATTTCCTGATCAACCATCTCCTCGTCTTTATTCTCTTGATTTTGTACAGGAGCAGCTGTTTCTAGTTCTTGATTACCGTCAACATTATCATCTGCAGAATATTGTTCAGTTTGAGACTCTACAGATTCTTCAACAGTTTTTGTTGGTTTTTGTAAAGTTTTGTTGGCCAAACTAGATTTATTAGTCTTTGACTTGTTGATTTCAGCTTGTTGGACATCTTTTTCTAAGACAATGGTATTGTGATTTTTAGTATTATCTTTGTGATTGTCGCTAGGGACTTCCGCTTTGTCTAATACTTCATCATCATGTTCATATTCCAGTGTGAAATTATTTTCATCATCTTCCTCTTCATTTTGTTCTTCATTTGTAAGAGTTTTGTCTGCTTTATCATGTACTTTTATTGTAACTGTTCGTTCTTTTTCATTAACACTTTTATTTGTAGTATTTGGAAGACTTTTGTTTCTTGATTTGTTTATGATACGTGTTGCGTCGTCTATAGCTTTTGCGGCGTTAGCGACACCATTTTCTTCTTCTATTTCGGTTTCCATTGCTTTTACACTATTTCTTGTTTTACTTCTGTTTTGATTCTGAGATTTATTGAGTGTGTCACTTTGTTTATCAGTGTTTGACTTAGATGGAGTTACATCTAACTCATTAAGTCTAGAAGTAATTTTACTTTTAGATTTATCGCCTTTAGTATCCTTTTTAATTGAAGTATTCACGTTTTCTTCAAGTTTCGAGGCATTTTTCAGCATGCTTCTAGTTGTCCTAGAAGTATTGAATGATTTATCTTTAATTTCTGGTGAAGCTTTAGACTTATTCTTAGAAGAAGCAGATTTATTAGATTGTTTGCTTTTGTCAGAGATTGTGTTGGTTTGTAAAGTTCCTGCTTCTGATTCTTTTGCTTCTGATAGTTTACTCAGCCTAGCTCGCTTCACAGGTGTGCTTGCCACCATATCTTCAAGCTGATTCTCAACCATAGTCGAGGATGGTAGCATCATCCTGAAATCCAATTCTATATCAGTAGTAATGCTAGATGCAGGGGATGATTCTCTGCCCCTAGACGCTGAACTAATTCGTCTCTGTTCAAGTTTCTTTTGAAAACCAAACACTTTGGGTTGAATATCAGGTATTTCATCCTCACTTTCAGACACAATGAAGTCGGCAAACATATTCTTTCTTTTATTTGCTGGTCGGTTACCAAAGATGTTTCTTACTTGGGGTTTAGGATCTGCCAAATCATTTCCTCTGGTTTTATCTGCAGCTGTTTTATCAGGGGATATGTTTAGTAAGGCAGCTGGAAATATTGGTTTTGATCTTTTATTATTTTGAAATAGTTCTCTTGTTCCTACATTCATTGTTTTATCAATGTTTGTGGTGTTGGTCTTGTGGAGTTTGGCCAACGATTCTCTGTTGTCCATTAAGTGGCCATACTTCTTTTGTGGTTGGTTCTCTTTTTGTGTGAAGAGCCTTCTTTGTGGGAGTACTATGCTGTGGATTGACTCATTGTCACTGCTTTCAGGTAGATCAAGGGTGTAGTTCTTCTTTTCTTGACTGAAAATTGAAAAATACTGGTTAGTGCTCTTAGAATGATAGAGGAATGTGGAAAACATCTTATAAAGCTTCATTAAAGAAAATATAATTTTATCATCATCATCATCATTTCTGCCTAAAGACGTCTACTGCGGCATAACAACACTTGGGGGTGCCTAGGTGTAACAACTAGTAGAATGAAGATGTTCATCTTCAAAATTAGTGAAAAGAATAGGTAGCAACATTGTATGAATCCAACAGCTGTCACGCGCACCATCCTGTATTAATTTTCATGCACATATTATTATACTTAATGCCTGAATATAAAATTAGTATGTACAGTTACCTCAAGACATCAATATCAATGAACTCTTCAATAGGATTGTTAACAGTCAACTTATTATCTTCTAAAACTTCCATCACATCCTGGGAGTTCTCATCCAATTTCTTCCACCAACTTTTGCCTAAAAAAATCAATTCGATTTGTATTATAATTTAGTGACTAAATAAAATACTAACTGGAATTCTAACAAAGGTAAACATAAGTAGCAGGTTAAGTTTTCGTTCTATCACTCAAAAATTGTGAAGACAAGTTTTTTTAAATTATGATATTTGACAGTTGAAAGAGGTTCCACAATATATTATGATCATAAATTAAAATCACATCAGTATGGTTATGGAAACAGTTGTTTACAAAACATTGTTTTATAATCATGTAGTTTATTAAATAAAAAGACAATTTAGTTGGCACACAATTTAAATTTGTTTGAAGTACTTATTCCATTTATACATATACAGAAATTTTTAATTTAAATTATTGGTATTCTTACAACAAAATAGATTTCATTTGTTGATTAATTAAGAGGCCTGCGGAGACCGCGCGCTATCTCGAGTTGAGACGAAATAAAATACGTTTTTGAGGTTGATGGAATCAATCCAGATAGTATAAACAATTCTTGGACACACCGACTGGAGTAAAGTCATCATCCGCACACTGACAGTTGCTTGCTGTGATAGCAATACAAACTATTGGAAATTTGGGAGAGGTTCCGTAATACCAAAAATGATGAATGAAAAATTAATGTATTTCCAATATTGTTTCGAGTATTTATAACTTGATAATAATATCTGTGTTCCTACGAAAAGATATTTTGAAATATTGTTGTTTATAATATAGAAAGAACAAAATAAAAACATGACATTTTCGCTGTGAAAATGTGCAAATTTAAATTCGCTTAAATTTCGTTTGGAGTAAGTTTTTCAACAAAAAGACGATGTAGGAACCTAGATAATTATTGTCTGAATCCGAATAACATCATATTATGGTGTAAATATGCTTAAATTGCAAATGATTTTGGTGTTACGTTTGTATGGATAATTCTAACGTCGCGCCCACCTTAAATTAAATCACCAATAAATCACAAACACCACCAATAGTCCAGTCAAAATAGACATTCAAGTTTGCATTAACTCCCAACAAGCTGGATTTTTGTGCAGGGCTTGAGTACGTCATTACAAATGATATGTCAAAAGTCCCCATCGATCCCACTTGTGCGTTGATTTTTATTCGAGGTCAAAGGTCACAAATTTGCGTTTTTTGCGTATATCTCTGAAAAAACGAGAGCTATCGAAAAATTGTTCAGACAAAGTTTGTAGATCGTAAAATTGTCTACAAAAAAGATCTCAACACTTTTCTTCTACAAAGCATCGTTTTCGAGATATCGTGACTTTAGACCGCAGGAAGGTCGTATTTTAGTGTAACAATCACTGTGGTACGGTTAGCCTCAGAAGCAACTAAGTCATATTTATACTGAATGCGGGCAATGACACTACTTGCTAGCTCATCAAAAAAAGTCTGAGCTTCCTTCAAGATGGTTTTCTTGAAGACAAAGGTTGAAAGTTGGGACACTCTCAAACGTCGAAGATGGTGCGCTATTTTTAATTTCAGCCGTTTTATCTGCTTCATTGCCACAGAATAAGCAGTATTTCTTGAAACAAAAACACGATTCACTACCTCAAAATCTAGGAGGACTAATCCCAGATGTGGTGGCTATCTCCGCCTCACGCTGTCTTTTAGCTGCAGCGATGCTGCTCTTCCGGGTGTATGCTTTACGACACTGCTTATATATCGTTACAGATGTTTTTCCCTTCAAATATTCATCGAACCCATCACCCCTCAGTACGAGTGCATATTCGTATTTTCTATGTTTAAAATAGCCATAAGTCGAGAACAGTGCACCGTAGAAGAAAAAGTGCTGAATCTTTTTTGTAGACAATTTTACGATCTACAAACTTTTCCTGAATCATTTTTCGATAGCTTTCGTTGTTTCAGAGATATACGCAAAAAACGCAAATTTGTGACCTTTGACCTCGAATAAAAAACAACGCACAAGCGGGATCGATGGGGACTTTTGACATATCATTTGTAATGACATATTTAAGGCCTGCACAAAAATCCAGCTTGTTGGGAATTAATGCAAACTTGAATCATAATTTAGTCTATTTTGACTGGACTACAAGACCATGCTAATATTTTTATGTTCATACCAGTGATCTTCAATCATTTATTTCAAGTCAAACAGGGTGAACAGGAAAGCAAGGGTGAATTTTTCCAAAAATTTAAGTACTCTAATTTATTCATAACACATAATAGAAGTCAATGCTTTGACAGAAATCAATAATATAAATACCAAACTCAACATCCCAATCAAAGTTTTGTTTCTATTTATTCATGAATCCCCGAGTGGTAGCCGGCAACTGCGCTGTCATTGTTTTACTATTGTGTCTCGTTTTGCAGGTGATAAGTTAATCCCTGCATTCCTATTCACCCCGTTTGACAGTATTTCTATGTAAAAATGACACCACAATCTGTTGTGTGGTTTAGCAGGAGTATGTGGATAAACAGACAGACAGAGAGTTTTAAAGTAGCACCTGAGACAATTCTACTTCATGGTAAGCAGTGATCCAATTGTTGATGATGCGTTTCGCAAACTATTCGCAAATGCAGGTGCACATAAATCAAAACTTTAAAAACAAGAAGTACTCTCACATGACTTTACTGACAACACAAATTCATAGAAAAAACACTGTACTCACGTCTCGGTTCCTCAATCTCAGTATTGTCATTCAACACAGACCGGCCGTTCAACGGGGACAGTGCAAAAGACTCCATATTTTTGTCTTTGAACTGGTCTATGAGTGATGTGAGCCTCCCTGACGCCGTGGACAAGGCAGGGGAGCAGAGGCTACGGCTGCCCCGGGTTTTCTTGCGTTTCGGAGTAGTTGTACCTCCTTGGGAACGCGCAGGGGACGCAGCCTTTGTTTTTGGCATTTTTCACTGCTTTTTGTTAACTGAAACTGTAATGGAAACTGTTATTTAGGGAGTTTGAATTGGAGTTTATAAACACGCGATGTAGATACACAAATGGTCTAGTTTTACACTATTTTCGAGTTTTAGTTCCTGAAAGCTTTGCAGAAATGGTATTTGTATGTGGAAATATGACTCCACAATCGACTATAAAACCACAAAATTAAAATCTCAGGACATTTAGAGAGGGTGATAAATGCGAAAGTGAACACAACATAAAACCACAACACAAAATTACAATAAAACAAATTATATCACCTTATAAAGATAAAATTACACAAACGGTATTGACTTTATTACACAATGCACATAATTATGTCAATATTCGTCATATTTTAAAATTAAATCAGTAGAAAACAAAATAAACTTCTATCCATCAAACAAACAAAACCGTTTTCGTCGTCGGAACTTTTTAAAAATGTCACGTTCCGTTACACGAGTTATTTTTTACTTAAATGTAAAAAATCGAATATAACTTGAATCAGAGGTAAATTACTTATTTTTTATTACAATTAAATAAATAAAGATACTTGTAAATTTTTATTTGTATAGTTGTATTCGTATGTTTGTTTGTTTTATTTGTAAGGTTTATTTTCGTGAAGTATGAGTCAGAAAAGAAGTGGATCGCGAAATGGAACGGAGCATATAGGTACGTTCCATTTACCATAATTTTATTTTTGCGTTTTTTCAAATAAATATTTATTTCTATTTTATTGTACTTTTCTCTCTTACTCCATTATTGATTACTATTATGTTGGAAAATCAGTTTCAAGTGACAGCTGTCAAATTATCAAAAAAACAAGTTTTATCTTCACATTATTGAACCATTGAATGTGTGTCATGTCCAAACTTTTATACACTCATTCAGTGTGGTGTAAAATTGAAATCCTCGAACTATTGGTGACCTCGCTACGTTCACCCGCAAAACTACTTCTCGGGACTAAATAAGTTACTTTCAACCCTAAGGTAACAATGTACCTACAGGCGGAAAACACCTACGTTTTTTACAGAAAAATAAATAAACAAAGAGGTATGCTGGTATGCAGAACAGGAAGTAAGATTTAACACGTTGGCTGCGGCACCAATTTTTGCATACTTTCCGTTCCTGCGGCACGAGGTATAATCGGCCCGTACCGTGACCAGACGTTAGGGCGACACGCGGTCTATTAGACCCCACCTCCTTTTACAGACTAAAATCCATTTTCTGGCGCGAAATCAAAGATAAATGAGAATTTTGGTCCTTATTGATATAGACAGTGAATTGATGAACCCTAATCCACCGTCGCCCCGGGATCTGATAGCTAGTTTAGGAATTATTAGCAAAACAAAATATGGGATCTTATACACCTCGTAACGCACTGAAATATGGCAAATTTTCGCTGCGATTAGTGATGGGAAAAATAATATCGACGTTTTTAAACTGTCTTAACTACGCGACGACTTGACCGATTTTGATCAATTATATCTCATTAGATCGTTTTAAGGGCAAAACCTGGCATAACAACACAAAGCTATCAAAGGATACATTTTTTTTAAATAATCTAAATTGTGCTTGACGGCGCCATAAAGAAAAAAAAACCGGCCAAGTGCGAGTCGGACTCGCGCACGAAGCGTTCCATTCTATACCATTAAGAGGCACCTATTACAGACTTAATATTGGATAATAATGGATTACGGTTTATGCATAAGGTTTATCTTTCTATTTGTATATGAAAATCTTAATGCAGTTCACAGAATAGAAAAAAAAGGCAACCAGAAGTAGAAAAGAAAGTAGTAGAAAAGCTTGTTTTGGCTCTGTTTCTGGGTTTTTTTAAATTAACTTCTTCCGACATCGTTTAGACATGTTCGGTGCTGTAAAAGGACGTGCTCTCCAATCGACGTGATGCACAACACTGGTCGCGGGAAGATATGGGACGTTTTAGCCTCGTTCCGCACTGCATTAAAATTATATTAATTCAGTGCGGCACGAGGCCTAAGACATCCCGTACCAAGGTAGGTACACCACCGAGTCCGGAACCATTAGTGATCTCAAATATATATTTATCTCTTTCCTACACTGGACCAAACCAAAGCTATGCCATTCGCACGACAGAGAAATTCACTTTTTTGCTTGCCGCACCACAGGGAAGTTGCATTAGGGGTGATTTAGGCTTCGCTTCGCACTTAACGTGTTAACACCCCTTTACGTAAAAAACCGGCCAAGAGCGTGTCGGGCCACGCTCAGTGTAGGGTTCCGTAGTTTCCCGTCCGTCACAATAAGTGTCCTTAACTTATCAAAAACTCTTCGTCCCATCCAGTTCAAAATAATTTTCCTAGAAAGTCTTTATAAAGCTCTACTCTCCAGAATTTTTTCATATTTTCTAAAATATAGTTCAAAAGTTAGAGGGGGGGTTTCCCCCCCAAACATTGTGTTTTACTTTTGGAGCGATTATTTCCGAAATTATTGATATTATCAAAAAATTATTTTAGTAAACCCCTATTCATTTTTACCTATCCAACAATATATCACATGTTGGGGTAGAAATTAAAAAAAAAATCCACTTTACATGTAGGGGGGCTACCCTAATAAAATATTTTTTTCCAATTTTTATTTTTGCACTTTGTCGGCGTGATTGACATACATATTGGTACCAAATTTCAGCTTTCTAGTGCTAACGGTCACAGAGATTAAGCGAGGACGGACGGACGGACGGACAGCCATGGCGAAACTATAAGGGTTTCGTTTTTGCCATTTGGCTACGAAACCCTAAAAAGTAGCCTCCACCCTTGAACTAAACTTACGGTACCTACTTATCTCTATTGTGAACTTTAGGTAGTAAGATAGTGAAAAGCTTCAGTCTATTGAACTGCTACTACACTCTTATGTTACGTCTTTGCATTCATTCCAGGACTCCGAATTTTCTTTCAGAAGCCAACCCATTGCCCCAGAGGCTTCAGATCTGCTAGGCCCTCTCTTGACATCTCTTTGAGGCGCGCGTGGAACAGTACATGCCGTTGACGACTTGGGCTCGGTCCGAATGATTACTAGACTGCCGGACGACAAGCTACCCATTGCTCGTCGTCTGCAGGCCCGCGCCTACGATGGTTGGAAATCGAGATCGGAATACCGGCGGATCGGAATCGCAGAAAGAGGTGACTGCCTGTCACTCCTCCTTGCTCTGGACCATGGCCTGTACCAGGGCCTGGCGCGAGAGGTCGCTGCCGCCAATCGCCTTCACAAGGACACGGCAGTGCTCCGCCCAAGTGGGGTACACCTCTACCGTATGCTCCACCATGTCCTCCGAGCGATCCATACAGTGGTGACACCCAGGCATTTCTGCCGCCTAAATCCATGAAGCAAATGCCCCATGCTTGAATCCGATGCAGGAACCTCCCGAACTTATCATGTCCCCTAGTAAGCAGGATGCTTACCCAATTCAGCAAAATTTCAAGTTCCTTATGTAAATAAACTAACTTCCCTTTCATGCGAATAATATCTAGAACGACAGCAGTAAGACCCGTTTCAGTTTAATTCCATTTACCCTATATATAGGTATAAGTATATAAAAGTAGTTGGTGCATTTACCGTTCGCTCGCAGTCTCTTTGGGTCTCTGCTCTTTTAAGAGTACATTTCAGAATGCAATTACGTTTGCAAGGAACGGACGACTGAGCAGATATGCATTCTACCGTTTTTGTGTTGTTATTATGATATGATCTAACAACGGGTTGGTTATATAGACCTCGTAATCAGATACGGCAACGAAATACTTATTAGGTAGGTATATACTGCATTTAGACACGGGGTGTGTTGAGATCCATATGAACTATAATCAATACCAGGATAGGGAGGGCTTTCTACCGCTTTAAACAAAGCTAGCTACTGAGGGTTACTAGCGGGAAGGCGTGTCAGACTTTTACTGACTAAAACACACATCTGACTATCCGTAACGACTGCCATAGATCTACAAATGAAAACCAGGACCTACGGCTTAACGTGCTCACGGAGAAAACTCGGTATGTTAAGATGGTCACCCATCCACAGACCAACCATGGTAAGCGTTGCTTAACCTTGAAGATCGACCCGTGCAGCTGTTATTATCTATCCCCGAGCTCCACATTTTTTGCACATTTTGCTGCCAAATACTTCCTGAAATTTGAACATTTGAATTTGTTACACCCGCATTTTAAACTTGACTCTGGCTAAATGCACAAACAGAGCGAAAAAAAAACATACCTTTTTTAATGTAATGTAGACAGGTAGATAATTGTGAACTGAATTGCCTAGAACAATCTAAGTTAACAGTTCCAGAACCACTTTAAAATGCAATATCAAATACAAAAGCGCGATTGGTTTTGTAAAGTTCCTTTGTGGCCCCAGCAGTGTAGACTGTAGTTCCAATGTTTAATCAAGAGTAAGTATGGCTCCATACGGTTAGGTAAATTCTTTGGTTATTGAATTTTTAACAGGATTGAAATATTTTGTGCTGCATTTTTGTTCGTGGTTTATTGGCCATATTGGTTGTACCAGATTCTGTGCAATACAATATTTTAAGTTTTTTACTTTATCGATGCAGGCCTACGTAGGGAGAGGGAGGGGAAGTGGAACGTAGGATAACCCGGACGGTAGAATCCGGTAGACCATATCTAGAGATCGTTTCGAAATCCAGTGATGGACGCCGAAATATGTCAGAGGTCAGGGCTATCCTAAAAATGGTTCTAGATAATTTAATACGGTACTCATCGAAGGCACGTCGTGGTTAAGTAATAACCACCGCACGGGTAAGTACAGGCCGTGGTTCCGAGCGAGCAGGAGTGGCAGGCAGTCGCCGATCCTATAGGGGTTCGTAGTTGACTACGGAACCTTAAAAAGATGGTATGTTCGATACACATTTTGTTAAAAAAAAGAACTCAGCAACTTTTAAAAAATTCAACGGTCATATACGAGTTCTAGCTTACCTACCCTCCAACAAAGGAGATGACAAACGCTGTCCCCGATCGTTCCACTGATTGCATTGAGTCCAGACCCTATATGAGACATACGACTGGCTGAACAGAATGTCTCCGAAGACAAATGCTACCATATCAGACTTAGATTAATTTTCGACTCTATCTTCATACTGCCAAGGTTGATTTTTCTTTGTTTCGCCAGCAAAGTCTTCAAAATTTTAAACAATTTGCGAGTGACTCCCATTTCCAGTGTGTTTCGTAACAATAAAATGTTCCGAAGTGAGTGAAGCGTTCAAAATGCATATTTATTACTTCTTCAGTACTTTAATGGTTTTCATTTAGACTTGGCTGGGTTCTACTGGTGATCTATCAGTAGGGAAATTGGATTTTAAAATGGGTGTACCATTGAAGTTGTTTTGGTATTTAGTTTGATAGATTGCGGTTTTCTTGAAGGTTGTAGGTTTGGCGGGTGCCCAGACTATGTTGCAGGCAGTCATTTAATAGCTAAACAAGTTTATATTAATTATTAAGTTATTTACTATGGTCTATCGGTTTAGGTGGTTAACTAAAGGTAAGCAATTTTGGTATGTCTTTTTATATTAAAGAGGTCGTATAATATACACAAAGATTATTTAAATTTAGTTTATTAGCTAATATCGATTTAGGTAAATACCTAGTTGCGAAGATTTTGACATACAATTTTTAGACAACTTTTAGATAAAAAGACCAAGATTGATTAAATTTAGTTAACTACCTAAACCTACGGAGTATAGCTCTTGCCAGCGCTTTCACCCGCGTGAGAATATGTTACTTTATACAACCTTTGAACCCTCGTTTTATTCCCATTCGGAGAGAATTTTGAAAAATCGTCTCTTAGTGCTCGCCTACTTCATAAAAGAAAATCTTGAGCAAATTTTCACGCTTCTAGTCCCAGAAGTTTCGGCTGTGCGTTGATATGTCAGTCAGTCAGTTTCTCCTTTTAGATTTGGTCAGCCAACAACTTCTTACACAATTAATTGAAATTGTATAAAATAATAGGACTTTTTTAGTTAGTGTAGCAATTAATATAAACTAACACCACGTGCCCTATTTTCGGTAATAATTTAATTATAAGTAGGTATTTTAAACAATTACCATTGATAACAAAAAATTACATAATAATCGGAATACAAAAAATACACAACTGAATTGTCGGTTTTAAAAGGAAAGAAATAAAATTAATAATTTTGAAAATCGTTTAATTAATGTAACTAACAATACTCACATAGTTTTTAAAACCCTTGTTACCAACATTAGATGGACATTATTTATAGTCTGAAATCAATGTGTTTAATTTCATCTAATTTCATTAATAGACGTTCAAATTATGTTTCGGCACATATTTAATTAGGTCCATGTTGTGCGTAGGCCCATCTTTATGTTTTTATTTAACATTATTTTTTATGTTTAACTCAGGAATATATCCTTGGGGGGACGGGGCCGCGGTGTATTTGACGAGGCGGTTGGCAACAAGCTCTTTTTTAATTAAGTATTGCCAATGATATAACTACTGAATCATTAAACCGAAAGTAATAGTGGAATGTAAGTACATAGGTATTTTACGTCTAATGAAAGCGCGACCTGAGATTTTTCTCAGGTCAAAATAAAAAAGAAATTGTACGTGGTATTACTAACTAGTATCATGTCTTGACACTTCAATTTTTTTATTTTCTACAATTGTGGCTGAATAATGTTGCCAATTAAATAAAAAAAAAAAACTCCAGTTCGCGCTTTCATTAGACGCACTCTAGCATGTTTGGGGGTATATGAAACAGAGTAAAGTTCCACAAGCCTCCGTTGAAAAGGGAGGATCCTCCGACCAGACTGTTGTTATGTCTGGTGGGCTTAATGCCCTATAGATGAATTCGGGCTATTGGAGATAGTTATCACTAGAATCACTACACATGTAAAAAGATAAATCATCATCATCATCATCTGCGTAGCCTTTTCCCAACTATATTGGGGTCGGCTTCCAGTCAAGCAGGATTTAGCTGAATACCAGTATTTTACGAGGAGCGGCTGCCTACCAGACGTCCACAACCCATTAACTGGGGTAACACGGTATTTCATGGCAAGACTGGAGTGAGATTTACTGGCTTCTGACTATCCGTAACGACTGCCATATATCTACAAATGACAGCCGGGACCTACGGCTTAACGTGCTAGCCAAAGCACGCGCGCACGGAGTAAAAAGATAAAAATAAAGAGTGAAAAAAGTATGGTCAAGAAATAGGACTGTCATCAATAAAAGAGTCATGCTCTTTCAGAAACAATGTATTATTTATTTTAAAGAGCCCCATTTAGTCTGTATTATTTTTTCACCGGTTAATCCCCAGATAATTCAAAATACATTTTCTAGAATGAATTTAAATGTGAATTTGTGTATTATCAACAGAAAATAAGAGAAAATATTAAAAGGCGTAACTTATTTATTTGAAAGCGTTCTCCCGAAAAATTGTAATTTTTAAAACATAACCCTCTACGGGCTAATCAACTACAATCCTATTAGGGGCCTTAATTACGGCCTTTACCATAGAGTAGTAGACGTCTCTGTGGGCACTGCCAGATAGTGTTGTTAAAAAGGCAATCATACACAATGGCCCAAGGGCAAAAATGCGATGGGTCGTATTTTGTATTTGGCTCAGTAACCAATGGCCTTTTTTTTATGGGTACGCAAGCGACTAATTTACAAAATGATTTCGGAAACATAATATATAATTAGAACGAGGTTATCCCGTGTAATAAATAAATCACTTACAGTTTACATTCAATACGCACAATATTTACTCACAGTGCATAAAATTATACAACTGATGAATAATAGACATTAAAATACGAAAATAAAAATTATTGACCTAATGTTCCCACTGCTGAGGCTTAGGTCTCCTTTCCAGAAGATAGACCCAGTATGCCGTAATGCACTATGCGGGGCCGGTACGGATTGGTTGATGTCACAGTTAACATCTCTTCTAATTTTTGGCTCTAGGGCATGCCGATTTTCTACACGATGTTTTCCTTCACCGTTTTGAAAGCAGTGAAGATAGAATAAATTACACATTACAATAAAATACAATTGCCTGGCTGTGTTTGAAATAGCGACCGTAACTCGGGGCTGTCACTGCTCACATTAGTGTTTTATACTAATGAATGACCTAACTTAAGTACACATTATTATTAACTAAATTATTAATTATTAATTAAATAAATTATTATTGATCGATAACATTATTATTAAAGTAAATTCGAAGACAACACCTTCAACAACTTGCTCTGGGCTTAGATTTTGGGCCATTATCTCTCCTAGAGTGGAGGCCTGAGCCCAAGCAACATAATGATTATGTTTATGGTATGTGACGTTTCTTACTCTATGGCCCGTTCGAAACAAACTGGTTGTTGGTACAATTTTGTTCATTAAGCACTCAAATTCGGTGATGGATGACATAACTGGACAGCAAGCAGTACCTATGTAGATCTGTCATTAATCTTGATGTACATGGGGTACCTACACGAGTGTAAATATGTACGCGAAATGTGGAATGCAATGAAGATTTGTCTTTGATGTTAGGAATGTTAGTAGGTAGTTATTGTGTATGAGAGAGAGGAAGTAAGCACATAATTATATGGTTTTTAAGGAGGTTTAGCGATGTGTAAACAGTACCGTAATTTAAAATTTCACTTACGGGATATCTTCCGTGATTGTTTTGAGTTCCCGATATTTCGACGCTGTTGCAAGCGCCATGATCGCGAGGAAGATATCCCGTAAGTGACATTTTAAATTGTGAAATAAACCGTGATAGCCTAAAACAGTACCGTAATTAGTATTTTATACGCCTGGTGCGAGCTTTTATAATTTGCCCGTCTCTGAAGTAGATATAATTTTTTTGGGACATCTTTTGCCTGGCCGCTTTTGGCACCGCCCTCATTACAGCAGTGTGCACAAAACTGTTTATTATGCTATTTTTTTGGGTTCCGTACCCGAAGGGTGTGCAGTAATAGGGTCACCCAGGGCGGTGAAACTTCCCTACATTGACGCAGCTCAAAAAATATCATACAAACTAACGCCATCAGGTAGTGGAGGTATCGAGTTAATCATTGAGTTGACAAAAAAATATAATAGATGGCAGTAGCTACAACAGGGAAAATATTGTTTAAAAATAATGGTAATAAAAATATGTTTTAAAACACTGATTTATAAACAGGAATTAAAAATAAGTTATGCCAGTTAGATTAAATTATTTTAAATAATACCTTTATCAGTGATATTTTTTTTCACTACGGCAACCCAATGATATGTTTAGGGGAAATATAGTTCGTTTTTGAATGAAGTCGTTTGGTTGGTGGTATTGTTGTGTGTGTTGTGTTGCTTTGAGATCATTCTGCGTTTATTGTTTTATTTATTACGACTTGGCTTGATTACGGATTTTCTGATCTTCTACGTGTTACGACTTTACCTGGCTTGTTACCTGGACCCCGGACCGATTGCTTTACTGATAACCTAGCGCTTAGCACACGGACTTCGTTTATATTTTTGCGGACTTGGTTTTGAAAATGCCGAAAACAACACAGTTAAAATGCTTTTTTGGATGTGTCATTGATGGTAAGTGTATTTATTATTAATTAGTAACTTATGTATGTTATAGGGAAGACAAAAATCGACTGAGAACTAGTTAACATTGTGACCAAAGGTTGATTATACTATACATTTTAGTAAGAACCTAATTCCAAACAACAGCAAGCAGAGAAACAGCTCAGCTTAGCCTCAGCTTCAACAGGCAGGCACTATAGTTTTGCCATGCAAGGGTCATCAGCTAAGTACATTAAAGTGAACATTTAGTTGTTAGACCTCAACAAGTCACGTAGCGAATATGATACCTATATTGTACCCCATGAATGAAGTTTTCGTAAAATTCAAAATCACGAGCCCAAAGTTATGGCTCCATCAACAAACACCCGATGATTTTGCCAAAGTGAAAATGGTTGTTTTTTTTTTTGATAATACTACTTATTAGGCAACTTATCAGATTTATGATTATTCAGTTTTTGTATTGAACCCAAAAAAATAATTAAAAATGATTAAATAAAACAATAGAAAACACACTCACTAGCAGAGCAATCAAATATTTAAAAACATATCACTATAAATGAAAAAAAAACCACTTGAAATTAACTGCTTAAATGATCTAAGTAATAGTTATATATTATTATTATTTTTAATTCAAATCCAGCAGACGTCATGTATGTATAGTTCTGGTAAAAGCTGTTGTTTATGATGTCTAAATGTAGATAGTGGTTTTTGTTGATTGAATTACACTGATAATCCAGCTGAATAGGATTGCATCACATAGTATGCATGTCATGTATAGAGTCATGTTAGTTTTAAAAACAAATTTGAATTTACAGGACCTCTTCATCGATTCCCCAAATGGGAATATCCTCATACGGAGAAGTTTGAACAGTGGAAGTCCGTACTGGACAGTGCAACTCAAGAGAGAGGAAATAGCTACATATACAATTCAATTCGTATTTGCCACCGACACTTTGAGGATTATTTTAAGTCACCAAGCAGACGATTAACAGGAAACGCTATCCCTACATTAAATTTAAGTAAGTTCTATAAATTCTATTTTGAATTTTGCATACACTTCAAAATATTTAGTACTTTAAATTCTTTTCTATAATGTTTCACAAGAGTTTCTAAAACATGTTGACCAATTTTAAAAAAAAACATTGTATTTATTCAGAGACAAGTCACAATAAATGTGTGATGGATGAATGGATCTTAGTTGGAGAATACAATGTGAATATTAACCACTTATTAAGTAGCTCATAATAAGCTTTAACAAACTATACACTATGTATGTGGATGAGGGTTGTTGTTGATGCAGATGTAGTAAGAATTTAAATATTTAATTTACAGCCTTGCCAAGAAGTGAACAAGTTATGCAGCCTCAGCAACTTAAAGAAGTGGTACCAATTACATCAGACACATTACAATTAGAAGCAGAGTCAACAACCTTACCAAGCGGTAAGTTAACTTTTATTTAAAAAAAGAGTAAAAAATGTAACATTACACTTTTTAATATTTTCGATAACGAGTTGGTTATTTTTATTTTGTAAAATGTTTTTTTAAGTAACATACAGGTTACATAAGAAACTACTTATTCACTTATTTTTATATTTCTTTAAAAGAATAAAAAATATATATTCTATAAAATATGTATTTGATTTGCAGCCTTGCCGCAAACTCAGCAGATTGTTCAGCCATCAACTGCGCAGTTTCCAGTGGAAGAGCCATCTACATCCAGTTTTCTACAGTTCGAAGTAGACACTGAGTCGAGAGCATTATATCAAATGGTTAGTAAACTTTATTTAAAAAAAAATCTTTAACAGTATTTATATGTTAATTGCAGTAGCCAAAATTTTGAGGTTGGCAATGTTAGTCCAAGCTGAACATAATTTGGGGCTTTGTTTATCAATTCCAAAGCCAATAGAAAATAATTCGCTTAACGTTCTGGACAGCTACCTGCTATCATTGCAATGATTTGTTTTAACCGTCAGTTGCTCGGGACTGACTTGGCTCTAACAGATACTATGTTGGTCAACTATCGTCAGTCACATAAATGTTATCTATAGGTATTCTGTATCATATAATTACTTTGGCAGTACCTATACTACAATTTAACCTTTATTATTCTATATATTACTTATAAATTTTATTACCACTGAATATAAAAGAACTAGTTTAGGCTGCACATTGCAAGACAGTGTTAAGCATTTTTATTAAATAGATTATGTTTTCTTTCAGCAGCCCCAAAAAAACGCTGTTCGAAGCAGGATTCTTCATCCAGTGCTGTCAATAGATTGACATTAAAACTAAACAAACTGCGTCAGAAATGCAGAACGCAGTCAAAACAAATAAAAACAGCAATGAAGTGTGCAATGTCCAAACCATTTTTAGCTACAATTGAAAAATTACCTGCGACAGCTCAAACTTTCATGAAATTACAACTGAAGTGGAAAAAGACACCAAGAGGAAGACGATATACCATTGAGGAAAAAATTATGGCCTTGTCTATATTAAAACAAAGCCCTAAAGCTTACAAACTTTTAGAGAAAATGTTTGTTTTACCGTCAAAACGTAGTTTGCAAAAGCTGTTGAGTGCATTCACAATTAGACCAGGCATTAACAAAGATATTTTAGAAAATTTAAAAAAACTTGTTTTACGAATGCCAGAGGAAAAGAAGTTAGTAAATTTATTATTCGATGAAGTGTCATTAGCTCCTGGTCTAATATATAATGCATTGTCAAATGAAATAATTGGGTTTGAAGACGATGGCACACAGAAAACAGGCAATATTGCTGATCATGCCCTTGTCTTTATGATCAAGGGCATAAAAAGTAAAACTAAACAACCGATTTGTTTTACATTTGTCAAAAGTGGGACGAAAAAAGAAAAAATAAAAGCCCTACTACTATTACTAATTAAAGAAATAAATAATACAGGGTTAACTGTAGTTGCCACGGTTTGTGATCAGTGTCCAGCGAATGTTGCTGCTATTAAAGATATAAAAGAAGAAACACAAAAAAGGTATGCTAACAAAGGATGGTTCTTCGAAGTAAATGGCAAGAAAGTGTTCCCATTATTTGATACGCCCCATTTACTTAAAGGAGTCAGAAATAACTTGCTAACAAAAAATGCAAAATTCATTCAAAATGGACAAGAGAAATGGGCAAAGTGGGAACACTTAAAAATGTTCCTGGACATTGATGTTGGAGATGACGAGATCCGATTAGTGAATAAACTAACAGAAAATCACATAATTAAAGACAAAATAAAAAAAATGAAAGTGAAGCTAGCTGCACAAGTTTTCAGCCAACGAGTATCATCTGCTATTCGATTTTCAGCAAGTAAGTGTAAATTTTATTATATACTCCCACGATCCGTTCTGTTTCTACATGCGTAACGCTATGACTTCCACCATATTCTTATGAATGTGTCATTTTGATGCAAAATCTATATTAGGTACTGTAAAACTTCCAAAATCCGCTCAGTAGCTCTTGTTAATTGAGTAATAAACATATAAACATCTTTATAAACTTTCACATTTATAATAATAGTAGGATAATAGAGTAATTAATATGTGTTTTCTTTTTCAGGACATGGAATACTACCAGCAGAATGTGAGGGAACAGCAGATTTTCTTTTAATTTTCGACAGGTTATTCGATTCGTTTAATGGTCATTCCTACAAAGATGATTCGAAAATATATAAAGGCTGTATAAAAAAAAATTCCCCTCACTTCCAACTGTGGGATGATTTGCTTCCAATTTTAGAATCAATCAAATTTGAATCAATAAAAATATCAAAAGGTGTTAATCAAGTAAAATATGAGTCGATTCCTTCAATTAAAAATTGGATTTCAAATATAAAAACATTTATTGAAATGTGGGAATATCTGTCAATAAATCATCAAATCAATAATATAGTAGCTAGAAATTTTAATCAGGACCCATTAGAAAACTTTTTCGGTGCTATTAGAAGTAATGGTGTTAGAAATATTAATCCTAATTGTAATCAATTTATAAATTCTTTTAAAACGTTGATTGTTAATAATTATAATTCACCTCATTCTGCAGGAGCCAATTGTGAAGAAGATTTTAATACAGTTATGCAATCACTGTCCCATCTGATCATAAACAATTATGATGATTCTCACACTGTTGATTTTGCATGTAACGTTGATTCATTACTAAATGTTATGTCAGAAATTAAAAATAATGATTCACTATTGCATGTTGAATCAAAAAAATATGTGACAGGTTATGTGATTAAGAAATCGAAATCAAAAATTTTCAAAAAATGTTCCAATTGTCTTAATAATTTATGTAGATCTGGTATTGATTTTGATTCATTTAATTATGAAATTGATTATACTAAGAAATCACTATTTCATCCAAGCGACGAATTTATAAATTTAATGAATAATATTTATTATGTGATTGTTGCATGCCTTCGGGATAATCCAACATCAAAATTTATAAAAAATCAAATCAAATTTTTTATTGATTCTGCGTGTGATTTTAGTATTATAACATGTGAGAAACATAGAGTTGATTTGATTAATTTTATTTGCAATTTATCTATTAAAATGATTGTACACAGTTGGTGTCTGGGGGTAAATAGATTATTAAATGGAAAAATCACAGTTTTTGATAGGAATGACCATGTAAAAAAACAGGCTTATGAATATTATCTCAAGAGAAAACGATGAAGATTCATAATATCGTGGAAGTTTATAATATTAGCTCTTATCTACCTGCCGTCGATCTTGAAGACAGGCGATTTTGTTTTTTAAAGAACACTAAAGTTGGCGACTGCCATGAATATTCGCTACATTTGAGTACGTTACAAGGTGAATATTCGGCATGTCAGTACAGTGAGCCGAACAGCTCGTTGACGAGCGTCGCACCAAATTTTTACATTTCTATTTTATTGCTCATGTTAATCGCCAGCTTTAAAGTAGATAAAAAAACAACTGAAAGCTCAGAATAATTAAGTAGTCAACATAAATGTTCCTTTTGTGATTCTTGCATGCTATTTGCATACACAATGAATATCAGCAGTAAAAACTGTGCATTTATCCCTGTAACTGGTGAGTTTCAATATTGTAACAACTGTGCTTTATACTTGTTCAAAAATATTGATGTTTTAGATATACGAGTAATAATACATTCTATGAGTTACTAGTAACTCCTAGAATGTATTACTACTAGGTTTTTCCTAAAATGTTATATATTATGCTAAGATTTTTATTTGCTTAGTTTAAAAACTTTTGAAGATTAGAAATAAAATCAAAATACAATTATGACATAAATATGTTTAGTGCAATAATTCAAAAAAGGGTCTTAGTTAACATTTTATTTGATAATAATGGCGAAATTTATCTATACGCTTAATATTATTATATACCATGTCTGAACCTACCACATTTTATGCTAGATTAATAGACTTTGATTTGATAAAATAAAAATTACAAGTACATGAAATTGGTGTTTTATTTTTATATTGAAATATCATGGTTTGTGTTAATAAATCAGTAAATTATTAAAAAGTACTTATTTGTGATAAAAATTTATATCACAAATAAGTACTTTTTAATAATTTACTGATTTATTAACACAAAAAACTATTCAGAAGTTAAAATATATGAGCGCCCTCTGGCGGGTATCTACGGAAACAAAATAGTAAATCCGCGCCATCTATTAGTGGAGGATACGTAAAGATACTATTTTTGAACTCCGAGTGGCGCATCTATACCAGTATAAGTGTATAATCTATGGGGTCACCTATTACTGAGCCTCTGTTGTCTGTCTGTTCTTTTGTCAGCAGGTTGTATCTTAAAAAACTGTAAGAAGTAGAGAGTTGATGTTTTCACAGAATATGTAGGTATTTCTACATATTTTTTTTTAATTAATTAATTTGTTCAGACATTTAAATACTTAATAAAAAAAAGTTAAATGATGTTCTCAAAAACGTTATTTTGTCGGCATAATTTGTAAATTCAATATGCACATGGCCAAGTTTTTTTTTAAATATACCAGTACTATGGCAATAGCAATTTCTGCTTTTGTGCCGCTTGGGATAACAGAAAAATTAATTACAATATAAGAAAACAATGTTCCCAAATAAAATTACAAAAAAAAAAACAAAACAGCACTATGCACACTGAAACATTCTATAAACAAATTTCACCGTTGTATAAACATGGCTGGACTGTCAATATTTTCCTGCGAAACAATCACAGTCATGCTCGAAAAAATACAACGCAATAAACATGCAAAATAGTGATTGCGACGAGTTCAATCCATCAATTTTAACGTATTTGTAGCAAACCTGCAATGTTTACCTACAGTCAAACATAAATAATTGAGCATAATCAACCATATAAATGTTCCCACTGCTGGGAGTAAGGCTTCCTCTCTAGGAGAAGTAATGGGCCGTAAACCACCTTGTGGGCCCAGTGCGGGTTGGTGGATGTCATAAGTCTTCGAACTTCGGTTCTAGTACATGCACCATGTACATGATTTCTTACGATATTTTCTTTCGCCGTCTTGAGAGCAGTGATTATGAAATAAATTATACAAACCAATGCTGGTTGGTTTTTGGTGGTCGGACGCCTACGACGCAGTACCACAGAGCCACCAGTGACTACTCTCCAGTTCAGTATTAGGTATGTAACGTGATAGCATTTTTATTTAAAAGTCAAAAGACTGAAATAAAAATGTAACCGAGGCCCTATACCGGAAAGGGCGACTGAAATTCTGAAAATAAAACTTTAAAGTTACGTCGCATAACGTACAGGCGTGGCCAAACCTGCCTTCGTCTTTTGCAATGTACACGCACGATTGGTCCCGAAGATTGCCGACCGCTTCCAAAGAGTACCAATGAGCCATGAGGCACAATTTTTGGAATCAAAAAACGAGCGGTTGACTCTATGCTTACTATCTAATTCATCTATTTAATATATTTTAAATCGTATATTTAGATTCGGGCATTACCTTATACATCCAAACTACGGAGAGAGAGGGAATGGAAGGTGGACACCTCTTTCTACATAGCAGTAATGCGGGCGAATGAGGTAGCCGAAACCATGAGCGTAAGGCCATGTTCACGGTCCAGCCGTCGTTGTAAGAGATGCCCGAACATCAAGAGTTCACGGACCATCGTAGGCCCGAGCTTAAGGACGACGAGCATTTGATAATCCACCGACTAGCCATCTGGTGGGAACAGATCCCAAGTCGGTGGCACTAGTGTTTCATGCAAGCCTCAAAGAGATGTCAGCAAAACTGTAAGTGTAGAGGCACAGAATGCGAAAACGATGCCTGCTAAGCCTGCGAGATTATTTAAAAGTATTACCGTACGTAAAGGACAACTAAGACCGTTTTCACATATTTCGATCCGATATCGGTATCGGACGCCGATACGATATAGGAGTAAGTAAAATGTATGAAATGCCGTGCTCCGATATCCGATATCGTGCCGGACAATATGAAAGACAGGTACATATTTCATACATTTTACTTACCCCGATATCGTATCGGCGTCCGATACCGATATCGGATCGGATAATGCGAAAACGGTCTAAGGGAGCAAAAATGGGGTTTGTAATAAAAAAATTACACTCTCTTACATTTTACTCACAGCGAAAGAAACAAAATTTGACGATTTTCCACCGCAAAAAACGGGATTGGAACGAAAAGAACAATACCGAAGTTTTCCAATTCTGTTTATTAATACTAGTAATGTTATAATAATATAAAATAATTTAAACTTGTAATTTTTAGTAATAGTTGGGTAAGTACACTAAAAACCCTCGCTTTTAAAAAGCCGCCGCTTTCGCGAGGCCTTGGGCGAGGTAAATGCTTTATTATAGCAAAACTAGCTGATGCCAGCGGCTTCGCCCACGTGAAAGTAGAAAATTCTTATAAAGGAACATATTCTCGAAGATACTCCCAGGACAAAAAGTAGTATACTTTTTGTCGTGCCATTCTAGTACATGTTTCACCCGGGCGCTAAATTTCATGCAAATCCATTCAGTTGTTCGAATGTAAAGAAGTAACAAACGTTTAGGGAAGTACGAGTAATAAACACACAAACTGTCGCCTAAAGGAAACCCCGGGACCTTGGATAGAAAACAAAGAAGGAACAGCTGTGGGTTTTAGGTCAGTAAAAGTCTGACACGCCTTCCAGCTCAGCCCAAACCGTAAGAAGTCATTGGACGATTTCCCACCTAGAAAAACAGACACACACAAACTTTCCCCTTTATTATATTAGTTTGATATTATTCACTGGCTGAATACTAGAGACTGAATCAAAAATCAACTAAAAGTTTAAATTACTTCTCTGGGGCATTATTTTTACATTATTTATCAATTTTCTTGGGAATTTGCGGTCCAATAGATGACTGATTGATGTCGAACGAAGGAGATTTTCTGCTCAAGTATTTTTAATTTAATTTTTGTTAACAGTGCCTAACCAAGTATATCTCGAATTTGAATTGAATTTATCGACTTATTAACTTACTGGAGAGTCGAAGATGAAATCCATTTTATGGTCCATAGCATTCTTTTTATTATTACTAGTCCGTATTGTCCCGCTGCTGGGCAAAAGCCTCTTTATTCCTTCTTGAGGAAGAAATCCAAGTCGTCTGGCCATCTCCTACGTGGTCTGCCGAGGCCTCGTATCGGTGTATTTGGGGACCAATCCTAAGTTTTACAGGCACATGCCCACATGAGCACATGACATGCGGCAGACATCCTGTTCGGTCCCAATAAGTTCATGAATCCCCGACCGGTCCTATGAGCGCTGTTATTGTTTTACTATTGTGTCTCGTTTTGTAGGTATGTGATAGGTTAAGTTGGGCAGGTTTTTCAGCCACAACGACAATTTGCGTTTTGGATCGCAGTGTATAGAACGTGACCTGTTTGTTAATTTAGCACATGTGTGCTGCGCTCCATAGCACGTTGGCAAACCTTGAGTTTGGACTTTTGGATGTTAGTCAAAGACCAAGTCTGTACACCGTAGGTCAGACAAGGGTCTGTTGAAGTTTTCTGAAAAAATCCAGTTATGACGGAATTACCGAATGCCAATAGAGCGTTTAGAGTTTATCTCTCTTTTTTAGCATTACCTCTTTAACAAACATTGCATTGGATGAACCAATAAGTTTTTAAATCATGTTTAAGTTGGCGATAGATCAGTTGGGAAGGGCCCACTTAATAAAGAATTAAAATGACTTTAATAAAATACGGGTTATTTTAATACTGCTTCACCCTTTTTTCTTGACCATTATCACCTTTTTAATTAAGGTCCCGTGGGCTGTAGCAAGATTTGACACTGATAGGTAAGTTTAAATCGTTTTCCTTAATTAATGCTTGTGGCCATTTGTAATTAATTGCTACGTTTTACAAGGCTGTTAATGATTATAACTGATAGCTATATTTTATTTTCTGAAAAATGTGTTTCGACACTGCGTATTTTATTGGACTGTTGTACGTTTTCATTAAAAAATCCATACTCAATAATTTTTTAAAAATATTACTTATATTTTATTTATTTACTTCGTAAGTTTGTCAAAAATATCTCTTGATACGCATGAGCATTTGCTATTTCACGCTAGGTTCCATACCTCCCCACAGCAAAAATTCTTTCAACTGCAATAAAACGTAAGTAATTTCTATTAACTCCAACCAAAATCGACTAGGCAACCATTGTTTCTGAATAATGACTGTTTCTACTAAAATATTGCTTAACACAGCCCGTTAACGTAAAAAATATTCCAGTCACGATTTCTGTTGAAGGAAGGCTGTTGAAATTATATCTCCTTTCATCCGCGCAATTTGTCGTGCGTATAGACGCAGGCGTGTGAAATATTGACTGTCTTTCGCCAGGGATGAGCGGAAGACAGTTATTTGTCAACGACAAGTCTAAGGGGACGGTGTGAACGGCCGATTAAGACGTTTTTTTTTTTTTGATAGACAGATGTTCGACTGAGTTCTCAAATTGAATCTTTAGAGACTTGCGGAATAGAGTGTAAATACCCGTAAAGTTCCGTTGAAAAGGAAAGATTCTCCGAATGTTGTGTTTGGTCCGAGAAAACTGCCCGATAATTAATTTCGGACTAGTTATATGTGTTCTAATTGCGAGAACTCTGATACCGAAATTTGATTTAGTGCCTATGTGGCGTCATAGATGTCGCAACATTATTCCCTTCAGGAAATTAAAGATGATGATGGTGTGTGTGTGATGTGTGTGTGTTCGTGTGTGCGTGCGTGTGTGTTGAGATGTGTGGCGGGCTACTGGAAGATTGGTTCAAGTCAATCTGTCTAGCCTTTTCTCATCTTTGTTGGGGTCGATTTCGAACCTGACGGGATGCAACTGGATAGCAGCAATTTATATGGCGACTGCTTGTCTGACCTCCACAAGCAAGTTAGATTACACAATACCAAGGCGTTTATGGCTTTCGTGTGTGGCCCATGTGCGGTGCCCCTAAGAAGCGAGCAGCGATAATTTGCAATCGGGGTGGCTATGGGTGTCAAGCATGTGCGATGAGGCTATATAAAATGTATGAAAACTATACAGGAACAAATATGCCAGTGGCAGCATTCTATATTGTTTCTGGTGGTCCCTTGTGACGTGACCTTATTATTTAGATTTCTGTGGACGCGACATTTGACCACTATCTCACATTATGGTAAGCGATGATGTGGCCGAAGATGGAGGACGCTTGTCTAGAAGTAACCTATTGAAATGAAGACCTCTAGGTCTTCTTTTTCTCTATATTTTGAGTTAGAGACTTTTATACATATGTAAATGCCAGTCCCATCGGACCCCATACATTAAATACCTTACCTACTTTACCTTATACAGTAAAACATAAAAACATAAATTTAATTAAGCTGTGAGCAGCCAAGGAATTAGTTTCTACAAAATATGATGAAATGTTCCAACATCGTATACTCGTATGTTTGTATCTAGCTCGCTATACAATTCTTCTCCTTTTTTCATTTAGGGGACTCACCACTCTTCTACCGCTCTTGGGCGGAGCGGGAGGGCGTGTCAGGCTTTTACTGACTAAACTCCACCCCGTTCCTTCGTTGCCTTCCATCTGGGGACACCGAGCTTACCTTTCGGAATACCTATCCATGTCCCCACAATTCTTCTCTTGTAGAAGGAAATCTGACTCATTCCGTCCACAACCTAGAGTCTAGGCAGTAGCTGATAGGAAACCGACTTTGATAGATAATTCCACTTCCATCGCTCGCAATGAAGCCTGGCTTTGGCCCCTTTAAGGGATAGAAGACATTAAGTCAAGTAAATGCTACGTTTTTGGAACAATTAAGACATTTGCATGCGATTAATCGCAATAACCATTTTCCTAATTAGAATGGAAGATAACATCAAAGTTCTACCATAATCAAAATTCAAGAAGGAAAATGGTATTAAATTCAAACTCACATAATAGTCTTAAAACGTGATAAAAATCGCACGCACGTACGATCCGTTACTTTTGTCGTCCTCAAGTGTAATGTAAAATAGATTTAATTTTCTAGGTGATAAAGTTGAGATTCGTTTACTTTGGACGTGGAATGACTTCATAAAAGGAAAAGAGGTTTCCTCTAATAGATTTCTTTGGATTCAGCTGTCGACATGGACTCTATTTTTGCTCATCTTTCTTGAGGGGATTACCTGCCTATCTCTTAGCTATGATTCTTAGTTAATGTGATGGGGGCTCTTCTTGTGTATATGTCTATAGTGTAGTGTAAGGCCCATTGTCATTAAACGCTTCTTAGACGCGTATTCGTCATATAAACTTTGAAACTGTCGACGAAATGGCAGCCTCGTGCCGTCCTGTAGTTGCAGCTTCGTCAACAGAGTTTCATAGTTTTAGTGAGCATTTGTATTTGTACCCATTTTAAAAGAAACGATAGGTATTTCTGTATTTAAACACTATCTATGTTCCATTAGAAGGCAGTCTATTCATAGTCAAAACACACAGACTTCATCCCACCTAATAACCGCTGAGGACCGCTAATATTCCTTCACAATCGCTTTATACTCGCCGCATCATCGCTGCCACAGAACAAGATGCCTTGTCGACCGCTGCTAGATACGACGTTGTCAAATATATTCGTATAAAGCAAGCGGAATCAGTGAGCATTCCTGTTTAATCAGAGAAAAATGCTCTTTTGCTTTTCAATAATTTAGTTTTTGTTTTCACTGTTGGTATTCTGTTTTTGCATCATCATTTCAACCGAAAGACGTCCACTGCTGGACATAGGCCTCTGCAGCATTATCAAGCTGCGTAAATAATTTGGCTGATTAAAAACTTTTTCGTTCGTGTTAGTCAACCTCTCTTCTAATTTTTTTTTCTAATTTTCGTTTTGAAATTAGAACTATAAATACTCGTAATTTGTAGCAATAGCGATGTAGATAATTGGTAGCTTTTTTATACTATCGTTTTGTAATCTCAGCTAATCGTGTCATAAGGTCGCAGAATGAACCGTTTTCGATATTTTTAACCTCGGTCATAATTTTACCGAGCCATAGGCGCGATAGAGGTTGCTTTGTTTTACAAAATCATAAATTTTATTATTTTCCTACACAATCCATTTCGCAACTTTACAATATACATGTTGAAGATCGTCGTCAATCCCTATTATATAATTTTTATATTAGAAATGTTCGGATTTTATACAAACCAAATTAAACGTGTCTTGTAGTGTGAAAACGGGTTTCTCTCTTTTTTTTACGCTACACCTCCCCCAAGTGACGTCACAACCACTGGTCCTGTGCGTCTCGCATCCATCGAATTCCCGCAACCCTCATCAGGCCATCGGTACATCTTGTGGGAGGCCATCCAACGCTGTGTCTCGCCACTCTAGAACCTTTCGTCTCCATCGAGCATCTGTTCTGCGAGCAATGTGTTCTGTCCACTGCCACTTAAGTTTTTGTATACTTACCTATTGATAAATAATATAATATGGTATTATAAAAAAACTTGAATATTCTATTTTCTAGCCATGCACATTATGAACAGCGGCACTTCTAGTCACTACCGACGCAACGTTCCACGCTCTGTGATCGCTACTAATTTTTCATATCTTTTTGAAGTTTTGTCAAAAGCTGCTTTAAGATCCATGAACGCTCTAAGCCATAGGAACCGAAATATAATTTTATTTAAGAAGATTAGTGGCTAGTAGCAAATATTGACGGTCCTTTGAAAGGTATTGTTCGTTTTCGTTACAAAGGGATTTTGAGTTGCCGCTGCTTTCGGGATTAGTTTCGCTTCAATTATGAATTAGTTGCTGTAGTACAGTTTTGTGTTGTGGCGGTTTATTGGAAAATGGATTTTTGTATTTTGTAGTCTAAAATTTGTCATTGTAGTCAATTTGGCCCATCTACATATCATCATCATCATCATCATCTACCTAACCTTTTTCCCAACTATATTGGGGTCGGCTTCCAGTCAAGCCGGATTTAGCTGAATACCAGTGTTTTACGAGGAGCGGCTGCCTACCAGACCTCCACAACCCATTAACTGGGGTAACACGGTACTTCATGGCAAGACTGGAGTCAGATTTACTGGCTTCTGACTCATCATCATCATCATCATCATCATCTCAGCCGAAAGACGTCCACTGCTGGACATAGGCCTCCCCCAAGCGTCGCCACAGCGACCGGTCCTGCGCGTCTCGCATCCATCGGATTCCCGCGACCCTCGCCAGGTCGTCGGTCCACCTTGTGGGAGGCCTTCCGACGCTGCGTCTTCCGGTACGTGGCCGCCACTCTAGAACCTTCCGTCCCCATCGACCATCTGTTCTACGAGCAATGTGCCCTGCCCACTGCCACTTAAGTTTGGCGATTCTTCGGGCTATGTCGGTAACCTTAGTTCTCTTGCGGATCTCTTCATTCCTGATGTGATCGCGCAAGGAAACTCCGAGCATAGCCCTTTCCATTGCTCTTTGGGTGACTTTAAGCCTTCTGATGAGGCCCATTGTGAGTGACCACGTTTCCGAGCCATATGTCATCACTGGCAACACACACTGGTCATAGACTTTTGTCTTGAGACACTGCGGTAGGTTGGACGAGAAGATACCGTGCAGCTTCCTGAACGCTGCCCAGCCGAGTCGGATTCGACGATTGATCTCTTTCTCGAAGTTAGATCTACCCAACTGGACCGTCTGTCCCAGGTAGACGTAGTCGTCCACAACTTCGAGTGTAGAGTCTCCGATCTTGATAGGAGTGGGAGCTACATGGATGTTTACCATGACTTTGGTTTTGTCCATGTTCATTTTGAGTCCCACTCTTTCGGAAGCCCTACTGAGATCACCGAGCATTGTACTGAGCTCCTCCGTAGTCTCAGCCATGACTACTATATCGTCGGCAAACCGAAGGTGAGTGATGTACTCGCCGTTGATATTGATGCCTCGCCCTCTCCATTCCAGAACCTTGAAGACATCCGCCAATGCGGCCGTGAACAGTTTCGGAGAGATAACGTCTCCCTGTCTCACACCCCGCTGTAAAAGGATAGGTTTCGAGGTCTGATCCTGGAGTCGGACTGACATGGTGGCGTTTTTGTACAAACATTTCAGCACTTCGATGTACCGATAGTCAATCTGGCACCGTTGGAGAGACTGCAGTACAGCCCAAGTCTCGATCGAATCGAAGGCTTTCTCGTAATCCACAAACGCTAAGCAGAGAGGCAGGTTATACTCCTCAGTCTTCTGTATAACCTGCCGTAGCGTATGTATGTGGTCTACGGTGCTAAAGCCTTTTCGGAATCCGGCTTGTTCAGGAGGCTGGAAGTCGTCGAACCTGCGTGCGAGACGATTCGTGATGACTCTGGAAAACAACTTGTAGACATGGCTCAGAAGTGAGATGGGCCTGTAGTTCTTAAGGAGGGCATTGTCGCCCTTCTTAAAGAAAAGTACCACCACACCTCTGCCCCATGCCTGTGGCGTTTTGCCCTCGAGTATGACGGAATTAAATAGCTTCTGAAGGGCCTTAAGGACCGGTTTTCCACCCGCCTTCAGAAGTTCGGCCGTAATTCCGTCCTCACCCGGCGCCTTATTGTGTTTAAGTTGTTTCAGAGCCACCCTAATCTCGTACAGGCTGACGTCCGGGATATCTTCGGTATAGTGTCGGGTCAATCTAGCTCTTGGATCATTCGCTAGATTTGTCGTGGGTTTAGAGATAGACGTGTATAACTGTCCATAGAATGCCTCGATCTCTCCCAGGAGCTCCGATTTAGCGGATATGACTCTGCCATCGTCGGTCTTCAGTTTCGTGAGTTGGCTCTGCCCAATAGACAGATCCCTCGCAAAAACTTTGGAGCCCTTATTCCGCTCTATCGCGTCCTTAACCCTTTCGGAATTAAAGTGGCGAAGATCGCGTTTTAAGGACTTCGAAATCTGTCTATTGAGCTGACGGTATCTGCACAAATCGTCTGAAGACTGCAGAATCATCTCACGCCTCTTCTTCATGAGCTCGAGAGTCGGATCCGAGAGCTTCTTGTTCTTATTTGTACGGTGGGTCTTGAAAAACTTAGACCCGACCGTATGGACAGTTTCCACGAACCCATCGTTACATTCGTCCACGGAGCTACCTAGGCACTCGAAACGATTGTGGAGTTCGAGCTGAAAGCTCTCGGGGTTTTGGAGCCGGATTTGTGCTGGACGGAGCGTAGACTTCACCAGTCGAGACCTTTCAAGCTTGATGTTGATATTCAATGTGCCTCTCACCATGCGGTGATCACTACCAGTTTTCACTGCATTGATCACAGAGACATCATTGAATATTTGCTTCTTTGTCGACAAGATGAAGTCAATCTCATTTTTAGTTGCACCATCGGGGCTTTGCCAGGTCCACCTCCTATGCTCACGCTTTTTGAAGAAAGAGTTCATCATGTAGAGGCCCTCCTTCTCCATAAAGCTAGCCAGTAGGTGTCCCCGGTGGTTCCGCCGTCCAAATCCAAATTGCCCCACTCGCAGCTCATCACCGTCTCGTTTGCCCAGTTTAGCGTTGAAGTCCCCCATGACCACGGTGAAGTGAGTCTTATAACCATGTATGGCTCTGGATATATCCTCATACATGGTCTCTACTTCGTCGTCGGAGTGTGTCGAGGTTGGGGCATATACCTGTATGACCTTCAGCGAATATCTTGCCGATATTCTGAGTATTAGGTAAGCCACCCTGGTCGACACACTCTCGATCCTCACCACATTGTTCACAAGGGACCTGTGGACGAAAAACCCGACACCACCCTGGGACTGCTGGTCGCCCTCCCGGAAATAGAGCAGGTTACCGGATTTGAGAATTATCGTGTCCTCCCCCTGTCTTCGGACTTCGGATAATCCCACAATACTCCATCGTACCCCGCTCAACTCTTCCTCAAGTTCGGTGATCTTCTCGTCGGTCCGCAGTGTACGCGTGTTGTATGTTGCCAGGTCGAGTCGTTGTAAGGGGTAGCCTAGCCTCCTCCGGAGATTCTTCGCACCCCTTGCCTCGCCGTAGCCTTGACCGCTACCGTAGTCAAGGTTAGACGGGCTGCCGGGTACTAGGGGCCGTTTTGTTTTGCGTGTCTGCATTGTTGGGGGGTTTTTGCCATAATCGCCACGCTTGGCATGCGGGTTGGCGATCGCAGTGTAGATGTTGAAATGCACAGAAAATGCTGCTGCCCATTTTCTGGTGTGTCCCTTAGTCGCCTCTTACGACACCCACGGGAAGAGATGGGATGGTGTAAATTCTTCGGTTCCAGACACCATACGGAACACGGCTTCTGACTATCCGTACATATTCCATATCCGTATTATTATAAAAAAAGTAATGGCATTGTTGACGCAGTGGTTCCGTCTCCTCTCCATCGTGAGGAAACTGGTACATCATAGAGACAAAAATTTGAAGACATGTCGACATTCACCAAACCCCACTGGGTCTGTGTGGTGGATTACGGCCCAATCGAGTCTTAGAGAGGAGGCTTGTATTACATTACAAGCGAGCCCCAGTGGGCACACATACACATGTGTGCTAGCTTTATAATGTTCCCACTATTGAGTGGGCACACTATTATGCTTATACTTACTCTCTAAATTACTCTCCAGTGTTTGATGGTCTACTAATAGTTTGCACGTGCTTTTGTCAAAATTGTGGTGTCTCTTTCACAAATGCCATAAAATGAAGGCTTTAAATTGACTATATTAATGATTCTCTCCGACACACCTGTACACTTTAATAACTGCTGCGTACCTGACTAATTTCCTTCGTGACATTATTATAATATGGCTGACTTTAAATCATCCTCTGTATCTAGCAGACACGTCTTCATTTCTAATCCTATCCATTGTCACGCCACACCACGCATTATTATGTTTATGAGAACCCTTAGAATGAAATATGACGACAATTTAGCTTGAAGTTGTGTATAATCAGAGGAGCTAATCAGAATAATAATAAACTACCCTGAAGCCCTACCATGAGCTCTCAACGTGATCTATTTAACGACTTAAAAGAGGTGGAGCTATATAGGGTAGGGTGTAGGTCTGTCCCGGTGTCCCCCAAGAGGCCGAAATTGTCCCGCTTTGGCAAACAGACCAAACGATAATCAAAATGTATTTTTCTCGATCGAAATGCGGCGCCCCGCGCGGGAAAGCATTTGTTCAACCGATAAATATAAAAATACAAACTAGAATTTATTCACGCCACTACTGATTTGGTTTGCTTATTTTAAATTATTCTATCTTCTACAATAAAAAACTTAATAAAAAAATTTGTTACATAATTCCACAGATGTCCCGCTCTGACAAAAAAAAAATGGTCACGTTTTGTATAGCTCCATTCCACTTTCTCGCTTGAACGAATTACATTTTAACACGTCATGGTTTTTGCTTAGGTGAGAAATCATCCAATGACTTCTTCCAGTATTGAGCGAAGCTACCTAGAGTGTCAGACTTTTACTGACTAAAACCCACTCCTTCTTTGCATTGCGTTCCAGGGCCCCGTGGTTTTCCCTTGAGAAGCGAATTCATCGCCTCAGTAGGCGTCGACCCTGTTGTGCCCTTAAGGTGAACACGTCATGGTAAGACCCCAGAAAGCAAGCGTGAAGCCGAAAACATAATGTAAGGCATAATACAATCATGTTACGATTAAGTTATTTCATCGGATAACTAAACCCTGGTGTTCGATATTGAATAATAACATTATGTTATGTTATGTCTAGGTATAAGCTTGGTAACCAAAATGCTATACAGAGGAAAATAAACGCCGCATGTATTCATTGACTTAACCGCTTGTTAGGCAAGTTATCTTAGGAGTAGGTTTTGGGTTCACAACCAACCAGGTTCATTATTTTGTGTAATGCGTAATAATCATGGAATGGAAGAAAAAAACGTTTTGCGACGACTCCAAAGCGTGGAAGAAAACGGGACAAGGGCAGGATGATGATAATGATCTCTTAGATCAAGAATTTTTAGGTTATGTGACATCGGGCTTACATGAGCACTTATTAAACGTCAGAAGCACGGTTTTAATTGGTAATTTTCTACGGAGAAGAACTGGCAAGAAAATCATAGTTACTCTTCAGAAAGTAATCTACGGATCCGTAGAGTCTACAGTGTTCTCACATTCACATGATAAAAAACCCTCTCCTAGAGAAGAGAGGCCTAAGTCCCAGCAGTGGGAAAATTAGGGTGAATGTGCAAGTAGTCGGTAGAAATACGAACAACCCAAATGATTGCCAACTTACCATTAGCAAGAGCTTGCCATTTTCAACAAAGGAGATCTTATAAATTATGAGAAGTAAAAAGAAAAAACAGACTAAGGGCCTGTTTCACCACCTATGATTAAGTTTCGAGTATCTTACTTGACAGATAATTTCATACGAATTCTGTCACATTTTTGAATTTATTCAGTGAGTAGTGCCTACTCGGACATTGTGAAACAGGCCCTTAATATTTTTCTAACATTACTCAAGAGACTCGATACGAAGAGTTTTTTTTCGTTGTTCATAATATTTAAATAAAACGATGGATAACAAGATGTTTGAAAAAACGAATTGCTTGATTGATTGTATAAACTTGACCGCAAAAATTCAGGGTCGCTTATAAAAAGTTTGACAGCTTCTTGAATAAGTAAGTTGAAATCGAAAAACTATTGTATCTATGTTGTGAATGGCCAGTTAATCATAATGAGAATACAGAATAGAATACATAAAATATTTTTGTTTAAATATTGAAAAAAAAAATCTAATAAGATCTTTTCGGAATAAATCGCGAACATTACTTTCTTATTAGCATTTGTGAAACTTATGAGAACAGAAATGAACATTTTAATTTATCTTTAAGGCGCCACTTCACGAGGTGGGCTCAAATTTTAGTTTTTTAAAACAATCTGAGACAAAAACTACAGTGTTTTAAATTAAAAAAAAAATATATGTTTTAGTTAAGGATCTTATCTAGTTAAAATCGCATTCAGTTGCAAGACCTGATGAACTTCACTCGATAGAAAAAAATCGCAAAGTTACCCCTTTTTAAAAAGTTTTTTCAATATTATGACTATATTACTGATTTGTTACGTTTCATTTTTGTACTATAATAAAGAAACTAATTAGTTACAAACAAATTCGCAGAGTTTGAATTGATAAAATGATTTTCTTAATTACTATGTTTTAATAAGAATTAAAAGCGGTCGCGGCGGCTCAGACAGGTCCGTTCAGTCGCGCGCTGGCGCTTGTCGACGACGGACCTGTGTCAATTTCTTCAGCGACAACTACACGCACCAAATCATCTCTTTTTGAGAATTTGTTGCTTTTCAGTTATAAATTATAATGGGCAATAAACAACGCAGGCGAAAAAAGTCGCGTAAAGTGATAAAAGACACAAACAGAAAGAATGCACTCCAAAGATATGTGAAGATAGGGCTGCCATCCGTCCGGGTTTCCCCGGATTTGTCCTAGTTTAGAGGGCGTCCGGGGAGCGTCCGGGCGGGGTTTCAAAAAGTGTCCGGGTGAAACCCGGACGCTTTTAGTGTCAGGGGCATTCCCGATTAATTAAAAGATAAGCGATATCTAAACAAATCTTAGTTAAAAATTCTTGGTAACCGCAACTAAGCTAACTCCGACGGCGACGCTTCAAAATAGCCGATGACGGTCGATAAATAACTAGCAAACAAGCTGCTTAATTGAATACATTTTATTTTTATTGTAATATTTTTTTTCTGGGTGTCCGGGGAAAAACTGAATTTCATCATTTTTACAGTCTATGAACGTGTTCTGTGTTTTCCACCATATCAGTTAAGCTACTGAAATGAATGAGTTGTTGTTGTTGTTAGTGAGTTGTTGTTGGCTGTTGTGTAGTTGACTGGATTGTGTTGGCTGTAGAGTAGTAGGTGACTGTTGTTTAGTTGTAGTTGGTTAATATTGAGTTACTGTTGGATGTTGTTGTTGTTTGTTGTTGGTTATTATTAATTTTTTATTGGTTTTTATTGACTTGTAGTAGGTGTTGTTGTTGCATAGTGTTGGTGGTTTCTGCGTTGTGAGCTGTTATTGGTTGTTACAGAGTAGTTTTTGGTTATTCCAGTTGTTGCAATTTTCAGCAAAACGGTAAGTTTTATCATATACATTATATATCAAATTAGTGATAAGAATTACAATTCTTTCAACTTTTGAAATCGTTATATCTCAAAAACTTTTTTTTGTTTTCGTTATAACTACATACATGAGGAAGCTTGTAATTAAGCAATGTAATTACCTACTATAGTCATTATGTTGTTATTAGTCTGTAAGCCTTCCTAAAATGTGAAAAATAAAATAAAACGGTGGCACTTAGGAAAAATGTTTTTAGACGTTTTTGTAGATAATTATCTGTACTGTGTAATTTTTGTATGTACTTACTAATTTTATGTAAAACTTACCGATTTGATGAAAATCGCGTACAAAAATTCAGTTTTTAGGGTTCCGTACGACTTTGTTGTCCGTCTGTCTGTCAAGAAGTCTGTCTGTCAAGTCATACAAGAACTTCCAAAAAAGCAAAAACCACTTTGCGATAACAATCAAGAGACACCACATCAATCAAATGATTCTGTGTGTGTGTGACAGTGGTCAATTTTAAGGATTTTTAAATACACAGTAGTTTGAACAAAAGCCGTGTTATTTACAGAAAATGGCTATTAATTCAATTTATAAATTAAGTCCCGGATACTCCCTCAGAGATAAATATAAGGAATTTAATGTGATTTGACCATTAGGCGGACCCTGGCAATGGCCGGGATTAACGCGCCAGGCAAAAGAATGTGATTTGACCATTAGGTACATTTTGTATGGACTTTATAAGAGACTGTAACCGCTTAGTTTGTTTCGGTGTTCCTTCTCAGGGTAGTTAGCTAGGAAACACCGGCCTCATCTAGTACATATAAACAGACAAAAAACAATGACGTGAAAAGTGGAAAAACCAACTTGCAAAATAAATATCATTTATCAGTAGTAGAAAATTAGTTTATGACTCTGATTATATGTTATTTAAAAAAAAAAACAATAGGGTTCCGTACAAAAGCTGTAATAAGATAAAGTGTAAATAAATTACCTTTAAATCTCCTTACATCGTGTGATAAAAATATTGTTGATAGAAAAAAATAATATACTATATGGAAGGAAAAGGACTTACAGGAAAATGCGTAGTTCTTCGATAGCTGCCTTCACAGTGCGCCGGTTCAGGCGATATTTCCTTCAAGCTTCACGAGACTAGGAGGGTTTGAGGTGTTCACCACACAGCACCGATATTTTTTACTTTTAGAGTTTTAGCGTGAGCGCGGGCGCACGATACGTGTCACCAGTAAGAACGCACAGGACAGAGAGGGGGAATGGGAGGAATGAATGGATTTTGGATAGGAAATCCTTCTCGAATGAGTTATTGAGTGAAGTGTAATATAATGTTGCAAGTATAATGAGGTACAGATAATATAATGCGAATGGCGCAGACAACTCCCCCGGCCTAGAGGTTTTCCTCTAAATTACAATTTTATGAGAACTTAAATTAAAAAAAATGAATTTAATTAAAAATAGAGTTAAGCGCAATTGTAAAGTAATTATTGAGTAGGTAGACGACAAAGCCGCACTACCGGGCGTATGTAGGAACCGGAAGCAGTTCTAACTTTCACAGTCCTAACTATATTATCCTTTCCAGGATAAGTCGCATCTATGACACCTAAAGGCCAGCAAAGCGGGTGAGCGTTGTTGTCTTTGATAACAACAATCGTACCTACTTCAATAGGCTTTGACGGTGTGTTCCACTTTTCACGCTGTTGCAAGGAAGTGAGGTACTCCTGGCTCCAACGATTCCAGAAGGAATGAGTTATTTTATTAAGAAGTTGATAACGCGATAAGCGATTGTCTGAAATGTCTGTGACGTCTTCAGCAGGTAAATACTTAAGCGGAGTTACGTTTAGAAAATGATTAGGCGTTAAAGCACTAATATCAGACGGGTCGGAGCTTAAAATGCTTAGAGGTCGATTGTTTAAAAGACATTCAATTTGAACAAGCACGGTACTAAACTCCTCGTAAGTTAATATTTGAGAACCAATTACTTTAAAAAGATGAGTTTTGACACAACGAACAGTAACTTCGCTGAGTCCATTAAAATGAGGACCGTATGGCGGGCTATGTTTAAATTGTATGCGATTTTCAGCTAGTTGATCACCTATGTAATTTATATGAGATTTGGATTGAATTAGGGCGTAAATTTCATTCAATTTGCGCTTTGCGCCAATGAAGTTTGTGCCTCCATCACTATAAATCATAGCAACAGGACCTCTACGAGAAATGAAACGCTTAAAAGCGGCGAGAAATAAATCTGAACTAAGGTCAGTGACCAACTCTAAGTGTACTGCCTTAGTTGTTAGACACACGAACACACAAATGTAAGCTTTGTGGCTCTTAATTCCGCGTTTTCGGATATGAGTAATATAAAAGGGGCCACAATAGTCCACAGCGGTATTAACAAACGCTTTCGCTTGTGAAACGCGAAAGTCGGGTAGATCACCCATAGGAGGGTAAGTATTTTGAGGTTTAAGTTTAAAACATTTGTTACAACTATGTACGCGTTGTCTTACAATATTACGAGCGGATAAAATCCAAAATTTTTGTCTAATGATAGATAATAAAAGAGCGGGACCTGTATGTAAATTAGTTACATGATAAAAGTCAATTACGAGTTGGGTAAAACGTGATTTAGTTGGAATTAGAATGGGGTGCTTTTGACCATAATCAAGTTGAGAATGAGTTAACCTTCCACCTACTCTGAGAATATTATTTGAATCCAGAAAGGGGTTGAGTTTAGCGAGACTTTTATTTATTTTTTTATTTGATTTTAAAGCGTTCATTTCTTCAGAGAAATATCTACCTTGTACGTAACGTATAAGGTGTATTTCCGCGGCTTCTAAATCGGAAACGGTGATGGAACCATGCGAAGTTAATATCTTGCAGAAACGTAATATTAAAACCAGGCTACGTAGTAAAATAGAATATTTAGAAATGCGATCAATTAAAGATTGAATAGGTTGAGAAATTTCTTGCGTAACTTTAACTGCGAGAGCGATATTTTTAGTTTCCATTACTTCCGAAGTATTTTTATTTAAATTGACCTTAAATGGCTTGATTGGCCACTGATTTAAGGGGAATGAAAACCAATGCGGAGCGTTAAACCAAAGAGTTAAATCTAATAATTGTTTAGGCGTTACGGGACGAGAAACTATATCGGCGGGATTTTCAGTTCCATCGATGTGAAACCAATGTTTAGCAGGTAATTTTGAATTAATTTCAACAATGCGATTTGCAACAAATGTATGAAATCTATGCGAGGGCGAGTGGATCCAGGTGAGCGTGACTGTTGAATCAGAAAAAGCAAAAATATTATTAATTTTGCAGCGTTTACTTAAAATTTCTACAACTGAGTTAATTAAATTTGCTAAGAGAAGAGCAGCACATAACTCGAGGCGAGCTAAGGGCGTATTTTTAAGCGGAGCGACGCGTGATTTAGAAGTAAGTAAGAGGACTGATCCGTTATCTTCGTCATTAGAACTAACCCTTATGTAAACAGCGGCACCATAACAGCGCTCACTGGCGTCTGCGAATCCGAGGAGAGTGACATGAGAAACCGAGGTGATACCTACATGTCGCGGGAATTTTATTTGTTCGAGATAGGAAAGTTCTTTGTGAAATTGATTAAATTTATTTTCAATGTAAGCTGGTACAGCGTCGTCCCAATCAAGGTCATGCTTCCAGCATTCCTGAACTAAAACTTTCATAAACGCGGTAACTGGACCTATAAGACCTAAGGGGTCAAACAGCCGTGCGGTTGCGGATAAAACGGTACGTTTCGTACATTTAAGAGAATTATAATTTATTTTAAATTGAAAAGAGTCCTCTACAGGATTCCACTGCATACCTACAATTTTAGTATTATTATTGGCGTCCGCGTCAAACTCAATATTTTGCGAACTTAAATGAGTTGAAGGAATTTTATTTAAGAGTTCGGAACTATTAGAGATCCACTTTACAAGGTTGAAACCGCCTGACCTGAACATGGCGACCATTTCTAGATATGTAAGCTCAGCTATGTCAACGCCATCTAGCGAACATATGTAGTCATCCATATACATATGGTTTTCAGCCTCGTAAGCCGCGAGCGGGTAATTATCCCGACTATCAGATGCGAGTTGGCGAACTATCCTCATAGCTAAATAAGGTGAGCTTGAGACACCGAAAGAAACGCGGTTAAATTCAAAAGTTGAAATCTCAGAATCTTTATCGAATCTGTATAAAATGCGTTGAAATGCGTGATGATCTGAATGAAGATTAAGTTGAAAATACATTTTTTCGATGTCTGCAACTACAGCAACGGAAAACATGCGAAGATTAATTAATAAATCAAAAATGTTACTTTGTAGATTCGGACCTACGTAAAGGAGATCATTTAGCGATTTACCTGAGCTAGTTTTACAGCTAGCGTCAAGCACGATGCGAGTTTTACTGGACTGTTTATCCGGGCGGTAAACAGCACGGTGCGGAATATAATAATGCGGGATATTGAGAGAGGGATCTTTGACCTTGGCTAAATAACCTTTGTCAAGATAATCTTGAAGCGTAGCGTTGTAATTAGTTCTGATCTCGGGATCAGAATCTAACTTTTTTTCTAAATTAATGAGGCGACGCATCGCCGTTGAGTACGAATTTCCTAAGTCGGTACACGGAGCCTTAAATGGTAGCTGCACTGTGTATCTACCTGTTTCATCGCGAGAGTAAGTTGAATTAAATATTTGTTCACACGCCTGATCATCAGGACTCATGTGAACCTTATTAGGTACGCTTTCCAGCTCCCAAAAGCGTTGCGTTAGCGTGTCTAAGCTGAGCGTGCTAGTAGCGCACAGAAAAGTTTGCTCGCTTTTATTTTTATTTATTTGAGCGGGGCGAGAGCGCGAAGTTATGCGAGGTTGACAATCAGCCCGACCCATGGCTATGTAACCAAGAGTGGTTTCTACAGCGACGACCGCGGAGCCAGGTAAAGTTACCTTTCCACTTCCCAACAAAAGCGGGAAAAGTTCATTGCCGAGGAGGCAATCAATCTCACCGGGAACATGGAACGCGTCATCAGCCATAGGTAAATTACGTAATGGAGAGAGATTTGTGATATCTACTAATATGTTGGGCAAGTCGTCAGTAATACGATCTAAAACCCGAGCGTGAATTGTATAACAACAGCGGTGATCAAAGCGAGAAAATATTTTAAATGTTGTAGTACCATACGTGGGTATTTTTGCGTGACTTATACCGAAAATAGAAGATTTGTCAGGAGTAATTTCTAAGTTTAAACGTTTACAGCAAGCCTTAGTAATAAAATGACTCATTGAGCCTGTATCAAGAAAAACGCGGAGAGTATAAGGTTTATTATTATTATAAGCGTATACGGAAGCGGTAGGCAACAAAACAGTTGTATTATTTTCAACGCTCGAGGTAGCCGAAGTCAGTGATAAATAAGGAGCGTTTGAATTTTCGCGCGCATTGTTATCACCTGTCGATACGCGTGGCGAGTCGAGTGTCGCGGGAGTGGCAGTCGGCGAAGGCGCGGAGGCGGGCACGCGGGGCGCGCCGGCGCCGTCCTCAGCCGACGGCGGAGCGGAGCTATGATCAACTACCCGATTGTTGGAAAAGTTAAAGTTGTCTAGATGTAATAGCGAATGATGTTTACGGTGGCAAATCGAACACGTATTTGATGACTTGCACATTTTAATATTATGAAATCCTAAACAGTTACGACAAAACTTATGTTTGTTTACAAGATCTGATCTATCTTTTACGTTTTGATTCATAAAATGAGAACATCTATAAAGTGGATGTGAATCAGGGGATCCACATACCTTGCAGGAACGCACTGGGGTGTTCTGGCTAGTACTCGCGAAGGCTTGACTGTTTCTAGGTTTAAATGAGGATTTATTATTTTCGTTATTACTACGAACTTTAGAGGGATTAGAGTGATTACGAAGCGTTATTATTTTACTTTGTTCTTTTAGAAATAGCGAAAGATGATCGAAAGTAGGTATTGTAATATGCCTATGTGATTGTTCGAAAAGGTTAACGACCTCTTTATCTAGCTTACTGAGTGCAATATCAGTTATTATAAAATCTGACAAATCTTTTATGTCTAAGCGACGTAAAGCGGCTTGTGCCGAATGAAATTGCTCGAGAAACGAATCGATAGGTTGATAAGGTTTAAATTGAATCATTTGATGTAAATACATGGAAGCTTGTACGCGCGTATCGTGATATTTTTCTATTAAATCATTCCAAATGAGTAGGTAATTATTAGCGGTAGGTATGATACCTGAGCAAACAGTTAATGCTTTGCCCGATAAACAACTTATTAAATACTGAACCTTTTCGGCGTCAGTAAGATGCGAATTATCATGAATAAGACTTTTGAAGTTTTCATGAAAAGTTGTCCATTTGCTGGGCGTACCATCAAATGAAGCAAGTTTTAAAGGCGGTAGTTTACGATTTAAAAACTCGAATTTATTACTAGTGCTATCATTACTCGTATTTTGTGACTTCTGAATGTTAGATTCTATTGCTTTTATTTCACAATAGATTTCATCAAATGCGGATAGTGAGGAGTAATTCGGTTTTGTCGTCGAACCACTTTCTAATAATGCTAAATTATAAGCATCAAGAGTTTCCATAAAGTTTGTTCTAATTTGCTCAAGGGAGCCAATTCGAGCTAGAAATTGCGATTTTAATGAACCATTCACGGAAACTTGTAGGCCGAGATCGTAAATGGATTGCACCATATGAAATAAATTTTCTTTTTTAGACTCTAATAGAAGAACTTTAGGATCTTCATAGGATTCTTTATCAGATTCCCTACCCTTACTACGCGTAGAAGTCATTCTTAGCGTTAGGAAGTACCTACTCGAGTTTTTAACCGTGTAATAAAATAGATGAGTGAGTGAATGTACGCGAGCGTGCGTGAGCAAAAATGGACTCGCCCGTGTGCGTTATATTTTGAAAAATATGCGAAAATATGCGTGAGATGACTAAAATATAATTATAATACTTTAGATAATGCGTGTTTATATTGAAATATGATGCGTTTTTGTAAAAACAACTAAGCGTTGATGAGATTGAGCGGGAAATGTGCCCTATTGGGCGCGCCTCGTGTATCACGTAGACGGGTAATGGCGGATGCGTAATTGTGCGTTTTTAGCGTTTTTATGCGAATAAATGATGAATATGATGTGTGTGATGAGTGTAGCGTAGATGCGTAGTAGATATTGCGTTTTTTATTGGGTGAGAAGGACCAGAAAACTTGGAAGGAAAAGGACTTACAGGAAAATGCGTAGTTCTTCGATAGCTGCCTTCACAGTGCGCCGGTTCAGGCGATATTTCCTTCAAGCTTCACGAGACTAGGAGGGTTTGAGGTGTTCACCACACAGCACCGATATTTTTTACTTTTAGAGTTTTAGCGTGAGCGCGGGCGCACGATACGTGTCACCAGTAAGAACGCACAGGACAGAGAGGGGGAATGGGAGGAATGAATGGATTTTGGATAGGAAATCCTTCTCGAATGAGTTATTGAGTGAAGTGTAATATAATGTTGCAAGTATAATGAGGTACAGATAATATAATGCGAATGGCGCAGACACTATAACTTTGCACAACATTTTTTTATGTCACAATAATTATTTTTTGTCTAAAACCTGAATCTAAGCAAAAGTCATTTAGCCTCTAGATTAAGCCATTTTTTGTACCTTTATACTCTTAACAAAATAAATTATTTCATATTGAAGTCTGTTTCACTGCCTGTATATTTTCATTGCCTTTTTAGACTGTCGCAACCCAGTGCTGCAAACGTGTGAACGGCACTCACGCTACCGACGCCTAGATCCCGATTCCGATTTCCAACCAGGATACCAGGGACCAGGTAGACGCGGGCTCGCGGACGGTGAGCACTAGGTAGCTCGCCATCCGGCAGTCTGGTAATAACCTGGACCGAGCCTTGTCGTCAACGGCGCGTTTTGTTCCACGCGCGCCTCAAGGAGATGTCATCAAACTGTAGGGGCACGTAGGGCCAAAAGCGTCTGGGGAATACGGTAATTCCGAAAGGTGAGCCCGTGTCCCCCAGATCAAAGGCAACAAAGGAACGGGGTGCGTTTTAGTTGATAAGAGTCCGACACGCCCTCCCGCTCCGCCCAAGAGTGGGGAAGTCATTCTGATGATTAATCACTTGAAAAAAAAAACTCTTATTCCTTCTTTGCCTTCGATCCAGGGCTCAGGGGTTCGTTTTAACATAACCTCAGTAAACTTCGACCCTGCTGGGCAACTACGGTTTTGTGGTCCAACAGTGGACGTCTGTTGGGTGAAATGATGATGAATAATTATGATCATAATGATTCTTAGTAGCAGTCTGGAGTATGGAAGTTGGGAATGTGACATCCCATGGGGTTTTAACGAGGCATGCTTTGTAAAGCTATAAGTGGTATATAAAATGAACTTTATCCCGATAACACTGCTACTACTTATTTTGGTGTAAGTACAATAAAGTTTATTCTATTCTATTTTAACACTGCGAATATTTCGTCAAGTCAAGTTCCAGCATTACGATCCTTACGTACCTACTAATTTTACTTCTTTTAAGTAATTGCACTTGAAACACACAATTTTGGTTTTAAACTACTCCGTATTTTAGAGGTAAATAATAAAATATAATTATGTATATATTTGTAGGTTTTAACTTATTATTATGAGAAATTATTTACTTGTAAAAATATGTAACTAAGAAAATAAGTAGATTATAAAAAAATGTTAGGTAGCTATAAAAAATCCGGCAGTAAATTCCTTTCTATTTGAAACGGATGGTTACCCTACGAAACTGACGAAACGAGCGTACGAAGAGGGGTGCATGCGCGGTCGCGGGACGCGGGTGCTAGCTACGGCCCGATCGCGCAAGGTCGCTGGCAAATAGTATCGCCTTAAAAGATAAACTGTTTTTGTTTTCTTATTACTTTGTATTTCCGTTTTGATACGGAGCCGCATTATGTGGCATTTGGCTCCACAACACTGTTAAAAAATTAAGTTTCTTCACTTGTATCAAAATGTACTATAGGATTAAAAGTAAGCTCGCATCGGCTTCTAAAATAGATCCTACCAATTCTGCAAAAAGCTTAGAAACTCCACGCCCCACACAGAGTTTCAGAAGTTATTTGATGTTTCCCTGGCTGGATAGCTGTTCATGGTATATCATTGTTTGGCTTTGGGCAATTCTATAAACGTATAGCAGTATAACTTGCAAGAAAAGAAACTGATTAGTTGACAGGTTGACAGCATATCATAGTCTGGCTTCAGGCAACCCTTTAAGTTAAAATCGACCTCATCTTCGCTTTCCATCAGGTGAGATAGCGATCAAGCGCGAACCTATCAACAATACAAAAAAAGAAATATAATTATAGCCTACAAAAAAATGCTGAATAGTTGATGCCAGCACTGGGCAACCCTAAAAACATATAACCTACAAAAAAGCTCAGTTTTTTTAAAGTTGGCATTGCATTTTTCCGCCATGAATAATTCACGTCATTCATATTTAACGAGAAATCTGTATAATCGTCTTGTTGGCGCGTTTAGAATTGCTAATGCGTCCCGACACTACTTGTACTATGAATTTAAGGATCGTTTACAGCGGGACGGTTTCTCGCCCTGCATCTATAGGCGGTTTTCTGAAGAAAGATGCTTTTTTCTGTTTTATTATTATTATGGATAGTCGGGAACCAATACATCTGACTCCAGTCATCTATCTGCGAGAATCAACGACGACGATTCTCGCCTCACGGCAGTGGAATAACTTTCCTCGTGTAAACGGATATTTTTATTTTGCAACAAATGTTTCAGATCCAGAGGAGCTCGTGGCTAGATAATAACAGCCACACAGGTCGATCTTCAAGGTTAAGCAACACTTGCCTAGGTTGGTCTGTGGATGGGTGACCATCTTAACATAACGAGTTTCCTCCGTGCCTCGGAAAGCACGTTAAGCCGTTGGTCCCGGCTGTCATTTGGAGATCTTTGGCAGTCGTTACGGATAGTCAGAAGCCAGTAAAAATCTGACTCCAGTCTTGCCATGAAGTACCGTGTTACCCCAGTTAATGGGTTGTGGAGGTCTGGTAGGCAGCCGCTCCTCGTAAAAATACTGGTATTCAGCTAAATCCGGCTTGACTGGAACCCGACCCCAATATAGTTGGGAAAAGGCTAGACAGATGATGAACAAATGTTTCAGATTATCACTTTTTTTGGGGGAATTTCCGGAACCACGGCCTTGGATTGCAAACGGCCACTGCAGTTATGAAAAAGGTCTGATGCTTTCTCTCGCTGCATCTAGAGCGGCAGAAAAAGAATCGGATGATTCCTAACCCCAAAAAAAATTGGTCGGTTTTCCCTCTGGAAACAGGGTAGGCAGATTGATTGTATTAATTCTCAGCCAACAGATCGGGTTACCCTTTTCCCCTTTATTTATTTTTTACTCGACGCCTCTTCCGTGTTTCCGCCATAATTAATTTTTACCCTTTGAGACTGTTTATTACTTTACAGTTTAAATTCTTAGTCAATGTTTTGATTCTTCTTCTCAGCTATGCAGTCCTGGTGGAGAGTTCATATTGACTCTTTTGAAAAAGTTCTAGAACGCAATGAGTATGACGGATAGGAGTCTTTGGATGAATTCTTATTTTTATGTGATCTTTGAGGCAAAATCTGTTTCTAAAGAGAATTTTGTTTTTTTTTATATTTTCTTATGAGTTTGCGTAGTATTTAAAGTTAGTGTGTCAATATCTAGTCTGCATACTTACATAAATACCTAATACATGAGCAAAGTGTCAAGTTCATATTATAAAAAAATTTAAGATCCTGTGCTTTGGGCTTATATAAAAGTGTATAAGTATGGTGTTCTCAGTTCTGTTGGTGAACATCACAATATGGTTCTGAATAAACTCCCATCATAACTAAAATCACCAAAAACAACTATAATTAGGAAACGAAAGAAAGTTATTCCAATTTCACAAGTGAATATTAAAAAAAAATAGTATCTGTGTAAATAATGGTTAACCAAAAACGAATAAGAATAATTTTCTATTTATAAAAAAATGGTTCTAAAGTATAATTAATTTAAACTTGGCTTTATGATTGAGTACCGTTTCTTCTGTAGCTGATAAAAACGAGACGAAAGCGTATTGGGCCGTGCGTTCTGAAGGGTTCCGTAGGAGCCCGTTAGTTATTTAAGTTTTAATGTTTAATAACCATGTACGGTTTATAACCGAAATAAAATGTTGTGTATTATTATTTATTTTCTTATTAAAAAAAAACTTAAGAAAAGAAAAAAATTGCAAACTTAAGAGTGAGCTTTACTTAAGATGTTCGTTGACTGACTAAACTAACGGAGCTAATTTAACCGTGACATGTTTTCCTTTAGATATTTACTACCATCCCGACTTTTTTTCATATTTTTTTACATAACATATTTTAGTTACTTTAATTTTTAATAGATAACCTATTAAAAATTAAAGTGTAATTAATTAATTTTTAATAGATTACCTATTAAAAATTAAAGTGATAAATTAAACTGAAACGATCGCTCAATATGAAAATACTCTTCCGTAATGTTTTTGAAAGATCTATCAAACGATGCCTAACTTTATGGGAAAGACGTGAAAAAACAAATTCCTACTCTATTTGTAAGTTGCTAAAAACAATATGTATTAAAAATTGTACTACAGTGACGGTGTGATTAATATATAATATTAATATACACACTAGCAAAACCAAACATTTCTAGTTTTAATAATCTCTAAGGTAAGCGTAAACTGGACGAACGAATACACGATTGCGTTCGTGGTGAAAGTATAAAGATAACTTTTTAGAACTACGGAACCCTAAATACGAATCTAAAGCTTTTTTATCTTTTAAAAACTTTCTATTAATCTAATAAAGAAAATGGCTTTATCTTTGACTTTCAGATTTATTTTGGTTGAACTTGAAAACCTTAGAAATAATTATTTAATTAAATATTTGAGATGTTTCAATCACTTTTTACTGTTAAATAAACTTTTTTTTCTGTAAAGGATAGCTACTTTTATTTGAAATCAGATTTTAGTGTTCCTTAAACACGGTAAAATAAGTTAGGTACCAAATAAAACACAAAAGAACATTGTTAAAACTGCCATCAAACAAATAAAATAACGGCTGAAATCTGTCACTTTAGTTGCCAAAACTGTTCTATTAAACTTGGCTCAAATATATTTTATACCAGTCTTTGCCTGCGTGAAAGTGGGAAATTATACCAAGAGAATATATTTGGGAGTATACTCCCGGGATATAAAGTAAAGTACTACGAGTATTCCAGGACGTGGTCTTGAAACTACCGTGGCTGATAGTCATGGTGGGGTTGAGGCGGCTGGGGCATGAAGATGTCCACTCCCTCACGCTTCGGCCGTCTTCACTAGCACTAGGTGATCGGACCATGGCTTAAACCAAGTTCGGCTCCTCTTCCAGTTTCGACATTACCAAAAACCGAAGCCTAATCCTATGTAGGGAATGCAATCCGGACTATCCGTAATCCGAAAAATCCGGATATCCGCACATTTTTACTCGACTTGTAAATCCGGATTTCAAAATCAAATCCGCGGATTTTCTGAATAATAAGAAATATTAATTCGCGATGATATTATCAACTTTTATTATATTTAAGTTTAGCACTAGCTTTTGCCCGTGGCTTCACCCGCGTGGAAGACGGATAACCAAGTAAATTCAGAAAAAAAAATAGTAACGTGGGTTCAATATAATTCGTGGTCTACCCGTATGATAAGTTGCAAATTGCAATGCATGCGTGCCCAAAAAAGACTGAATGTCTTTTACGGCGCCAAGCGTCATCATGCTGACAGAAAAAAGTATGAACTAATTACCAACTCTACTACATTCTTTGGGCACGCCATAATTATGGCTATAGTCCCCTCTTTGAGAAGTGGTTGGAAAGACGTCACTGTGTCCTCATCTTCCACATGACACAGGTCCTCACAGGCCGTGGTAAGTTGGAGAGGTTTCTGTGCCGGATTTATGTGAAAGAAATGCCCAGGTGTCATTATTGTGCGGACCGATCGCCTGGAGGTCAAACGGTGGAGCTTATGGTTAAGGTGTGACGTTTGACAGTCTTGTCGGACGAACACTAGATTCGTAAGGGCGAAGGCTGAGCGTGGGTACTGGGCTCGAACTAGAGGTCAAGCTAATAGTGCTATTGGGTTTTCCATTAGGAATTACTCTATAGCTGCCCGGAGTTTGGAAGTTGGTAGTATGATGCCTCTGAAAACACGTCAAGCTGTGGGTCCTGCACCTGATCTCTCTCCGGTCGTGTTGAATTGCCTTCCCATCTGACTATAAGATTAAAAGAACAGAGAGTGCGTTAGTGTCTGCGTACACACTTGTGCACTATAATATCTGCAGTATACATCAGGGTTCCAGGTTTCAGTAGAAATCAGGCCACCGTGATCAAAATTCGGTCTAGAGGACTATTATTAAAGGTATACTCCGTTTGGGCAATGACCACTCACGCCGGGTCCTGGTACGGCCCATAGACCGGAGCGCAAAGGAATGTGACAGGCGGTCGCCTGCTTCTGCGAAGCAGTAATGCTAGCAAAGGAGGCGGCTGCACATGCGAGGGAATTATCCTCATGCTCCAGTTCCCGGATCCAGACCCCGATTTCCAGCTACCGTAGGCGCAGGCTTGCGGATGGCGTGCAATGGGTAGCTCATCGACCCCGCCACAGCGCGTAGTGTGTCTCAAGGTGATACAAATCGTAGTGGCCCAGCTGGGTCGAAGCCTACTGTTGCCATGGGTTATGTACTTATGTGAAAGAAAACCCCGGGGCCCTAGAATGAAGACAAAGAAAAAGAAGATGGAAGAGGAGTGGATTTTAGTCACTAAAAATCTGATATCCCGCTCTGCCCAGAACGGGAGAAGTCATTGGATAATTTCCAACCCAAAAATGGAAAAAATATAAATTCTTTGTCTTTACATGTTGGGAAAACAGCTTCTTGGAGAGGCCGTAATCCACCAGGCGGGCCCAGTGTGGTTTTGTGGATGCTACATGTCCTAAAAGTTTTGGTTCTAGGACTTACCGGTTTCCTCACGATGTTTCCCCTCGCCGTTTTGAGAGCTACTGCTCTTAAAACGGCGAAGGGAAATCGTGTGAAGGGAAACATCATGTTAATTAACTAATATAAGTAGGTTTGTTTAATTTTCATGAAAAATCCGTAAAATCCGGATAATCCGGATTGGACCCAAAATCCGTTTTAAAAAATCCGGATTTTTAAAACACGACGGATTTGCATTCCCTAATCCTATGTGTTCATAGAAAAAGTTAAAACAATATTTCTATATTATTATTTTTAACAATGTTTCGGTATACGAGTAAGCATAGCATAATAAACATAATCAGCTTTGTAATTTGCCACTGCTGGGATTCAGGCCTTCTCTCTAGGAGAGGGAATAGGCCTTAATCCATATAATTATATTTGAATTAGGTAAAATATTTTATTAGTATGTAAAATGATAGTTCCATTTAGATAAAACAGACGTCTCATAAAACTATTCCATAATAAAAAGAATATCCGACATAATCAATCTGAGCAGACAAAATCTTTTCCCGCGCTCACAAAAGCTTGAACTTCAGGCGCCATCTTTAATTCTTTAGGGACGGCAGTACATTTGTTACTGAGTCTGAAGCAACCTCTTTGGACGCGATCCAAAGTGCTATCGATTCTCTATGATTCCGAATGACATGAGGTCGGAATCAAAGCTATCGGAGTTCTGATTGCAGTCGAATTTACTTGTTAGTTTTGTTTGAAAAGAATGGAGTGTGAGGCTAAGAACTCACGGAGCGATTTTCGCCCGCGACCGCCGCGGTCGTGGAACTGCGGTTTTATTTCAAAACTCACGAGAACGGTTATTTGCGTGGTTACGCAGCCGCCGCGGTTGCAATCATCGCCCGCAGACCTGGCGGGCGATGACCGCAAGACGGGCGGTTGCAAAATAGTGTTCGATTTCTGTACTTCCCGCCACCCGCCGGCCCCCGCGATCGCCCGCCGACCGACCGCAGAGCGCGCGGGCGCCACCCGCCGAGGCTGCGGGTAACCGCGGCCCGCGCGATTCTACTAGTTGCCCGCCGGTACAGCGGGAGCCGCATACAACCGCGTACACCGCGGGCGTAAGACGCGTCGTGAGTTGTGCTTTAATTTTTTACATATGTATCTAAATTCTACAGAAGCTGCGGGCCCGCAACCGCGGCGGCCGCGGGCGAAAATCGCTCCGTGAGTTCTTAGCCTGAAAATATGCTTTCTGCATATTTACATTGCATATTGCTCTTTTTCTTTTATTTGGTAATAATGGTGCAGTGTAATCTAGAAGAAGTAGTTGTTTATGAGAACTTGGTAGCTTTTACGACGGCGATAATAAAAATGATATTTTTTCAAGATCTTTTGATATGAGTCGATATATTGTATGTGTCGTAGGATAATTTGATACTTCGAATCTTCGCGAAAATCCTAGGGGTTTTGCGAAAACGCGGATAATTAGACATAGGCGAAAAATTATCAAATCTTACTGGACAAAGTCAGGATTTCTGCGAAAATACTCGTTACTATAGTAAGATTTGATGTGCTCAACACTGATTGGCTACAATTTTGCTGGCTGACTTCTAATTGGTTCCTAGTTTGCCGATGATTAACTTCAAGTATTGTATCATAGAGATGACAAACAAAACCATGTGTCCATGTCCATGTGTTACCTACCTTTTATGAGCCGCGATAACTCAAATATACGCAGCTAACACAAACTTTTCCTTTAATTGTAATTACAAAAAAATTAATAGACAATCCAAAGATCTTGACTCGCTCAGTCACTCAAGATTCAGTTTTGTTGATACAGCAAGTCGTCTGCAAGTGTCGCCGAGTCCGACACATTTATTGCAATCTCTGTAGAATAGTTATTACTTTATTACGTGTCGAAATGGTTTTACTCAGTTTGACTTTGGTAATTTGTTAAAATGAGTGTTAGATACTGTAATAACAATAATTTATTGTAATAGTCAATAGGCACAATATATTTTGCCTTTCAGCATACCAAATATTCACAATAAAAAAAATAAAGAATCAAATTAAAAAAAAATACATTGTTAGCTTATATTAATCTCTTAGCATTAAATTATTCGTTTATACAAATCATAAAATTATTGAATGACAATCAAATTCAAATCCAAGAAGTCATCAAATTACTCCTTTTGCTCCGGAGGAGGAGCGGGAGACCGTGTCATACTTTTGCTGAAAAAAACTTACGTCAGCGTCCTTTATTATCGCGGGCCACGATAACTCAAATATACACAGATAAAAACCAATCTTTTGCCATAATAATATAATTGTAATTACACAAAATTTTATAGACAATCCAGTGAAGAGCTCAGTCACTCAAGATTCAGTTTGTTGATACAGCAAGTCGTCTGCAAGTGTTGCCGAGTCCGACACATTTATTGCAATCTCTGTAGAATAGTTATTACTTTATTACGTGTCGGAATGGTTTTATTTAGTTTGATAATGGTTATTTGTTGAAATGAGTATTAGATACTAAAGTAATAATTTATTTGTCAAATCATACAATCCATTAGTTTGTATTGTTACATTATTAGTGGAGTGCCTAGAGGTTTTTATCTCGGATCACAGTTACATTTGAAGATTTTTTAAAATCAAATATGATATTATTATGTTTAACTAATAATATGTATAATAAAGTTGTGAATCTATAATAACCAATAACATGTATAATAAAGTTGTGAATCTAATGGGACATGGATATGGGAATATAAACGTAAAGAAACAGAGAGTGCACCTGTGTTTGTGCACACACTTGTGTGCTACAATAATATCTCGCGTCATTGGCCACCATGATCAGAATTCAGTCAGAAGGATTATATACAGCTAGAAAGCTAGAATTAACAGAAAAAGGTTTAGCCTAAAATAGGCTTTAAATATTCAAACACAAAAAGTTGGGGTCGGCTTCCAGTCAAGCCGAATTTAGCTGAATACCAGTAATTTATGAGGAGCGGCTGCCTACCAGACCTCCACAACCCATTAACTGCAGTAACACGGTACTTCATGGCAAGACTGGAGTCAGATTTATTGTGTTTCCGAGGCATGGAGGAAACTCGGTATGTCAAGATTGTCACCCATCCACAGGCCAACCTTGGCAAGCGTTGCTTACCCTTGAAGATCGAACCGTGCGGCTGTTATTATCTAGCCACGAGCTCCTCACTAATGGAATAGCAAGTGTGAATATAATTTTACTTTAGTTTTTAACAAGATTAAGAACAAAACACCAAAAAACCTCATCAATTTCTTTACCAAACTCCTTCGGCACACGTAATACCGTCGCACAAGTTCTCAGACAGGATATTGGAAATTGTTAGAGAACTGCAAGTCAATAAGTATTTATGACCGGCGGTGTGACTCCGTTGCTTCTCGTTACAGCTTTGTTAGCTCAATGTCCGCTAGTTCAAAAGTTGGGACTTACATTTAATTGATGGCTAAATCTGGACTGTAAACTATAATACCCGGCAAATAAGTTGGCAAGAAATTGACGCAGTGGGGGTAATTTCGCTCATGGTGCACAAAAAAGCGAATAAGCGAACGGGACGTAACACAGTGCGGAGGCAAAAGTTGACTAACGCACCAATCGTAGACCACTATTATAATAATATGTACTGCACCAATCGCACGCCGGGTCGGCGCTACCTCATACCCTGCGTCCCGCTTAGGGAATGCAAATCCGTCGTGTTTTCGAAATCCGGATTTTTTAAAACGGATTTTGGGTCCAATCCGGATTATCCGGATTTTACGGATTTTTCATGAATATTAAACAAACCTACTAAAATTAGTTTATACACATAATGTTTCCCTTCACACGATTTCCCTTCGCCATTTTTGGAGCAGTAGCTCTCAAAACGGTGAGGGGAAACATCGTGAGGAAACCGGCAAGTCCTAGAACCAAAACTTTTAGGACATGTAGCATCCACAATCCCACACTGGGCCCGCCTGGAGGATTACGGCCTCTCCAAGAAGTCGTTTTCCCAACATGTAAAGACAAAGAATGTATATTTTTTTCCATTTTTGGGTTGAAAATTATCCAATGATTTTTCCCGTTCTAGGCAGAGTGGGATATCAGATGTTTTGTGACTAAAATCCACTCCTCTTCCTTCTTTTTTGTCTTCGTTCTAGGGCCAAGTTCACGTAACCCATGGCAACAGCAGGCTTCGACCCAGCTGGGCTACTACGATTTGTATCACCTTGAGATACACTACGCGCCGTGGTGGGGTCGATGAGCTACCCATTGCTCGCCATCCGCAAGCCTGCGCCTACGGTAGCTGGAAATCGGGGTCTGGATCCGGGAGCTGGAGCGTGAGGATTATTCCCTCGCACGTGCAGCCGCCTCCTTTGCTAGCATTACTGCTTCGCAGAAGCAGGTGACCGCCTGTCACATTCCTTTGCGCTCCGGTCCATGGGCCGTACCAGGACCCGGCGTGAGTGGTCATTGCCCAAACGGAGCATACCTTTAATAATAGTCCTCCAGACCGAAATTTGATCACGATGGCCTGATGCCTACTGAAATCTGGAAGCCTGATGTATACTGCAGATATTATAGTGCACAAGTGTGTACGCAGGCACTGGCGCACTCTCTGTTCTTTTAATCTTATATTCAGATGGGAAGGCAATTTAACACGACCGGAGAGAGATCAGGTGCAGGACCCACAGCTTGACGTGTTTTCAGAGGCATGGTAGAGTAATTCCTAATGGAAAAACCCAATAGCACTATTTGCTTGACCTCTAGTTCGAGCCCAGTACCCACGCTCAGCATTCGCCCTTACGAACCTAGTATTCGTCCGACAAGACAGTCAAACGTCACACCTTAACCATAAACTCCACCGTGTCTTCCAGGCAATCGATCCGCACAACACAGCCTCTGGGCGTTTCTTTCGCACGAATCCGGCTCAGAAACCTCTCAAACTTACCACGTCCGGTGAGGACCTGTGTCATGTGGAAGGTGAGGACGCAGTGACGTCTTTCCAACCGCTTCTCAAAGAGGGGTCTTATAGCCATAATTATGGCGTGCCCAAAGAATGTAGTAGGGTTGGTAATTAGTTCATACTTTTTTCTGTCAGCATGATGACGCTTGGCGCCTTAAAAGACATTCAGTCTTTTTTGGGAACGCATGCATTGCAACTTGTCATACGGGTAGATCACAAATTATATTGGACCCACGTTACGATATTTTTTTTTCTGAATTTACTTGGTTATCCGTCTTCCACGCGGGTGAAGCCATGGGCAAAAGCTAGTGCTAAACTAATAATAAAAATAGATAATATCATCGCGAATTAAAATTTCTGATTACATATTCAAAAAATCCGCGGATTTGATTTTCAAATCCGGATTTACAAGTCGAGTAAAAATGTGCGGATATCCGGATTTTTCGGATTACGGATAGTCCGGATTGCATTCCCTAGTCCCGCTTGACCACCATACAGATCTAAAAAAACGATTTCTGCGCAACTAACGACTCTTGCCAAGTTACGTGCCGCCGGTTATAACTCATTTATTTTGTACCTTTTTTATTATTGATAGGCTCGCTCTTGACCACTACCTCACCTGATGGTAAGCGATGATGTGGTCGACGATGGAGCACGCTTGCTTAGACGTAACCTATTCACTCTTGACTTAGGACCCCTAGGTTGTAGCTATCAGAAAATTTCCCTTTTTTGGGGGTGTAAAATCTTCAAATAACTTCTCCCGCTCTGAGTGAATGTCAGACTTCTATTGACTAAAAATAATCTGTGTTAATTCAGAGAAGTATAGGACTAAAGCACGGTCACTCTCAGACTGCATTCAAGAGAAATAGATGCGCAAAGACACATGTTTGCAAAATATGAAGCATTTAACTAAAAATATTCAGATTTGATCATAAAAATAAAACTCTATATTGATAAAACGTTGTTTGTAGAATAATCTTTGTTAGATTATTTTAGCGAACTGCAAGTCAATAAGTATTTATGACCGGCGGTGTGACTCTGTTGGCTCTTGTTACAGCTTTGTTAGCTCAATGTCCGCTAGTTCAAGGGTAGGAAGGTAAAGGTAGGAAGGGTAGGAACTTACATTTAATTGATGGGTTAATTTAGACCTCGAAATAGTTTTCCTATTTTGTTAATCTGTTGAACCCTCAACAGATTAACAAAATAGGAAAATTATTAAAGTAGGTAAAATTATATCGTCACAAATAGAAGGCCGCGTGTCAAACAATCATTATGTAGGTATAAACTCGCCATAAGGTCTATGACAATCTCTTTGCACTTACAAATCATTCACACAACCTCGCCTGCAGTTTGAGCGAATTTGGCTTCGGTCGCAATGACGAACTTTCTACAACAACAAAGAATATCCAGAACCCGACATTTTAATAGCGGTACGAAGTTTCAATACAAGCTGCCATTTGCCATTGTCATTGCAGGACTCGATTTTATAACACCCTCGCCAGTGGCTCGGGTGAATTTCGCCTCGGTTGCAATGATGAACTTTCTTCACTTGTATCAAAATGTACTATTTCGCTCCACTACGACGAGATGTAATACGTTCGTCGCAATCGCCATTCCATCTTCCACTAGCCATATTCCTACCCTTGTCCCGTTTTATTTGGGGTCGGCGCAACAAGTTTTTTTCTTCCTTTCTGTCCTGTCACTCGTCACGCTATCACTAACTCCCTTCTCTTTTATATCACTCCTCACACAATCCATTCATCTTCCACTATTCATCATCTGCCTAGCCTTTTCCCAACTATATTGGGGTCGGCTTACAGTCAAGCCGGATTTAGCTGAATACCAGTATTTTACGAGGATCGGCTGCCTACCAGACCTCGACAACACATTAACTGGGGTAACACGGTACTTCATGGCAAGACTGACAGATTTCATCTTCCACTATTCATGAAACAAAAACCTCGTTATTTCTTAATCCACGAAAATAAGCACAAGATTCATCTGGCTGAAATGTAATCAGTGGAATCTTCGACTCTCTATTGTGTTTACGATTTTAATTACCAATTAAAACAAAGAATATCCAGAACCCGACATTTTAATAGCGGTACGAAGTTTCAATACAAGCCGCCATTCGCCATTGTCACTGCAGGACTCGATTTTATAACACCCTCGCCAGTGGCTCGGGCGAATTTCACCTCGGCTGCAATGATGAACTTTCTCCACTTGTATCAAAATGTACTATCGCTCCATTACAAGATGTAATGCGTCTGTCTCAACCGCCATTCTATCTTCCACTATTCATGAAACAAAAACCTCGTTATTTCTTAATCCACGAAAATAAGCACAAGATTCATCTGGCTGAAATGTAATCAGCGGAATCTTCGACTCTCTATTGTGTTGAAAAAATTAAAATAAAAACTGCAAATGAAAGCTTGGTATTGTTTCTGAGATTTCAAAGTAATCTTGCTTGGAGGTCTCTTGTATATTTCACTTGGAAACTGTGGTTTCTTGTTTATTTTTAGGGTTCCGTAGTTAAAGGGTAAAACGGAACCCTATCATTAAGATTCCGCTGTCCGTCCGCCTGTCTGTTTTTTCGTCTGTTAGCAGTTTTTTGTACGGTGATAGATAGACACTTGAAATTTCACAGATGATGTGTTTTTATTGCCGCTATAATATAATAAAACAAATATTAAAACAAAAGAATAAAATAACTATTTAAGCGGGCTACAAACAACAAACGTGATTTTTTTTTGCCGTTTTTTGCTACAGACTGTTCGAAACCCTCCGGGCTCAAGTACGACTCGCACTTGTTAAAGTAATATTTTAATACCTGCTATTGTCAGAATTTCTATTAGTTCCTTCTGTGTTCTAGGTAAAGGGGAGGATTTTTCTCTGTTTAATTTATGAACAGATAGAACTAGGCAGAGTATTATTTGCATAAAGTTCGTAGAAGCAACTAAGTGACATACTTGTAGACCTCCACTAAAGTCTGGGAATCATAAACATGTCGATTCAATCCCGGGAATTAGGTATGATATTGCATATTACTTATTGCGCAGTATGTCTTGTAACTTCCAAGAACTTTCTAGTTACGAGATATTTGTATATTTGTCATCTGGAGGAATCTTGGTACGCTAAGATGGTTACCCATCTACAGACTGACCTCGGAACGAGATGTTTATCCTTAAAAAAAAAACAAGTCGTTCTTTAAGATTTAACAGATTCACAGCAACGATTGCAGAGGCTGATATTTTTAAGTACATAGAATATAATTATTTTATCATAGGAAGGTACGCCACAATGGTAGTGACTATGAGACGTAGGACGTTTTGAAGCAAACAGAATTTACGGTTAATGATTATTTTTCTACCGGGTTTTGAAAATTTTTAATCATAAAATTCATTAAAAATCACACATAGATCAGAGGGCTAATATCAGTATTATTTAAGGGACTTTCGCATTCGTTTTCCACTATGAATCAGATCTTTAAAATCAGAGGAATCGCTCGTCTGGTTTCTCTCAAAGTTTGCGACTTAATGCTACATAATACGTTCAAAACTCCACTTGACGCTGAACTATAATAAAACTTCGTTCAAATACCTGGCATCTAGCACTTGTATATGCAAGACAGTAATATAAAATAATAAATTATCCCCTATCTCCCGCTTGCGGTGTTGCACGCGAGGTGCGACTGTCACACGGTGTGTTCATAGCCTTAGATGCAGAAATGCAAGTCTTTACTTAACGGGTTTATGTTAATTTGGAATGGGAATATAATATGAGTAATGAAGGCACGTGGAATATTGGAATAATTTTTCTGCAGTTATAGTGCAATGCCAGTCGGGTTATTCTGAAAATCTTACTGTTGATTTTCATCACCTGTATGGCAAAGTTCCGAATCTGTCGTTTGCTGCCGCTAGAAATTTGCCACACAGGTGACGTTTTAATATCCATTTAATTACATAGCATAAATTGGAAAATGCCAGATTAGTTCGCTAAACTCTAATTTTGTTTAGTTTTTGTATTTTGTGGAGTTCATGTATTATATTTAATCGCAGAACGAAAAAAAGTGACAATGTAAAAGAATAAGTGTGGTGGGGGGTATATCAAAGTGATTAAAATGACTATAGTTACTCATTTAGCTATAAACTGACTATTTTAAACGTCTACTATATGTAAAACCTTTCGGTCACAAAGAGCCCAAGCATTAGTTATGAAGAAACAGAGGTATTTGTTAAAGTGGAACTATCCTAGTATTTCCATTTTAACAAATAATTCTACAAGTAAATAGTCACAGAATATACCGACAACGTTACTGAAATGGTTTCACCTGTTTGTGTCACAAAATGTAAATACAAACATAAATGATGGTGGAATACGTTCCACAAACTCATAAATATACTGATGCTACCCTCGACATATTTATCGTTTGACATGGCACTTAAAGGGAGGTACAGAAATAGTGTAATGTTTGTATGGATGTGCAAGTTAAAACCACAAGCAAAAGTTCTGACGATTAAATGTATAAAATATTAACTTCAATTTAATCATGTAGTTAAATTGAAGTTAATATTTTGAATTGGTATTAATATCTATGAATGAAATGATTAGATGAACAATTGATATGATATGAATAATATCTTTGTTTTTTTAAATAATGTGATACAGTATATTCATACTCATCACCACAGTTGGTATCTTGATATCACCCAAAGACTTGTAAAAAATGCGTAAGGCATGATAATATAAAGTCATCATCATCTGCCTAGCCTTTTCCCAACTATATTGGGGTCGGCTTCCAGTCAAGCCGGATTTAGCTGAATACCAGTATTTTACGAGGAGCGGCTGCCTACCAGACCTCCACAACCCATTAACTGGGGTAACACGGTACTTCATGGCAAGACTGGAGTCAGATTTACTGGCTTCTGACTATCCGTAACGACTGCCAAAGATCTCCAAATGACAGCCGGGACCAACGGCTTAACGTGCTTTCCGAGGCACGGAGGAAACTCGTTATGTTAAGATGGTCACCCATCCACAGACCAACCTAGGCAAGCGTTGCTTAACCTTGAAGATCGACCTGTGCGGCTGTTATTATTTAGCCACGAGGTCCTCCATGTTGCATGATAATATAAAGTATTACTACTAAAACACTTTCCTACTATTTTTATTATTGCTAGTAAGCCTATTTAAAAAAAGTACTACCAAAGAAAGCAAGAAAGAAAAATATTTATTTGGCACACATAGACACACAATATTAAAACACATCACACACACTCATCGCTATTTACTCACTTCATTTCGCCGACTTACATTGCGTATTACATTAAGTGTGTAGCAGTAAATGTAGGTAGGCACAACAAAATTTATGTAGACAGCACTAGGAAATAATAAATTTGTCAATCGTACTTACAGTGGCACCAACGCGGTACACTCGCAGTGTGAATATTCAAGTGTGATTCAGGATTTATTAGTAAAGCCGCGATTTGTAACACGCAATCGTGTAGTAAGTAGTGTGGAAATTAAGTTTCTTGGTTTAATTGTATCTTTAGAAATAATGGCGCCCAGCATGTGACACTTTTTATAAAAAAAAGAAAGAAAATAAGTTTATTTGTGTTTATTTTTTTATAACACGCATTCGTGTAGTAAGTAGTGTGAAAATTAAGTTTCTTGGTTTAATCGTGTTTATAGAAATATTGGCGCCCAGCATGGGACAATTGTGAGGGTAAATTTTCAGGTATATTTAAGGATTTCATAGGAAAGCCGCGATTTATAACACGCAATCGTATAGTAAGCAGTGTGAAAATTAAGTTTCTTGGTTTAAATGACTTTAAAAATTTCTAAAGACATTTAGTCTTTAGAAATTTTGGCGCCCAGCATGGGACACTTTGAATGTTAATTCAGGTGTGTTTCAGGTTTTATTTGTGAAGTCGTGATTTGTAATGTGCATTCATTTAGTAATGAGTGAGCAAATCAAGTTTCTTGGTTTAATTGTGTCTTTAGAAATATTGGTGCCCAGCATGGGAAACTTTGAATGTGAATATTCAGGTGTGTTTCTGGATTTATTTGTGAAGTCGTGATTTGTAATGTGCATTCATTTAGTAAGTAGTGAGAAAATTAAGTTTCTTGATTTAATTGTGTCTTTAGAAATATTGGCGCCCAGCATGGGACCCTTTGAATGTGAATATTCAGGTGTTTCAGGTTTTATTTGTAAAGCCTTGATTTGTAACACGCATTCACGCATTCATAAGTGTGCAAATGAAGTTTCTTGATTTAATTGTGTCGTTAGAAATATTGGCGCCCAGCATGGGACAATTGTCCACAGTGAAGGCAACATTTATATGACGTATGTACTTGAACATATTGATGTAGAAGTGATGTTTTTTAAAATGAAAAAGTAGAAAAACTTCTTAAAAGTGAACAGTTACTCACTACACTCGAACTATAGGAGCTTCGAATGTAAGGGTTGTATGTACCACTTAGTCTAAGAAGTCGTAAATTAAAGTAAGTATCCGATGTTTTAGTATAAGACTAGACAGGCGAAATATAGTTCTTCTTTAATGTTCAAAATTTATCGATAGCTGTTTCGCTTTAAGAGAAATTCGTTTTAAAAGTTTATTGCCTCTATTCCTGAACATGTGAGTTGACTTTTACTATGTTTGGAGCGAAAGTCGACTAAGTGGCGGGAAATTGATGGAGTAGTGATCTTTTCCTCAGAATTTTAAATCTTACTCACCAACATCATCAACATTTCAGCTGAAAGACGTAAATTGTCAGACATAGGCGTCCTATTGTGGCCACAACGAACGGCTTTGTGCGTCTCGCATCCATCGGATTCCCGTGACTCTCACCTGGTCAACGGTCCACCTGGGAGACCTTCCAATGCTGCGTCTTCCGGTACACGGAAAACGCGCTATTTATGTCTAAAAATATATAAACTATCCCAAGGGAACAAACACCCAGGACAAAAACCTAGATGCTATTCCAGATAAGTTCTACCTGTAAACCAAGTCTCATCGAAATCCATTTAGAAAAACTACTGAATGGCTTGAAAGAGTAACAACCATCTATAACTATAAACTTTCGCGTTTATAATATTAGCAGGATACTTACCATGGGTATGTAAGTTTTATACATGTTCTATAAAAAAAGTTAGATTGAACGATGACTTTTCCTGATCTCAATACGCAACAGTTTCAAAATAAGAGATACAAATGACGAAAAGAGCACAAGACAATGTAAACAACCCGTGCATCCGACACAATAGCCCTGTTTGCCCACAAATACCTAATTGGTTATTATCGGAAATTGCCTCGATGTATCAAAATTTCGTTAAATTATCTGGCCTATATCTAACAGTAATAATAATATTATATCCACAACTTTCACACAACGCCATCTAGTCCCAAGCTAAGCGGAGCTTGTGTTATGTCCAGTGACCGACTTTCAGCTGAAATGATGATGATGATACAGCCATTCATACAAACTTTCACGTTTATAATATATTAGAAGGATCCCTACCTTGTGTATGTAAGTTTACATGTTAGTGAACGCATTGTTATATTTTATTTTATAAAAAAAATGATGGTATGAAGACTTTTTCTGATCTCAATACGCAACAGTTTCAAAATACAAGATACAAATGACGAAAAGAGCACAAGACAATGTAAACAACCCGTGCATCCGACACAATAGCCCTGTTTGCCCACAAATAATTGGTTATTATCGGAAATGGCGGCGATGTATCAACATTTCGTTAAATTATGTTCTGCAAACATCGGATAATGTTTGTAGAAAGCATCCGGAGGGCAATAAAATTGACCATTTAGTTATCAACTTGCGTAATTGGTGATTGTTTGTTTTGATCGGTAAACTGTTAGTCAACGAGAATTTTGTAGTCGTATTATCTATATAATTCTTAATATTTATTTATCTTCTAAAATAAATTTGTATTTTTCGCCTGTTATAAGAAATGTCCAGTTTAAATTCACATGTCGCCCGGTAACTATCCGAACCGAGCCCAAGTCGTCGACGGTATGTACTGTTCTACGCGCGCCTCAAGGAGATGTCAGCAAAGCAGTAGAGGCCTAGCAGGGTCCTCGACCCTTGGTTTCGCTTCTGAAAGGAAAACCTTGCGTTCAAAGGTGCTTTTTAGTTTGGGCCTGGAGCCCTAGAACGAAAAAAATCAGCCGTAGTTAGACCGAAGAAAGCTTTGATTCACATACTTTGCATATAGGACAAGGAGAGGCCTGGGGGCATAGATCTATCGCTCGTTGCCTCACAACGCTTAACCTATCACATACCCACAAAACGAGACACAATAGTAAAACAATAACACCGCGGTCTCATAGGACCGGTCGGGGATTCATGAATTAAAGCCGTGTCTCTTAGTCGCTCTACTTACAACTTTACAACTCATATAATCTTAAATGAAGAACAGCTTAACTTCACTATTCACACTCAAGCAGGTCTAAGAGCAGTAAATTATGTAAATATGCCCGAAGCACATTTAGACGAACAATTATGCATAATGCTAAGACGCACAAACATCACGTTATTGTTACGTTATGTTTATACGCGGGGATTCAAGATTTTGCATAATTTGCTGTTATGTAGGCGTGCAGTACGGGATTATCTGCGTAGACCTTCACTTCAAGGAAAGTTGTTGTGTTTGTTACGTATTCTAGGTAGAATTTGAAAATAACGTCTGTGTAAACGTATTGTAGGTGCTAATATTATAGAGGTTAAAGTTTGGGTGTGTGTGGAAGTTTGTTATTTCTTCACGCTCGAAGGCACGCTAAAAGGATTTCGATGGAACTTAGTACACAAGTAGACGATATCCTGAAATAGTACATTAGTTTCCTTGTTACAATTTCCTACAAATACGTGGGCAAAGCCGCTGCCAGCAACTAGTAGGTATATAAAATGAATTCATTGGGCATCCAAAACTTCATTGACATCCCTGACAATGGTAATAGTTTCCAGAATGCTGGTCGCATTGCCACGTGGGTTAGCAATACTGATTCGTTGACCACAGAAAAGCCCAGCTCTTTTGGTCATGAAGGGCGGTAGGGTTCGAATCCTCATCGAGTTGTTCGAGATATCAGCAATCAGCAATTCGACTTCTCGGTACATTTTCGAAAGTTAAAACCGATTATAGTAAATTACATGCCAAATAGTTACCAAAGCGCCATTATATTCAGGTAGGGACAGTGGCATATCTACCCTCGAATCTAGAGGACCAATGCCCGGGGCGGTAGATTGCGAAAGGTGGCAGTGTTACCTGCCGATTGGCGTATTTTCTAAAGACAACTACCGATTGTCATATTTTCTACAAAGTTTATTCTATTTGATTCTATTCTATAGGGAAAGTAGATGGTAAAAGAGTCAGAGGCAGAGGTCCGATACATTGGTCAGACAAAATCCGTCTGAGATGTCATATCGCCGAAGCTAGGACAACATGGCGAAATATAGTCTAGCATTAGTATTATCGGCCTTATGAGGAGGAGGCCTCCTCTCTAGGAGAGGGAATGGGCCATAATCCACCGCACGGGCTCAGTGCGGATTCACATGTCTCGAATTTTTGGTTCTAGGACATGCCGAGGAAATCTCACGATGTTTTCCTTCACCGTTTTGAGAGCAGTGAGACAAAGTAATGCGCCTGACTGGGTTTGAACCTGCGACCTACAACTTGCAAGTCGGGGCGGTTACCACTGGGAAACTACTGCTCTTGTAGTCTCTATATAGTCTATAAGAAAGTTATTTATTTATTTAAACTTTATGCAACACATAGACAGACTTAATGCCTTAGGCATTCTTTACCAGTCAACCTAGGGTGGTAGGTAGTGGTTATTCGTCGAGGTCACGACCCTCAGCATTGAGGATAAACGACAAAGGAGGAGGAGGATACTAGTCTATGCTCTCTATCCTTCCGCCACGTAATTACTCGTTTGATAAAAGGAAATTAAACATGGCCGTGAGTTTGTGCTAACAATTTCGTGAAGACGTCGCTCGCTGTTGTCAGCTCAGTCTTTTGTACATTATTCGACAAACCTGTTTTTTTTTCGATAGTTTTGCCTACTTGAGGCCGTGTATTTTTGAGCTGGTTTTCAATTATAATATAGTGTATAGTCACATTACTCGAATATATGTAGTTTTAATTAATTCAATGTTTCTAGGCACTTTTCTTGTCGACAGATCTTCATATATGAATAAACAATGTGTTTATTATACATTTGAATGATTTTTGACCTTCATTCAAGGGCTTTCTGAGGCATGAAGTGTCAGTAATGTCCTAGATAAACTTAATTGAAAATATCGCATTCGTAAGTATATAGTACATTCGCGTTAAGAATGCAGTACAGTCATCATTGTCCGTCGGTCTAGCCCCGCCCTCTAACCAATCAACGCTGTTTGTTTTAATGAATTTATAAAAATACTGTTTAAGTGTATTTTTATAAATTCATTAGTTCATGAATCCCCGACCGGTCCTATGAGACCGCGCTGTTATTGTTTTACTATTGTGTCTCGTTTTGTGGGTATGTGAATGGTTAAACTTAATCTTTTAAAATATAATATGTTTAGATTTAACACCACTGTAAATACACCTTTATCTTGCAGTTGCACTGATAAATCACTGCATTCTTAACGCGATCGAATTATAGAGTGGTTTCGACCCCGCAATCTCATGGATGAGAGGAAGGTGTCTTAGCCACTGGGTCATCATGACAGGATACCTAATGTTACCTGTCTCATAACAAAATCGTCTTAATATAGAATTTAAATCGCCAGATAAAACCAAGTTCTTTTGCTTCCTGTTCAAAACTTTATAAGTAAACGACGTCGAATGAACTAAGTTTGCTTGCAACAAATTAAGGCGCGACGTGCTACAAGGAAGTTAATCTTAAAACTAAAATACTATAAGTTTTACTATGAAATGGTGTATAAGGTGATTAACACACGGCAACGCGCACCGCCGCGGAGGCTGGTTACTGTAAAGGGAATTTCGTAGTACGTTTTCGTCCGCTCGACCGCGCGGTTGGGCGGTGTGCGTGTGTTAGGCACCGACGGATTTGTTAGATGCCATTACGACATGAGATCCGCTTCACCGTTAACCGCGGCAGTGCGCGGCGCCGTGTGTTAATCGCCTTAGGAGGAAACTACGCTGATCTGGAAATATCAACCTTTTAACAACCTACGTAACCCATTACCTACCTACCTAGCCTACTTTACCCCATTAGAATTTTTTTTGCTTTATCGGCTTTATAACGTTCCCACTACTGGGACTCAGGCCTCCTCTCTAGGAGAGGAAATGGGCCGTAATCCACCGCGCGGGCCCATTGCGGATTGGTGGATGTTGTATGTCTCCGAATTTTTGGTTTTAGGACATGCCGGTTTCCTCACGATGTTTTCCTTCATCGTTTTGAGAGCAGTGGTGATGAAATAAATTAATGCGCCTGGCCGGGTTTGAACTCGCGACTTAGTCGGGACCCCACTGCATGTCCGACAAACTCGCGTTTATTCCGTCAACTATACTTCTAGTCTATTTCTGAGTAAAATAAACGATTCAAATTGATAATCAGTACAATTAATTAGGTTTTCTAGATAAAAAAATACGTATTTTTTTTTATGTAGCCTTTTTCAAGATAAAACCATTTCACCTACGGAAGTCCAGAACAAAATTCGTGGTTGTAACTTTCAACCAAAAAGTCACATTCTCGTGAAATGTTGGTATTATATCGGTATGATAGGTGCCAATATCTACGTGATTTCCGACCGCGTCACGTTTTACTATAAATTGCGTCCAAATGTTTTTCCTACGTTTTCGTATGTGTATTTTTCAACACGTAGTGAATGAACTGAATTGAACGGAAAATCTGTTTTGTTTTTTTAGTTTGCTTTCACGTTCGATTTTTGATTTGCCTCGTCAGTCAGCATTCAGAGTTGCGAGGCAGCTTGTTGTATTTTGGAGGGGAAAGGAATATTAACTTTAGATGATGTGTAGCTGTTGTTCTTTTAAAAAAATATATATTGTTGTTTTTGAATGAGGGCATAAAAACGTGCAATGTTGAAGGATATTTCAGTGACGGTATCGTCACGTGAAAATCGACGTAGAGCAAGGCACGCCAGAAAGTCCGGAGAGAAACTTTCCCGAGGGCAGGAGGGTGTTCTAGAATAATGAAGGAGGACCGGTGTTGCGGTGTTGCCGAGTCGTAGACGACACGTAGGGTCACGATTTTTAAAAAAAGATTTACTGTGGTCCTGGAAAGCAAAGGTTCCCCCTTTGGTTTCCATGGCCACACAATGGGTTTTAGTCAGTAGAAAACCAACATGCTCGCTCCACCCTAAAGCAAGAGATTTCATTTGATGATACCCCAACCATAAAAAAGAGTATGTAGATGTTAAATATCGCATTATCCGATAGTTCCTAGGAAGTTCATTAGAGAGCCACTTCAGTACATGGAGAAAGCATTTGCATTTACAAATTTTATCTCAGTAGCAGATAAGTTCCCGAGGTATAGGGTCGGGTGTCTCACATTGAACCAGGCAGCTACATTGAACCACCGCCGAATCTCGAAAATGCGACATTGCCAAACCGCACTAATATGAGTGAAAGAGAGGTATTTACGTTCCTTTCCTGCCCACTAGTTTGCGTGGCGATCGCGTGCAAAGTGGTTGTGTGAGGAGCATTCAAAAGAAAACTGACTCAAAAAGTAAAAATTTTTTGCCAATTTCATTCTTTTTTAGCTTTTTTCGTTTAAATAATATCAATTTATTTATATATACACTGTTTTCTACGGTTATTTAGCAATTAAAAGCGCTATAATTCGTGATTTTAAGAGATTGATTTGCCGGTAAAATATTGAATTTAGTGATAAAACGTGGTGTGTCTCACATTTAACCACCTGAGGGTGGTACACATTTAACCACGGTTTACTGTGTACACCCCAGTCGTTAAAGGAGTATTTTTTACAATTATTTTAATTTAATTTTAATTTGTTATATTATGGAAGGTACTTTTGTTTTTATAATTAAAAACTGTTACTTTTGTTTTTATTATTAAAATATGATAAGAATTTGATTGAAAAGGTTTTGTGATGTATAAAACTAAGACTCTCGGTTTAATTGCATATGATTTAAAGTGATTTTTATAAATATAAGGCTGATTTTTATTATTACTGTTTATTATTATTATTATTACAAAGTATTTGCCTTATAAATTCAACTAGAAGACATCGTTAATAAGGTTTGTCAATGTGGACGATACCCTGGTTAAATGTGTACCACCGGTGGTACACATTGAACCAAAAATCATTTTTCATAAAAACCTGTTTTACACCGAAACTAAAAGGAATATGAGAAATTAATGTTTTACAAAATTGAAGCTAAATAAATATGCTAACTATACACAAAAAATGAAAGGCATTGATTGAACATCCAGCCCACTATGAGACTTTGAAATTTACCTGGTTCAATGTGGGACAACTTACCATATTTTTTGGCTTTCATGCTGGAGAAACTACAAACAAGTTAGATAAACCTGTATTAATTTGCACAAGGAAAACGTACTATAAAATTGGTGTTCCAATGACGCAGAAAATGTAAGATTAAACTCGTTTGAAAATACAGAACAATTAACCATGTTATTATTATAGATTTTTAATGGGTTTAACACTGATAATACATTGGTTATATAAAAGTGAACCACGGTGCCCTGGAACGAAGCCCGATACACCGCTTCTCGTATCAGCAAGATACGACGTCCTCGGCACACCCTCACTACCCCCGACGAACCCATAATTGTCCTCCAAGAGAGTAGTAGGGAAACCAGTACGATTAGAAAATACAAAATCAGACGGCCGTCCTTCCGCCCTCGCCGCCGAGGGCCCCGGAATCGCGGTAATTCAACCACCCCGACCCTTGCTCGACAAAGCCAGCCCGCGTGCTGAGCTAGTAGTTTTTAAAATAGCCCCTAAAATTAGATCCAGCTGTCCCTTGCTGTCTCAGCGACGCCCTAAGCCGAGGTTCGTACCCCACAGGGGGTGCCTATAGCGTGTTCGCTTAATTTTATTTGCCCTGGTCTGAGGCTTAGAGTCACGCTCTCGGAGCCACAGGATTGTCCGGTTAAGCAGTAATCAGCCTTAGCGAGCTAACTGCGAGATGCCATAGTCAAAAAAAAAACCTGGAACGAAGGCAAAGAAAGAATACTCAGTAAAAGTCTGTCCAGCTCCGCCCAAAAGCGGGAGAAGTCATTAGTTGCTTTATTTACGAACGTTCCCGTAGCGAATAGCAGAATTTACACACTACAAAAAAAACAGCTCCATTTTATCAACATTACGCCTGTTTTAAAGATTCCACATATAATCGAGTAGTGCAGACATTTGAAATACAAAACTACACTAATTTTACATCACAATATCTCCTAGGAATCAATTTGATCAGGGTAGTCAGCTAGGAAACTCCAGCCTCAATAGTTTAAACTGACAAAAATGTAGACGCGTAAAAGTTTGTTTAAAAACCTATTTGCAGAAATAAATATATAATTCCGTCAAAAATTCCGTAAAAAGGTATTTTGGATTGTAGTAAACTGTATAAAATCTCAATCCAGAATGGCTATTGGTAAATACTGTTTCTGCACCAACAGGTACATATTTTGGATTGGGATTTTGTATAGGTTACTACCATTCAAAATGCATATTCGTGCCGAAACAGGAATAACTTGGGTGCCGGAACCTTTGGTGCCGAAAAACTTAGTGCCAAAACAGGAATACTTCTTGGAATCAGGAATTCTTCTACACGTGCACTAGAATTCGCCCTTAGATAGGTTCTATCGATAACAAAAGCTAGTGCAATCACACAATGGCTATAATTCAAACTCCCATTGCTTTGTAAGATGGTCATCGAAGTTCAATAGATGGATATTGAACGCGAGCCAAGTTGGCCCATTGTGTGGATAAACATTCTTACTTTGTTTGTTATAGATTGGAGCCACGTGCAGAGAGCAGGATCGATGTTTTTGTAGCGAAATTATTATTAGTAATAGTAGGTAAACAACTATGGGTACCCCATAAATATAGAGGTAAGGTTCCCTCTTCGAGGAGTGACTGGAAAGATGTCACGACGTCCTCACCTTCCGCATGATGCAGGTCCTCACCGGACATGGTTAGTTCAGGAGGTTTCTGCAATGGATTCGTGCGGAAGAAACGCCCGGGTGTCATCAATGAGTGTACTGCCCGGAGGACACGGTGAAGTATACGGTGGAGGTTTGCAACGCTTGGACGGAGCACCGCCGTACCCTCGTGAAGGCGACCGGCGGCAACCACCACAGGCGGATTCTGGAGCGAGGAAGGAAGGTAGGCGGTCGCCTGTTGCGAAGTAATAATGCTAGCGAAGAAAGTGGCCACACGCATGAGGGAACGGATTTCTTCACGCCCCATCCTCCGGGATTGAGACCCCAATTTGAATACTTCCGAAAAGGAAACCCGTCTGGGGCGCCAAAAGGTAAAGAAAGAACATAGTGCGGTTTTACTCAGTAAAATTTAACCCCGCGTCTTGCCCCGCCGCCCTAGATAGGTAAAAGTCATAGATGATTTCCGACCTTAAAAAAAGAATCTACTTTTATAAAATATAAATTCATTAACTCTACATAATTAACTCAGCATCTTCAACAACGCACAGTCACACAGAACTGCAGAAGAGCAGGAAAATGAAACAATTCGCGTCCAGCACGACGTGGATTTATTACGGTGACATCGGCACATTACATGATTAATCGTGCGATTTAATGTTTGTAGCTCAAAATGCATTAGGATTAGCTGGGACTCTTCTGATTATCATTTTACGAGTTTTTATTGATAGTAATTAACCCTTTTGGATTAGGGGCCTGTTTCGCCAAAAATACTTACAAAGGTGCCGAATTTGTTTGAAATTTGCTGTAATCTGCTGAAGTTAACGGGTATTTAGTTCTCGTTAACTCATTTAGCAGGTAGTGGTGGTGAAACAGGCCCTCGAGCGGCTTTGGATTGTTTGAAAGGATTTTCCTTACGTAATCGCATGTGCAATACGATTATTCGCAGGAGAATTATTAAGGTTATCGACTCAGCCCGAAAAATCGCCAAACGTATGTGGCAGAGGATAGAGCAATCAGAGCATATTGCTTCCCAAAAGAATCTGGAGTGGCGACCGCGTACCGAAAGGCGCAGTGTTGAAAGGTATCCCGCAAAGTGGACTGACGAGTTGGATTCTGATGGATGTGGGACGCACAGGACCATTCATTGTAGCGACACTTGGGGGAGGCCAATGCCTAAAAGGGAACATCTTTTCTTTTGGCAGAAATGATGATGATAAGCGCTGTTTAGTGACAAAAACGGAAAACAATTTTTTTTAATTCGATTTGACATAAGCAAATATTTACTTCAATGCTTTCAAATACGTTTAACAAATTGTAATGGGTTCTATGAATACTACTCGTTTTGCTCGCGGCAAGGAGAATAGGCAAAACCCCAACAAAACTTACTTAATCCAGACAGAAATCAGACATAAATCCTAGATCGTATGTCGTCTGCAATAGAACTACTACATTTATTTATTTCTCGATGCCGTCGTCTGACACAAACATATGATCTCGAGTATTTCTTGAAGCTTTTGCTTATTCACTTCCATTAGCCTGCCCTACATGAGCCCAAGCACGATGGATATTCAGTAGTTTTTGGGTTCATTTGAATCGTCATATTTGGTAGAGTTAGTGAGAAAGGTCTTGTGATGGAGACCAGTGAGGCTATTGCCTACCTTTGCTGATAGCTCGACCAACGCGCAACGTCGAAATAATTACTCCATAGCCCTTATGTTTTGTAACTATTAAATTTGGTCGGATTTGAGATTATATAATCACTTTTATCACAATTCGGAACATTGGGTATAACGAGTGATCATCATTTGAGCTGTCAACAAAGGTAAGCAATATTAACCCGACAGAAGAGTAGATTGTAAGTAGTTCTTTAGTTGTTGTATAAGGAATTGTCCTTATGGGTACTAATAATCATCATAGTTTGTGTGATGATGAAGACACCAATCACAATATCTACTAATCAATTTGCGAATCATTTGAACCACCATTGAAATTCATTCGAAGAAATCCCACCAAAAACTCCTTGCTTCTTCTACTTAAATACTTTTGACATTCACACCTCAAGTGTTGCCACATCTAATAATAATTATCGTATTCAGGATGACCGTATGTATAGTGTAATTACTCTGTCAGATTGTCAGGTTTATCTGATATTGTGAGAGATGAGGGTTGAAGGGCCGACATCATAATATGCGGCGGACATGTTGCTAGACATATGATTTATGAGTTCTATGAATGATATCTAACTTTGCCTTCAAATTTGTGTTCTTTTTGGCTTTAGAGTTTGTTTTTCCAGAATTCTCAGGTCATACCTAGGCTTATGCATATTGAAGTAGTTATTACTAATGTGTCTACGACATAACATGTACTTACTAACTTAACGTAATAGTTTTAGGGCCTATTTTTGTTTGTATAATTTTAAACCTATACGATACTGTAGAGCAATACGTCACAAGTCGCGCCATTATAAATGAGTCAATAACAAGAAACTATAATTCATTTTCGCTATGTCCCACATGAATTGTTCAATTCTATACACAGCTTTGATCAATACAGTTCCTTCAGAAAGTAACCATATTTTTCTTTGTTCACCTAATCTTGAACACAATAGTATGATACCTACAGCAAATGGATTGAAGACAAAATAAATAACTCATTGATACGGCGCAATAATAAGAAAATAAACCAACAAAAGCTCATTTGTGAATAGCACAAAAGAAAACTTTTATTCTTTTCATAGATAAAAACTAGCATCTAATATACACAATAGGCATAATGATGTAGTTTCTTTTTTCAAAATACAGCCGCATTCGAAACATTATTTGAATACCTATAAAAATTTGGCGTGACCTACAAAGCTGAGAAGATTTAAAAGTGGAACATATTCTCTCAATTGGCAAATGATTAAGCATTATTTAAAAAAAATAAGCCGCATTCGAAACATTATTTAAAAAAGTTGGCGTGAGCAACAAAGCCGAAAAGATTTAAAAATGGAACGTATTCTCTCAAACCGACTAATTCAGCCAGCACGTTCCATAACTAGAATCTCGACCACAATAAACGGAATTCCACATAAGCTATGCAAATTCCGATCTTGGTATGCAGATTTTTCTCATTAACTTTTAAATAGGGACGCGGCAGAATCTTTTTTCTAAAACGATTTTTTGAGCGCTTTTTCAAGTTCCATGCGCGTTTTGTAAAGATGTTGCGTTATCTTTTAGGACATTAGACTTGAGTTCAACTTGGAATGGGACTCGGATAAGCCCTGTTATTACAGTAATGGTAACTTAGGGTACGCCAGAGGAAAATTATTTATTTTAATAACGAGGCTACGTTTGTCTCGAGTGTAGTCTAAGACCCATGTTCCAAGTTGTGTTCTCCAACTGAACTCTAATTTAAACATCAGATAAACAGTTATAGCTTATTATTTTGTCTGATAGGACTAGGGAGTAAGGGACCTGACGAACTTATCGTGGCTCTGAAATAGAAAGTGGAACTGAAGGAAAACATTTGGTTGTGGCCTATTCTCGCAAGAAGGGGTTCTTGCGAGAACCACTCTAAAGTCTGTTTAATAATCTTTGAGACTAAAATGACATTACTTGGGTTGTCACACTTGTCACAACATAAAATAAATGGCATCTTTATCATTGTAAATTTGATATTTCCCTATGTCAATTTAGTCTCAGGGATTAAAAACAGACTTATGTTGGCGATCGCCGTTAAAACTTAGTAGGACCGATACATGCTATGCTATGCTAAAGTCTGACATTCTATTTCACAACCGGAATGGCTGCATGTTTGTTGATATCCCATCTGAAAAAAAATCTTGTTATTTATTGACATTAATAGAGGGATTTTTTGTTGTCATGGCGACTGATTCGAATCTTTCAAATTGAATTGGAATATAGGCTTAAGTTTATTCGCTTGAGAGAAAACTGCTGTGATATATTTTTTTCTAATAAATGTCAAAGTAACTCACATTTCATCTGGATTAGCGTGAAAATATAACTGAATTTTCTTTTTCTTTTCGTATCACTGCGGAAATGTTTTTATTTACATACCATTATTCTGTATTATTAACAATGACGGCGTGTTTCCCCGGGGAAGGTATTATTTGTCCTTATTTTTTTAGTTTTGTTTATGATTTGGAGAGTCACGTTTTCGTAATCGAGTTGGGAATAGGGGCTTTCATGACAGAAAGAGGACAATAGATGTTGGTTGGGTGGAAATCGGTGAATGATCAACTGCTTTCCGTCGATTATAATCAGCTGTCATTTTCCTTTTTAAACGTTACCAAGTTACTTAACAGGCAAATGAATCTATGTCTAACATAAATATTTTTTCTTATGACTTTAGCTTTGTGACTTTATAGAGTTAGTATGGTGCTCCGCATGCAATGTCCCAAGGCTGAAGCCCAGGGTGAAGTCCTACATCCATTTGTTGAAAAGGGAGGACGAGGGAAAAAAAGGAAATAGGTTACTATCCTAGGTAAGCATGCTCCAACGTCGACCAGTCATCATCGCTTACCAACAGCTGAGATAGTGGTCAAGCGCAAGTATATTCATGATAAAAAACATTGTGCTGAAAAATTTTATCGAGTCGGTATTCAGCCTATCCAATATTTTTTAAGATAAAAAATAATACCCATTTCCATTTTTGTGAATTTTTCAGGACAGCTATAGAAGTAGAAACAATGGGCTCTAATGGAACCTCGGAACACAGTAAAGGTATAAAACAGTAGGCCAACTGAGCTACTTTTGTGATAATGCCTGTGACGCAACGAATGCACATGAAAAAGCGCATATGCTGAAAGTTTATCCCGTTTAGAGGGCGCCTCACCGTGTTCTCTTAGAGGCGATTGGCGATATTTGTTTTGGGAAGAGGTGGCTGAAACTATGAGGGAGAAGGAAACGAGGGGAAAACACCCGGTTGTTGGAAGTCGCAGAGCGATTCCCGGTTACCTTGGGCGCGAGTTTTCGTACAAATAGCAATGGGTAGCTCACCGTCCAGCCGTCGAATAAGGACCAAGCCCAACTTGACGGTCCGTTGTATTCCAAGCGCGTCTCAAAACTGAAGGGTGCCGTTATGAAAGTTTGATATAGCTGAACACTTGGCATTGGAGAGTTTTAGCCGTGTAGTTGTCAATGATAGCTTAGAAATCGATCCACAACGGAGATATGCACTACACCTAACAGAGAATATGTATTACCAAACATTTTAGTCGTTTAGTGTATTTTGAAGTTATATTCGTTCTTTTTTTTAAACGTTGCTCCACGCTGCTCACTCTATAAGTCATACAAATATTTGTTCTGTGCGGAGATCAAACCCGCGACACGTAACGCAACAGCCAAATGTGCCAACCTTGCTATCCGTTGCTGACCCTTAGATTTCGCTTGGTGGGCTTAGTGCATTTTAATATTAGCCAGTCTATTTGAGCATTTGTTCGCAGTTGTTCTACTGATCTATTTCATCATGTGCTGGGAAATACACTACTATGACAGCCAGCTGGTCTAAAAGGCGCCGTAAAAGAAAGACGGGCATTGTTTCATAGAGAACGTCTAGTCTGGAAGCTTTTACAATGCTGGTATTAAGTAACCCGTCGTCTGAAAAACAAACCTCATTTCATAGGTTTGTTTTTAAGATGACGGGTTAATTCATTAGCGTTTAATTGCTTAGTCAAGCCTAGCGTCCCATCCCAGGTATAAACTCTGGTATAACAATGCTCGAAAATATAATTCTTGTTATCATGACCACACTTCTACCGTACGCTTTAACGAGGCTTTCAGGCAGTCCACATAATAGTGAAACCCGGGCGTTTCTTTCGCATGGATCCGGTGCAAGAACCTCCCAAACTTACCATCTCTGTTGATAAACTACGTCATGTGGAAGGTGAGAGCGCCGTGTTGTATTTACATTAGTCCTCAAAAAGGGGCTTACCGCTATGATTATGGAGTGTCCAGCAGTGGGATGCGAAAGTCGCTGTCGCCATTTTGCCGCGTTGCCAAACAGAAAATCGTATGAAAAACTGTGATGTAATATTATAATGCAAAAGGCATCTGAATGAACGATCATGGGTAAGTTGTAGTCAGTACAAGTCGCTCCACTGCCTCTTCTTCCACCCAGATCGGGAGAAGTTATATAACTTTCCATAGAAACAGGAACTCTTATTTTGAGAATGGGTACGATCAACAAAAATTACGCATGCTCAGTCCAGAAAATATTCCTGTGCAGGCGAAGCTAGTGACAAAACACAATTCGAGCGATCGAGTGTGAGACTTACATCGCCACAGCAACCCCAAAAGCAAGTAACTGTTGGGGTTACCGTGGCAATGTAGCGCGTCAGGGATGTTCGCGGACGCGTGTGTTGACGGGTTCGCCGCGATCAAGCGTTAGCGTTGAGCTTCCAGATGTCACGCCTGCGCTCGTACTGCAATAGCATTTTGAATTTGTTTTCAGACCGGTGAGACTCTCCCCTCTTGCAAAGGTGGATTACTGTCTAGATAAACTATACACAAAAATTAAAATTTAGACTGGCCGGTTGGTCTAGCGGTTAGTGGCCCTGACTGCTAAGCCAGAGGTCGTGGGTTCGATTCCCACCCAGGACAAATGTTTGTGTGATGAACACGATCATTTGTTCTGTGTCTGGGTGTGATTTATCTATATATCTATACATATAATAAAACAGTAAAATTGTGCATCGTTAGCCACAGTTGGCGCAAAAACTACTGAACCGATCCTGTTCAAATTTTGCATTTAATAAATAATCCTTATAGGACCCTTATTGCTTTAGGCTATATTTTATCACGCTATTTGCTATGGGGGGTGAGCAATATTGCATTTTGTCGGTTTTGATCGAGTTGCCCCGAGTTCCAATCCCACCTACAATTTATATTTCTGTCAATGTTTTATCTTATTGTTTTTGGAAAAAAAAATACTTTTACCACTTTTTCATAAGAAAATCAACATTCCTATTTGATTTTTCCCAAATATTTTGTAAAAATTAATCAAAACACGTTATAAAATCCAAGCGTCCACGAAATTTACATACTTACTACAATGTTACATTAGTTTATTTAGCTGCAAATTTATCTACTGAAATGAAAATCATCACGCTATCATCGACGAAGAGCGGGGCAGTCATTTATGACATTTATATGAGAACGTCTATTTTGCTTGATTTCCATCGAACACTGCAGCAAGATTGATTAATGACTTGACAGGGACGTAACACGGTGGTGGTTCGAATCCCAGGAGGTGTTTTAGAAAAAAATCTTTGTGATATTTTTTTTCACATATTTTTGCATTGTCACAATTTTTTTAACAAAAATATTACCAAAAAATATCATTATTGTTGTTCAACAAAAAAAACCCATGGAGAAAAATTTTACAACTGCGGAGTAAGTTGCACCCCGTTTTCAAAATACAAACAATGACATCCTTCTTCTTCTTCCTGCCCTTATCCCATATTACTTGGGGTCGGCGCAACACGATTTCTTCTTCCATTCTGTCCTGTCGTCCGTCACACTATCATCACACTATCATCTGCCCTTTTCTTTCATATCAGTCCTTACACAATCCATCCATCTTTTCTTTGGCCTTCCTCTCCCTCTCCATTCATCCACATGTAAATTCAGAACTCTTTTAGTTTCGTGCTTTTAATCCCTCCTCTTCACATGACCATACTAAGACAAACGATTTCCTTTCAAAATACAAACATCCATTTATTTTTTTTTAACTAAAGGCGATTTATATTTTAGGTGATTTCTTCCACTCTAGGAAGGAGCACGAAGAGATGTCAGACTTTCACTGACCAAAACCCACACCTTTGTATGTTCCTTCTTCGCCTTGCGTTCCAGGACTCCGGGTGGAGGTGATCAGCAGTAACGACCTCTCACGTCCGGTCCTGGTATAGAGAGAGAAGGTATGGAAAGCAGTCATCACTTCCTTCCGCAAATAAAGCGAAGAAGGTAGCAAAAAGCGCAAAGATGATGCCCTTGGCATTACGAGTCGCAGGGCGATTCCATGCTACCGCTAGCGCGGAGTTTTGGACGGTGCACTATTGGCATTTCGCTGTTGAATAAAGACTGGTCTTAGTCGACTGTCGTTGCGTTATGTGCCACGCGCACCTAAAAGAGATACCATAAGCGAACGGCCCTAACGGGCTTCGATAGCTGGAAAATTGTTCGTATAAGACATCTAAAGGAACAAAGTGGGTATTTTTTACTGCTCTGCATGCTCTACCCGTAAAAATTGAGAGTTTATAGACTGCGTTTGATCATCAGCATGTGAGGTCGACTAGGTGAAAATACTCGCACACAAGAATTCGTTTATTATTCTCACCAAAGAAAAACATTTATTTGGTGTATTAGGGTGTCAGTCAAATACCGCACCAGAAAATTCCTGCCTGAATAAACAGGTAACATAAACACAAAAAAATGATGGTGATCGGTAAACGCCCTATACATATGACACCTGGGAAGTGTCCAAGTGGCGATGGGAGGGGCCTAAGAAAAGAAAAAAAAAAAGAAAAATGTTTATTTGGTACACCATGATTCACAAACCTAATTGTAACTAAATCTAAAATGAAACATAAAAAATAAAAATGTGAAGAAAAATTAACAATATAAAAAAAGGTCTCATGGCTTCGCCAAATAGGTCCAGTTCAGCATAATGCCAGGCAACTACGTCCTGTTTCGCACGGTTTCAGCCACGTTGCTTCACTCTAGGAGGTGACTGCTTTCCATTCCTCCTCCCAGCTCATACCATGATCTGAACTAGGGCAGGAGGATTCTGATTTTGACCCGCAAACAGTACGGCGGTAATCCGCCCTAGCGGGGTAACTTCGATCGTAAGGTTCACCGTGTCTTCCCGCTGAATCCAAAACATCTACCTCCCGAAATAGTCATGTTCGGTTAGGACCTGCGTAAAGCGCAAGGTGAGGACGTCATGACTCTGTAGTCACTCTTTAAAGAGTGAATTTATAATAGTAATAATCGTGGTGTGCCAAAATTAGTCGCCCTAGAATGTAAATTGAAACTAAAAGAACACTGTGGAATTTAGTTGATAAAAGTCTGATACTCTCTCTCGGTTCACCTAGAGTGGGAGAAGGTATTTGGTGGTTACCCAACAAAAAAAGAGGCAAATACTAAAGGCGGTTATGGGCCCTAATTTGGCTTTTTTAAGAACAAATCATTTTAATTTTGGTTTTATACGCAATATGAACTAAACTAACGACTTTACCCATAGAGTAGGCAACTATTTAGAACGCGAACTCTGCGGCTCTGTGCTTCGTTGATGTTTTTAAGGCAATTGACGTCGTGTCCTTGTGGGGACGATCGGTGATAGCGACCTCTCGCGCTGGGCACTGGTACAGGCCATGGTCCAGAGCGAGGAGTAGTGACAAGTAGTCCCGCTCTGAATCGGGGTCGGAATCCCAGCGACTGGGGCCGCTGGGATTCCGACCCCGATTCAGAGCCACCGTAGGAGTGGCTTGCGAACGGCGAGCAATGGGTAGTTTACCATCTGGCTGTCCGGTAATAATCCAGACAGTCCGTGGGTATTGTTCCACGCGTGCTTCAAAGAGATGTCAGCAAACTGTAGGGGCCCAGCAGGTTCGAAGCCTCTGGGGCCATGGGTGAGCTTGACTCACCCTCTGAGAAGTTATTCTGATGATTTTCCACCTGAACAAGAAACCTGGGCACGCTGTCATTGCGGCGGTAAGTTCCCTCTTTGAAGAGTGGTTGGAAAGAGGTCACGGCGGCGTCCTCACGTTCCGTATGCCGCATGTCCTCACTAGGCACGGTAAGTTCAGGAGGCTTCTGCATCGGATTCAGGCGAAAAGGGTGCCCCAGCCAGACTCGGGTGCACTGTCCGGACCGCACGGAGGTCACGGTGGAGCACACGGTAGAGGCATGGCGATCGTCTACTTCTGCGAAGCAGTAATGCTAGCCAAAGAGGCGGCCGACCGCGAGCGCGAAAGGGAACGACCCCGATTTCCGACCACCGTAGGCGCAAGCTTGCGGACAGTGAACACTGGGTAGCTTGCCGTCTAGCATTCCGGTAATAACCCGGACCGAGTCAAGTCGTCAACTGTTCCACGCGCGCCTCAAGCAGATGTCAGCAAACTGTAGGGGCCCGCGGTAGGGCCGAAGCCTATGGGGACGTGGATCGGTATTCCGAAAGATAAGCTCGGTGTCCCAAAATTGAAGGCTACAGAGGAACGGGGGTGGCGTTTAGTCAGTAAAAGTCTGACATGCAAGTCCATTCCCGTTCCATTCAAGAGCAGGAGAAGTCATTCTAATGATAACCCAACCCAAAACCTAAACAAGAAACCTACTGGGGCCATGGTTTCGCTTCTGAAAGGGCAGGGTCTCCCTTTCCCTTTTGAAGGTAAGGCAAGGAAGGAATAAGAAGAAGTGAGTCTTAACCAGTAATAATCTGACACGCACTTCCGCTCCACACAAGAGCAAAAGTCATTAGATGATTTCCCAACTAAAAAAAGTACTAATTGGAGTTTTAACTTAAACAGTTTTATTAAAATTAATGAATCAGATGTTTTCGGAAGTATAGGTTTAGATATAAGTTACTTTTGTGCAGTTTTATGAACTTAACGCAGACGAAGTCGCGGGCAACAGCTAGTCTATAATATGTATGTATTTAGAAATATAATAAGTATGTTATCAGTTGTCTAGTACCCATAACACAAGCTCTACTTAGCTTGGGACTAGATATCGCTGTGTGAATAGCTGTGGAACAAATAATGTAATTTGATACGAGGGGTGATCCAAAAGTAATGATAATCAATACGAAATAAGGATATTTTAAATATAAAAAAATTATATTTATCTATATAATCTCTTAGTAAGTCAATACATTTAGTCCATTTTTTTTAAATCCACAATTCCCTTTGAAAAAAAATCTTTGGTTTGGTCATCCAAAAATGCCTCTATAGTAGTCATCACCTCGCTATTATTGTATTTTTTTTTGCCTCAGAGGTGTTTCTTGGGCCGAAAAAAAGGTATAAGTCACTGGGTACCAGGTCTGGCGGATAGGGTGGGTTTTCAAGCAATTCTATTCCCGTTCCTTGAATTGCAGCCATCGCAACGGCGGCTTGTGAGCCGGTGCGTTGTTTTGGTGAAACAACCCTCGAACTCGGAGTTTGCGACGTTTTTTTTCTTTGATGACCTGCCGCAATCTTCTTTTTTGGTCTGCATAGTAAGAGTCCATAATAGTGGCTCCTTTCTCCAAGTATTCCACTATTATAATTCCTTCAGCATCCCATAAAACGGTCGCCATAACCTTTCCTACCGAAGTTGACTCATTGAATTTCTTCAGCAACGGGAAGAGGCTCGTTTCCAAGTCTTAGACTCTTGTTTGGTTTCTGGATCAAAATGGTGGATCCAGGTCTTGCCCATAGTGACAAAACGAGATAAAAAAAAATCCTGATCCGTCTGGAACTTTTCGATATTCGCCCTCGAAATGTCGACACGTTTTGATTTGTGCTCGTCGGTTAACATTCTCGGCACCCAACGTGCAGAGACCTTTTTCATATGCATTTTGTTCGCAATGATTCTTTAAACACTTGCCATATGACATCCTTACGACCACAGCTACATGCTTTAAGGTCAATCTTTGATCTGGCAATACGACATCTTCGACTTTTTTGACTTTTTCTGCAATGTGGGACGTCGATGGGCGTCCCTCGCCATGTTCATCTTCTGTGGATGTTTTACCCAGCTTGAACTCCTTTGACCAGCGCGCAACTGTGGAATATGAAGGAACAGAGTCTCCTTATGTTTCCACTATGTGACAGACATACAAAGTTGTCTTTGGTAGATTTTTTTTTCAAACAGAGGTACTTAATGACAGCTCTGATTTAATTTTTCTCCATTTTGATGTTTACTCTCTGACTGTTCGTATTCAAATAAATGTAACTCCCTGTAATCGTGCCCTATTTTTATGATTTTTCTATGATGAAGTACTGAATATATGTGGAAACAAAAAATAATATTTCATATTTTTATGTGCCCTACAAATATCCGATTATCATTACTTTTGGATCACCCCTAGTACTAAGATTAGGCTAAGTTTTATTATTACTAACAAAATATGGATGTGATCTGAAATATTAGAATTTATGCAATAATCGTCTTGAAGGTGACCTTCAGAACTTTGGCCGATCGTACCTAAGCAAGTTGAAGATGCTGTCTCACGCTGAGATAATCAATCAAGTGTGACGTGGAGATTACCTCTCCGAGCCAAATATGTAGTGGTTTTGATGAAGTGGATATTGAGGCGTAATGCCAGGTTAATTGCTGGCGTAAATTATCATGTAATTTATCTCAGGCTGGTAGTAAGGTTTTTCGACAGGTAGGCTTCAACTTTGAAAGTGTTTCGAGGTTTGTGGAATAGGATGTTAAGTTCCAAAAGCCTCTGTTGAAAAGGGAGGATCTTACGACCAGACCGGTGTGGTGTCTGGTTAGGGCAACTGTCCGAAAGTTTAGTTTGACATAATAAGACTACATATACTGCTCAGTATATTTATATCTACATTTAGTATAGATGTATAATTTATATTACTTAAATCAATAACATTTTCGAAGTTGTCAGTGTACGTCAGACATAGATACCTATCCGTTTCAGTGAATTTCAACGGGTTCCAGCAAAAAAATGTAGATATCTCTATAAAAAAACTACTCATCATCATCATCTCAGCCGAAAGACGTCCATTGCTGGACATAGGACTCCCCCAAGCGTCGCCACAGCGACCGGTCCTGTGCGTCTCGCATCCATCGGATTCCCGCGACCCTCGCCAGGTAGTCGGCCCATCTTGTCCTTAGAAAACTACTGGCACATTACAAATAAGACATAAATACTAACTTAAATTTAAAAAATGAAAATAATATTTTTAGAAGAGATTTAAGTAAGCTGTCAGGCCTCAAGCCTATAAAAAATCACTCAAACCTCTCACGGCTTGAGTGATTTTCATACTATAAAAGAATAACTAATTTCGTTCGAAATAAATCCTACTCTAATACGCGAATAAGCCTTTTTATTCTTTCTCCTCTATTCATCCCTGATCCTTACAGTATACATGTTTCTGCTAGTGGCTTCGCCCGCGTGGACGTTAAAAATTATCTTATTATGTCACATTCTAGGACTTGGTCTACCCGTGTAGGTACCAATTTTCCTTAAAATCCATTCCGACATTAATACGTGAAGAGGTAATTTGTGGTAAGTACATCGCTTTGAGTTACTTTTGAATTTGTATCCTCAAGTAAAATATTCCAAGAAACATACTCACGAGATGAAAACATGCAATCCATTCAGCCTTTACAGCTTCATGCTCAATGCATGCAGGCATGGCATGTTATTGTAGTAAAGATCATACATAAACCTACATAATTGGGTTCATAAATTCATCACTTTCTTTCACATTATAATATTTATTAGTCTGAAACAACGTCTTCGCCTGCGCGAAAGTAGTTTTTTCCATACAAATTCTAGAACCCGTTTCTTTCTAGGTTAAGTTTCAAAACGTCCTTTTAGTTCTTATTCTTTGTATTCATATGAGTTTATAATTTTTTTGATGACAAATGTCACCGAAAAATTGCTCCTCTCGCGCCGGGCCCTGGTTCAGGCCATGGTCCGGAGCGAGGAGGGTTGGCATGCGGTCGCCTCCTTCTGCGAAGCAGTGATGCTCGTGAAGGAGGCTGCTGACCGCGAGCGCGTGAGGGAACGGTCCTCACGCCGCCGCCGCCGAGATCCCGATCCCGATTTCCGACCACCGTAGGCGCGGGTTCGCGGACGGCGAGCACTGGGTAGCTCGCTGTCCGGCAGTCTGGAAATAATCTGGACCGAGCCCAGTCGTCAACGGCGCGTTCTGTTCCACGCGCGCCTCAAGGAGATGTCAGCAAACTGTAGGGGCCCGGTAGGGCCGAAGCCTCTGGGGGGAACATGTGGTATTCCTAACGGTTGATACCGAGTCCCCCCCAGAACGAAGGCAACGAAGGAACGGGGTAGGGGTTTAGTCAGTAAGAGTCTGACACGCCCTCCCGCTCCGCCTAAGAGCGGGGGAAGTCATTCTGATGATTCCCCTACCAGGAAAAAAAAAAAAAAAAAAAAAACCGAAAAATTGCTAATTAATCTTTCTTAGATTGTTTATAATTTCTCGATATACTCTAAAAAATCCTTTTGTATACGTATAGTAAATCTAATTAAAATTCAACAGTTACCCACATTTTTGTATGTATTTAGAAAAAAATAGTTAAAAAATTTCTCGCGATATTTTACAATTTAACGGCGTTTTCCAGTGACATATAAATCATAAAAGAAACCTCCGTGCAAAATTTCAGCCTTCTAGGTCCAAGAGTCACTTGTCAGTCAAGAGGACTTTAACTTTTATAAATAGGTTACACAGAAGTATGAAAAGTAAAGATTAATGTAGATCGCTCTTCGCTCTTGTAGAACTTACCTCTACGTTATTCGGTTCAAGAGACACCGTAAAAGCGGAGAGCGTTGGACTGGAAACTCGCTGCAAAAAGAAATAAAACCGTATAAGTTCGGTATTGTATACATCACTGGTTGACAACTTTATCCGAACTTTCCAACACTTGCTTTTGTTTGAGGATTTAAAGCTTTACATAGTTCGGTTCAGTTGTATTCTCTTAACAAAATTGGTGTGGAACACTGAATGTTTGTGTTAAAGCCTACTAATGTTATCAACGCGAAAGTTTGTAAGTATGGATGTTTGTTACTCTTTCACGTAAAAACTACTGAATGAATTTTGATAAAACTTGGTGTATGGGTAGACCATGCCTTACAATAGCACAAGGGATACTTCTTATCTCGGGAGTATGTTCCGTTAGGATAATTTATTACTATCATGCAGGCAAAGTAAGTAAATAAATAGTAAATAATACTAAACTATAGTTTTCCTTTTAGAAGCGAACCAACGGCCCCAGAGGCTTCAACCCTGTCCGGTCCCTACGGATTAACTGACATTTCCTTGAGGCACGCGACTTGGTTTTAATAAGGGTTTGGTACTCATCAGTTGTTAGATAATAACAGCCGCACAGGTCGATCTTCAAGGTTAAGCAACGCTTGCCAAGGTTGGTCTTAGGATGGGTGAACACCTTAACATAACGAGTTTCCTCCGTGCCTCGGAAAGCACGTTAAGCCGTAGATCCCAGCTGTCATTTGTAGATCTTTGGCAGTCGTTACGGATAGTCAGAAGCCAGTAAATCTGACTCCAGTCTTGCCATGAAGTACCGTGTTACCCCAGTTAATGGGTTGTGGAGGTCAAGCTAGCTAAAGCCGGCTCGGCGTTTAACTTTAAGACCAGTCGGCCAGAGGAACTGCCGCCCAGTGGACCCGTGGGGACAGCCTATCATAAAGTTAATCCAGGTAAGGATTTTTTTTAGTCCATTAATGCTTGAACCTGACTTGAGGAGCTCGTGGCTAGATAAAAACAGCCGCACGGGTTGATCTTCAAGGTTAAGCAACGCTTGCCAAGGTTGGTCTGTGGATGGGTGACCATCTTAATTTACCGAGTTTTCTTCTTGCCTCAGAAAGCACGTTAAGCCGTAGGTCCCGGCTGTCATTTGTAGATCTTTGGCAGTCGTTACGGATAGTCAGAAGCCAGTAAATCTGACTCCAGTCTTGCCATGAAGTACCGTGTTACCCCAGTTAATGGGTTGTGGAGGTCTGGTAGGCAGCCACTCCTTGTAAAATACTGGCATTTAGCTAAATCCGGCTTGACTGGAAGCCTACCCCAATATACTTAGGAAAAGGCTAGGCAGATGATGAACCCTCACAAATCAAAACATTTACATTACAAAAAAAAACATTTTTTCCTCACACCAAAACGAGCTCGATAAAAATATGTGTATGCCGATAACATCTGGTGGTTTCCCACGGCAAACTTGCGAATATCTTTTCTATTGATATGTGAGACAGCTTTGCGGGGCCTCGGTAACACTGTATTGATTGAGGCTGACGGTAAAGCCTCGTTGGCTGTCGAAGAAAAACATGTTTTTTTTTAAATAATATTTTCTACTTCTTTTCGAATTGATGGTAAACACGTTAAATTGTTTTCTGAAGGTTCTAGAGTGGCGGCCACGTACCGGAAGACGCAGTGTTGGAAGGCCTCCCACAAGGTGGACCGTTTACCTGGCGAGGGTCGCGGGAATCCGATGGACGCGAGATGCACAGGACCGGTCGCTGTGGCGATGCTTGGGGGAGGCTTATTTCCAGCAGTGGACGTCTTTCGGCTGAGATGATGATGATGACGTTAAATTGTTTATGCCCAGTAGATTGCTACGTTAACTGCAGCATTCGGTGGCATATATTAAATCCTCCAAAGTGCAGGTACTTGGGGCCCTCCAACGTGTGGCCCATGTTTTGAACAGGAGCACCGCACTCAAATTTAAATAATATAAACTAAGCTTGACTACAATCCCGCCTGATGGTAAGCAGTTATGCAATCGTTGATGGTGAAGCACACTAGTTTATTAAGAGTTCCAATAAGCTCTTTTTTTTAAACAGATAAGTCATCAAATAACTTCTGCTACTCTGGGAGCAAAAGAGTGTCAGAATTTTACCGATTTAAACTTTTCTAACTCTAACTTTTCTCTTTTTTCCTGTGTTCTTTTAGTTGCCTTTTCGTTCTAGGGTCACGGTAACTCTTTTTAGAATAATCCTGCAGTCCGAGCATTCTATAGTATAATTATCTTTTCTATTAATATGTGAGACAGCTTTGCGGAGCCTCGGTAACACTGTATTGATTGGAGCTGACGGTAAAGCCTCGTTGGCTGTCGAAGAAAAACATGTTTTTTTTTTAATAATATTTTCTTCTTCTTTTCGAATTGATGGTAAACACATTAAATTGTTTATGCCCAGTTTATGCCCAGCTACGTTAACTGCAGCATCGGTGGCATACATTAAAGCCTCCAAAGTACAGGTGTATGGGCTCTTGGGGCACTCCAACGTGTGGCTCATGTTTTGAACAGGAGCACCGCACTCAAATTTTAATAATATAATGTAAGCAGTAATGCCATCGTTGATGGTGAAGCGCACTAGTTTGTTAAGAGTTCCAATAAACTCTTTTTTTTAACAAATAAGACATCAAATAACTTCTGCTACTCTGGGAGCAAAAGAATGTCTAAATTTTACCGATTTAAACTTTTCTAACTCTAACTTTTCTCTTTTTTTTTCTGTGTTCTTTCAGTTGCCTTTTCGTTCTAGGGTCACGGTAACTCTTTTTAGAATAATCCCGCAGTCCGAGCATTCTATAGTATAATTATCTTTTCTATTAATACGTGAGACAGCTTTGCGGAGCCTCGGTAACACTGTATTGATTGGAGCTGACGGTAAAGCCTCGTTGGCTGTCGAAGAAAAACATGATATTTCATTGGAATACTTTTTTTTTGAAGTGAGAATTCGTCAAATAACTTCTCCTACTCTAAGTAGAGCAAGAGGGAGTGTCAAGCTATTACTGCATAAAACTCATCTGGGTAACTTTTTCGATCAATCCCGAGCAGGCATTCGGTCCCTATTTCGTTTCTGGCAAAAGAAACGCCCGGGTGTAGCCACCCGGGAGACTCGGTGGAGCATACGGTGAAGGTGAGCCCCGCTTGGGCGGAGCGCCACCGCGCGTGTTTTACTGTCACAAGATTGAAATAAAAAAAATATATATTCTTAAGCAGAATTAGATACCAAAATGTATGTGTAAATATTAAAAGGCTGATTATTATGATTACGCTATGCTACTAACTTCAGCCAGTGGCTTCAGCCGCGTGAATCTTGAAGATAACTTACTCTCCTGGTTTAAAAAGTCCTATCGACCAGGATATCGTTTACCTGTGTACCAATTTTATCTAATTCCGTTCAGCCATTGCAGCATGAAGAAGTTGCAAACATACAAAGAAACAGATATGTAGAAAGTTTCGGTTTTATACTTACATTGTAATATTAGGGACAAACACCTATATATAAACTTTTGCCTGTGTATGCCTAATATTACATTTATTTATTTTATACCTCGCTAGCTTTAACTAAAAAAACTCCCACACATAAATCAAACACGAACCCTCATAGAATCTACGCGCAATTCATTTTGCAATATCTTGACGGGGAAGTAGTTTGTCGCTATATCCGTCGGCGACGGAAGTACCCACAACTTGTACAATGGGACGCCGCGGCATGCGCCTAGCGAGCTCCGGCGGACTTCGATAGCGAAAACTTTAGAAATAGTCGAAAGGCGAATTTAATTATCGTTTTCTCAAAGTTTGTGTTGCGAGTTCGATTTGGACTTGTATGTCGCTTTTGGGAAAGTTAATTTGTTGGTATTTTGGTGCTCTGGAATATATTATGTTTAGGAAGAGAGAAGAAAGAGTAGAATGTATTTAAATGAAATATAGCCAGATTTTTTTTTAAATAGTGTAGTATAGTGCTTGACTGCGATCCCACCTGATGGTAAGCAGTGATACAATCGTTGATGGTGAGGTGCACTAGTTTATTAAGAGGCTATTCATTTAGTTCAATTTCATCCTTCTATAATAACAGTACTCCCAATAAAACTGACCAATTGCCTATCATAACACCGAATTAAATCTTTTTTACACCAAAACGTTTATATCCCAATTTTTCCCCTGACGCACCCCAGCGAATCAACTAAACATCTATTAATCAAAGCTTGTCATTTCGCCGAAAAAATAGCAGTCACGATTACCTGTCAAAACTTCGCTTCGACACGGCAAGCCCTAAAAATTTCCGATACAGGGCGAAACGGAAATTTCACAGAAATAATTGCCTTGGATGTAGGACTGAGCTGAGCTGAGCACTATTGCGCAGGCGCGAAACAAACCGCGCATGTCATAATGTCGAGTGTACCTCTCAATCCTGCCAAAAACAAATGCATTTCGAGTGTTCCTCTTTTGAAATTACAAATTCAAACGTTGTTCTTTTCTTTTTTTTATTAACGTCTAGCTTGTCTGTGCTTCTGGGGCCGTTCGTGTTCGATTTTCGTAAGTAACAATACCCGTATGACCTTTAGCGAAAATAACCTTAAAATTTTTGGTTACTGTCAATCTGTAATTGATTTCGTTATACTAATTTGATCCTTTAGAAGACAAAAGCTTTTTTAGAGGTCCTTTTTATTATATTAGAGTCCTTTTTTTGTGAGTTTGTGTGAAAACCTGTGTTTTAAAGTCGTAATGACGTAGCTCCTGCACGTGTTCTCAAATGTTTAATGAAGCGGTCGAAGTGTTCATTGTGGTGGTTTTGTCTGTGAAACAGAAAGAGGTCAACATAATGACCCTTCGTTGTCCATTCATTTGTGTTAACCTCCACAATATTCGTGTTAAAATATTCTAGAAAATCGTACCTAAATAAAACGCATGCCTTATTTTCTAGGCGAACCGTACAAAGCTTAGATTACAGAACGAAAATCACGTGACACATTAACATTTAAGCTTTTTACAAGTAAATCCTGAATTGTTTGTTATTGTTACCCAATTTGGTCCACGTGGGTCACACTATCGTCCATCGCTCCTTTACTATATAGTTTGATAAACCATCAGTGGGCGTCACAGCTGGTCCAATATCGACCATTGTGTGTATGGCCACGTTTTTCTGATGTTTACGTAAACGCGTATGACAAGGTCATGTAAACATTGTTTTGTTTTTTTTTATTGTTGTACTGAATTACTTCAAGTTACATTAGAATGTGGATGTTCACATTCTAATATTCTTGCAGTATTTGGCAGCAAATATATCGAGTCTGACTTCTTTAGTAAGTTTCATTGATAGTCAAGAAAACAATAACACTTTGAACTGCCATTTTACTGGGATCGTGTCTGTATAAATGATTCTAGATATTGTTAAATTGTGCAGACACTTGAGATTTTTTATCTCAAGTGTTATGCCAATTTCACATCACAATTATCCACTGAAAATCGATATGCGAATAATTCAAACAGCCACTGAACTTCTCTGAAAAAAATCTCGCCAAAAACAAATACTTTGATAAACTTTATTGTGTTCACGTGCCATCCTATAAGATGAAGGCACGTGAACAGATTCGCAAGAAGTTGATAAAAGTTGGTTGGGAAGTTGCATTGATTGGCTGGTTTTTTTTTACAATTTTATTGTATGTAATTAAGTAATTAATCATTTTACCTAGATACCTATTTCTTCTCTGTTTGTCTATTTATTAAGTTTCACCTTACAAGTTATGTTTCTACATGAGCCTAAGGTCGACTGGTAGAAAATGACTAAGGCATTAGGCCCTCCTTTGTAGAATATTACTTACTATAGTCCGTCTAATGAAAGCGCGACCTGAGAAAAAGAGGTAGTAGGAGAATAATGTCTTGACACTTCACAATTTTTTTTATTTCCTACTATTGCGGCTGAATAATGTTGCCAACTAAATTAAAAAAAAAAAAACTTCTGGTCGCGCTTTCATTAGACGCACTCTAGTACCTACATGTTATAAAAATAAAATGAATAAACCATAGTGGGCGTCAAAGCTTGTCCAATATCGTCCATTGTGTGTACGGCCATGTTTTTCATGTTTACGTAAACGCGCGCGTTAAGGTTATGTAAACATGTACGCCAGCACGTATTAATTTATTAAGTGACTTGACATTTAAGGCGGAGCCACTGTGAGATGAGGTGTACCGTATAAAATTGTGTTAGGCACACCGCGGAGGCGCCATTAGAATACTTTTACTTTTAGATGGGAACTCATCAAATAACTTCTCTCGCTCTTAGTGGAGCTAAAGGGAGTGTCAGACAGTGTCAGACTTTTAGTGACTAAATTTCACTTGTGCTACTTTAGTTGCCCTTTACGTCAAAATCAACCATTTACGGGCACTTTTTAATAGTCTAAATGTCGATCAGTCGAAACAAAAATTGAATCTAAATTGCGTTTTAGGGTAGCGTTCACTCTTCCAAAAAATCCTGCAGCCCGGTTGTAGAATGGGTTACTCCTTATTTTATTCTAGTTGCTGCCAAGATAATCCAGGGATAAAAAGTACTATTGTAGCTAATCTAGGACATGATCTACTGATGTGTCAAATTTTATCTACATTCGTTCTGATACTTGAATGTGAAGAAGTAACAAAAATAAATACGTACAAACAGTAAGATATTTATACACTTTTACCTTTATAATATTAGTTTTATTAACCAAAGGATTGGCTGACTAATATAGATTGAAGCAGCCATTAAACCACTTGTCTTGAGACTGAAAGATTTTAATAGTCATTCAAGAAACTAAGCTATACGAGTAGTATTCTGTGTTTTAAAACTAAGTAAAAAAGGTTTTTCTTTCTTTCTAAGTATAATAAACAATCTCTGCGAGAAAATTACTTTCTTCAGTCACCTCGTAATGGAGAAGTTTCATTATGTTGATAAAATCATATTTAATTCAATAGAATTGAATCATAGATCTTCACTATGAGCAATAGCGCACTAGCGGCCAGGTGCGCGCGGTCTATGGCGATTTCATACTAATGTATGTATGTCGATGGCCGCCGCTACCTGGCCGCTGCGGCCTTGCCGCTAGTGCGCTATTGCTCTTATACATAAGTGAAAACATTATGTAAAATACGCATATATAAAAAGCTAGGTCCTGACTCACTCACTGACGCATCAACGCTCAGCCCAAACTCTTAGACCTAGAACACTAAAATTTTGCACAGATAAAAAGAGGTGTGTAAGGTTCCAAAAATCACCCCATATGGGAATGAAACTGACTGACATATTAACGCACATCAGAAACTACTGCGACTAGGAGTGTGAAATTTTGCAGTAGGCTTCCTTTTATGACCTAGGCGAGTACTAAGAGAGGATTTCCCAAAAAAAATCCCCTAAGAGAATAAAACGAGGGTCGAAAGTTTGTGTAGAGAAATCTACTTTTACACGGACGAAGCTACTGGCAGAAGCTAGTCCATCAATAAATGAGTGAGAAATTAATTACTTAACCTATCACTTACCCACACAACGAGACACAATAGTAAAACAATAACAGCGCGATCTCATAGGACCGGTCGGGGATTCATGAACTAAGTTTACGGACAACGAATGCATTCTCTCTCTGGAGAGCGTCGTCATTTGACCTCAATGAGATTGTCACACCATAAATCATTATTATTAAGTATTATAACCCTGTTATATCTCGTTGCAGGACAAAGTCCCCCCTTCCATTCTTCCAGTCTTCTGTGTTCTCAGCCGCTTCTGGCCCCCCGGGACCCCGGAGATCCCCGGGATCCCGGAATTAGGGCAAAGAAGGAACAGGAGGGGGTTTTAGTCAGTAAAAGTCTGACACGCCCTCCCGCTTCGCTCAGAGCGGCAGAAGTCATTTTGATGATTCCCCACATAAAAAAAAAGCCGCTTCTGGCCAATCCTTTAGGTAGGAGTCCAAATAGTCATGCTATCTCCTTGTATTTATAGGTAGTTTTTTGATCCCACCATAATGGTAAAGAGTAGTGTGATATCACTAGTATGTCAATAGTACTGGAGCGCCGCATGAAACCTAATTGTTCTTGAAAGCACAACTGTAGAGTTACATAACTTTATTATTTGTTGACAAATATTTAGATATTTTCCGATTTTTTTTTAAAAAAATACGGAAAATTCTCCATTAAGTATGTGAGCTTTCAAACATAAATTGTGTTGTTTCAATACAGAAAGAAAAGAAATATTTACCGTCACAAAACTGACATAAGAATCGGCCTCTCGTGTTAAAAAAATCTTTAAATTCAAGTCGCGTCGTAATCTCATCTGTCTCAATCAATGTCAAAAACTTGTCAAAGTGTGCGGAAATTAGATGTGTTTTTGACAGATAGCGAGGGCGAATCTTTTTGATTGAAATTCTACCTTTACCTTTGTCGTATGTAAGAAAGAAGGAAAAACGTTTAGCCGTACGTGATTACTTCCCAGATAAATACTTATTAGGGACAATTACCGAATGGTGTAGTAGGTAATAATACAGTGTGTGTTTATTTGTAGAAAAATCACTAGTAAATTAATTTTTCAAAAATCTAATTTGGGTTTTACGTGGGAAATCGTCCAATAACTTCTCCCGCCCTGGGATGGAGGATGGGAGAGTGTATCAGACTTTTACTGACTAAATGCCACGTCTGTGTTCCTTCTTTGCCCTCGTTCCCGGGTTTCAGAGTTCTCTTTCACACAATTCATGGCTCCAGTGGGCTTCGACCCTGCTTCCTACGGTTTTGTTGACATCTCCTCGAGGCGCGAGTGGTTACGCACCGTCGACGACTCGAGCTTAGTCCACACGGTTATTGAACGAGTGGACGGCGAGCTACCCATTGCTCGCCGTCGGCCAACTCACGCCTACGGTGGGTGCAAATCGGGGTCGGGATCCCGGTGACTGGGGCGTGAGGAAGGCCGTTCCCTCACCCGTGCAGCCGCATCCTTCGCTAGAATTACTGCTTCGCAGAAGGAGTTGTGCTTGCGAAGTTCCGACGTGATTAAAACCACGTTTATTCTTCACTATTCCTCATACTTTTGGATCAGGTCTTACATGCCAACTAAAAAAAATATCACGCTGTGGCTCTTTTTTATTATTCTTTTTTATTTGTTATAAACTAGTGCTTGACTGCGATCCCACCTGGTGGTAAGCAGTGATGCAATCGTCAATGGTGAGGCGCACTAGTTTATTAAGAGCCTGTTCACTCTAGCCTTGAAACCACACCACACCCAAATAATTATAATCGGACGGGAAAACCGCAGTAGGCAATCTCAGTTAAGATTGTACCCCGGGAAGTTTTTGATGACGTTCATATTTTTCTTGTAAAATAGTAGGGAAGAAACTGCTTCACTGCTGGAAAACTGAGGTATATTTTCTGAAACACGTCAGCTAATAAAGGTTATAAGGGTTATATCAGCTTGCAATCCACCCCCTGATGAGTAAATGATGAGGCTCATGTAGGGAAGGAATTTGTATTGATTAGTAAGTTTGCTTAGCTTTCTTGGTGGAGATTTGCGGTTTTCTTTCGATGTTTTTCTAGTCATTGTTGAGAGCAGTGGTGACCTAGTGCTAACTGCCCCAACTTGCAAGTTGTATGTCGCGGGTTCAAACCCAGTCAGGCGCATTCATGATTATCTGCCTAGCCTTTTCCCAACTATATTAGGGTCGTCTTCCAGTCAAGCCGGATTTAACTGAATACCTCCACAACCCAGTAACTGGGGTAATATGGTACTTCATGACAAGACTGGAGTCAGGCGCATTACTTTGTGTAATTTATTTCATCACCACTGCTCTCAAAACGGTGAAGGAAAAGATCGTGAGAAAACTGGCATATAGGTACTGGAACCAAAAATTCGAAGACATGTGACATCCATCAATCCGTGTTTGGCCTGCGTTTTCTTACTAGGGGAAGTTGGGGATATCTTTATGGGCTGCCGGATTGTTCGAAAGAGTTACCAGCCTTGGAATGCAAAGAGCAACTGAAGGGACTACGGGTGGGTTTTAGTCCGTAGGTAAGTCTGACATGATCCACGCAGAGCGTCAAACGTTATTTTTCTTTATTGATATAAACTAGTGCTTGACCGCGATCCCACCAGATGGTAAGCAGTGATGCAATCATTAATGACGATTCCCCGCATAAATGTATGTGTGTAATCTTTCACGCTCAAACTGAACGGCTGAACGGTTTTGAACAAAAATTTGGTACACACGTGCGGGCACGCTCGGCGCATTCTGTACTTTTGTTCTTTTTTACTTTGCGTGTGTAACCGCTGTGCTGTGTCTGCCCCGAATAAATATTCTACTCTTTCTTTCTATGCTATATGGTACTTAAATAGAATAATATAGAATATTTTTTTTCCGCGAACACAGAGATTTTTTACGTTTACGCAGGCGAAGTCGCAGGCAGAAGCTAGTAACTGAATACTTAAGAAAATCGAGTAAAGACAATTGAAAAGGTAGTCCTTCAGGATATCTACAATCAATCCAAATTTCCCGTTTATCTCCATTTTAAATCCAAGTATCACTTGATGATCCTCGGCAGTAAGTAAGGGCGCTTAAGCAGCAATTATTTTAAGTAAGAGCTTTGTTGAATATTGGTCAAGTAATCGATGGTTTTGGCTACGAGCCTTGTTTTCTGGTGATATTTCTATTTTGTTATCATTTAATTTTTAGAGGAAGATTTGGTGTTTTTGTGAAGTAAATTAAGGTGAGGAATTTGAAATCTGTTTGTTTAATTTTGATCTTTTGAATTAAAATAAAGTAAAAAGTTAGTTGTCTATTCGTTTTGAGGAAAAGGATTCGGTTCAGAATAATAGGGAAGAAACTCCATGGTTATTCCATGTGAGCAAACCTTTACAAAGACATAACCTTTTTTATTGAAAAGGGAAATCACCAGATAACTTCTACCGCTCTAAGCTCAATAAGTGTTTGACTTATACTGATTTTAATCGGTAACAGTAGTTTTTTTATCAACCTGTCTTTTTAGTTAATCCTATGGGGTGGAACTGGTAAAAAACTCCAAAGTTAAATTCTTGTCCTCAACATAGTCTTTGACCTTGTAATACGATTTTTGATACGGTCAACTTCAACAAGCATTTGGTCAACAAGCTACTACTATTACTAAACAATAAAAATACGTTAACACCATCAATATGTTCACATAAAACTGTATTTTACGTGTACATCGCCCTTTCCCCCATTCAACGATGGCCCATTACGTGATGCACTTCTAATAGTTATGTCATCCACGTCGCCATTTTGAATTTATGAGACTATAAAGTGGAGTTTGAGACCGTTTGAGCATTTGATAGGTTCCGAGGTCGTTACCTAGGGACAATAAAACTGTTTGCCTTTACTTAGAGCAGTGGTTCTCAAAGATTTTTTGATGGGGACCACTTTGGTTTATACTTTGTTGATAATAGGGACTAGAAATCCATTAGAAAATATTAAACTATTATATAAAAAATCGTAATAACCGTTAATCGTAATCGTTTTACTTTATTAATAACTGTTTTGTTTGATATTTATTTTCCTCTTACACACATCTCTTTTCTTCCAACTATCCTTTCGCGATATGCTGGAAGAGATTTCTTTAGAAATGAGCATTACCTTGTACCTATATTCTGTCTCCTTCTTATTATCAAATTATTTTATGTGTGTTAAAAAAAATTTAAAAACTGTTAAATAAAAAATTCAAAATTTGTAATACATCTTAAATCAAAAGTTCTGATAGACCTTAAAATTTGTTCGGAACAATTTCAAATGTTTATTTTCTATAGGTTTATAGTGATGTTAAATGCTAAACCCCAATATATCATATTAATAACACCAATAAGCCAATCATCAATACCAATTATTAACAATACATCATTCTTAATATATATAAATCTCGTGTCCCAATGTTTGTCCTCAATGGACTCCTAAACCACTTAACCGATTATAATAAAATTCGCACACCATGTGCAGTTCGATCCAACTAGAGAGATAGGATAGTTTAAATCTAAAAAAAAAAAAAGTTGGGTAAAGTAGGGTAGTGTAGGGTAGTGTAGTGTAGGGTAGTGTAGGGTAGTGTAGTGTAGTGTAGTGTAGTGTAGGGTAGTGTAGGGTAGTGTAGGGTAGTGTAGGGTAGTGTAGGGTAGTGTAGTGTAGCGTAGTGTAGTGTAGGGTAGTGTAGGGTAGTGTAGGGTAGTGTAGGGTAGTGTAGGGTAGTGTAGGGTAGTGTAGTGTAGTGTAGGGTAGTGTAGTGTAGCGTAGTGTAGTGTAGGGTACTGTAGGGTAGTGTAGGGTAAGTAGGGTAGTGTAGGGAAGGTAGGGTAGGGTATACGCTACCCTACCCTACCTTCCCTACGGATACCGGATATGTAGGGTAGTCATTTGACGGGAAAAATTCCAAAAATAAATAATTGTCTACCCCGTGCGAAGCCGGGACGGAATGCTAGTTAACAATATAAGTACCTTATTATGTTCTCAAATCAAATAAAACTAAAGTCTAAATGACATTACGAAGGTTGTCATACTTGTCACAATACAAAAGAACTGGCGCCATTACTATCGTAAGTTTGACATTTGCCTGTGTCAAATTAGTTTCAGGGTTTATAAAACAGACTTTATGTGATTTGATTTGATCAGTGTACCTTTATTAGTTGGAAAGTTTAGCTTTTTTTTAAACTCTCGCGGTCTATTCTAAGTTGGGAACCACTGTCTTAGGAGTGATGTTAAAATGAGAAATTGCTATTTCAAGTTTTTTTAAGATCGAACGATTCATGCTTTTCCTATCTTCCTATTACTCAATGGAATAAACTTTATTGTACATCAAAATAGTTAAAATTTTACAGATACTTAATCTATGGATACAATGATGGTATTATCGTTGAGCGATATCTACCAGTCAATTTTAGGATGGACTAAACTCTGTTTTTTATTCCCTGAGACTAAACTGATGTCAAACTTACAATAGGAATGATGCCAGTTCTTTTGTGTTGTAATGTCATTTTAGTTTCAGGGTATAAAAAACAAAGTAGAAACTTAACGTTTGAATCCCCAACCGGTCCTATGAGACCGCGCTGTTATTGTTTTACTATTGTGTCTCGTTTCGCGGGTATCTGAGTAATTAATAAAGAAGGAGTTATCTCGGGTGTATTGCTAGCAAATATTAATCAAATCTTACAAGTGGAGAAAGTTTGTCATTGCGAACGAGGTAGAATTCGCCCAAGCTGGAGTCGAGTGTTGCATTGTTAAATTCCCATGCGTATCAAACGATGTTTTTCAATACACTTGGGAAGAAATCATATTTAAGAAAACAGTGTGATAAAGTGAATAAATAAATAATATCGTTTTGCATCCTATTTTTCGGTACGATTTTAGATTCAGGTAATCAATACAGATAATATAAAAAAATCTTGATTGTCTGTGAGTCACATACTGCCCATAGTCGCCCACACAATGACGTAAACACTCGAGATATATAAATAGTATATATATATACGCTAGATATATATATACTACATACTATCTAGCGTATTGCGTAGGTACTTAACCTTGACCTATGCACAGCGATGTAATTATCTTGTAGGTGTCGGAAATAGGTATGAAATTATCAAGGCTCAAAGTAAATATAGTTCAATGGACATGACTATATATAGAAGGGTTGAAAATAGCATAAAGTAGCTTTAACCTTAACTTCAAGCCTAAAAATATATTCTATAAAGGTGTTTAAAATGTCAGTAGATTCTAGAAATAATCGCCATGGTAAGAAGAGCTCAAAATAACTTATACCTACATTCCCATGAGAGGTTAAAAAAACCGTAAAAGCAAAATAAGAATAGGTGATGGCTCAAAAGTTTAACACAAGTAACATGTTTTTTTTACGGTGGGTAGTCATCACAAAACTTCTCTCGTTTTGATTGGAGCGACAGGGAGTGTGTGGCTCTTACTGACTAAAACCTAGCCGTGTTGCGTTCACGGGTTGTTGTAACTTCTTTGAACAATTTCGCAGCCCATAATGTAATATCAAGCCTGCTAATATTTAGTCACGAGCTCCTCTCTCACGACTCCACCCTAATAAAATAACACAAGTCCAAGTACTTAGAACAAACATACAAAGCACAGAATATTCTTATCGAAAGAAAGAAACCTCCCGGGGAAACAATCTGACACGATTAGTAGGAGTGCATCTCGGTTCGCAAAATGTAAGTCCGACATAACTATTAAGTGTACTCCAGAGATTTAAAATAGCTTGTGAGATCGGAAAAGAAAATGCATAGGAAATGGTTGTGAATTTTTAAAGTGAACTTAGGTAAAACTCCCTCGCCGTCCGGTCCAAGGTAAGGACCAAGCTCGGGTCGATGGCGCGTTGTGTTTCACGCGCACCTCAAAGAGATATTAGCATGATTGTCGGGGCCAGTTAGAAGTTCGAAAGAGTTACCGTAGGCCTCGCAAAAACTGCAAGTGAAGGAATGCTGTGGGCTTTAGTTAGTAAAAGTCTGACATTCGCTCTCGCTCTACCCAGAGAAAAAGTCATTAATGATCACATACATATCAACACTGGTGTATCTTACTTATCTTTTAATTAATAGCTATAGATATTAGAGACCCTACCACGACCTCTAAACAATCTTCCATCTGATGATCTAAACTGAACTGAAGCAAAAGAGCTATATAGGGCGCATATCTCCATCCCTCTTTCTCGCTCGCACGCCTACGTCTTTAGTTTAATAATTTCGTTATTATCCTTGTTCATTGTCTTACCTAGTTAGTGGTCTGATTACCAATTGTGATTTTTTAAAGTTATATAGATCTCTTTCGCCGTCCGGCTGTCCGGTAAAGACCAATCCCTGGTCGATATCAGAGATCCTACCACGACTTCTCAACGCAATTTGATTGAAGACCTAACCTGAACTGTCTCGCTCGCACTCCTGTCATTTTAACTCATCATGGTATGGTGGCCCCAGGTGGTTAGTTTAATAAGTTTGGTCTAGTTGGTGGTCTGATTACCATTTGTTTGTTATCTTTGGAATAGTTCCTCGCTCGGGTTCACCAGCTTCAAAACTTAAATAGTTTGATAAGCCTCTACGTAGTTAAAGTATACAATAACAAGCATAACATAAGTGGATTTAATGCAAAGCTTTCTCTACCAGTCAACCTTTGGATTAAAAATAGTATTGTAATGCTAGTAGTAGTAGTATATAACTTAAATATGTCGTACGCGTATGGTATTTTTTTTGGTGGGAAATCGTCAGAATGAATTTTTCCATTCTTGGGCATGTCAGACTTTTATTGACTAAAACCCACTCTTTTTTTGGCCCTTCTTTGCTTTCGTTCTAGATTAGGATCCCGGGTTTTCCTTCCAGAAGCCAACCCATGGCCCCAAGCCGCGCTGTTTTACAAGTTACCATACCGGGCAGAACTATTGTTATTTCCTTCGTGTTAGGTCATTTTAGGAGCCACAGGCAAAAGTAGTAAGTCCCCGCAGACAATCCTAAGCTTTTTTCAAACCCAAGCTTTTTTGGAACGGTTTTTTCATAATTTATAGTTACTGTGGACTAAGGCTAAACTTCTAAATTATCTTTCGGTCAGTCAAAAGTAAAGTGAATCTAAATTGCACGTTCTAAAGCGTAGATCCCTATGGAGAAGAACGTGCAAAAACTCCATAAACACTTCTTTCATTTCTCTTATAATATGAATGCGTCATGTATACAAAATAACACATACGAATATTTTCTAGTCAAACATGGACACCAATGAATAACCAAGCGTGGTGAATAAGGCAATTTGCCTTTGTATGTCTAAAATGAACGCATTGTAGCGGTCGTTCTGTGACCCCAGATCTGACCTCCACGACCCAATTATTAGACAATACTGGGATTTCCAAGTTAGATTAGAATGTGATACTTTTGATTGAACAAATAACGCTCTCATAACTGAACGAAACACAACCATTTGGTTTTTAAACTTATTAAAATTTGTTTTAACTTAAAAAGAAAAAAATCGCGGATTCATAACTCTTGATATCGGCTTCTTTGGTGGGAAATTGGGAATATTTAGAAAACTATAGTGGACGGCTTTTTAGGCGTGATTTTCGCGTATGAAGTTTAGTGGCTGTTATTTGCAAATTTATTGCTGTTGTTTTTACCAATTTTAATCTATTGTAGACTTGTGAATTTTGATACAGTTTTGTATCTTGGTTGTCTACACAACTGGACAATCAATATCATACCACGAACTACCTGCGTATTTTGTTACCTTTTTTGTGAAATCTATCCAAAGGTTATCTGTAATTTTAACCTCTCAGTTTCCGCCATTACTTTTAAATTTTAATATAAATAATATTAATAAATGAATATAAATAAATGAATATAAATAATATTAATAAATGAATATAAATAATGTTAATAAATTAATATAAATAATATAAACTGTTATTGCTCCGTTTCTGTTGCTTCTATACTATACTACTAGAGTACAGTTTTAAATCGGTCGGGGTTTAGTGGCACAAATTTGTGCCAACCTCTTGCGGTTAAGCTTCCACTGTAAATTTGTATAGTAACAGTATATCAATCAGTCAATTAATCAGTTAATATGTGGAATCATTGCAACAGAACAATCTCGGGAAAATAACAAAGAATTTCGTTGTATTGTGTGCTTCGCCAATATTAACTAAGTATTTTGGCGAAACTTGCCGAGAAAGACGACTATACATTTATTGCCGCATTCTAGTGGGAAAAAAGTGACTGTACGTATAGTGACTGTTAGTAGACTGTACCAAAACTAAATATTTCTTAAAATTTACTCTAGCTGGCTAGCTACCGGTGTGGTTTCGCTCGGTTTAGTTGAATAAACTAAGAAAGAAATTAAACAAACTAAGAATAGAGAAAAACACGATCGCGTACCAATTTTGAAGCGGTGTGTATAATTATATAATAAAAGCCATTTGCTAATTAGAAAGTCTGAGAGGCAAGGAATTCGCTACATGTCAAACACACCTCTAATTTTGCTATACTTAGACAAGTTTTTGACATTACTATCGCTGAGATGGAAGGCTTTAATTAGGACGTTTTTACCCGACTTACCGTAGAATATTTTTTCTAGAGTATTACAAGTATTGCATCGTGCATCGTAGTTGGTGAAATGTTTAGTGATTTTGACTTTAGAGCATATTGAAAAAGAAACAAGATGACGGCCGCTGTTCAGGGACATTATACAATCAAAGTGTATAGGTTAGGTATAAGAATATATTATTGACGGGTAGCAATTTCAAAAATTGCTCACTGAATTATTGGATTAAATTAAAAAAAAGACAGTACTTCGAAAACATCGATGACAAGGTTTCCAAACAGTCAGATAAATTATGTAACATCAAATCTATGATTAAACTAAAATAAAAACATTTTCAGTCGAGCTTTTTGTTACAAATAATTTTTTTATCGTCTGTTTTTTATACCCTGAGACTAAATTGACACATTCAATGTCAAACTTACTATAGGAATGACGCCAGTTCTTTTATGCTGTAATGTCATTTTAGTCTTAGGGTATAAAAACAGACGGTAGTAAAGAATTGACTTTCTTATGACAAACTGGCCTACCGTTTCATTAATCATTAGGCATTTTATTTTTGACGTATAAAAGAAGCCACAAGTACCTCCGAATCGAATAATTCATCAAGCTTAGTCTCCGACAATAGTGAAATCGAGACCAACAAAAACACCCCGCATAATTTCTCTGGGGGTACTAAGTAACCCCTATCACCGTCAAAGCTGGGGGTTTTTGGCACCCCGCCAATTTGTTCGGGTTGGATTAGCGGGTACAGTTGTAAACTCTACTTGCGGGATTATCTTGTACTAGCTGCTGCCCGCGACGTCGTCTGCGTGAAGGCTCTACAGCACCAAAAATACTTAAGATATCGCTATAGCATTATAAGTAAACAACTTTTAAAATAGCATTAAAATACTTTTTTTTATTGCAAGCGAAGCAAGTTTAGAGAATTATATGGGAATCCTGCTGAGTTCAGTCAAAAGTTGTGACTGAAAGAAATAGAGAAAATGATGTATGTGTGGAATATCAATTTTGCCATGAAGTACCGTGTTATCCCAGTTAATGGGTTGTAGAGGTCTGGTAGGCAGCCGCTCCTCGTAAAATACTGGTATTCAGCTAAATCCGGCTTGACTGGAAGCCGACCCCAATATAGTTGAGAAAAGGCTAGGCAGATGATGATGGTGATGTATGTGTGGAATGTATTCCATTCCAGGACACAAAAGTGTGAAAATACGTACAAAGATATCGTACCTTACAACACTTCCCTATAAATTACGTTGCCAGGTGCCAAAATGTAAAGAGAATCAGGACTGGTGATGCGGGAGCAAGCACCGTACTGTTGCCTTTGTGAGAAGCAACTCGTCCTGAGAACTGTACGCGCTTGAACTGGAACGGGAAGTTTTAAGGTAGGGGGAAATGCGTGGTATAAATGCTGCCTCGCCGATGCCACAACCATAAGAATTTCTGCTCTAATTGTGTGTCTGTGGAGTGAGACGACTTTAAGGCGAGTCTCGTTACACAGCTCTGGAGGAGATAGGTTCCGAAGAAGCACAATTGGGACACTGACCTTCAACTGGATGATATGCACTGAAAGTTCACTTGCTGACAGGGTGTTCAGAAATTCCACGGGATAATGTGTAGCGTTATCTTGCTCGACAACAGTGTTTATCGAGGTGTAGACCACTTCATTCCCCTCAATTTCCCAGAGAATGCATTCGTTAATTGCTGCAACCTGATCATTTATGGGCATCTAAATGGCCTACTCACACACCCAAGAATTCTACTGGTGCAGTATACGACTGACATCCCCGTACACACAGCGAATGAGTTCTTCTAAGCTGGATACTATTTTTTTGTATCACCCAAAGGTTGACCGGTAGAAAATGCCTAAGGCATTAAGTCCGCTTCTGTACTTCTACCAAGAGAGTGAACCACTCTACCGAGAGACTCTAGCAGCACCACCTGTCCACCTCTCTCTTCTTGTGTGCGTTTGCCATGACTTAGAAGGACATTGTTAAATTCCTGAACACGTGTATTGTCTCCAAGCTGAGCATTAAAAATTAGCATTTCTAATTGAACTTAACTTCAGGTGGAACACGCGAGAGATCAAGTCGTGCCTGACGTACGAAGCCGATCCTGCAAGGAGTTGAGCTGTTATTTTAGGCTACTTTGGGTTGGTAGTGATGATAGTGAAGAGGTCCGGACGACCAAACTTTCGCACGTAATAAAATGCATCTTGGGTCCTCTCGTGCATGTACCACGGACCTTTTGTGAAGGTGGAGGGGAGAATGACCATGAATGAGCATTTGTATTATTCTGCATAGAGATAGACGTAGTTCTCAGCTTTGAGCTTTCTTTGGTTGGACCTTATAAATACCAAACGCTCTGTCTCAATTTTGGCGTACATGTCCTAAGAAAATGAGTAAAGAGCGTACGATAATGGCGGAGATAAGAACCATTGTTTACCCTCAGCTGGATCAAGAAGCTGTAGAAATCCATGGCGGATGGTTTTTTTATGATTTGGGGTGCCTGTCTGGGGGTCTACATTATAGTGGGCAAAATGGTAGCCATCCTCTCCGCGACAGAACTGAAATGAGAGGATATTGAAGAGAATCGTATGCACGGTGAGTCTCGCTGATCCTTCGAAGCCGGTCATCATGCGTGCGTAAAACGATGTCTCTTTTATCACACTCCTTATCGACTAACACAACAGCTACCTCATTCGTCGTTGGAGCATTATACCACCCTGGATGGGCTGTGATCGGCCTTCTATCTGCTCTGATGACAAACTTAAAGTGGTTGCGCTCGTTCTCAGGCACCGACGCGAGGGCTGCTTTGAAGTTGCTAATTTGCGGATTAACGTTATGCAAAATACTTTGCAATCCTTTGAACAGACCAGACCAAATTGAGGATTGTTGTTCACCAAACGAAATCATCTGGAAGGCGCTGTTATAAGCTCGAATGTATTTCAAAAAATGGCTGGACTTCGAATGCTCGCCATTTAGTCCCCTTTTCCATTTGCGGACTTGGCAGTGGGTACAAACTTCTTCTAAGGAAACCATATCTCCATGGGCGGCGTAGTTAATCACGATATTGAAGATAAATCCACTTCCTTCTTTATTTAGCCGTTTGCTCTTCGATATCGTAAACCGTAGATTCAACATCAGATGTTGAAAGTTGATTTATGTCACGACACAGGCGATCTTATTCTATTTATGCCGCACGCTGTTCTCTTGGATTCTGTCACGTTCTTGCGATAAATGAGCTTCAATGTCACTTCATCATCAATGAACATCACTTTTTAGGGTTCCGTAGCCAATTGGCAAAAACGGAACCCTTATAGTTTCGCCATGTCTGTCCGTCCGTCCTCGCTTAATCTCTGTGACCGTTAGCTCTAAAAAGCTGAAATTTGGTACCAATATGTATGTCAATCACGCCGACAAAGTGCAAAAATAAAAATTGGAAAAAAATGTTTTATTAGGGTAGCCCCCCTACATGTAAAAAGCAATTTTTTTTTTAATTTCATCCCTAACGTGTGGTATATTTTTGGATAGGTATTTAAAAATGAATAGGGGTTTACTAAAATCATTTTTTGATAATATCAATTTTTTCGGAAATAATCGCTCCCAAAGGAAAAAACAATGCGTCCCCCCCCCCTCTAACTTTTGGACCATAAGTTTAGAAAATATGAAAAAAATCTGGAAAGTAGAGCTTTATAAAGACTTTCTAGGAAAATTATTTTGAACTTGATGGTACGAACAGTTTTTGAAAAGTTGGGGACACTTAGTTTGACGGACGGGAAACTACGGAACCCTATACTGGGCGTGGCCCGACATGCTCTTGGCCGGTTTTTGTAATACTTAACACCGCATTTTTTTTAAATTGTCTTCCTCAACTCTGCTCAAGATTTTGAGGGTTTTGTTGGAACTTGTATTTATCAAACGAACTATACGATACAACTGTTATGAAGAAAATGCAAAATGCCATCTATGAATTTTAAGAATAACTAACTACTAACGTCGCCAACATGATAAAATTTTAATTATAAATTTCCAAAAAGTGTTAATATGTAACTTGATTTGATTTTTATGAAATGTCATAGATGGCGCTGTTTTTAAATTTCCTTTATACTACTAACATTCATTAAATTATGTTTTTTCTGCCCAAGTTACTTAAATGGCGTAGTTTTTATATTGTAAAGCTAAATAATAGCATGGCTTACTCAAAAACCACATTTATATATGCGTCGTTAGATTACACGCTGCCACATAATGCGTAAGAAAAATAAAGATTCACAGCTCCTCCCCCTTAGGTGATAGCGTTATAATATGTAGCCTATTTGTTTTCCCGACCTCTCAGTAATATTCATGCAAAATTTGAAGTAAATCCATGCAGTACTTTTTGAGTTTAGCCCGGACATACAGATAAACAGACAAACAGACAAACAGACATGAATTCTAAAAACTATATTTTTGGCTTCGGTATCGATTGTAGATCACGCCCCAAGTATTCTTTTAAAAAAATATTCAATGTACAGTTTTGACTTTCCTACGATTTTATTATATGTATAGATTCTTGTTTATTGTGCAAAGAACGAACTTTCTTTATCCCTGAATAAAGAAAGTTCTTATATTCTAAGTAGTCTTTGAGAAAAAGTTTATTGAAGAAGGTTCTGCAACTATTCTTTCGCTTCTTTTTAAAAACTAAAATTCGATTATGGAAGCAAGCGTGGAATAAGTAAATATTCCTGACTAGATATTGCTAGAAATTGTAGCTTTGCCAGATTTATAGACGCGTTTGTGATAGATTTCCTTTAAAAAAAGGTTGTGAGCTTGCGTTTGACCATCATCTTTCCTGACGGTATAAGCCAACGATGGAACACGAGAGCGGTGACCCAGTGGTAATTGCTCCACCTTACGAGTTCTAGGTTGTTGGTCCAAACCCAGCCAGGCGTTTTACTCCGAGTAATTTATGTCATCACCACTGTTCTCAAAATGCTGAAGGAAAACATCGTGAGGTTTCAACCCGTATGGGAAACCTATCCTATCAAAGAAATGTGATATACACCAACCCGCACTGGGTCTGTGTTGTGGATTACTGCCTCACTTAGATATTTATTTTTATTATGAATTTAGTATTAAAGTTGTTGTAGCGGCAAAAAAATATATATTAGCTGTGAAGTGTGAACACTATCACTGTTCACGAGATATAGCCTGACAGACAGAGGAGTCTTAATAGTAGGGTCCCGTTTTTGCATTTTGGGTATGAGTGTATGACACCCTAAAAATAAGTGGAATTTATATGCGCTACCGAAAATACACGTGGTTAATTAATTTTTTTTTGTCATTTCGACGTACACTGTCATCAATCGAACGTCACTACATTTAGAGTCAGCCCAGTACACAATATATTACGGAGTGTTCTTACGCTTACGGATTATCTCATTTCACTAGCAAAGGTTACTAGTGCGGAAATATCAAAAGATGAAGGTCTATTATGGGTCCAACCTTGACTTAGATGCCAAAATGGGGCCCATTACCGGGATTGATGCAGTAATGCGTTGTGTTGACCGCTTTACATTGTTCACTCAACTGCTTGCCATTTCAGGCAAAGGTTCGTAAGTCATTTGATACGGAATAATGTGCTACCGCGTTAGAAATGAATCAGGGATGTTATTGGTATAACATTTTGGTTCCGGATACGGTTATAGGAATAATATTTTTCCGGTTTCAGTTTCGGTTACGGATATTAAATTACTTAGGATTATGCTGCTGCTATTACTTTTTGTTACGGATTGTATAATTTTCAAAGAATGAAAGAAGATTCAATGGTTTTAGTTGATCTTCCTCTGCCACTATAGTTATAGATACTATACTGTATCGTCTGTTAGTTTTTTATACCCAGAGACTAAATTGACACACGTAATGGCAAACTTACTATAGGAATGACGCCAGTTCTTTTGTGTTGTAATGTCAGTTTAGTCTCAGGGTAAAAAAAAACAGATGGTAGTAACGGTAATCGGTCGTGAATATAATTATTCATTTTAAACTGCCCGTATACAACATTTTCGTAACTTTAATAAGCAGCATGTTCGACTATCGTTATGGACCGATTTTTATATCGGATATCCGTAATTTCTGTAATGGGTACGGAGCTCCATAATATTCCTGAAATGTTTTTATAACATGTAACGTAATAAATGCACATACTGAAAATAGTATGTACAGAATCGAATGCTGAATTGATTTCACATATTTTTAATTACAATATATTATTTATTTGTATAGAGTTCTCCGCATGATACGAACATATGAAATAGTTAGAAATCAATTATACATCATACACCAGATACTCCCTTTTCAATAGAGGTGTGCGTGATTTTACATTACGTTCCACATACCTAACTAAAAAATATGGTTGGTAAAGTCGTATCAAATCTAGCATTTAAGGTCTAGTTAAGACTTAGTAAAGTAGGTATTGTTAAAAATGTTATGACTTAACCTAAAAAATAGATTTACTGAACAAACACAAATGGTCCGCAAAGCCACACATTTCAAAAGAAATTTGCTCTTTTCTTCTTATTTGGCGTAGCCGTAAGGTACACTATAGTTTTTTATTAACCGATTTATTTGGTTGTTTATAACTATTTTATTTTTGTTGCTTTTTGTTGGTATCCCTTATTTGTTGTGTTTGTGTGCCTTTATGTTTGCGGGAAATAAAATTGTTTTATTTTTCCTTCTTTCTTTGATTCAGAATAGGGACTATGTAAAAGGCTTCACTTTAAGCGCTTGTTTGTACTTTAATTGTTAACTATCCACAATCCAATCCAACAATTCTATCGACTGGATACTTGACTATTTTTTTGTAATTATTTATTTCAAAAATTAAAAATTACAAAAATAAGGATTTAAAAAACATTAAATAAATTAGAAACCTTTCGCATAATGGAAGATATATGGATATATGGGTGAGGACGGAATTACGGCCGAACTTCTGAAGGCGGGTGGAAAACCGGTCCTTAAGGCCCTTCAGAAGCTATTTAATTCCGTCATACTCGAGGGCAAAACGCCACAGGCATGGGGCAGAGGTGTGGTGGTACTCTTCTTTAAGAAGGGCGACAATGCCCTCCTTAAGAACTACAGGCCCATCTCACTTCTGAGCCATGTCTACAAGTTGTTTTCCAGAGTCATCACGAATCGTCTCGCACGCAGGTTCGACGACTTCCAGCCTCCTGAACAAGCCGGATTCCGAAAAGGCTTTAGCACCGTAGACCACATACATACGCTACGGCAGGTTATACAGAAGACTGAGGAGTATAACCTGCCTCTCTGCTTAGCGTTTGTGGATTACGAGAAAGCCTTCGATTCAATCGAGACTTGGGCTGTACTGCAGTCTCTCCAACGGTGCCAGATTGACTATCGGTACATCGAAGTGCTGAAATGTTTGTACAAAAACGCCACCATGTCAGTCCGACTCCAGGATCAGACCTCGAAACCTATCCTTTTACAGCGGGGTGTGAGACAGGGAGACGTTATCTCTCCGAAACTGTTCACGGCCGCATTGGAGGATGTCTTCAAGGTTCTGGAATGGAGAGGGCGAGGCATCAATATCAACGGCGAGTACATCACTCACCTTCGGTTTGCCGACGACATAGTAGTCATGGCTGAGACTACGGAGGAGCTCAGTACAATGCTCGGTGATCTCAGTAGGGCTTCCGAAAGAGTGGGACTCAAAATGAACATGGACAAAACCAAAGTCATGGTAAACATCCATGTAGCTCCCACTCCTATCAAGATCGGAGACTCTACACTCGAAGTTGTGGACGACTACGTCTACCTGGGACAGACGGTCCAGTTGGGTAGATCTAACTTCGAGAAAGAGATCAATCGTCGAATCCGACTCGGCTGGGCAGCGTTCAGGAAGCTGCACGGTATCTTCTCGTCCAACCTACCGCGGTGTCTCAAGACAAAAGTCTATGACCAGTGTGTGTTGCCAGTGATGACATATGGCTCGGAAACGTGGTCGCTCACAATGGGCCTCATCAGAAGGCTTAAAGTCACCCAAAGAGCAATGGAAAGGGCTATGCTCGGAGTTTCCTTGCGCGATCACATCAGGAATGAAGAGATCCGCAAGAGAACTAAGGTTACCGACATAGCCCGAAGAATCGCCAAACTTAAGTGGCAGTGGGCAGGGCATATTGCTCGTAGAACAGATGGTCGATGGGGACGGAAGGTTCTAGAGTGGCGGCCACGTACCGGAAGACGCAGCGTCGGAAGGCCTCCCACAAGGTGGACCGACGACCTGGCGAGGGTCGCGGGAATCCGATGGATGCGAGACGCGCAGGACCGGTCGCTGTGGCGACGCTTGGGGGAGGCCTATGTCCAGCAGTGGACGTCTTTCGGCTGAGATGATGATGATGATGATGATGAATGGAAGATAACAGAAAAAAGATATTCATATTGAAATGTGACGTCATTGCTATTAGGCTTCCTATGTTAAGTAGGTATCTTTTTCTCTACTTCGTTTGTATGTATATAACTTATACGGACTGGTAGGCAGCCACTCCACGTAAAATACTAGTATTCAACTAAATCCAGCTTGACTGGAAGCCGTCCCCAATATAGTTGGGAAAAGGCTAGGTAGATGGTGATGATGATGTTTGTAGGTACGTATATAAGTTAATAGTATGGCGGTAGACTGTACAAAACTGTTTGAAACTACCTACCTTCCATGTATAATATCAATATCAAAATATGTATTAACATTGTAAGCCCAAGTTGCTACTCATGGTCGACAAAAATGTACCTTATTATTTAATATTAAGTATTTATTTCTGTACAAGTGATTTGTAATCTTTAGAAATAAATGAATTCAAACCGTAACCGTAATAGTTTGGTACATAGGTACAAAAAATAGCGAGATACTTACACATGGTATACAGGTAGACCATGCCCTGGGATAGATTATAGCATACTTTTTATTCTGGCAGTAATAATCCTTTGGGATAATTTCCTACTATCATGCGGGTGAAGCCGCCAGCATCAGCTAGTGTATAGTATTATTACCTGAATATTTGTGAATTGAAAAGTTGCCAAAAGGCTTTTACTAGTCTACATTTGAAAATTCCAACAATATAATATTCGTTTGAGTAGTTCTATTGTGGAGCAACACGGCTTCTTCCAAACTTTTAGTTTTCAAATCTAATATTGGAAGGTTATGTTAGTTTTTTTTTTCTTTTTAGGCTTTGTTCTTTTTGTTAAAGGTTAGGTGTTACGTTATAAATTATTTTTTGTAGGTTATGTGTTTTTTTTTGGAAAGGGATCAACAAAATGACTTCTCTCACTCTTGGGTGGAGCGTGAGGGCTTGTTAGGCTCTCGTCAAGAGTCTCACTCAAGAGTAAACCCCACTCCGTTCCTTCGTTGCCTTCGATCTGGGGGACACGGTATAAACGGAACCCTTATTAATAGGATCACTATGTTGTCTGTCTGTCTCTCTTTCAAGACCCCTTGTCTTGGGAACGTGTGGACGTATCGAGTTGAAATTAAAACAAAAAAAAAAAATGAGAAATTAAAGTCTGCACCCTCGCATTCCATACCTGAGTTGTTAAAAACATAAACCTTATAGAATCATTTATTTTGTTTGACCACCTGCAAGAACATGTTTTTTAAAAAAAAACAGGGCAAGTGCGAGTCGGACTCGCGCACTGAGGGTTCCGTACCAACTGACCTATGAAAACAGTTCATTCTCGAATCGAGTCTTGAAGACTTTTCCTTTTTTTTTCTGGTGACGTGACTAAAAATTTTCAGTTTTCAGACTTTACCCTATGTTAGTGCTATAATACCTAGCTTCGTGCCAAATTTCAAGATTCTAGGTCGACTGGAAGTACCCTTTAGGTTTTGATTCCCTTGCGAGTACTTGCGAGTTTCAAAATATGCAGCTTAAATTGCTGTTTCTTTTGATTGCGTTGACATAGAAGTTTGATTTTGTTACAGCTTAAAGGTATTATAGACTTGAGTATTTGGTATGAATTTCAATTTAATACCTCTACGCGTTTATGAGGAAATGGGTAGTAAGTTTAAAATTATTAAAAAAATATATATTATGTGATGTAACTAAAAATTTATGGTTTTCGTAATTTTTCCTTTATTTATGCTATAAGACGTTGCTTCACACCAAATTTCAAGATTCTGAGTTCACGGGAAGCATCCTGTAGGTTTTGATTCCCTTGCAAGTGTCGAACATTTGCGGCATAAACGACTGTATCTTTTGATTGCGTTGGCTTAGAAGTTTGATTTTATCACAGCTTCAAGGGACAGTAGACCTGAATAATTGATATAAATTTCAGCTTCATACCTCCACGCGTTCCTGAGAAAAAGGGTCTTGACAGACGGACGGACAGACAGACGGACAACAAAGTGATCCTATAAGGGTTCCGTTTTTTCCTTTTGAGGTACGGAACCCTAAAAAATAACGATATTAAATTGAACGTACAAATGAAATACTCAGGTCAGCCCGATAAAGCTCCCACTGTATGTGCGCTACGCCGTAGCACCTCGCGTAGTAAACCTCGGCCCGTAGCTCGTAGCCTATTTCCTATTTTTCTTTTTATAAATACGCTACTTTGAATATTAACTAAGCAGATTTTATTTAATACGGAACCCTATTACTAAGACTTCGATATCCGTCCGTGCATCTGTCTGTCTATAGAAAACACTAAAAAGTTAAAAATAAAATAAAATGTTAAATAACGGAGACACAAAAACAAAATCATCGGCAACCGAAATTATATGTATTTTTATGTAAGTGGTTGTTTATTTTTCACTTTTTAGTGTTTTCTTTTTATATTGAAGTCGTCAAGAGAAAGTAAAAAATATGTGTATGCCTATGTAACTCAGTGAAAAAGTGTAACTCAGTGTATGTAACTCAGTAAAAAAGTAGCTTGCAATGAATGAAATAATTATTTAAAGGTTAAAATTAAATAAGTTAAAGAAAAGACAAAACATTAATTTATTATTAAACTATAAATTATTGATCTCGATTTCAGTTACGAACGTTTTAGAACAAACAAAAGTCTTATTGCAATTAAAGACACGCGAACTGAATGACACAGTTTTGATCAAATTGCCTTGTTTTAAGAAACATCTAAAAGTAAATTCTCAGACATTTAGAGGCTGGCACCGTTAAAAAGAAATCAACGAATGTTTTCCAGGTCAATATTGGGAAGACTATAATTGTTCCCAGTTGTCTCAGTGTTCATTGAGACAAAGATGTTAAACAAAGCTTCTATTTTGTTACAGGTTTCGACACAGATAAAATTCGGAGCGTCGATGCCATAAAATTGACGTTTTAAAGCCAAAATAAATTGGTATCCGCAGTTTACAGCGGAGGGAAACACGGTACGATGAACGGAACTGCCATAAATTATACAGAACTGTATATAACGGAGAAATCTCACAACTTGACGCCAGACGGTCTGCCTCCTATGCACAGCGGATACGAGAATATCATCGACAACAAATGGATCCAGTCTTCTTTCTGCGTCATATACACCGTCATTTTCGTTCTTGGACTGCTCGGGAACATCCTAGTGTGCTTCGTGGTTGTCAGGAACAAAGCCATGCAGACTGTCACCAACCTCTTCATCAGTAACCTGGCCCTCTCTGACATCTTGCTGTGCGTGTTCGCCGTCCCCTTCACCCCGCTCTACACGTTCCGCGGCGCCTGGAGCTGGGGCTCGCTCTTATGTCACATAATGCCTTTCGCACAAGGATGCAGCGTATACATATCCACGTTGACGCTTATGTCTATAGCTATCGATAGGTTCTTTGTAATCATTTACCCATTCAGACCAAGGATGAAGATTGAAACTTGTCTTATCGTCATCGTCATGATCTGGACTTTCTCCGTAACCGTGACGATGCCGTACGCTATTTTCATGACATACTACGATCTCGATATAGGCAGGTTCTGCGAAGAGACGTGGCCGTCCGAACGATTGCGGCGAGTGTTCGGCTCAGTGACTTCTGTTCTACAATTCGTGCTGCCTTTTATTGTGATTGCTTTCTGTTACACGTGCGTCAGTTTTAAATTGAATGACAGAGCCAAAGCGAAGGCTGCCAGCAAAAATTCTCGTAAAGAGGAACTAGACAAAAATAGAAAACGACGAACGAACCAGATGTTGATAGCTATGGTCACGATATTCGGATTGTCGTGGTTACCTCTAAATGTTATAAACCTGTGCAATGACTATTACATGTACGCTATACACTTGAAATACTACTATTTGGTATTTTTTATGGGTCATGTAATCGCTATGTCCTCGACTTGCTATAATCCATTCATTTATGCGTGGATGAATGAGAATTTCCGTAAGGAGTTCAAGCAACTGATTCCTTGTATCGATTCCTCTGCTAACTTGAGGGGAAACATTCCATTAGATCAGCTGGGAGTTGGTCCTTCTGAGAAGACTTTCAATGGCAATACGACGACTGATAGTTACTTGGGTTCTAGTTCCCAGAGGGCGACGTCGTTCAGACATAAAAGGAAGCCTAGTGCGGCCGCGGACGTAGAAAAAAGCGGTGTGGAATTGAATGAAGAATTAATGAACATAGACGTGAAACATTGTCATATTTCTACAAGTTATAATCTAAGGAGAGAGTCGGTAAAGCTGAGGCTTATCAACGAGGAGTCGTTTGACGGGACGCCGACGCAAAGTCAATTCTAACAGTTGATGTCACGGGTAAGCATTTTTTTCTTGTTAATTTCGTTCGGGCGTCGGCAAAAAAGGTGCTTCGATGCCTTGTAACTGTCGTACTAAACCTTTTTCTCAGTAACACGTAATTTTTATCGAGCATTTTCTTGTACCAGGGGTTTTGTTAAGCTATTAGAGTCTCCATTTGTTTACGTTCGAAGTTAATATTAACAAGGTTAAATGTCAAAATGTTTTGACATTATGCAAATCTTGCGCGACCTTTTTCCATGTTTTTTCTTTTACTACACTGACATAAACATTTTTCGGTTAGTGTACTGTTTATTAATCTTTATTTTGAAAATTAAATGCTAGGAATCTTTTTATTATTTTTTATTATTGATATACTTACTCGTGTTTGACCAATACCTCACCTGATAGTAACCGACGATGCCCGCTTGCCAATAAGTAAATTAAGTACTCTGACTTAAAGATACCCAGGGTTTTAGCTATCAGGAAACACATTGCAGCAAAGAATTTTACTCCTTAGCTGTACGCACAGTGAATGTGTTCCTCCATTTTTGCAGAACTGGACCTATTTGGCGCAATCGTGAGACACACAATGTTAGTTTTATTTCGTTTTTTTTTTAAATCTAAGTGTCTATAGGTTTTTCATACACACTGTGTAATCTATGTGTGCCAATAACATATCGATACCTTTGGGTAGAAAGGTCGTATAAACCAAAACCCGACTTTTCAGTAGAGCTGAAAAACTATTTTTTTTTTACAAAAAAATTCATATCTTTTTTGCTTTTGAAGTTATAAAAAAATTATCTATGAGAAAGGTTCTTACATTTTGCAAATGAAAAAGGTTAAATCATCAAAACCTGTCTATCTTCTTTAGTTTCAAAGTTAGCATGCATTTACGTCTAAGAAAAAATCAATTCTTGGTTTATACACCCCATGAAAATGTGCTTTGAAAAACCTGTGTGGGTCGTATATCCATTTTTGGTAAGCTTAATGTCGTAAAAACCCAAATTTATGTAATTTTTTTGTATAAAAAACCATTTATAATCATAGATCAATTGAATTCTGACTAATAAATAATCCTGTTACTCACAGAATTAGTAGGAATTCAATTATTAGTATTCTAATATCCAATAATGGTGGATTCAAATAAAATAAAACTACCTGAACCAACATTTATTAAGTATTATAATACCCTCTAATCAATGGTATCAGTCCGGTACCTGTCTATCGCGCTCGTTCTTCTGCTTGTCGCTGCGCGCAAAATGCGAGCCTTATGTGTTGGTCGTAAAGTTTTTCTTGCCCTTATCCCATATTACTTGGGGTCGGTGCATCACGTTTTCTTCTTCCATTCTGTCCTGTCGTCCGTCACACTATCACTATGGTCTATCGGTTTAGGTAGTTAACTAAAGGTAAACAATCTTGGTATGTCTTTTTATATTTAAGAGGTCGTATATAATATACAAAAAGATTATTTAAATTTAGTTTATCAGCTAACATCGATTTAGGTAAATACCTAGTTGAAAGATTTTTACATACAATTTATAGACAACTTTTAGATAAAAAGACATGCCTATGTTATGTTTACCTTAAGTTAACTACCTAAACCGATAGACCATAACTTCCTTTTCTTTCTTATCGGTCCTTACGCAATCCATCCATCTTTTCTTTGGCCTCCCTCTCCCTCTCCATCCATCCAAATGTAAATTCAGAACTCTTTTAGTAACATGCGTTTCATCCCTCTTCTTCACATGACCATACCAAAACAAATGATTTCCTTCCACCTTTTCAGTCACTGGCGCCACTTTGAAACTTCCCCTAATTCCCCACTTATTTCTGCCTTTGTCCATTCTTGTCACACCACACATCCATCTCAACATTCTCATCTCCGCTACATGCAATCTTTTTTCATCCATCTTTTTCACAGCCCAACATTCCGATCCATAATTATGACAGGTCTTATCACGGACTTGTAGATTGCACCCTTCAACTTGAGGGGCATCCGTGGATCACAAGTTGTTCCCGTGACCTGTCGCCATTTCATCCATCCTGCGTTGATTGGATGTGTTATGTCCCGGTCTACCTCACCATTTCTTTAGCCAAGCGACCCGAGGTACCGAAAGTCGGAACAAATCGGTATGAATGTCCTAGCGAGGGCTAAAGGCGAAGGATTGGAAGGACCGCCGAAATCGCAGAACAATTACTCTGTTTTGGTTCTACTCAATTTCACGCCAACACTCTCCAGCCTATGCCGCCACGCCTCCAATTTGCTCTGGACCTCTAGGTCACTCTCGGCAACCAGCACAATATCATCGGCAAACAGCATACACCAGGGGGCCTCTTCCTGAATATCTAACGTCAAAGCATCCATTATCAGCAGGGAAAGTTAAGGGCTGAGAGCCGACCCCTGATGTAGGCCGACCGCCTCATTCTAACTGCCACTGGTGCCTACTGTAGACCGGACTTGGGTACTACACCGACTGTACATCGCTCGGATCAACTGCACATACTTCCCAGGCACACCTTTCTCCTTAAGGGCCCACAACAGAACCTCACGATGTGCCTGGTCGTATGCCTTTTCGAGGTCAATTAATACCATGTGCAAGTTTTTATGTGCACCTCTGTATTTCTTGTACAGCTGGCGTATAGCGAAAATAGCATCCGTTGTACCCCGACCAGGCATAAAACCGAATTGCTTCTGTGAAATTTCACTCTTATATCTCAACCGCCTTTCGAAACTTCTTCCTCCCAGACTTTCATAGTATGTGACATTAGCTTTATTCCTCTATAATTGTTGCACTCAAGAAAAAGATTTAAAGATGGGCACTAAAGAACTTTTGCACCAATCATCAGGTATGAATTCTTCTATCAACAACTTATTGAAGAACATCGCTAACCACATCCGTCCTTACCATTCTTCATTCCATTTACTGCTATTCTGACTTCAACCATACTAACCATTCTCACTAACCCCACATTTTCTGGTTTACTTTCTAAAATCCCCACTCCAATCATTTTCCTTATTCATTAGTCTTTCAAAATATTTCTTCCACCTCTCTTTGATTTTTTCATCATCTGATAGAACCAGTCCAGTTTCATTCCTTACACATTTTACTTGACAAACATCCTAAAGTAAAGTGCGACTTGCAATGATCATGGTTTATACACCAAACGTTGCGAACTATCTTTGGATTTACGATGTTGATTTTAACCTGGGTTTAAGTAATGCATTTAACACTTCAGGGCGTATAAACCATTTACAATTAATGCATTTAATACTATAGGTCGTATAAACCATTTACAATTAATGCATTTAACACTTTAGGGCGTATAAACCATTTACAATTAACGACTATTTTTACACCCTCCGTTAATATAAATTATGGTCATTACGTCATAACAAAATTACAAAAAAATAATATTTGGCTTTTACATTGAAAATTTACCTTTTTTAAGAGGCTATGACCGAAATTTTCTGGGTCGTATTAACCATTTTTGAGCGAATTTCTACATTTCGTATATACAGATCGATAGAGAAAAAAATTCTGAGAAAAATGGTATATTTAACTCAAAATGGTTTATACGACCTTTCTACCCAAAGGTAGCGATATTTTTATTTCTTTCTGTTAGAACGTTTTGTACGTATAGGTGGTATATACACAATTACACATGTATCAACACCATGTGTGTCGTATGTAGAATAGCTAAAATGAAAGTTTTAAATAATATTATGTTTCTATGTATCAGCAAACTTTGTTTTATTTCTAGTCGATTCCCCGATTCAAAACTCTCAGAGGAATTGTCACTTCGCGTGTATCACGTAAAATCACTAGATATAGTGTGACATGATAATGGTGTCTGTTTCCTTGTATCATATTATATGGTCCCTTATTCCCTTAGACATCATTTCATGTAGGTAGATTTATAATATTATCGAGAGAAATAGATATATTTAGAATAGTATCACAGTATGTTGTAAAGGGGAAAGTTTGTGTATGTGTAGGTGTGTTTGTTACTTTTTCATGGTCAAACGTCTGAACGGATTTGTATGCAAATTGGTACTAAGATACCTAATAAGTATATTCTTAATTCTAATTAAAATAATCTAATTTATGTGTTACAATAAAATTGAGTGAATTTAATGGAGGTCCAAAAAATATAATAAAATTACAATCTTGTTTTAGGAAACATAAATCAAATCAAAAATGTTATTTTACGTTGAAAAAATGAATTAAGTACTAGCTGCTGCAAAGTGCTGGACGGGCAGCATAATGTGAATGTAGAAAATTGACCCAAGAAAAAAACTCCTAGGATATAAAGTATAATGTATTACTAAGAATTTATCGAATTTTCAAAATCCGTTTAGCCGTTTGAGCGTGAAAGAGTAACAAACCCACATACATAAACACACACAAATACATAGAAACCTTTCGCTATTATAGTATTAGTGTAAAGTGTGATCATAGGTACATAATGTTTGTCTGTGTGTCATAATATCTGCAGGCTTAGACAGATGACGTTGACATTCCCTGCGGAGAAGTCACGTGACAGGTGATGTGACAGTTACTGTCATTGCCATACACTTTGTACTTAGCAGGATTTTTCCGAGTGAAGTTCAGTGGCTATTTTTATTCGCAAATTGATTCCTAATGGGTATTGTCATGTGAAATTGGTGTAGTTTTGTAGCTCAAGTGTTTACTCAACTGTTGTGATAATATGTAGAATCATTGAAATCAGTACAATATGATACTAAAATTTTTATTGTAGTAATGACCACCTCAATGAAGCTTGCCGAGAAGGATGACTCGATTAATTTACTGGCAAATACTACAAAAGCATTAAAAGATGTTGTATCCATATTCATAAATCAAAAAAGTATTTGTTACTAATGACGTGGCGATATGGTCTAAGACCTTAGCCTGCTTAAATGGGGCGAAGGAAAAAAATGTACCTAGCGTTTGGAAAGTTTGAAAAGTCATTTGTCTAAAGTGGGTGATAGACGTACGAACTTAAAGTACGCGGTTTTTAAGATCGTGAACTTACTCGGCTCGACATCGGTGACACACGTGAAGCTTGCTCATACTATATCGCGATGTCGTCGAGAGAAGAAGCTTTGTGTTAGTTGGGAATTTTATATCATACTAGCTGTCCCCTGCGGTTTCACCCGCATTTTTCGTTACTGCTCCGCTCCTGTGGGTCGTAGCGTGATGGTATATAGCATTCCTCGATAAATGGGCTATCTAACACTGAAAGAATTTTAAATCGGACCAGTAGTTCCTGAGATTACCCCCTACATACAAACTTACAAATTTTACCTCTTTATAATATTAGTATACCCAGGACCGGTCGCTGTGGCGACGCTTGGGGGAGGCCTATGTCCAGCAGTGGACGTCTTTCGGCTGAGATGATGATGATGATGATGAATATTAGTATAGACTACGTTTTAAAAACTAATAAAAAAGGACGAAATTGACAAGTGTGGTAGAGTTACATGAAGAGAAGGCGGCTCCCGGCTCGCAGCGCTGCCACACGTACGAGCCGAGACGAGCTACGAGTAAGATTTCAAACAGGTTGGATCGCCGGCGAACATGCGCGGCAATTTTAAAGTACGCGTTTTTAAGGTGACACACAGGCGAAAAAGGTCGTCGAGCCACAAGTCCGCGTACTTACTCGCACGTCTATCACCCACTTAAGACTTGTATTTCCGTACTTGCACGTGGGCGAAGCCGCTGGCAGAAAGAAGCTTATGTTCTCATATTTTTCTTTTTTCCCCAGGTGCGACGATGGAGGCGTTCCCAACTTTGAAAATGAAATGAGAACTGTAGATAGACATAAGAGTACCCGATATTTTTGGAGTGAATTTATTTTTTACTGAAAATATCTTTACTATTGCACAATCGACTACTGAATTACGCTTATCAATTTACTAACCTTTAGATAAAATTAATAACAAATAATAATTATTATTTTATCAATTATTACCTTATTCTTGATCAACATGTGTTGATGTTGATCATGAGAATTCTTTTACGAATGTACGAAAATTTGTTGAAATTTTCATATTTTCGTAAATAGCCCCCAATGCCTTTAAATACTGCCACAATGGTGTCCCTAGATTTTGCTTAGAGATAATAATAAAGGTCGATCTTAAAAACAAGAGATTATCGCTAAGAGGATAATTAGGGGTCCAGCAGGGTGGAAGCCTCTGGGGCCATGGACTCGCTTCTGAAAGGTAAACAAACCTGTACCCTGTACCCTGGAACGAAAGGCAAAGAACTCCACTACATGTGAAGTCCCGTGGCGGCCAGGAAAGACTTTGATTGACCCAGTGGTCACAAACGGTGGTTGCCCTTTGGTCTTGATGAGAACCGGTGGCCGCTGAGAGTTTGCCTGTTGACGCTGGCCATTTAGTTGTCTAGAGCAGAGAAAAATATTCTAAAACGGTTCCAATAACATCTTTCGATCATTCCCACAGCCCTAGCAAGCATCAACCCTGTTAGGCTACTCCAGTTCTAATTAGAGGAGCAATAGGGTCCATAATTAATAGAATTGGTTCATATCGCTGTCAATTGAATTGACGGCATTGCCACTCTTTATGGCAATGCTTAACTCTGGTCAAGGTAAAAGCCAGCAAAACGATTTTTAATGAAAAAAGTGTTTTCAAAAGTCCCTTAACATTAATATCTTGTTTTAAAGACCATACATTAGATTTGTACTATCGATAAAACCTAGAGACGTAGCCTTATTAGTAGAGGATACGATTATGAGCGACTTTCACGCTTCTGTTTATTCGATGAAAAATATTTTATAACAAATTAAATATGGTAAAATTTTAAATAATATATCGCGGGACCCAGGCTGACAAAATCCAGGTCAAACTATTATAATTAAAAATTGAAAGACGCGTCTTTTTAAACATAGTGGTCAAGTAACAAAAAGCTAAATATTGGTGGAGAGTTGGGGTTCTCCATTTTAGAAAATCAAATGTTCTTCAACGCCAATATGTAGCAAAGTACCTACCTGCCTTATGACTAAAACTGTATAAAGATTTTAGAGTGAATAATTATTATGAAATTTTATGGTTTCTATTGCACAGGTCTTTCTACATGTGTTAATATTTGATTGTTTTAAAATTTTAATTAATAATAGCCGACCTTTTTTTTTAATAAAAAAAAATTTTGCTGGTATTTTTTAGCCAATCCACCCGCGAAATATTATTTAATATATTAACTGTGATATAAAAAAACTTTTCATTCAATAAACAAATGGGTGAATGTCATTCTTAATCAGATCTTAAACGATATCGTAGTAATTCTAAGTAAGGACCCCAGTCCCCTAGAATAAGATAGACTCTATGGTTAGAATAATGAGTTTTCATTTGTTTGTAATACTTAGAGTATGATCCTTGTCTAAATTTATTGTATTTAATATGAAACTTATACTGTAAATTGTGTAAACTTATGACGCCCTTTATGTTATTCTAAATAAATACTATATGACTTACTTAATATTATCACACGATGAAAGTGAGTGTATATATTTATATATTTGTATGTTTGATACTACTTCACAATTGAACGGCGGAATGGATTTCGATGAAATTTGGTGCACGGATAGACCATATCTTGGAATAGCGTATAGGGTTTTTATCTAGATATTTTTTTATTATCACGCGGGCGAAGTCGCTCGCTGCGCGGCTAGTAGGTTTATTATGAAAGTCTAAGTAAGTACGTTTGATAAAACCAGTTTACCTCATCGGCTGTGTAGATTTGAAAGATGTAAATATATAAATTAGGACGTGGGTACGCATATATATGATAATTTTAATCAGGGAAATCATCAAATTCCTTCAATCAATCTCCCATTCTGAATAGAGTGAAAGTGTCAGACTTTTACTGACTAAAATTCACCCGTATACCTTTAGTTGCCGCGTTGACTTTTTCAAATAATACCACCACCCATTTATTCAAAAATTTCGCAAGCGTAGCCGCTAGTAAAAGCTAGCTAATAATAATTTAGTGTAGTAATTTAGATTTTAGGTCGAAGCATGGTTTTAAACCTCTAGGATTTAGAGCACAAACTTCCCAAGTTTCTTAATAAAGTCCAAGTTAGTATTTATTTAGTATAATATTAAGAGCGTGTTATTTACGTGTTAAATCTTATGAATTTTCTTAGTGTCTATTATATTATAAAGGTGTGATAATGCTGACGTAATTTATATCGGTTTTAACTGAGCTTTCTATGAATAAAAATTAGACATCTCTTTTTGTTTATAAGCAGTGTTATATTATTGTTTCTGTATAGTTTAATATACACCGTGTGTAAAGACATAGACGCACAAACGAATACCATAGATCCAGTACATGATTCTGGATCCCTTAGTTGTGAAAATTTAGGCGGCTGTTGGCCCTAAATTTAATAAATACATCTGTACTTTTTAAAAAATTTAGCGAAAAAATAATGAATCAATTAGTCCAAAATCATGCACTAGACCCATAGTATTGGTTTGTGCATCAATTTCTTACACACGGTGTATAGTGTATTCTGTATAGAAAGTCTTCTAAATAAGTTTGCCATAAGAAAACAAGTAGGTATATTGAATATCTACTTGTTTTTTTAGGGCAATTTTATATGGCAATGGCAATTTTTGAGTTATTTTTTACTATTCGAATATTATATTTGTATTTCCTAATTACCATGTCTATTTAAATTTTTATGTCAATGATGAAAACAGGGATTTCTACAATATTGACGTATGGTTTTTTCTTACAAATTAATTTATGTATTCTTATAGTATTGCGCACAATCCCATAATGAGTCTTTAACGAGTAATGTTTACAAAGTTCGAAGTCGTTGACAGCTGTCAAAAGTGACATTGACAAATGACGCATGATGACAGATGACGCACGCATACAACAGTAAGAGTAAGGGTATCTTAAATTTTTGTTAGAATATAACTTTAAATTAACTTGTCAATAAGTATGTGTGTGATTCTAGAGAATACAGTGTCAAATGTTAATGTGAGTCAATGTTAAGCAATATGACTAGACATAAGGTAGCTAGCTGTTAGAATTTTTAATATATTTTATGTCCATCGAAGCACAATTTTTTCTGAAGATTTCCTACTGAAGATAGTATTTAGATATTTTGAATAAATGAAATTATTTCATAATAAGTTATGACAAATGACCTGATAGACAATATGTTACCACAAAATATCACCATTTTAAATGAATGAAGGTGTTCAGAAAAATTCACACCGCTAGTTGGCGCCACTTAGCCGTCAGGTCTTCTCATTTGAAAATGTATACCAGACGTTGACGTTGAAGTCCAACGTTTGACGTTGACGTTGATGTCTAACTAATGTCGATAACGTCATTTTAGAAAACTATCATTACATGGGTTTATTGACCACTGACAGGTGTTTTGACACAGTTTAAAAATGTCCTACCATAGCGACTATATTTATATCGCTTTTCATAACTTGAAAAAACACACATACCATTTATTCTATCAAGACATTTGTCATAACCTCAGAATGAATCACAATTTATCGAAATTCAATGTATAAATTTATTTATACACATATACTTACGTTCGTTTCCAAAAGATGTCAGATTAATGTAAAATGAAGAAAAATAAGAAAAGCAAATCAGTATTTTGACAATGTCTATTTAATTATCATTTTCATGCATCTGACATTTCTTTAAATGACAAGTTGATGCTGGGAGATGCACAAGAGTGCTGACCATGGTCTCCTCTCGACGGGATGGGAGAAAACAATTCTTTAAAAGGAGTTAAACGAAAACGGTTTAATTAAGTATCTGATAAAGAGTTTTGTATGAATGTGGATTTTATTAAAAATATAGGTAGAGAAAATTAAAAACGGATAGCGAAAAAAAATTAATAATAAGAATTTTAATATCATCTTTTTAAAATGGTTTGGACTCCAAATTCATAAATCCTTGGACTGTATTTAACGTGATCTAAATAAGGATTTGAATTTACTGGGTTTCAAATTTTCATTTCTTATTTAATACCAGCTGATTTATCGTTCACAATAATATTTGCCTACATATACATGATAAAGGTGCCTGTTAGAAATTTCAATATTCTACGCTAGAGATGTCGAACCTATGTCACATGATGTGTGTCTCGCTCTAGGAGTGGCACGCAACAAAGTAATAAGTGAAAGGACCGATGACTTGGCGAGTGTCACGGGAATCCGATGGATGCGAGACGCATAGGACCGGTCGTTGTGGTGACACTTAGAAGATGTCTTATGTCCGACAGTGGACGTCCTGCGGCTGATATGATGATGATGACACAAAACTATTCGTGCAATACCATTTTTGGGTTGCAGATAAATGAAGTTTATATGCATCTAGTATGGTTTTTGGTCCACCCATTATGGCAACATTAAAAATTAGTTTTGTCACAATCGACTAGGTTTCTGTTCTGTTATCCAGAGTGAATAGACTATTGTGATTAACGCTAAATACACAAATCTCGTTTATTTTAGTTAATTATTACGGCTTAGCCGTAATAATTAACTTTAGTTAATTTTGATTAGGTTTAGGAACCTGCAAGATTAGGTTATAGTACTGCACCAATCGAAATTTTATTAAATAAAATTATAAAAATTTACTTACCTACGCATCAAAGAGCTATATTAAAACTTTAGTATCTAACAATTTCAAAGTATCAATAAGCCTCACAAAACTGCTGTAATTTTATAGTTCCTAAATTATCTACACATTAAATCAGAATATCTAATGAACATTACTTATGAGAGAGAATAGAAATAAAATATTTTTTAAATTATTTGTTACTAAAAAAATACTCTATCATTTTGTTTATCTAAAGTTGATAAATAAGTAAAATATAAATTGTGTTAAAATTTTAATGACTTGATATAGAAACTTTTATATAGATTTTAATGCAATTGTAATTAAACTGATAATGCTTCAGTGAAGCATTATCAGTGAACTACAACTGATAGTGCGGTGAAGCAGTCGACCGCCTCGGGCATCATGGCCTATCCTGCAGTAGGAGCGCTGGTCGGATAGCTAGGCACGCTAGCATTAATGACATTATCCGTCGAGCTCTTGTCACCGCTGGGGTGCCAGCTGTTTTAGAACCTAATGGCTTGGCACGCGACGATGGGAAGAGGCCAGACGGGATGACCATAATGCCTTGGAAGTTGGGTAGGCCTTTGGTGTGGGATGCAACATGTGTCGACACCCTTGCGCCATCCCATGTTCTGAGTACGGCGGGCTGTCCTGGGGCTGCTGCTGCAGGCGCAGAAAACCTCAAGCGGCGCAAATATAACAACCTTATCGGGAGTTATATGTTTGAGCCGTTTGGGGTTGAAACATTAGGGCCGTGGGGTCCGAGTGCTCATCGAGTTGTTCGGGATATTAGCAAGCAGCTAGTCGACTCTTCACGTGACCAGAGGGCTGGGCTGTTTTTCGGCCAACGAATCAGCATTGCCATCCAACGTGGCAATGCTGCCAGCGTTCTGGGCACTATTCCTATTGACATCGACGTGGATGAGTTTTTTGATGCCCAGTAAATCCCTTTTTATTTTTGTATATATATAGGTTTGTATCTTTAGTTTGTATATGTAAATATAATTTATGCTTCAGTTAAATTGCAATTGCAAAGTTAAAATATTTGCATATTTTAGTTACAATTTCTTTATATATTATCTTTTTCATCTGTTTTTTATCTAATCCGTCTTAATAAGTCTTGCCTTAAAACATATAACACCAAAAAGTAAATACATAATCTATCTGTAACAATATATCTACATAAACTAACTTAAAATAATTTTTTTTGCTACTGTAGAAGTTGAATGAATACGAGACATACGAAGTACTATATTTTTTTTACACACGACGATATAGCTTCTTATATAATATGTAAAAACAAATATTAAATGTGTTACTAATCTTAAATTAATTCAATTTGTTAATATCCACCCCAATTGACTTAAACGACAGCCTGTACAAATATATCTGTAAAGTTCTCTTTAGATTATGTATGTAAAACATCCTATATTTTATACTATTTCGTATTTTGTGTAAATGAAATTATGAATTTTCAAAAATCAATTTATGTAATTTATTTTCATTTATTTTTTGTGTATATGTATCAATACCAATAGTGTACACAACTAAGAAGGACTTCAGTTTCAACAGATGTCGTGACGTATAAATGCATTTTTTACGAACCTGTATCGAGTGCGTCTAATGAAAGCGCGACCTGGAGTTTTTTTTAAAAATTTAATTTGCAACATTATTCAGCCGCAATTGTAAGAAATAAAAAAATTGTGAAGTGTCAAGGCATGATTCTCCTACTAGTTAGTAATACCACATACTAACTTGGATTTAACCTCTTTTTCTCAGGTCGCGCTTTCATTAGACGGACTATAGCAATAAAAGTCCACTGATGTCGGGAGCAATAGAGTAGACCCCTCCACCGATGGTAAGGGCTCCAGAGACTGGAACCTTCTCACAATGCAAGCCACATAGCACACACAACTTCTGTATTACGTTTTACCTCACAATGTCTGCTTCAACAAATTGTCGTCGAGGCTTTTGGCCATCAGATCTTTAGCAGTCACGATAGTTAGCACATTGACAGACGAGTCCACATTCCATATGTCGACAACCTCGTGTATTTCATTTGGTATTACCAAGCAATCAAATTATACATATTGCTTTGTCTAATATACAGTGAATTTCCCACTATTATACGAGTATGCTGATTGAATCAGGCTCAGATTTAATCACATATGATTAATATTTGGCTCCGTTTGTGTTGAGCAATAATCTCACATCAAATAAATTATAATGTAGATCGTATGTGATTGTATGTTGATTTGACATATATTGTACTGTTATTATCTTTTGATCTAAGACATGATTCAGTTTATTATCTCTGTATTTGAGACAACCGGGTTAGAACCTAATTACTGGGTTTAAACCAAATTATTGGGCTTAAAGACATCCTCAAGGTCTTGAATTTTACATAGCATATGAATTCTTAAGTTGAGAGAAAAATATAGGTATACTTTATGAATCACAGCTGTCACCACCCGCACCATTCTATAGCAATTTTAGTGTAGTTACAATGAATAAAATATATTTCGTAAATTAGTTAAAAATTACAATTTTTTAAAGTTATTTTAATATAAGTAGCTACGTAAACGAAGCCTGTCTACGTTTCAAATATTTAAGTTATCATTTCTTTTTATTCAAATTGATAGGATTATTAAGCGAAAAATTAATAGGATTGACCTTTTCAAAAATTTTGACGTGGACCGTCAAACGGTTTACAATTGCGTGATGAGTTTTATAGAAAATGCTGAAATCTTAATTAAATATAATATAACTAACTAGCTTTATAATGTTCCCAGTGATGAAACTCAGACCTCCTCTCTAGGAGAAAGAATGGATCGCGGTGGATACCACACTAACCTAGCGCGGTTGGGTGAAAGATTCATGTCTTTAAATGTTTTGGTTTAAAGACGGTTTTCTTGTGGTATTTTCGTTACTGTTTTTTGAGAGAATTAAAAAGGATGAATTCAAAAGACAAAATTCAAATAATAAACAAATTAAGATGGAACCGACAACATCCTCTCATACTGTCTCTCAAAGATATCCAGGCAAGCACTCATTATTTTACTTCATTTGTTTATGATAGTAAAAACAGTAATAAAGGGATATAGTCCGTCTAATGAAAGCGCGACCTGAGCAAAAGAGATTAAATCCAAAAAAATTGTATGTGGTTAGTAGGAGAATCATGTCTTGACATTTCATATTTTTTTTTATTTCCTACAATTGCGACTGAATAATGTTGCCAATTAAATAAAAAAAAAGTCCAGGTCGCGCTTTCATTAGACGCACTCTAGTAATAATTCATTCAAAGACAACTTTTGATAGACATTATATATGTTAGTATCTTCTGTGTTAAATCTCAGTGGAAAATGTAATACTCAGTAATATTAATCATTAATTGTTCTTACAGCCCATCCAATGGTTATCTGGTACATATCGCTGTCAGCGATAAGACCGCCATTGTACCCTTAGATTTAAGTTTATGTTACGTTTTTGGTGTCCAATAAAGTTTATTCTAGTTTAATTCTATTTGATGTTATAATTATTATATTTTATTAGTATCATAATAATAAGTAACTGTAAGTTTATTTTTTTGACAAGATACTCGTAACTTATTTCTATAAATATATTTGTATAAAACTGACGACCAAATATTCCATGTCACTACAAATATTTGACAACAGAGAGAAATACACGCTTAGTAATATATAATTCGATTTTTTATATTAATATCAGTGAATAGAGATCTTGATATTGATATTTACTTATTGTTGTCAATATTTAAAGGTTTGCGCGCACCACAGTACACAAGTCTGATGTCAATTCTGAGATATTATATTAAATGTTTGGGACGATCACTAAATCCCTTGTTTACCAGATTTCGGTAAAGGATGGGTATTGAATCTTTGATTAATGACATAATATATAATCAACTATCCGTATGTCCGCAGTGATTTCCCATCGGAAAAAAATTACTTCCATTCATACTAACTTTTATCCCCCTTTCAATCCCTTTTAGGGATAGCTCTTCGAAATTCTCTCCCTCGTGTCCACCTTTATTACATAAAAATTCCTTGTCCAAAATATTAAAAATAGTTTCAGAATCTCCTGCCGTAGTCAGATATTGGAATTTACGGAATTTTGTAGGCAATAAATCATTTGTACCTTTGATGTTCTCGTTTTTTAATCTTTATGACAAACGAACGATACTTTCACGGAACTATGCCGACTATCTTATTTTAATGCCTGAAAGTGAAACTGTGTTGGAGTACACATTTACTTCTTGATTAATTTAACATAAAGTTTATAATTAAAGTCTGCAATTTTATTTTAAATGAAAATCATTTTTTACGTGGGAAACCATCAAATGACTCTCCCTGCTTTATCTGGAGCGAGAGGGAGTATCAGACTTTTACTGACTAAAATCTCTCAGTTTTTCTTAGCCCCAGGGCCACGGTACCTCTTTCAAAAAACCTATTGCTCCAAAGAAAAATTCTTAAGCGGAAAAAACAAAACGTAACACAACCTTTTACCTCTTTTATGCACGGATGGAACTTCAGATTAATTAATTTACCGATAATTAATATGCAAACGAGTTACTTAGTTTTTCATAGCGAACTATTTTCCGTATTTCTAGAATGGCTTGCGGCCAACTTTAAAGCAATTATACACGAGCGGTAGAATATTTTCTCCATTTTAATAATTTATGTAGTGGGCTTGTCTACTGGAGTGTGCGTTAACCTTAATAGATAATTAAGTAGCTACCCATCCTTTGTATAAAGAACAAAATAAATGAATATCTTATGGAAGGTTGTTTTTATTTCCCAATTGAATTTAATTCTGAAAATGTAAATCTGACTCTAGTCTTGCCATGAAGTACCGTGTTACCCCAGTTAATGGGTTGTGGAGGTCTGGTAGGCAGCCGCTCCTCGTAAAATACTGGTATTCAGCTAAACCCGGCTTGACTGGAAGCCAACTCCAATATAGTTGGAAAAAGGCTAGGTAGATGATGATGAATTTAATTCTGAAATTAATTTTTTCTTTAGACCACGTTCAAAACATTAGACACATCCAATGATTTACGTATCAAAACGCAAATCGTTGATGCCTCACAAATTGCAGAGCCAGTAAATTGTTGCCGTAGCTAATCATTTATGTGGCTCAAAAGGGTGCCCAATTTAAATAGAAGTGGGTCCTTATGCAGTCCCAAAATCATTTACAAATTAGAATGGAAAAGTATAAAACCGGCCATAGCATGACATGCCTAGCACAAATTCATGGCTTTCGGGTAAGTACGGAACCGAATAGGGGAACCTAATATATAATCCTACGATAGTCAGAGGACAAAAACAAAAAAAACTGAATCCGATATTACCAGAGGGTATAATGTTATTCAGTAACTGGGTTGTGTAGGTCAGGTAGGCAGTCGTTCTATGTAAAATACTTTTTATAATACTTGCATAGTAAATAATATTTTCCTCATTTATGCACCTGCCGTTTTGTCTCTCCACCACCCTATGTTGATTAGTAGAGAATGCCTTAGGCATTAAGGCCGCCTTTGCACCCTTTGGTTGTATGAAGATTAAATAAATAGAAGTGTTAGACAAATTGATTGATTGTAAGAAATACCAAACACATGTTCATGTGTTCGTTCCAAGTGAAAAGAAACGGGAACAAAGAGACTTCGATCTGGTTCCGCTTAAAGAATTTATTGCTAACAAATAGAATCAGATCTATACCAAAGGGCGTTCTGCCTCATTGGTTCGACCGAGCAACTTTTCAAGTTTATTTATTAAAGCCGCTTTGTTGGTTTATTTAGGGAAAGAGTTTAACAAAATAAAGAGGATTGAGGAAAATTTTAACGAAGTTAGATTGCAGATTAAATATGAAAAAGAAAGGAAAATAAAACTCTTCCTGATTTAAAAATTATTTTGTATTACATACTTTTTCGAAATAATTGTAGGTAGATACATCATTAAATGGAAAGACGATCTCAAACTCACAGCAGGATTTTACTGGAGAACAGGATAGAAGGTAATGGGAGAAAATAGAGGAAGCCTTTGCCAATGGGCACACTGAATTTATAAATATTTTATAGCAGTTCACTTCCAACAAACAAAAATACCAAGCAAAAAACTCACAAAGAAAAAGTGTTAAAAAACAAAATATACCTATTATTTACACAAGTATATGTTTATGTTGCAGGCTTACAATTTAGAAACAGGTAAACGTCTGGATTTCTTAAGTAGCTATTCCATCTTCAGTTTTATTTCCTTTATTTGTGTCATCTATCTGATATACGTAGTAGGTGTCGCTATAACATTATTCAAATCATCCTTTACATAAGAACGAATCACGTCTGCAAAGTTGATATCCACAGTAAATCCAAGTTTCAATGCGCGACTATTGTCAAAGTTGACGGGAAAAGATGCTACCATGCGTGCAATGGTCTCATTGTACTCGAACCGGACTAGAGAGGCCACGTGATCACCAGCCACGGACCGCAGAGCTGCTAACATATCTCCAACAGATACACACAATCCTGGTAGATTTATCGCTCGCCATTTACCCAACACACTGGCCTCCAAAGTCGCTGCATACACGATGTTGCGTACCACAGTTGCAGGGCTCGTCAACCATAACTCCTGTTCTTTCTTCACTGGACAAACCGATGCCTTCCCGTTCAGAGGCTCCCGAATTATCCCACTGGCGAATGACGTTACAGCAGCATTTGCGACTCCTGCACGTACGCTCACAGTCGGCAGTCGCACTATCCGACCATCCACGTAGCCGCGGCGAGAGTAATCGTTCACTAGTAACTCAGACATGGCTTTGGCTGTACCGTATGAAGTCTGAGGCATCACAGCAGTCAGGTCATCGATGACAGGTGGAAGATCTCCTCCAAAAACACCGACGGTGCTTGCAAACACAAATTTCGCCTTAGGTGCTTTCCTTTTTACCGCATTTAGGAGCAGCCGTGTTGCGTCTAAGTTTGCTTTCAAACCGAATTCGAATTCCGCTTCAGCTTGACCGCTGACGACAGCAGCGAGATGAAACACAACATCACAGTTTTCATCAATGAGTTCTTCGGAAGCTGATGGTTTTGTTAGATCAAGTGCCAAAACTTTAACGCGGTCATCAGGTCTTGCCTGAGGTGTGATGACGTCAGTTAATATGAGTTCTGTTACTTTTAGAGGACATGGAGGCTGTGTGCTCAGTAGAGCATCAGCCACTCGAGATCCCAGGAATCCTGCAGCACCAGTTACAACAACCTTCATGGTTCACGTTTACAGATTTACTGCAGCTACAAATAGCTACTTATCACAGTCAAATGTTTTGATTTTAATAAACAAATAATTGAACTCTGCCTTCTTGTAGATAACCGTTGCGTGAGTATGTAATCACTGTTTGTAGATAACGTAATTAAATAACAAATTATGTAATTATGTGGTTGGTTTGTGTGCTTTGATTTACGAGTATATGTAAATATTTAGTTTCAAATTTTAGTGATGCCTTCTGTGGTATATTATGAATTATGTAAATACATGTGTATTTTGGAAACATAATAATTTGTTTGTTGTATTTATAACTACTTATAAGAAAATAAAGTTTTCGTCATCATTATAATTCATCTTCATCATCCAAAAAAAGTTTACTACTCGCTATTATTATCTATCAGTCCTGTCCGTCTTGCCTACAGCGGCTTATCGAGGCCTTCACCAGGTAATTAGTCTATCTTTTGGAAGACCTTCCAATTCAAAAAAAGAAGAGTCAAGCACACATTGTGCCAGCTTTCACGAAAGGAATATATTCTGCCGTTGAAAATTATCACCCTATTTCCTTTTTGTTTTGCTTCTCCATCAATTTAAATCGATTGTTTACCCCGTGATTTCAGATTGTAGATAGAAATATCTTGATTTTTCAGCACAGTTGCAGTTGAGGTTGCTCAAGCTTCGCTGAGTAGATCCTAACCGATGTTTCCCTTATATTATCGATATTTCTAATGAAGTTCACTCAGGTAAACAAATAGTGTAATATAATCTATATAGACTTCGGTAGTGTTGGATAGAGTTTATCATACAATTCTTTTTGAAAACTGTGTCAGTTTGGTCCGGGGGTAACAGCCCGAGTCTTGTAAACATCAAACATCCAGTCAGTTGTAATGTGGAGTTGTGTTTCTCAGGGTTCGTATTTAGAAGCTTTTCCTAATCTTTGTTCACGACATGCTGGATAAAATAAGATCTTGTAGCAAGTGTCTCTATTGGCTGATAATCTGAAGATATACAATACTATAAAATACACAACAGAGTCATTTCTTCTGTGTAATTTCTGAGAATCAACAGATTCTCGCTAATTGCAGATTTAAGCGTGGTTCTATGTTAGTGTAACTATTTATAACAGTATGACTACGCAAATAAATGCTTCCATAATTCATTCACTAAGGGCCTGTTTCACAATGTCCGAGTAGGCACTACTCACTGAATAAATTCAAAAATTTGACAGAATTTGTATGAAATTATCTGTCAAGTAAGATACTCGAAACTTAATCATAGGTGGTGAAATAGGCCGTAAGAGTGCTTGATACGGAGTATAACCTTAATATAGCACTACTGGTAGAAGTCAATGCGATGATGTCAAGATAGTTGACTGTAAACTTAGCAAGTTTGTACGTCCATTAAAAAATCTATCTATAGCAGCCTAAAAATGCTTTGGTTTTAGAAACAAAACATTTTATCAGTAGCGCATTAAAATTCTTACTTATTTACCGACGTTTGATAAGACAACATTTTAGTGCGCAATTATCTTGAATTTGCCGCCGTTGTATGTTTGGTTACATAAAATACATTCTCAGCGCATTAAGAGTATACATAGAGCGACCACTTAGCATTTGACGATTCAAAATCAATGTTCCTATTTTCATTAGAATAGCTCTTTAAAAGTTATTCTAGACGAAAAAAAAGCCTTACACACTATACATACAGGTAAAGGATGATATTTCAATTTTGTTTGGTTCTATTTAGGACGAAAAGCACCCCCTAGAAGAATCGTTGATATCATGCGTAGAATAGAATAGAATAAACTTTATTGTACACCAAAAGAAGTTACAAATTATGAAAAAGCTCACACTCTTATTACAAAAATTAATTAACGTTCTAGACGTGATCCACGATAGTGTGTTCATGAATAATTTCACAACAGTACCTACACCTTGAATTAAAATTATTGAAAATTAATAAAAAGAATCTAAATAATTATTTAATTGGCTTCATAGTAATTGTCTACTTTTAGTTATATTTAAATTGTATTAATTCTGTAATAATAATTAATTGTATTATTAAATATTTTAGAAATATTATTTTATATCTCTAGCTGCTGCAATATGAATGTTTTGTCACGTACAATTGTTTTTTTTTATAAATGTAAAGTGTGAGCTACGTGATGTGACAGTACTCTCAATAAACGAATAGAAACTACCCGTAACACAACACACTGTCTCTATATCAAAATCTTACCAAATAATCTATTCAGCCAAACAGAACTTATTTCCTTACCGATACAAACCAGTGCCACTGTTCCCCGTTCCACCCTCATCAATCACACTGGGAGCAGTGAGTCAGCACTTGGCGTGTTTACACTCGTTCATATTGTGACCTGGCAAGGGTGGAGAGGGGAGAAATGAACTAGGAATAGGTCCGGAGATGGCAGTGTTGGATTGGGTATCATGATTGGATTGTTTCAATTGTTGCTGCAGTTTTGTTCGAAGGAGTCACGGAGTCTAAAACGCAAAGGACAACTGGAAGAACATCGGTGGGTTTTTGTCAGGAACAATCTGATACTCCCTTTCGCTCCAACTTGTCATCAAAGAGAAAGTTATTTTGAGATTTTCCATACAAAAAAATTGGTGTAAATTTGGACTTGTATTAGATAGACTTAAAACGATATAACGGTATTATTTTTTAATTTTAAAATAAAAGGAGTAAATAAAAATAAGTGGGGTCATAATGAGTCGTATATATTTTTTTGTTTTACTGACTAAATCGTCAGTCATTTGCATTACAGGGCCATGCTAAATTTAAAAAAAATCATAGGTACATAAAGGCCCCAATATCGTTTACGGGTAAAACTGCACTATCAATTATATCGTTGCAACGTTGCCTATGAGGCAAAATTACAGGAGGAAGCAAAAACAGCCACCACCATCCTCCTGTAAAATTTTATTGCCATGGTTTATTTATATTTATATGTATTTCCGTTTGCAATTCCGATACGTTTTTCAGGTATGTATTTCAAGTTATTATCGTAAAAACGTCAAATGCACCTTACGAGCCTTTCTTCAAGACAGTTGCGAATTTTATGAGGTTCTCATGAACAATCATTTATGGCGTTACAGGTTATTAAGTTTTTGTGTGCATGGGATAGGAGTCTTCTTAGCTCTTTTTTTTAGTCTTTTTACGTTTTAGCTGTCTTTTGTTGTTCAAGAAAGAAAAATCATTTATTTGAGAGACTCCCATAAGACAAAACATTCTATATACAAAATGTTTTTATTATTGTAGGTCAAAAAGGTTGTGATATAAAAAAAAGGATGGTGTGATTTTTATGAAACCACGGTAAAAGTGAAACATTTTTTCACATTACAGATATTTAACTAAAAATTTTTGGAATAATATTCCATTAAAGGTATATTAAACACTGACAAAAACAAACGAAATGGCATGGAGCACTGACACAAATGAGTAATAGTCTATTACACTACGATGCGAACTATACATAGTTCGCATCAGCTGACCGGCGCCGCCGTATTGGCCTCAGCTGCTCTAAAGTCACCGTCACGCGACATGCGACACACAGATGAAAAAGTTTGACACGATGTAATACTTTCTTAAGTTTCATTTTTAAAATAAAATGACAAAAAGATACGCTTAGTGATACCACGGATACACTGACGAGACGCAAACTAAAGATCATGAAAAAATAAACTAAAATATGTAACAATGACATCATCATCATCTGCTTAGCCTTTTCCCAACTATATTGGGGTCGGCTTCCAGTCAAGCCGGATTTAGCTGAATACCAGTATTTTACGAGGAGCGGCTGCCTACCAGACCTCCACAATATATGTAACAATGACAATAAAAGTAAATTAGCTAAAATTCCACGTTTTCAATATTATAGATCGCAAAAAAATCAACAACACCGTGTCAATTCACCCCACTGTCTCCTACCCTCGCATGTGTACTTATGTAGATATGAGTATATATTGAAACACGTGTCATTGACAGAGAATGACGTATAGGCAAATCGTCCAATGTCTTTTTCTTCTCTGGGCGGATCAGGAGGGCAACTCCTGTTCCTTCTTTTCCTTCATTCCAAGGCCCCAGGGATCACTTTCACATAACCCATGAATTCTGAAAGGGCACAGTGATGCTACGGACATACTCAACGAACACAACGTAAAGTCATCTGCTTAGCCTTTTCCCAACTATATTGGGGTCGGCGCTTCCAGTCAAGCCGGATTTAGCTGAATACCAGTATTTTACGAGGAGCGGCTGCCTACCAGACCTCCACAACCTATTAACTGGGGTAACACGGTACTTCATGGCAAGACTGGAGTCAGATTTACTGGCTTCTGACTATCCGTAACGACTGCCAAAGATCTCCAAATGACAGCCGGGACCAACGGAAAGCACGTTAAGCCTAACGTGCTTTCCGAGGCACGGAGGAAACTCGTTATGTTAAGATGGTCACCCATCCACAGACCAACCTAGGCAAGCGTTGCTTAACCTTGAAGATCGACCTGTGCGGCTGTTATTATCTAGCCACGAGCTCTTCGAACGAACACAACGTAAAGTAAATAAAAAAAAAACTAAAATAAGTAACAATTACAATACAAGTGAATTATCTAAAATTTCACGTTTTCAATTATTTTAACGTGACATAGAGAGTTCGCGAAATGAATGAAAAAAAAACAAAAATTCAACAACACCGTGTCAATTCACCCCACTGTCTCCTACCCTCGCTGTGTGCTTATGTAGGGAGTATTCCCGTATCGGCACCAAAAGGTTCGGCACCTAAGCTATTCCTGATTTGGCACCAATATTTTCAAACCATAAAACACTCAAAACACACACACGAATTCACGCAATTTAAGTTGAAAATTTGCTACTAAATTCAGGCCCACTTGCCGCGGGATGAAGATCTGGAGTCCTGAAATACAGGGCTGCCGTAGTTTGGGCTCCAGTCCACTCCATTTATTTTAATAATGTAATCTGTAAGTACTATATTAGTGTGGAAAATATATTTTTTTTAATATGTCTTTTAGGATTGGGATTTTGTATGGGTTACTACCATCCAAAATACCTACCTATTGGTGCCGAATCGGGAATAGCTTGGATGCCAAAAATTTTGATGCCAAAAATCTGGGTGCCGATACGGGAATACTCCTTATGTAGATACGAGTACATATTGAAACACGTGTCGTTGACAGAGAATGACGTACTTTTGCGAGTTTATTGCTTCCGTTTGAATTGGTCGGGTGAGCAAATTAACGTGATTGCCTGTTATTGCCCATCCATGTTGTACTCATTTAGAGATATACGCCCGTATGCGCGTATACGCCTTTGTCAAGTTTAGATTCCATGCTGTTATTAAGAGAGAGTCAAAATGTTTTGGGAACACATTCATTGTGTGTACAGCTAAGGAGTGGAATTCTCTGCCGGAGTCTGAGTTTCCTGATTGCTACAATCCGGGAATGTTTAAGTCAAGAGTGAATAGGTTACTTCTAGGTAAGCGCGCTCTATCGTCGCCGCATCATTACAGCGTTGTATAGCAAAGGAGTTCCCTGCCAGATTTGGTTTCTTGATAGCTACAACCCGGAAATCTTTAAGTCAATAATGAATAGGTTACTTCTAGGTAAGCACACTCCGTCGTCAATTGCATCATCGCTTTCCATCAGGTGAGATAGGAGACAAGTGCGAGCCTATCATCAATAAAAAAAATGCAGAACACTTCATACTTTTTGAACGTACAGGGTAACAAAACTCTAACAACTTACTTGAAAGAAAATTGTATTGCGCGATCGTCGTGGTCGCTAATAACCAAATGCAACCTTAGTGCGCCAGTCCCACTCAAACTTCCCCCGTTTTGTTTAATAAAAATCACATCCTAATTAAAAGTTATAATTATTAGTAGGTACATTGCCACCCTATATTAAATATTAGTCTTACGCCGCCAACTATAGTTAAATAAAGTTTTTAATTTTTTTTGCTATCTCTCACTAACTTCCAACGAAGTATTGCTACAGAACCCCCTTTTACACAAAACTTTACGTTCAAACGAAACTTACTTTTGTGTAACTTTGCAAAATATAGTTTTAATTACACAGAACAGGTGAGACAACTCCGTGAATGCTAGAAAAGACAGGACAGTTAATTCATGAATCCCCGACCGGTCGCATGAGACCGCGCTGTTATTGTTTTACTATTGTGTCGCGTTTCGCAGGTATGTGATAGCTCAGTCTGCTTAGCCTGTGAATCTTTAAGCGTATACATGAGGCAATGAGGGTTCTTTAAAATGACGTTCACCAGGTGGCAGCACTGAGTCGTCAGGTCCAGGGAGCTGCTTATCTATTGGAGTCTGGTTTCCACAATAAAATTAGCGTGTGCTTAACACAATTGTACATGGACCATAGCGAACCACCTTTGGTGGACTTATTTCAACCAGCTCACATCTTACCAAAAACAGGTTAAGGCTCCTAGGTTTTTCGGCTGTACCAGGCTCCTGTGAAGACACTATGTACTTACGGCCGAACCCATTAACCTATCTATCTCCAGCTTTGGTATACTGGAGATAGTAACACAAATGATACAATACAAAAATTATACATGATTTCTGTTGTTTTACCCCCGTTTTCAATAACTTACCGCAGTTCATAGATAAATAGCTATCCCCGATATACAGTAAGATTCTATCTGTCAATCCACAACTTTTGGTAGGAAATTCTAACCGTCGGTAGGTTATAGGAAAGCAAGTAAAGGCAAAAGGATAGATTTGTTTATCTTTAGTAACTGCAACTTTAGATAGATAGCTTATTGACAACGGGCGTTATTTGTTTTCTATCTCCGGTATGTAATAGATAGGTTATTAGGTTCCGCTGTTAGACACCAACGTCAACGTCAAAAGTTAGCCGTTAATGTCATATACCTATACGATTTCAAAAAGAGAAGACCTCTCACCTAAGTGGCACTAACTGGTGTACCGTGTAAGTAATCTCTGAAACTTTCGAACCGAAAATGCTAAAAATTCTTTCCCTAGTAAAAACTGCATTATTCCTGAGTGGCACAGACTAGGTTAAAAATGTTTGACGACCAGTGATGTAGCACGGGGCAGCTAGAACTAAATTTTTCGCAAATAAGGCAGGTTTGAACTCTTTTTAACCCACTTCAAAACGGAGGAACTTCTATGATTGGCTGTTAGTATTTTTAGGGTTCCGTACCTCAAAAGGAAAAAACGGAACCCTTATAGGATCACTTTGTTGTCCGTCTGTCCGTCCGTCTGTCAAGACCCTTTTTCTCAGGAACGCGTGGAGGTATGAAGCTGAAATTTATATCAATTACTCAGGTCTACTGTCCCTTGAAGCTGTGAAAAAATCAAACTTCTAAGCCGGCGCAATCACAAGATACAGCCGTTTATGCCGCAAATTTTCGACACTTGCAAGGGAATCAAAACCTACAGGGTGCTTCCCGTGAACTCAGAATCTTGAAATTTGGTACGAAGCAACGTCTTATAGCATAGATAAAGGAAAAATTACGAAAACCATAAATTGTTAGTTACATCACATAATATTTTTTTTTTAATAATTTTAAACTTACTACCCATTTCCTCATAAACGCGTAGAGGTATTAAATTGAAATTCATATCAAATACTCAGGTCTATAATACCTTTAAGCTGTAACAAAATCAAACTTCTATGTCAACGCAATCAAAAGAAACAGCAATTTAAGCTGCATATTTTGAAACTCGCAAGTACTCGCAAGGGAATCAAAACCTAAAGGGTACTTCCAGTCGACCTAGAATCTTGAAATTTGGCATGAAGCAACGTTTTATAGCACACATAAAGGAAAAATTCCGAAAACCTTAAATTTTTAGTTACATTACAAGATTTTCTTTTTTGTAAAATCTTTAAGACTCGATTCGAGAATTGAACTGTTTTCATCTTGATAAATTGGTACGGAACCCTCAGTGTGCGAGTCCGACTCGCACTTGCCCGGTTTTTTTATATATGTTTTCTGATTTCTCGGTCAATTGTGGACCGTATTTTTAGGGTTCCGTACCTCAAAAGGAAAAAACGGAACCCTTATAGGATCACTTTGTTGTCCGTCTGTCCGTCCGTCTGTCAAGACCCTTTTTCTCAGGAACGCGAGGAGGTATGAAGCTGAAAATTATATCAATTACTCAGGTCTACTGTCCCTTGAAGCTGTGAAAAAATCAAACTTCTAAGCCAACGCAATCAAAAGATACAGTCGTTTATGCCGCAAATTTTCGACACTTGCAAGGGAATCAAAACCTACAGGGTACTTCCCGTGAACTCAGAATCTTGAAATTTGGTACGAAGCAACGTCTTATAGCATAGATGAAGGAAAAATTACGAAAACCATAAATTTTTAGTTACATCACATAATATATTTTTTTTTAATAATTTTAAACTTACTACCCATTTCCTCATAAACGCGTAGAGGTATTAAATTGAAATTCATACCAAATACTCAGGTCTATAATACCTTTAAGCTGTAACAAAATCAAACTTCTATGTCAACGCAATCAAAAGAAACAGCAATTTAAGCTGCATATTTTGAAACTCGCAAGTAGGTACTCGCAAGGGAATCAAAACCTAAAGGGTACTTCCAGTCGACCTAGAATCTTGAAATTTGGCATGAAGCAACGTTTTATAGCACTCATATAGGGAAAAGTCTGAAAACTGAAAATTTGTTGTTACGTCACAAGAATTATTTTTTTGAAAAATCTTCAACGCTCGATTCGAGAATAGAACTTTATGCATAGGTAAGTTAGAGGTATTGAGTTGAAATTAACACCATATAATTGGGTCCGTGGTCCCTTGAAGCTGTGCAAAAATAAATTTTCAATTCAATTGGTAAAGTGACGGGAAAAAAAGATTCGTCCGTTTATACTGCAAAAAACGTACATTTCGAGACTGTCGAATTGTTCGATTGAACTGTTTTTATAGGTAAGTTACTACGGAACCCTCAGTGCGCGAGTCCGACTCGCACTTGCCCGGTTTTTTTATTAAAAGGTTATATTTCCGAATAGGTCCTATAGAAATATTATTACGATCTGATGATGAACTTCGAAGTTATCAAATAGTACAAACGTAACTTTAAAGTTTCGGTAAATGCATCTATGACGGCACATAGGAACTAAAACTGAAAATCCTGCATCGCGGTATTAGACTACCTACTGCAGTCATAAATCAACTATCGGGCAGTTGCCTGTTGTTGGAAAATCCCTCCTTTTCAACGGAGGTTTGCGGGATTTTACACTCTTTTCCGAAAACCTGTAAAGGTTTATTTTTATTAAAGTTTGCACCGGTGAGTCAGGTAGTAAGGGTACTTAATAGCGTTTCTCTTTCCTTCTTCTTTCATTGTATATCTGTTGGTTAACTAAGTTTAAGTCATCGACCACCTGTACTTTCAGGATCTGTACGAGGCCAATAACTGATATGAAAGAAAAAGCAGTTAGAGATGTTATGTCGTTTGACTGGACAGAATGGAGGAAAAAAACATGTTACGCAGACCACTAGTAATACGGGATAAGAGCAGCAAGAAGAAGAAGAAGTACGATGCGAGAGCTGTACAGGTTGCCTAATACTTGGTCAGATAAAATGTTATTTGAGTTCATTGGCATGAAAAGAAAAAAGAAGAATAAAATTGTATAATGTATAGTCTCTTGTTCTTTGGCAGAATACTAGAAAGTGGTTCTAAGTGTGTTATCCTTTACCTACCAGATATAACAGAAGGAGTTAATTCATGAATCCCCGACCGGTCCTATGAGACCGCGCTGTTATTGTTTTACTATTGTGTCTCGTTTTGTGGGTATGTGATAGGTTAATGCTTTGATAGTACGGTTGGCGCAGAGATTGAGCAATTGACAACTATCGCGGGTTTGATTCCCGCACGGAACAAATATTTGTACGGCCTACAGATAAGTGTTCCTCCGGGTTAATATGTTTGTGAACAAACCCACGATAAAGCCGTTTTTCATAGTGAAAGTTTAAAAGGAGAGGATAATAAGAAAAGAGCCAATGTTTTTTAATTACTCAGATACCCGCAAAACGAGACACAATAGCAAAACAATAACAGCGCGGTCTCATAGGACCGGTTGGGGATTCAAACGTTAAATGAAGAATAGCAAAAAAGAGCGATTGCATGCTCACAAATATAAATGTCGTCTCCAGTAGTCGAGTTCTGTGTTTAATACAATGTTTCGGAACTGATATGCACTCGAAGTTTTAACGACTGCGGGAAACCAGCGGAGTCATTATGTGGCTCAATTAAAACTATTTTGTTTTGTGTTTTTATTACATCGGAAGTTACTCTAACGAGTTCAGAATTTAGACTGTTTTGGAGCAGTTCTTACTGTTTGGTCTGTAGTCGGGTGGCTGTTTAAACTAATTGCACCTTACTCGTGTAGGTAAAGTGTAATTAGTTTAAGCGGCTAGTATTATAGTCTGCTGTTGGAGAGTACAGTGGCGTAGTGGTAACGGTCCTGTCTCTAATTTGTGTAATTTATTTGATCACCACTTTTCTCAAAATTGAGTGAAGTAACAGTGAAAATATCGGCCAAAAGATACGGAGAGATGCGATGAATTCCGGCCCACTTTATCTCACTGTTTATACTAAGATCAGCGTGTGAAAAGTAGCTGCGATTTTGGTTTATGTCATACATTAAATGTTGATCATGCAGATTCAGATCATGGCTTTTTGACTGGCAAATACCACCATCTACTTCTTCCATCTTTCGAATTGTAGGTCGAGACCTCAAATCCCGCCAGGCGCATCACTTTATTTAATTAGTTTCATCACCACAGCTCTCAAAACAGCGAAGGAAAACATTGTGAAGAAAACGCGCGGTTGACCGTTGAACCAAATATTTGATTACACCTTTCATGAATCGGCACTGGGCCTGCGTGTTGAATTACGACCCACTACGTCTCTTAGAGAGAAAACCTGATTCCTAGCTATGGGAACATTATAAGGCTGATTATGCTGTGTGTGATTAAACATAAAATATTGGATACTAGCAGCCCGTCCCGGCTTCGCACGGGGTAGACAATTATTTATTTTTGGAAATTTGGATATAAAACACTTTTTTTAGTTTCATTTTTCTACACCTTCGGTTACATTGTTCAAATTTTACCAAGGATCCCTAATTTTTTTCCAAATGAAATGTAGCCTATGTCAAATTGGAAGAATGTAGCATTCTATTGGGGAAAGAATTTTTTAAATCGGCCTAGTACTTTTTGAGCCTATTCATTACAAACATACAAAAATAGGTACAAATCTTTCCTCTTTATAATATTAGTATAGATAAATAGACCATCGAGCAATAGAGATATATGTGTAGAGCATCTATTTTTCTTTTAATATACCGAGAGTTTTTGCAAGTCTTTATGTAAACACTCATCATTTTACAAAACTATCTCTTAAAATAAATAACCATTAATCATAATCATCATCATCATTAAGGGACACCTCCGAAGCACAGCAAAGAGCAAAGTTTTACACATGCTAATTGCTAAGTGGCGTCATTTAGCCCTCAAAAGTTCCTTGTCCCCCCTTAGATTTTGTGCACAAAACTTCCTTATTCCCATGAGATGTACAGCCACAAATTAAGGCATTTTCCCTTGCCTAATGGGCTACGTGTAACGCATACAGATTCACTCAAAAGTTGAGGGTTTTAAAAGGTTGTAAATGGAATCATTGTCGTGTGCCGTTAGGAGGGTCTGTCTTATTTCCATCAACATTTTAATTGGACCATCAGACTTTTGCGTCACCTGTACATAATGGACAACCCACCTATAAGCACAAAACGTTTTGGGAACACATTTATTGTGCGTACAGCTAAGCAGTGGAATTCCCTGCCGGAGTCTTTTTTCTGATACAATTTGGGGTCTTAAGTACGGAGTGAATAGGGTTAATACTAGGCAAGCATGCTCCATCGTCGACCACATCATCACTTACCATCAGGTGAAGTAGCCTGTCGATAATATAAATATATGGGTTTTCATTTACAAAATTACAATGAAATAGGTATAAAATGGAATGGAGGATAAATATAAAGTACCCAATAAATTGAACAACAAAATAGTAACACAACCCTATTACTGTGTTTTAATTGGATACGATGGTGGTTTTATCGCTAACAGGTATAACTACTGAGTAACCTCTGAGAATATGATATACCTACATTATACATTATTCAAAATATACATATAAAATTCGTACGTAATAAACAGGACTAAATATGACTCTTAACCGAATACCCAAGAATAGTAATTTTATTTTTTTATTTGAATTATATGTATAATCAACTTGATTGCAGGTAACTTTCTTCATACAAACTTTGCACTCCCGTTACATCCCCATAAGGGGTTAATTTTCGGAAATTCCTCTCTTAGTAAGTACTATACTTACCTACGTCATAATCATCATCATCATCTGCCTAGCCTTTTCCCAACTATATTGGGGTCGGCTTCCAGTCAAGCCGGATTTAGCTGAATACCAGCATTTTACGAGGAGCGGCTGCCTACCAGACCTCCACAACCCATTAACTGGGGTAACACAGTACTTCATGGCAAGACTGGAGTCTGATTTTCTGACTATCCGTAACGACTGCCAAAGATCTACAAATGACAGCCGGGACCCACGGCTTAATGTGCTTTCCGAGGCACGGAGGAAACTCGTTATGTTAAGATGGTCACCCATCCACAGACCAACCTAGGCAAGCGTTGCTTAACCTTGAAGATCGACCTGTGCGGCTGTTATTATCTAGCCACGAGCTTACCTACGTCATAATAGGATACCTAAAAATATTTTACATAAACACACTTTTAGTCCGAGTATTTTCGGCTATGATTTGTTATATCAGTCAGTCTGTTTCCCCTTTTTAGTTTACTTACAATCTAGTTACAAAATTATGGATACCCATTTTTACAACCCTCGAATGTTCCAATAAAACTGTAGGAACTATTGTTTTCTTGCCAAAAGCGCCATTTATGACCGGATAATCTTGATCCAGTTGACATAGATTGCTGCGTATAATCAGAACATTAAAATCACTTGACCGAGACATTATGACGTCATCAAACGAAGTAGAACACAGAAGCAGGCGCTTGTAAAGCTGGTCCTTAAGCCACGAAGAAGAGAGGATAGTAGGTCAAATCAATTTGTTCGTGAAAGAGGCCTTCTTGTAAAAACTTTGCTGGTTCTGACGTCCAAATCCATATTGCCCCACTTGCAGGCAATGACGTAGCTTGGTGACCAACGACCCAAACCGAATTAGAGCACTACTAATTTTGTAAATAAAATGTTAGGTATTATAACATAGACTATGTCATTCTGCCTCAGTGTGTGTTAAACTTTGTAAGGTTGCTGGTTGCATCACCTACTTGCTTTTATTTAAGTGTAACCAACAAAGAAATGATTTATTTATAGTCCGGTCAAATTAGACTAATTAATTGGCACCCCAATTAGTGCGATATATTGTAACCTCACCAGGTTACAATATATCGCACTTGGCTGAAAATTGGTAGGATTGTTCAATATACTATTATAAAGGAAATGTGAAAAGTCCTCATCGATCCGGCACGTGCAAAAAAAAATACACGCGGTCAAAGGTCACAAAAATGGGTTTTTCGCGATTTTCAGCAAAATGGTAATTTTTATCATAAAATTAGCTTAGACAAAAATTATAGATCAGACAATTATCTATAAAAATATCTAAATACTTTTTTCCTAAGAGCCACCGTTTTTGAGATATAACGATTCCAAAAATTGAAAGAGTTGTAATCGTCATAATATGTATAAGTACACCACGTATATACTCCTACATCACTGAAACCGTAATACAAGCAAAAATATCGTTCTATCGGTCAGTGTGACTTACACATATAAAATATAAAACCCAGTCCCTTATTTTCTACGCCAGTGTAACCTTCAGCAACATCTGCCTCCCATTCAATTGTCTGCGTGGCTAGGGTCGTATACCTGCTTTATTTTACTATGCCCAATACATTCAATGCTATTGGAGTGCGTCTAATGAAAACGCGACCTGGAGTTTTTAATTTAATTGGCAACATTATTCAGCCGCAATTGTAGGAAATAAAAAAAGTTGTGAAGTGTCAAGACATGATTCTCCTACTAGTTAGTAATACCACATACAAAATTATTGGTTTCAATCTCTTTTTCTCAAGTTGCGCTTGCTACTGTTTCAACTTTTGGAATCGTTCTTAGGAAAAAAGTATTTAGACATTCTTATAGATAATTGTCTGATCTATAATTTTGCTCTGAGCTAATTTTATGATAAAACTTACCATTTTGCTGAAAATCACGAAAAACTCATTTTTGTGACCCTTGACCGCGTGTATTTTTTTTGCACGTGCCGGATCGATGAGGACTTTTCACATTTCCTTTATAATAGTGTATTGAACAATCGTACCAATATTCAGCCAAGTGCGAATTATTGTAACCTTGGATGTCTAAATTGACAGGACTATCAAGTACCTATGTTAACATTGTAATTGTATTGGTTGAAAATAAATAACCTATTAGAATTTTTACCTGAGAAATCATCAAATAACCTCACCTGCTCTGGGTGGAGCGGGAAGGAGTGCTAGACTTTTACTGACTGTTACTGTGGATCGCAACCCATTTTATTTATATTTCGAAGGGGGAAAAGTCTCTGTAGTTCAATAAAAGGTTTGCCAATGAGGAGGCCCTGGGGCACTGCTTCACCTAAAATTTCGGTAGCTAAACCCGTGTTAGCAGGTAATTCTTGTCTATGAATTCCTCCATGACCACGGCGAAGTGTGTTTGAGCCATGCATGGTTCTAAATATATTCTTATAGATCTTTGGCATTCTCGGAACACTGCCGAGAATGGGGCGTAAAACTGTGCTAACTTCAGCGAATATCATGGGGATTGTCCCTACTCGGTAAGCTCTTGATAGATGATGATGAGATGATTATCCACATCATTTTACTTCACAAACACATACCACAACGAGTGAACCTTCTGCCTACCACCTCACTGCTAAACCACACCAGGCAATATATCGGTACATTAGCTGGCAATTCTCCTTCGAACTTTACTGCCGCATTTATTGGATTCCCATTAATTAACTAATCGCTTTGCATACCCGTAGGGTTACCAGATTTAATTAATCCAGCTGCATTGCCACTGAGTTGTTGATTTGCGATATTAAGTGGTAATATCGTGTTTTTTTAAGGCTTCGTTCGCGTTATGCACTTCTCGTAAGGCATTTTGTGTAAAATGTTTTCAATAATAAATGTGAAGTAGCTGTCGTTAGCGGCTTCGCCTGCGTGCTAGTAAAAAATTATCCCAAAAGAACATATTTCTAGGATAAAAATTACAAGATCTACCACCATACCAAGATTTGTCGAAACTCGTTCAACCGTTCGAGCGTGAAGAAGAACATACAACCACACACACACATTCTGAGATACTTTCATCATTGTAATATTTTAGTTTAATAGTATCAAAACTAGTTTCAAAAGCGTTTACTTTCTCATCTGTGATGTTGAAGAATTCCTATATGCCAACAGGTAGTCTTTCCTAAAAAGCCTCATTCTACTCAGTTGAACTTATTGGTCCCTATTTCTATGTCTCCTGACTCTTTTATTAAAAAGATGAATATTTCATCTAACATAGATACTTGATGCTTTCACAGATATCCCTATTGACATACAACATAAACCCCAGTTCTACATAATCAAGGCTAGATAATGAACCCACATAGGCCTCTACACTTATATAAGCCCTATTTAGTACCATTATAGAGCCCTATTCATGTAAATGCGAGTCTATAATGGTCCCATTCAACACTGAGCGTGCTTAGAGCTCATAGAATTCTATTTGCAACGCATACAACGTGTTGTTGAATGTACAAATGACGTTTTATCTGGTTTGGATTGGTGAGTTATTTTAAAATGAAGGCTGTGATTGTGCAATGTTTTAGGTTTTGTTGCATAAGCTTTAATTGGTCTCATTTTGGGCACGGAAGGTTCTCGTCCATGCACCGGAAAACGCAGCGTTGGAAGGCCTCCTACAAGGTGGACCGAGGACTTGGTGAGGGTCGCGGGAATACAGGTCACAGTAATGAAGAATAGTACCACCAAAATCAGATTTTTACACTACAGTATTTTTATATTTTTTATAAAATTACTCATCATTACTCACACAAGATTTAAGTGTAGTAATTATTTGGGGACAAAATGTCACGCGACTACACACAACACACATATACACACACACAAACATATAACACACACGCACATCACATACACACACATTCACATTACATACGAGAATAAGCATCATTTGTGGCAGAAAGGCATAACTTTAGTTCCACAGCTCTGTACAAAACATACATACGTTTCTCTAATGCTTTTCATAAATAAGGCCACTAGAATTTAGTGCGACTGAAATGATACGCCTCAGAAATGTTTTTCCTAAGCTTTTTGTAAAATTGGTTGGATTAATTTCAGAGACCGAGCTTACTTATGATCCTAAATTATTTTTAGGGTTCCGTACCTCAAAAGGAAAAAACGGAACCCTTATAGGATCACTTTGTTGTCCGTCTGTCCGTCCGTCTGTCAAGACCCTTTTTCTCAGGAACGCGTGGAGGTATGAAGCTGAAATTTATATCAATTACTCAGGTCTACTGTCCCTTGAAGCTGTGAAAAAATCAAACTTCTAAGCCGGCGCAATCACAAGATACAGCCGTTTATGCCGCAAATTTTCGACACTTGCAAGGGAATCAAAACCTACAGGGTGCTTCCCGTGAACTCAGAATCTTGAAATTTGGTACGAAGCAACGTCTTATAGCATAGATAAAGGAAAAATTACGAAAACCATAAATTGTTAGTTACATCACATAATATTTTTTTTTTAATAATTTTAAACTTACTACCCATTTCCTCATAAACGCGTAGAGGTATTAAATTGAAATTCATATCAAATACTCAGGTCTATAATACCTTTAAGCTGTAACAAAATCAAACTTCTATGTCAACGCAATCAAAAGAAACAGCAATTTAAGCTGCATATTTTGAAACTCGCAAGTACTCGCAAGGGAATCAAAACCTAAAGGGTACTTCCAGTCGACCTAGAATCTTGAAATTTGGCATGAAGCAACGTTTTATAGCACACATAAAGGAAAAATTCCGAAAACCTTAAATTTTTAGTTACATTACAAGATTTTCTTTTTTGTAAAATCTTTAAGACTCGATTCGAGAATTGAACTGTTTTCATCTTGATAAATTGGTACGGAACCCTCAGTGTGCGAGTCCGACTCGCACTTGCCCGGTTTTTTAGCTCCTAAATGTATTTTTATATTTCGTTTTTGTGGTTATAAATACGCGCTTCTTTTGTTTTGACTGGGAACTCATTAAGAAAGTCCTCCTGCTTGAGTGGAGCGAGTATGTTTGTGTGTGTGTGTGTGTGTGTGTGTGTGAGTGTGTGTGTGTGTGACTTTTACTGACTGAAAGCCACTCCTGTTCTTACAGTTACCCATTGCGTTCAAGAGCCACGTAGACTCAGCTCTAGGCAGCCTCTTTAATTTTACTGACTTTTCTTTGAGGTGACGTATGCCATGGTGGCCACGGGTCTGCGGACGACGAGCAACGAGTAGCCCGCCTTCCGGACGTCCGGTAATCGACCGGACCAGGCTCATGTCGTTGACAGCACTTAGTATTCCACGCTCCTCAAAGAGATCTCAGGAAACCACCACCGTAAGAAAGCTGACATTTTCTGAAGAGCACAACCGTGGTCTTAACGGCCATACTCAGAGTCCAGCTAATGGTTCATTAGCGTCCCTAATGTTCATTAAAGTTAAGTATTGTCAAATCTTCATTGAAAACCTGTGTAAAACTGTCAATGTGACCATTTCTTAATAGATCGTTTAAAAGTTAAGTAATGATTAACGTTAATGAATGTCCGTGAGTGCGGCCGTTAGAACGCAAACAGTAAGTAGTTTTAGTCAATAAAAGTCTGAGACGCCCTAAGAGCCCGGAGAAGTCATAAGATGATTTCCTATCTAAAAAATTGAACAATGTTGTAAACATTTTTGTAATACAAGGTGCATAATGCAACCATTCTGAGCTTCCTCAGGAAAAATAACAAACAAAAATGCATAGTTATTCAAGAATTTATAAAAGTGACACTAGTAAAAGTCAAATGTTCTTCTGTTTGCATAATTAACTAGACAAGTTTTGTCTGCAATGCAGTCCCTGTCTGGGGACGTATTACGACGCTAACTTAAAGTGTCAACATTGCTTAAGTTTAAGTCTGTATTATTATTTTAGGGTTGGCTCGGGTGGGCTAGAGAAATTATAGTTAGTTGTAATGGCTTTATTCTTGATAGGTCTTTGAATGTGAAAGGAATAGGCAATTGAAATTGGTTTTTGACTAGAAAAAATTGTACTTGTTCACATTGCTTTTTGTTCTCCTTACAAACTTTCGACCCTCGTTTCACCCTCTTAGGTGGCGAATTTTGTCTGTGGATGGGTGACCATCTTAACATACCGAGTTTCCTTCGTGCCTAGGAAAGCACCTTAAGCCGTAAGTCCCGGCTGTCATTTGTAGATCTTTGGCAGTCGTTACAGATAGTCAGAAACCAGTAAATCTGACTCGTCTTGCCATGAAGTACCGTGTTACCCCAGTTAATAAGTTGAGGAGGTCTGGTAGGCAGCCGCTCCACGTAAAATACTGATATTCAACTAAATCCGGCTTGACTGGAAGCCGACACCAATATAGTTGGGAAAAGGCTAGGTAGAGAATCCTTTGTATACATTTTAAAAGGACCTTCTGTGCAAAATTTTGTTACTCTAGGTCCAAGGGCTCGGGCTGGGCGTTGATGAGTCAGTAACGCCCGTTTTCAATAAGCTATCTACCTCCGGTTTTGGCATACTGGAGACAGTAAAACAATTGGTACAATACAAATATTTGACATGTTTCTGTTGTTTCTTTTTTTTTTTTTTTTAGTCGTTATAAACTAGTGCTTGACTGCGATCCCACCTGATGGTAAGCAGTGATGCAATCGTCGATGGTGAGGCGCACTAGTTTATTAAAAGCCTATTCACTCTAGCCTTGAAGACACCCAAATCATAATCGGACGGAAAAACCGCAGCAGGCAGATTGTTCCAGTCCCTCGATGTACGCGGTATGAAGGACAAGGCGAAACGCTTAGTCCGGACCGTAGAGGTTTGGACAACGTAAGGGTGGATACCCGCCGTACGATTTCATTTGTTTTTCTATCTCCGATATATGATAGATAGGTTATTGAAAATGGGCGTAAATGTATACAACTGTGATATACACCTGTAATACAGATAAACTATCTCCATGTTACTCCATCGCTTCATCGGCTTCTTCGACGCTGTACTGACGCCTTTATTAGAAAAGATCTGGACTGCTGAAGAACTCCCAGACGACTGGAACAAAGGGCTCTTAATTACCGTGCCTAAAAAAGGTGATCTCAGTCAGTGCGATAACTGGAGAGGCATTGCACTGCTGTCAATTCCCTCTAAAGTCTTCTGTAGGATAATCCTGGATAGGCTGTCGAGGGCCCTAGATCCTTTACTGCGCAGGGAGCCAGCTGGTTTTCGTTTAGGACGTTCGTGCACGGACCAGATTAACACACTGCGTATAATACTTGAACAGGCATCAGAATGGCAAAAGGAGATATATCTCACTTTTGTGGACTTCGAAAAAGCCTTCGATACGTTGAAGTGGTCCAGTATTTGGTCTCGCCTGCTGGAAATTGGAGTGCCACCAAAATTAGTCCGCCTAGTACAAAGCATATATCGCAAATATACATGCAAAGTGGTTCACGATGGTCTCATTTCGGAAGACATCGCAGTGCACGCGGGTGTTCGCCAGGGTTGCCTCCTCTCGCCTCTTCTCTTTATAGTCGTTCTTGACGGAATTTTGCTTCGCATCTTCGAGGAGAGACGCCGCGGCATAGAGTGGGGATTGTCCAGCGTTTTAGAAGACTTGGACTACGCCGATGACCTATGCCTGCTTAGTCACACACACGCCGACATGCAAGCATAATTAAACGACCTTCGTGAGGAGGCAGCGAAAACTGGTCTTAAAATCAATACACGGAAGACTCAAGAAATGCGTTCAGGAGTGATCAATTCTGCACCGTTGCTGATCGGCACCGAGGCGGTGGAACGCGTTCAGAGATTCACGTACCTCGGAAGTGTCGTGGCGGAAACTGGTGGGACTGAGGAAGACGTCGCCTCACGAATAGTCAAAGCGCGTGGTACCTTCGCACAGCTGAGGCCGGTTTGGCAATCGTGGAAATTGACCCGAAGGGTTAAATTAAAAATCTTCAGGTCCAACGTCAAATCCGTGCTGCTTTACGGGTGCGAAAAGTGGAAGGTGACAAAAGAGATCTCACGCCAAATTCAGGTTTTTGTGAACCGATGTCTCCGTCGTATCCTCGGGATTTACTGGCCCGAGACCATTTCTAACGTGGAACTGACATTTTTCCAAAATGTCACGAAAGCTCGATCGACCACCAGATCAAACGTCGCAAGTGGGGTTGGATTGGTCACACGCTTAGGAGGGATCCCGATCATATACCTAAACAGGCGCTGGATTGGAATCCCCAAGGAAAAAGGAAGCGTGGCCGTCCTCGACAGACCTGGCGACGAACCGTGTTAGCTGAAGCAAAGGCCATCGGACTGACGTGGAGCGAGGTCAAGCGAAAGGCGCAAGACCGGTCGCGATGGGTGTCTACTGTCGACGCCCTCTGCCCCAGCTAGGGGACATAGGATTTTAAGTCAAGTAAGTCATGTTACTCCATAAACTAACATATTTAATCCATATTTCCAACTACTTCAAACCGCATAATTACCTAGAACTCGGGCTACATTTTCGTTCGTCCAACTAGGAAGTTGCAAGCACCAGTCTACCGCACTTCTTAATCAAATTACAATTTAGTCTAATGTGAATTTGCGGGGCGACCGTTCAAGCTCACTCATTCACTTACTCAAACTTAGTGCTTAGTGTCGATGTAATTAGGTCGATTATTGTAATTATTCGAACAGGGGAATAATTATGGTGGTAATAGGGGGTGTTTGCTGGTATTTCCTGAGTATGGTGATGTTTTATTATTGATGAGATTGATACTTTGTGCTCTCAAAAGTGCAGCATTATTTTTTAGCATTATCGGCCTTGTAATGTTCCTACTGTTGTTACTCAGGCCTCTTCTCTAAGAGAGGGAATGGGCTGTAATCCACTACGCGGGCCCATTGCGGATTGGTGGATGTCACATGTCTTCAAACTTTTGATTCTAGGAAGTGCCGATTTCCTCACGATGTTTTCCTTCACTGTTTTGAGAGTAGTGCTGATGAAATAAATTACACAAAGTAATCCGCCTCGCTGGGTTTGAACCTGCGACCTACCATTCGTAAGACGGGGCCGTTACCTCTAGGCCACCACTGCTCTATCTTCTTTATATTCATCATAATAGGAATGTAATGTGAATTTGCTAGGCGACCGTTCAAGCTCACTCATTCACTTACTCTAACTTAGTGCTTAGTGTCGATGTAATTAAGTCGACTATTGTAATTATTCGAACAGGGGAATAATTATGGTGGTAATAGGGAGTGTTTACTGGTATTTGCTGTGTATGCTGATGTTTTATTATTGATGAGATTAATACTTTATGCACCTAAGTACAGAGGTGGAACTTGCATTCTTTGGCTTGGGCACACAATAACCACGGGCGGTACGTGGCCGCACGCGCCCCAGCCACCAGGAACTCGATCCCGGTTTCCAACTGCTCTGCAACAGTTCGGTAACTGTCCGCGACGAACCCGAGTCGTCGAAAGCGTGTAGTGTTCCACGCGCGGCTCAAAGAGATGTCAGCAAACCCCAGAGGTCCCAGCAGGGTCGAAGCTTACTGGGGCCCTGAGTAAAATGAACCTCGGGGCCTTGGAACGAAGGCAAGGAAGGAACAGGAGTGGGTTTAAGTCAGTAGGAGTCTGAAACGGAGTCACTATGATGATTTACCCCCTAAAAAAATGTATTAAGGGCCTGTTTCACAAAGTCCGAGTAAGCACTACTCACTGAATAAATTCAAAAAATTGACAGAATTTGTATGAATTTATCTGTCAAGTAAGATACTCGAAACTTAATCATAGGTGGTGAAACAGGCCCTTAGTTATATTAATTTATTCTAAAAGTGTAGGATCTTATCATAAGGTATAATAACTTACAATCTTAACTAACATTATAATTATTATTAATTAAGCCCGCTCTTCGATTTAGCCTCATGCACTCGTAAACAGTGTATGTTTACGAATGCATAAGGCACATAAATAATTAACAATTTATTATAAGACTAATTAATAAGTGGCCTATTTTTATGTTTTTTTGTAAAACTACATGGTTAACATAATCACTTGGCAATCAAAACCTTATTTTCCCAAATAAATACAAAAAAATACTATTCTGAAAGCAATCACGTTCTTATTTCTATGTCCAACCAAAGTTTTTTTTTTCTTCAATAAGGTTGAAACTTATCCATCCTCAGTACGACGGGTCAACGCGTGTCAGCCGAAACTAATTTCACCCGCAACGTGACAACTGCTTTTTTCAACTGTTTTCTAACTTAGCAAATTGCGTTTTTGTCGGGTTTCAACGTTGCTTCGTGGCATTTCCCATGGGCGTGTGGGAAAACTATTTTGTGATCATGTTGGGATTAAACATGGTTTTTACTTGAGATGAGAATGTTTCATTTCGTTGATATACCATGTGTTTTTTTTTTATTTGGATGTCTTCCTTGAGAATTGGCAAGAAGTAGCTCAAAGCCGGGAACGATGGAAGAAATGGAGGGAAGCCTTTGCCCAGCAGTGGGACAGCGTTGGCTAGATATAATAATAATGTGATTTGTTGCTGTTGCAGTACTTGTTTGTCGTGGCAGAATAGCAGTGCTGGATTTTTTTATAAATATGGTGGCATACGGTTAGTTAGATGCCTTTTAGGCTTCGTAAGGTAAACGCTCCTAATACGGCGGTAGTCAAAATCGCTTCCTATTACGGTGGTATTTCTATTTTCGCGTTTTATTCCCGTTTTATTCAGTGTTCAGTGTAGGTACACCGAAACCGAAACTATTTATTCTAAATTTATTACTTTTTGACTTAACTGACGTTCGCAAGTATAGCACATAGACAACACAACAAGATCAATCAATCTGTGTAACGTCATCGACGTGAGAGGTGTTTCCATACAAACGCGGAACAACAAAAGTAAGTACACAAATATTTAGAAACTAAGTTTTTCGAATTAAGATGCCGTTCGAGTTTGTTCATTTGTTGTATATAGCATTTTCTTATTATTACACTCACTATTTAAACAGCTTATTTTGTATTTGTAAGTAATTTTTTACCAAAAAAATGAAAAATAAAATACCGCCGTAATACAATACAAATTTTGTAGATTAATCCTAATACGGTGGTATGACTCCGAAATAGGAAAAGTACTGGACATGTTTAATTGTTTATAACTTTCAATTGATTAACTTATTGAATTAGTTTCAAATTTAGTTGAAATAATTATTAATCATATAACTTAGACACCATATTCTGTGGTATGTGATCTTAATTAGAAATCTAGTTAAATATGAAAACTGTTGAGTACAAAATGTTATATAAAAAAAAATATAAATGTTTCTTAGAAGAGGCAAAAATGGGAAGGTGTGTTTTAATTTATCACAAAACATTTATTTTGTATAAATTTAGACTTGAGTTTTACAAATCTGAGCCAAAAAACTGTTAATGTTTGATTAGGCATTTTTACTCTTTTGTTTATCTAAATATTTATGGGTCAGAATTAGGATTATCGAAAACATGAGTAGTTTTCTTATTACGGCGGTAATTATTTCCAGGTAACTCCGTGTAGGGTTCTAAGATCTCCTATTACAGCTCTATTCGCTAACAGCTGGAGGCAGTTACGATTAGTATCAGCAATACTAGTCTTTAAAATAATGTTGATAACGTTTAAAATTCTTTCAAAACTGAAAGTATTCTTCCAGCTGCTGCCGGCCGCTACCAAAGCTGCCTAAATTATGAGAAAATCCTAGGGGATTCTCTCATAGGGGATTCTCATGTGAATTAATTTAATAATACAATACAGAAAAAATGAGCGAAGCGATTTCGGTCTGTACGGAAAGATTTTTCTATACAGACCGACTTCTTTCGCTCATTTTTTTTAATTGTACTTTTTGTTTTTCACAACGTAAAGTTTTTTTTTAATTTTATTGAAGTTTCGTACAAATAATATTTATTAAATAATATAAATTTGATTACGCAATGTAATAAAATCAATGGTCAATAAATGAAAAACTTACGAATTACGTTACTAACACATTATTATTTAATAAATATTATTTATACGGAACTTTAATGAATATAATTTCTGACCCTCCGTATTAGGAGCCGTCTACCGCAGTAATAGGATCAGACCAAAATTGTACCTCCGTATTAGGGAAAATCGACCAGACTATTTAAATATTTCTTTAAAATAAGAAATATCATCAGCAGAAACATAATCTCAACAGCAATACAAAATATAAATTCCACTTTTAACGATAGAATTTTTTTCCACCTTTAGAAATACCTACGAATGCTTATTTTTGTTTCTTACTTTTAAATGATGCGAAACACCTCCGTAATAGGTGCTTTTACCTTACATTTCTTCATGTGCATTGTTAGTTTTAGAATCTTGCGTGAGAATTATTATTTGATGAAGCCGTAAATAGAATGACTTACACATCTGTTAAAATTCAACATTTCTTTCAACTCTCTCCCCCGACTAGTTTTTTTTTTCTGGTAGGGGAATCATCAGAATGACTTCTCCCGCTCTTGGGCGGAGCGGGAGGGCGTATCAGACTCTTACTGACTAAACCCCTACCCCGTTCCTTCGTTGCCTATGATCTGGGCGGGACTCGGTGTCAACCTTTCGGAATACCACGTGTTCCCCAGAGGCTTCGGCCCTTCCGGGCCCCTACAGTTTGCTGACATCTCATTGAGGCGCGCGTGGAACAGAACGCGCCGTTGACGACTTCCCCCGACTAGTTGATAGACCGACGACGGACAGATAGATGGACATACGGATGACCAGTGGAGCAGCCTATTACTAAACCAGTTATAGGGTTTCGTTTTGAACTGTCAGGTACGGAATCCTAAAAACTAGAATTCAGTTAAAAATTAAGAAACAAACTTCGACATTAAGACAGCCAGCCAGTTCAATGACACATCGTTAGAGCTGTGGTTTTTCAACAAAGTCTGACTTTACGAGCTTTTCACAGGCCTCGAGAGAGGAAGACTTGATGTGTCGTGGACTGGGTGCAATAACCGGTTAAAGACGAAGAAACAAGTTACTTTTACATTCAGAGATCAATGACCTTAGGTTATGCTTTCTATCTAACTATTGTATATGTATGTAAAAGTTCATGAAAAGAAGATTGCTTGATTTACGGTGAAAAAATTTGCAAATTAACGCATATTTATCATCATAATTTCAATAGGAAGACATTGAATTTAATTTTGGATATGGCCTCCCTCAAGTGTCGTCTTAATGACTGGTCCTGTGTGTCTTGCACCTATCAGATTCCCGCAACCTTCACTGGGTCATCAGTCCACCTTGTGTCCCTTGCGGTTTCACTGGCATCTCTTTGAGATGCGCATGGAACACTACGACCACACTCGTTCATTACGGCTGCCTATTTTCTCGCCGTGGCAGGTAATCGCCCCGTAACTCGCAACGTCTGGGAAGTCTTTTGTGGCCGAGGCTGGGGCATGAGGCTATCCATTCCTTCACGGTTGCTGCGAGTCTAATTAAACACAGGTAGAATTTGGTCAGTACCTGTCTGACATTTTCTTTCTCTCCACCCGGGGTGGAAGAAGATAGATTATGATTTCCTCCATAAAATAAGTATAATATTAATCAAGATGCCCACGGCCGGATTTTTTCAGGTTAGTTTCGACTTTCGACCATGGCTCCCTAGACTAGTCTTATGCTAAAGAGTACAGACCACATCATAAAATTCTTCATTACTTCAAAAACCAATTCATTTAAAAGCCAACTCAGACTGTCACACACATTCTTAACTTTTGATACTTTATCTGAAGTCTAAATTAAATTAAAATGTATAAACCCGTCCCTACATCTCATTTGAAAGTTCGTGGGTGGGTATTACTTGACAATAGAATGACAGGTACCGCCGGCGTCGCTGTGCCGGTTATTTCCCAATAATCCAATTATATTTAGGTGTCTTCAAAGCTAGAGTGAATAGGCTCTTAATAAACTAGTGCGCCTCACCATCTACGATTGTATCACTGCCTACCATCAGGTGGGATTGCGGTCAAGCCCTAGCTTACACTTAAAAAAATACCATGTAATTAATTCATGAATCCCCGACCGGTCCTATGAGACCGCGCTGTTATTGTTTTACTATTGTGTCTCGTTTTGCGGGTATGAGATAGGTTAATTAGTGTTAGACAAAACTTTTGGTTTTGGCGAACTAGGCCAATTTCGGCAAAGAAACGACGCGACGACGGCTGAAACCGAATCCGAATTCTATAGGCTTCATAATGCAATCGGGCATGGTCGGTGCCATGACTTGCGAGAGACGACGTTTCATTTTGCTGAGTCCGTTCTCGTAGCTTGTTTTGTTTATATTTGTTTGTGTTAGCACAGCAGTCCTGTAAAATAGTGTTTTTTTGAGGTAGGAATTCATCCGGTTATTTCTCCCACTCTACGATAAATCTGACTAAATCCACATCTGTTATCAGTGTAGTTCTTCAGTTAGCTTTAGCAATCTAGAACCAACCTGGTTTTCCTTTTCTTCGCCTGGCGGACCACTACGGCTTTGCTAACTTCTATCCATGGATAACCACGCGCCATGGACTATTCGGGCTCGGTTCTTGCCGGACGACTGGAGAACAGAGAGTTTCCCATTGCTTTTTACTTAAACTTTAAAATTTTGCGTGATTAGACGATTTCAAAACAGGTGTTACATACCTATATGATTTAAAAATATAGAAGGATTAGTTGATTAAGACCATTTTTTTAACCGTAAATAGTCAATACATAATTTCAAGCAGTTATAAGGAAGTTTCGGTTTCTAAATTAAGTTTATTTTGGGTCTCTCGATTAACATTACAGAAATAGAATGATCTAAATATTCATCGAGTGTTTTGTTGGTCTACTCGAGCTCTGAACAAAGCGACATTCAAACAAGCGGTAACGAATTATTGATTAGTTCAAATTTAGGTGAGTCGTGGGAGATTCTATATAGCAGGGGTGGCCAACTTGATTCGACCCACAATCTACCGTTTACTGATTAGACTCTACGAGATCTAAAATCGAGAAAAAGAGCGAGCGAACTCAAAAATTTGAACAATCTGCCCCAAATGAGTTCGATTTCATTTATTGACGAACACAAAGTTACGGGGCGACAATAAGGTAATATTATTATAATGGTGCGGAAGATAATAGCTAGGTTTCTGTCGCATCGCGACATCTCTTCGGCCGAAAAGTAAACACGTTTGCCCAGATAGACTGGACTAACAGCCAAGATCAACCGGTCGATCGCGATCGACTCCATCGACCGGCCACCCGTGCTATATAGTCTGAGGCTTCGATAAATGCGGGGTTGAAACGTACATATGTGTATGTAATGTGTTTGCGGGCAGAAGGAACACGTTCATTGACTTTGAGGCTAATGTGTTCCATCGTCAACTACATCGTCAAGAGAGATAGTGGTCAAGTGCGAGCTTAACATGATCACCGTTTTCTGGCTTCTACTACTTTGACTGGAGCGAGTACCTAGTTTGGCACTGTGACACGGAAGTGTTCACATTCACACTAATATTATGAAAGCGGAAATTTTTGAGAGTGTGTGTATATTTGTTACTCTTTCACGTACGCTGAAACTGATGAAGGTATTTGGATGAATACAGTAAACGGATGGACGATACGTGCTAGAGTAGCACAGATGATACTTCCTATCGTGGGAGTATATTGTTTTGTTTGTTATATTTCTTTGGTAGAAAAGAAAATGATTATTTTCTTCATTCACATAGGTATGTGAAACTACTGGCAGCAGCTAGTAAGTTGTATTTGTTAATCACAATTTAAGTTATGATCAAATCCTGAAAAAATACTTAAGATAATGTAAATAAACATGTTGCCGACAAAGTATATGAAGGTAAAAGCAAAAGATATAATTATCTGATAAAAATGTGGCGTCTGCCGCCGGAAATAAGAAAATAAGTTTTTGACATATAAATTGTGCATTCAATTTTGCACTGTTTGCCTTCCTGGAAATAAAGACCATTCTAGGCTGAAGAGGAAAGCATTTCCGATAGGATTCCAGATTTTATAAGTATTTAAGCTTACCACCTTTCTGTACCGCCATATTTCAAGCGAATTAATAATGTATTATTATTTTTATGTGTTTTTAAATAATTGAATCCTGGGGTTCTGGACCTTTGAAAAGTATACGAACAACGAATGGTTCTTGCTTTCATTGGATTCCCGTGGCTTTCACCAGAACATCAGTTGCCTTTACAGCAATGTGTTTGGCGAGCAATGACAATTTGACCTGCCCACTACCACTTAAGATATTCTTCAGGCTATTTCGTTAACCTTGGTTTTCCTTCGGATATCTTCGTTCCTGATAAAAACTCCGAGCACTACCCTTTCAGATGGGCAGTAGCTCCATGTAAAATACTGGTTTCCAGCTGCGTCTGGTAATAACTGAAAGGTAACATTAACAGTTATAAAAAAGCTAGGTAGAAATGTAACTAACACTATGAATAAAAGTATAAAAAAGCTAACTGGAACGGCAATCAATGAACTTTAAAAACTACTTTTTCTACCTGACCAGCTGCGACAGCATTGAGTTGAAAATATTGGACAGAATCCACTGGTTCGTTTGCAAGTTAGGCTGCTTCCCCGTTGTAGCGGAACGAGTAACGCTATATCCTACGTAGAAGATTACGAAGCGGAGCGGCGCTAATGGAACTAACATTTCAATGTAGGTACGGTAGGGGCGGTGCAGCGGTGAGCAAAGAGAAGCGGATGAATTTAGTTCGTTTGATATTTTTGCGCTCTTGCGGTGACGCGAGAATTTTGCGTGCAGGTAGTGCGAAGCCGCCGCGTTGCTTTGAATTCACGTAAACCGCAGCGCATCGTTTCGCAATCGGACTGTCATTGGATCGTCCATATAGGCGAGAAAAGAGGGGTAAAATGTCTGCCCCCTGTCTAAAAAATTATTCAGTTGTCGAATTACCTCAAGCACTCATACACCTACATCATGACTTCACTGATGCCGCTTTAAACATGGAAACTTACTGGGCCCTAACAATATCAGGTTACTTTTATTAACCTAAAAAAGGCATCATAGTCTCAATAATATTCTCTAAGTTACCAAATATTTCCCAAACTCCACACCTCTCCGCTCCTCTCCACTCATTAAACTCTCCCTTAAAGGGGAACCAACCGGTGTATAACTACACTGGGAACTTTTCCTCGGACTGTAGCAAACTTTTCAGTGTTTAGTTAACTGCTAACCTCGTTTCCAGTTACTGTTCATAACCTAGCTATGTACTTAGGTCCTTCTGGTATTGACAGCGCATTATAGTGAGTTCTAAATTGAATTTTAACCTTTTAGTTCTTATTTTACTTTTAGCTTGTGAGTTTCTAGATGGTTAAATTAAAAGTTTGTTTAGTTGTTGCGTAGGTTGCTTGGTTTTTTAGTGTTACGTTCGTACTTAAGTGGTTGAAAATAAAACAGTTGCTGAATTGCTTTGGTGTGTCTTACCGTATGTCTTTATAGAGATCAATTGAAACCGCGCACTAGCTTTTGACGTTTTATAAGTGCCTACGTAAAATAAAAAGATTTTGAATTTGAATTGAATAGAAAATTAAATAATCCGATGATGGAACCTGCTTGGCGGAATTGGTCGCCCTTCGGTTCGGGCACGCTCGGAGCTCGTACTTTTGGTCTTTGACAAACCCTTTACGTTCCAGAGCTACGATAACTTTTTCGAACATTCTTGCAGCCCAACAGGCATCACCTAGGCCATTTTAGTTTTGTCGACATCTCGCCCTTGGAACAGTATGCGTCCTTGACTAGGATTAGGTCCTTACCAGACAGTCGCACGGTGATCTACTTACTAGTCATCGCCCAAAAGCCTGCGCCAACGATGGCCGGGAATCGTCCTGTGACTCCCAACGTGCCTCCCGAAACACCTATGTCCGGTAACCCACGTCGCACAATTGTAGCACGCCTAGTAAACCCATGGTCGGCCTGGATATTCTAATCCCGGTACTAGTACTATGTGTGTAGTGATTCGATCATTGCTTGGTGAAATTAAGATGTGTCATTCCGACGTATACTCCGTGAAACGCAAGGGCGTTTTTTTTTAAAGTTATATAAACTAGTGCTTGACTCCAATCCCACCTGATGGTAAGCTGTGATGCAATCGTAGATGGTGAGGCGCACTAGTTTATTAAGAACCTATTCACTCTAGCCTTGAAGACACCCAAATTATAATCCGCAGCAGGCAAATTATTCCAGTCCCTTCGATGTTCGCGGTATAAACGACGAAGCCAAGCGCTTAGTCCGGACCGTAGAGGTTTGAACAACGAAAGTTGTTATTAAAAACTTCAAATCTTTAACTCGACGAGAGTATCATAGCCAATGATCCTCTTGACGAGTTTCTTAATTGATTCAAACGCATCAAGTTAGTATCTGGCAGAATCATCGCAAAGATGATGAAAGATATTTAAATAAAAAGATATTAAAACTCGATTAGACTCAGACACACACACAAATGGAGAATATTGTAGAAAACTATTAATAAAAAATAAAATATTCTATAATCCTCTGTCAAGATTCATTCAAGTGCAAGTGAACCACAAAATTACTAACAGACCGAATGAATGAGTGACTGACAATGAATCAATGATAAAAGAAAAATAGACAACCCATTAACTTGAATTGTTCAGTTCGAAGAATAATATTGAATTGGTAAATTGTGAGATAAAATTATTTTGCGAAAATAAATTATGTTTTTATCGTTAATCATTTCACAATGAATGGTTGCACACTGTTGAATTAATCCATTACTGTCCCAAGAGAAATTTATGTTGAAATACGGTTTTATGGTTTTTGAACTGCTTATTTTAAAGCTGACAAGTAGGCACCAGAAAGTAAAAAAGTTTTATTTGAATTCGAAAAATGTAACAGTTCTACAAAAGAAAACGTTCTGCGTAGCCTAATACCAAATTCGCAATTTATTTTAGGTTGGAATACGTCAAATAATCCCTCTCGTTCTCAATGAAGTGAGAATTTTGGAAAATTCTCTCTTAGTACTTACCTACGTTCTAAAAGGAAACCTTGTACACAATTTCATGTCCCTAGACCATTCATATACAATATACTGGTTTTTTGTATATCAATGCCCTAGACCCTGTAGTTTCGTAATTTCGGCTGTGCGTTGTTGAGTTAGTCAATCAGTTTCCCCTTTTATATTATAGATGATGAGTACAATGCCCTCTTTAGAATAACATAGCTTCAGTTACACCAAGTAGGTATAATAACAATTAATTGTAAGCTCCTACGTCTAATTACTAATGAATAGCTCAATTTAATAGATACGTCCCAATTAACTAAATTAGTCAGTGATAAAGTTGGCATATTTCAGCCTAGAATTTATTGATCCTTTAGATATTATATTGTTTGCTAATTGCCAACCATACCTACTAATCTAAATTGTTACAGTTTCGTAAAATGAAAATATTTCCGTTGCTTCGTGACCTGTTTGCATAATTATTTATTTACTATACCTATGTCAAAAAAACTATAAAGATATGTCACAACTTATTGTAAAAACCGTGAGTTTATATCCTACCTCGACACATCATAAATTGTCGATAAATTGTGAACAGAATATTTCTTCTGATAATAATTCGGGCATCAACCCGCACTGGGCTCAAGTGGTGGATTACGGCCCAGTCCCTCTCCAGGATAGACCCTACCTTAATTTTATCCTAAAGTAACAAATTATCTTTATTTAGAATGTGTCCTATAGCACTTTTCTTGTTGTCTTTATTAAGACGAAGACACTTCGTTCATGTGTTTATTAGTTACCACTTACTATTCACTACTTCGCTTGATTGTTACTAAACACTAAGCCGAACGCTTTTATTATTTTCAGTGTAATTTATGATCATCTCTCAAGTTCTCTGGGCGATTTGAATAGATACAAGAGCCCGCAATCATCTGTCGGGCAGTATCCCACCGGACATAACACCCATCCGGTCGGAGGATCCTCCCTTTTCAACGGAGGTATGTGGGACTTTACTCTCTGTTGCGCTACCCCTAAAATATGACCTGTTAATTTTTTGTTAACATAATAGTTTAAGTTTTCTTTAAGACTTCTGGTCGCTCACAAAAATAAAACCAAAATAGTCCCCGGTCAAAAAAACTTGGGAAACATTTGTCTTGCAGTTTAATTCATGAATCAGGGATTCATGAATTAATAGATTCAAGCTTCTGTACTATTCTATGGGTATGTTTTTTGTTTTAAATAAAACAGCTGACCGCCTACTTTCCTGTGGCTTTAGAGTTAATCGGAGAGCTAATGTATATTGTAGTGCTCTTGGAGATTAGCCGGGAATTGCTCTCAGCTGCAGTTTAATTATTTTTAATGTGATGTTTTTGTTTGAGTTGTCGAAGTCTGATATATAACTGTTGAAGATAGTGTCAATATGATGGCTGTTGTAGGTTTATGGAAGAATAAGAAAATAAATAATGTAATAATAATACTGGAATAAACTTGATATGAAATTGGTATAAAGTTATTTGGTTTATATGGATCTGGTTTTAATTATTATAAACACATACACAAAGCTACATAAATCGAATGTGATAGTGTAGAAAAAAAAATATAAATTACAATAACAAGTATTAATTATAATTTCAATAAAGAAACAAAAAATTAAATCAATATAATATATTAGAATTTATTTATTTTGTTACGACAATAGGTACAAGGTATTTACAGTATAATAAAAACTAACTCTAAACTAATTAAAAGTCTGTCTTTGACTACACAAATTAAAGAAAACTGTAATATTTCGGCCCTTAATTTAGACCCTAAATTATCGACACAGAGGGTTACCTCTTCTAGAGGTATATCCCATCTGGTCGAAACTAAATTAGGGGAAGGTGACATTAGCGGAGCAGCCAGAATTCTGTTCAGTAGTGATGTGCTGGCTCCTTGTTCTCCAGCTACTCTAGTAGCTCTGGAGAGTAAACACCCTGCCCCAGCGGATGGCCTTTCTTTTCCTGATCCTCCTGATTCGGACATTCATACCCTCACCGTTACAGGTCGAGAGGTAGTGTTAGCTGTTTGCTCCTTCCGGAGTGGCTCTGCCGGCGGCCTCGACGGCCTAAGCCCTCAACATTTAAAGGACCTCATTTGTTCAGGCGCCGGGGAAGCTGGTGAGTTGCTCTTGAAGGAGCTTACGGCTCTAATTAACCTCATGCTCTCGGGCAAAGTGAACGAAGCCGTCATCGAGACTCTGTACGGGGCCAACTTATGTGCTCTGCACAAGAGAGATGGCGGTATTCGACCCATTGCTGTGGGAACTACCTATCGGCGTATGGCAGCCAAAATTTGCTGTAAATTTTATGGTGAGGCTGTTTCGGAAAAATTTCAGCCCTTACAGCTTGGTTTCGGCTCTAAAGGGGGCTGCGAGGCTGCCGTACACGCCTTGTCGACCTACTTAAATTCTAACCTAGGAGAGGTCATCCTGAAGGTTGACATAAAAAATGCTTTTAATTCAGTGAATAGGGACACCTTGCTGGCAGAAGCTAAAAAAGAAGTACCCCAAATTTTTAGTTTTCTTTGGCAATGTTACAGGAAACCATCTAAATTACTATATCGGGACAACCATTTGGAATCCGCTGTTGGTTGTCAACAAGGTGATCCCCTCGGGCCGGTGATCTTCAGCTTAGCCATTCACCCCATTATTCGACAGTTAAATTCCAAATTTAACGTTTGGTACCTCGACGATGGAACCCTAGGAGGCGAAGCAGATATAGTTTTGAATGATTTACAATTCCTAAAAAATCAACTTCACTCAATAGGACTCGAACTTAATCTTTCAAAATGCGAATTATTTTTAAATGACAGTACTGACAGACAACTGACTCTTTCCAAATTTAACACAATAGCCCCAGAAATAAAAATTATTGAAAAAAGTTCACTTCGTCTCCTTGGGTCTCCTATTTTTGAGGATTCCTTTCCCAATTTCGTTGAGGAAAAAATTCAAAATTTTAATGATATTTCGGAAAGATTGCTCAAAATTAATATGCATTCGGCCATCACCTTAATTCGGTTCTGCTGTTTCGGCCCTAAATTAACATATTTCCTCCGCGCTTCTCACTTATGGCAACATCCACAACTCTTAGAAAAAATGGATCAAATTATTCGACAAACCCTTACGTCAATTTTAAACGTGGCCATGGACGACCGAGCTTGGAGTCAAGCTACCCTTCCAATCCGTATGCGCAAAATTTCCAGTATTAGTTTACCTGCTTTTATATCCTCGGTTCACGGCACTGAGAAATTGGTCAGGAATATCCTATCTTCCTCACTGATCAATTTCAATGTGCCGTGCTTCACCGAAGCTATAGATACCTGGAGACTCACTTGCCCGAATTCTAATCCACCCGACGACCCTTCATCCCAAAGACGGTGGGATGAGCCGCTCTGCAGAGTAGTTCAGGAAAACCTGATTGCAACATCTACTACTCCTGCAGAGCGTGCGCGCCTGCTAGCTGTGGGGGAGTGGGAGTCGGGTCTCTGGCTTCATGCACTACCGTCATCGAACTTAGGCACCCTGCTCGATGATACCACTTTCCGTCTCGCTGCTTCCCTACGTCTAGGGGCTCCTTGTTGTTCTCCTCATCGCTGCCACTGTGGCGAAGTTGTCAACAGCCTCGGACACCACGGTCTATCATGCAGCCGAAGTGCGGGTCGCATAGCACGGCACGCGAATATCAACGACATAATCAGACGCGCTCTTGTCACCGTCGGCGTTCCAGCTGTATTAGAACCTCATGGCCTGGCACGCGACGATGGCAAGAGACCGGACGGTATGTCGTTATTCCCTTGGAAGATGGGTAGGCCTTTAGTATGGGATGCTACTTGTGTCGATACTCTTGCGCCATCCCATCTTCCAAGCTCGTCGTGTTGTGCTGGTTCCGCCGCTGCGGCTGCGGAGAACCTCAAGCGGCGGAAATATAATAACCTTGTGGGAAGTTATATTTTCGAACCGTTTGGGGTTGAAACTCTTGGTTCGTGGGGTCCGAGTGCTCACAAATTGTATAAAGATCTTTCGAAGCGCCTAGTTGACACTTCGCGTGACCCAAAGGCTGGCTTTTACTTTGGACAGAAAATAAGCATTGCCATTCAGCGTGGCAATGCTGCCAGTCTTTTGGGCACTTTACCAGTCGACAGCGATGTGGAGGAGTTTTTTGACGCCATATTTTAGTTTGTTTTAAGTTAGTTTTAATTAATATAATATATTTAAATTATATAATTATATTATCATCGCTTACCACCTTAATAATAAAAAAAAACAAAAACTAAGAAATAAGTATAAAGTTAATCATAGATTGCTAAGTATGTTGTTAATTTCCTAGAAGTCTAATTTCCTTGTACACTTAATGCTATTAATTTAGATTGGCGCCCAATTTGTCTTCTAAAAATAGCCATTAGGTACCGGTATTAAACACCTTTCTCAAATCGAGACCTCATTAACGCCAATTTTCATGCAGCCCCATCAAAAGGTTAAAGCAATAAGGGTGTTGTTAATTACCCTCGGAATAATTCACAAAAGATAATTTGCTAGGGGTGAGATGGACGCCGAAACCTGGTAAATTTAGATCATGGGCGGTTTGGACGTTGTCAGATGTTTTCAGAGTTCTATTTTTGGATTAAAGTTGAAATAAGGAAAGGAGTAGGTAAATATGTATGTAAATAGCGGTGGAAATTATTATTATAGGCACTGAAATGAGACAACAGAGCCTCATCATTATCATTTCAGATCATAGACGTCCACGGCTGGACATAGGCCTTCCCCAAGAGTCACCTAAACGACCGGTCCAGTGGGTCTCGCTCTCACCAAGTCATCGGTCTACCTTGTAAGAGGCCTTATAACGCTGCGTCTTCTGGCGCGTTGTCGTCACTCCAGAACTTTTCGTCCCCATTAACCATCTGTTTTGCGAACAATGTGAATAGAGACTCTTCGAATTTTAACCAAACATTACTTAAGTAAAAACGCATACATAATTGCATCGAATATGCATATTCGTTCGTTCACGTCAACCAGTTCACGTTTAGATCTTGTTAGAGCTACATGCACTCAAAATCATAACCAAACATCATAAATTACGGAGTTACCGTAACAAACATAAAAAAAATATTTACAACCGAATTCAGAACCTCCTCCTTTTTTTAAAGACGTTTCATAAAACGAATTATCTCCTTTTGCTAGAAAATTATTACTAACGAACACAACAAAAGATGGTTATTTCACTTCAGTCCAATTCGTAATCGCACGTCGATACTCATTTCGTGACTGATTTATTTGATACCACGAAATTGAAATTTAATTGGTTTACCATGTCCTCGTATTTTGGTGAGAACCACTTTGTATTGTAATTATCTTACTACCTCATTCGAATGAGAAAATATAATTTGATTGGTTGAATCGAATACAATTTTTTTTAACGAAGTTTTGCATGTGGCTTCACTCGTCTGAAATTCGTAAATTATGTCATGGGAATGTTACATCGGGATATTACTCGTAAGTCATCATCATCTACTTAGCCTTTTCCCAACTACATTGGGATCGGCTTCCAGTCAAGCCGGATTTAGCTTAATACCAGTATTTTACGAGGAGCGGCTGCATACCAGACCTCCAAAACCCATTAACTGGGGTAACACGGTACTTCATGGGAATGTTACATCGGGATATTAAGTTAGTAAGTATCTATTCTATTATCTAATACTGTCTATTAAAGTTCCTCTCTTATCATGCGTGCATACGGGTGCGTGCGGAAGTCCCGAAAACCACATTTGAAAAGGAAGGATCTACTGACCGGGTGTTTTGTCTGGGCCGGACAACTACCGGATAGATAATTTCGAGCTATTGTTTCGAATCACGCAGAGAACTCTGGTTGCGAGATGTAGAATATCGAATTTATTAGTTCCCTTGTGGTGCCGTAGATATCGCTACACAATTTTCGGTTTGAGTTCTTACTGTAGTCTATCTACAGTTGCAGCTACTAAAGATAAACAAATCTATCCTTTTGCCCTTACTTGCTTTCCTATAACCTATCGACGGATAGCATTTCTTACCAAACTTTGTGGATGGATAGATAGAATCTTACTGTTTATCGGGGATAGCTATCTATCTTGATGAACTGCGGTAGGTTATTGAAAACGGGCGTTAGTTAGCGAGTATGGTAGTACCTTAGTTCGGAGTCCCTTTTGGCCTGTGCTTCCATCAAATCAGATCTTATTGGGCTCTGTCCGCTACTACCCTGGTTCAGTATGGTCACAAGATCTGGCCCTTGAACGCAATCGGCCACTTAGAGGCCGTTCGCACGAGCGTGAAAAAAACGCCGCATTAAAACTCGACGTTGGCGGTTTTTTAACGCAAAATCACTCTTGTCTCGGTTTTTTGTCGCTTCAAGACACAGTGAGTTTTTGTCAGTAAGAGAGTGAGACTGCGTCTCGCTCCACCTTAGAGTGGGACAAGTGATTTGATGATTTCCCACTTCAAAAAGAAGCAGATGTTGTCTTTCGAAGCATGATTTGACAAACATAAAAAATACTGGTTTGTGTGTTATTAATAGGATTACATAAGTTCTTTGTTGTCAATTTTTAGCTCGGAACATGAAAAATAAAAATAATTGAGTATTTGGGGAGTATTGATTTTCTTTTGCCTGTTGTGGTCAAGTTGTTTGCCTACCTGAAGTTCTTTATAGCTCTAATGATCTCATTTTAATTATCGACAACACTTGCTTGGTTTTTAAATTGCGAGGATAATTTTCCAGGAATGGAGAAATGGAAATGAACCTTTGGCACGCGTTCCAGTGGTGGCACGTGGCAAAAAAAAAACAATTACGCCAGTGGAAGATGTAACTTGATGGTGATTTAAAACAACAGTAATAATTACAATAATTAACCTGTTCCCACTGGCATTAGGGCTATTTACTATGTTTTATATCTTTTTTAGTATATTTTTTAAAGAAGTATTAAAAAATAACACTTTTAATTTATTATAAACTAACAAACAATTACTGTAAATATTTAGCATAGGACTTTCTTTTCAAAGTTTACTTTTTTGCATTATAAAGTTAACGTCACTGCCAGATATATTTAGTGGCACGTTGGAGGGTTCACCATCATAGATACGCTATCGGTTTATGAGGAAAAATGAAAAAAAGTATAAATACTAAATCGATATTTGTTGTTCGTATCATAATATTATCATCATTGTGTCAAACTTACGAAAAACTACCATTGCTGGACATACGCCTCCCCTTATTGTCATCAACACGACCGATCCTTTTTTTCTCGCATCCATCGGATTCCAGCGACCCTCGTCAGATCATCGATATCGTGATAAGAGAATTCAAGAACCTTACAGGGTTGGTGTTTATCTCGAGTCCTGACATCGTGTTTGATTGGATTTCCACGATCCTTAGGTTATCGGTTCACCTTCTAGAAGTCCTTCCAACGCTACGTCTTCCGGTACATAGTCGCCACTCCAGAACCATTCGACCCCAACAACCATCTGTTCTGCGAGCAATGTGCCCTGCTCACTGCTACTTATGTAAGTTTGGTGATTCTTGGGGCTTGGTTCTCTTGCTGATAAAGTAGTCAGCCAGGGGAACAATGTCCTGATAGTTGCTTTTACTTATTTTAGACCTTACAACCAGAAGCCAAACCTTCTCGTTTATTTACAAATTTCGATTATTTTCTTTTTCATGGTCAAGCCTTTTCTCATACAGCTCAAGCATCTACTAAACTCACTAAGCTACAAGACAGTCCATTAAACCCTGCTTTCGTCCTAGTATATTTTCTGCACCGCATCTACTATTGTAGTATACTTATAAAGTACCTTAAACCCACCAAAACATTTCCCAAAATGGACCATAATAGGGAAAAAGCGTAAAAGCGTTCGCTATCACGAATCAACCGGTCGATTGCTCTTGTTCGCTCCAATGGTCTAAGGTATCACGTGTCGAGGGTAAAATGTTCCAATTGATCTAAGACGGTACGATACGGAAACGCCAATTTTCCATCACTCTGCTAAATGGATGTCCGATTCGTATCTTTGTTTGTTTTTAGGTAGTTCTATCTATTTCTACTTTTGTTTATTTTTGGGGTGAAAGCTGTGGGATTAAGGCTGCACTAAAACCATTCTTGTCGTCACGAGGGATGGGCTTCCTTATTATGTGTAGATGGTAAAAGATCATTCTGGAAACCCTGAGTGCAACGCTTGTTAGGGCACATCATTATTGAGACAGTAGGTAAGCCGATCTTGGCGCAAAAGATCCCGGAACATCATGTCGTAGGAAGTTGCAAGGGAATTCCTAGCCATCGCCATGAGTAGCTTGCCATCTAAACCGAGTCGACGGTACGTTGTGCTTCACGCCAGTCTTAAAGCAGTGACTGCAAACTAGGCTGGGGTGGCTGGAGCCGATGTTTGCTAAAACTGCAGGATTGATCTAAAGATCGAACGAACGGAACGCAGCACGTAAACGCCAAATGAAAGAAAACAGATGGATTTTAGTTAGTAGGTATAATTCTGAGCCGCTTTTTCTTATCACCTATAAAAGGAGGAGTACCTACTCGCTATTTAGGCCTGACAGGTCATCCACAAGGTGGGCCAATGACCTGGTAAGGGTCACATGAATCCGATGGTTGCGAGACGCATAAGACGTTCAGGTGATACCTACATGGCATAGACCTAGTATGTCTATGTCCAGCAGTGGACGTGTTTCGGCTGAAATACTGATACTGATAGTTGATTTTGCACTATTGTATTATTATATTTTAATCACGCGGAAAACTCTAATGGCCCGAATCCAGATTTTAAATTTTAGTTCCAATGTGACATAGGTAATAGATGTCGCTACATAGGGGAGAGGTGGCATGAAAGGGACATTTTTGTTCTAGAGGCTCTAGTGAATGCTCTATATAATATTTTAAATAGGTTGAACCTAAATGAGAAACCTACATTCATCTTCTAACGAAATGAAAGTAAATAATTAACATATCTTTATTCTTAAGTACTCATTTTAACGATTTAAAAAAATGTAGATTTTGTCCCTTTCATAAATTTGCTGTATTGAAAGGGACGGATTCATTTATGAAAGGGACAGTACATAATATCCATGTAAAATCACTTTATAACACATTAATACTAGTTTGGTAATGTTAAAAAAATCAAATTTTTAAGTAACAAACAATCAACAATCTTAAAATTTGGTTATCTGGCTATCCTAACATAAATCGACTTAGGTACTAATCGTGAAATTTTGACTAATAATACAAGGAGCAGAAAAATAAAATAACCAATAATTTTTAATCAATTATTTGGAGAAAAACTGAAACTGAAATAAAACAGTAATGAACCGTTTTTTAATTGTTTTTTTTAAGCAAATTAGGTGTTTATATCTTTTTTATATGAGTTTTACTCAATTGTCATTCCTTATTGGTTTCTTGGTTACATTTAATCATCAACTAAATTATATAAGAGAGACTAAGACAATTATAATGCTCATATACAGTTTCAATCACAGTTTTTTTTTGCATTTGTGTGCTTCTACAAGTGTTCTTGGTAAATTTAAACTGCAAAAATATTACTATATAATTAACAAAAAAGATAGACAAATAGATAGAATACTTTTTATTGCACAACATTATAATAAGAAAAGCTTAAAACTGATAATTCGTTAGCCAGATTCTAGGTGTTACAGAGATTGTGTAGAAATAAGGTAATTAATGTACTATTTATGAAAGGGACAGTTATGAAAGGGACGTCCCATTCATAACCATTTTTCATGTCCCTTTCATAAATATGACACAAAAATAATAAAAATAACCTTAAAACCTTACCAATGAACACAAGTTTACTGACCTTTTGTCTTCGTATCTATCGATAACTAAGTCGATCGAAAACACCGGTAAAACAATGTTTATCCATTTACAACATTCTGCAAAGCATTTCTAAAGAATAACGAAAATTTACTTTTGTGTAGGATTACGAACACTTGCTCGCCATCGAGATGTTTGAAATGATAGGAGTGGGACATTAGGTACGAATGGTTGGGCTTCGGGATTGCCACAGAACAGAAATATTCTCGTTTCGAGACGTTTCTTAGTTTACGAGTAATTCGATTTGTCCCTTTCAATACGCGTCCCTTTCATGCCACCTCTCCCCTACCTACTTGCCATTTTGATATTCCTGCTAGTACAGAAAAGGTATACATTGTAGTGGTTACTTTATTATCTCATCATCATCATCAACATCTCAGCCGAAAGACGTCCACTGCTGGACATAGGCCTCCCCCAAGCGTCGCCACAGCGACCGGTCCTGCGCGTCTCGCATCCATCGGATTCCCGCGACCCTCGCCAGGTCGTCGGTCCACCTTGTGGGAGGCCTTCCAACGCTGCGTCTTTCGGTACGTGGCCGCCACTATAGAACCTACCGTCCTCATCGACCATCTGTTCTACGAGCAATGTGCCCTGTCACTTAAGTTTGGCAATTCTTCGGGCTATGTCGGTAAACTTAGTTCTGTTGCTACTTTATTATCTAAAATGTATAATTATAAAGTTAAAAGTTTCCAAGTCTCAAAGGTACACGGAGATACGAGTATTACAGACCGTCTTAGAATTCTCAGTACTATGTTCTTAGCTCGAAGTGAAGTTGAATAGCTGAGGAAAGGCTAAAGAGATTTGCAATAAACCGGGTGTGTTTCTCGAGAATCGTTTTGTTCTGTCCCCGGTTTCGTAGAACTGGGTTTTACTTAGAAAGCTTTAGACCCTGTTGAGTGAGAAGTGGTGTAGTAGGTCTCTCTTATTTTTAGATAGTAAAGGGTTTTTATAAAAAGTGGTTATTATAAGTAGTCTGATTTCATTCGTTATACTTTATTTACTTAAAAATTTGGTATTCGTGGTATTCCTTAAGAAATCAAGAATACCAATTTTTACTTGCGAAAAAAGCTTTTAAATTAAATCTATTTTATTACTACAAGCACTTAAAAAAATCCTCTTTGTATTTGTTTGCAATTTTTTTATGGAATGTTTTTTTCTCTCCGCGGAGTATTTTCTTTGCTTCCATAAAAGATGATGTTCTATCGAAAAGCTTCAAGAAAATGTAGGTCTTACACACCGACACCACTTGTACCGATTTCTCTTTATCTCCTAATCACCAAATATGACAATCATTTACCAGTTCGCATATTAAAACCGTCACATAGGTAATACCACAAATTTATTTCGCGGCTCGAGCACCAGGGATGTTACGGAGCTGGGTAACACTAACCGAAACTATCGGATATTTTAATTAAAAGAATGTCCGTAACCTAAATAACGTTTAAGAGCAACGTATTTGGCATGACTCGGGTTTATTATCGCTATAAATATGACAAAATGATTAAAAGATTTTAAAGGTTTTTGAATCTTTTGCATCATTTTATCGTTATCTAGTCAAAGTGAAATATCCGTAACCTTATGGTAAAATGATATAGAAGTTTCGATTAGTTTCGGATAAAGGCAGAGTCTAAATGACAGGTTACTACAGATTTTTATTTGTTTTGCCTGGTAGATTTTTTTAACCATTGATAAATAAAAGGCAGGAAGATGGAAACCGAAAAATAAGTACAAAGGTGATGCTGATTTATGTAGAAATCTCTTTCTGTATACCAAATAATATCTAATGAATAATTTAATAATATAATTTCTAAACTCTGATCCTTAACTGAAACTGTCCGAAACTAGCGGAAAATTCGAAATAATTTCATATCCGCAACCGTATTCGAAACCGGTACCAAAATCAGATACATATATCATTCCTATATCCGAAATCCGTAATCCAAAACCGTATCTGAAACTTCATATTGCTAACAACCCTGCTGCACACCTGTGTCTTTATATTGATTACACAAATTCAATTACGCCTAATCTTTTCATACATTAGAAGGAAAATCCTGCCTTTTCAGGTATTTTCACGATTTAGGTTTGACAGTCTAAATCCTCAACTAGGAAGCACCTGGTGTGTGGAGAATTAATAATTTAAACTGAAAACACGTCTACGGAAGCCGATTTAAGATATAGTACAGTACGGCCGTTATAAGTTGGCGAGTCTGAATTTAGGCTCTGCGAATTTTGGCGCTTGAAAACTCGTACAAAAATAAAAGTAAAAAAAAATGCAACTTGCAGTTGTTATTGCTGTTAAAAACTGTTATCGACATTTCTTTTTTTAAAACCTTTAATAAAAAAATTCGCAGAGCCTAACTTCAAACTCGCCAACTTATAACGGCCGTACTGTAGTAAAACCTTTTAGTGTAAAGCTGTTATGTTTCCAATAATTTATTTTTACAATGTACCGCATAAAAAACATTTTCACAATTCTATTGTACCACGCATTCCGCTTTATGAATTTATAGAATTGTTTTGTAAATTTATGCTTTATACAGTTACTAGCTGCTACCCGCGACTTTGTCCGCGTTAAGTTCGGAAACAGTACTATCATTCTGTGCTTGCAATTCATTTCGAAAGGTTCGAAATTATTTATTTAACTTTCCCATAAACCGTTTAAAAGTAAAAACACAAATTACCTTGAGGAAATGTTTTGTTAATGTTTTACGTCCAGATGTAAGAACAGAAAGAGTATTTGTAAGGGTCGTAACAGTTGGCGTTTCTGCCTAGCCCGAGTGAAAAGGCATTAGTTTATATATTGGGCACGCCATCATTATGGCGGTAAGTCCCCTCTTTGAGGAGTGGTTGTAAAGACGTTACGGTGTGTTACGTCTTCACCTTCCGTATGATGCAGGTTCTCACCGGACATGGTAAGTTCGGAAAATTCCTGCATCAGATTCAGGCGGAAGGAACACCGAGGTATCACCACTATGTGGATCGCCCGAAGGATATGGTGGAACATAAAGTGGAGGTTTGCCCAGCTTGGTCGGTGCACCGCCGTATGCTCGTGAAGGCGATCGGCGACAGCGACTGCTCACGCTGGTTCCCTGCTACAGGCCATGGTCCGGTCGCCTCCTTCTGCGAAGCAGTATTGCTAGCGACGGTGACGGCCGCACGCGAGTGTGAACGTCCCTCCTGCTCCCGTCGCTGGGATTCCAATCCCGATTTCCAACCACCGCAGGCACGGGCTTGCGGACGGCGAGCAATGGGTAGCTAGCCGTCCGGCAGTCTGGTAATAATCCGAACCGAGCCCAAGGTGTCAACGGCGCGTTCGGCCACGCGAGCCTCAAAGAGATGTCAGCAAAACTGTAGGGGCCCAGCAGGGTCAAAACCTCCGTGGCCAAGGATTGGCTTCTGAAAGGAAACCCCAGGACCCTGTAACAATGGCAGAGAAGGACCGGAGTGGATTTTAGTCAGTAAAATTCTGACTCGTCCTCCCGCTCCGCCCAAAAGCAGAATATGTCATTCTGATGATTTCCCAAAATTATTTTATGTACGTTTCTCGTTCGTGTTCTTTTGTTGTTCGTTGTAAGATTTATAAATGATTTGTTCGTCAAAAAAAGGATATACACGCGGTAATTTTAGTAACAAAAAATAAATGCTTTTTAATGTAGGCTGTAAAAGAAATAGTGATCTGTGAAGTTGATCCTGTGATGGGCACCCGCAACCTCTAGGGCTTGCAGTTCTGCACCTTTTTCTTAAGATAAATGAACGAATACCTTCTCCCATTCTGGGCAGAGCAAGAGAGACTATCAGAATTTCACTGACTAAAACCCACTTGTGTTACGTCAGTTGCCCTTTGCGTTTCAAGCAAGCACGCCACCATAGCTAGTGATTCAAAAGGTTTCAGTTTCGTTTCTGGCTTGAAGTACCTTGATAGTAATATTATGCGAATCACTTGGAGGATACAATAGAGCATGCGCTGGAAGTCTCTCTGCCCTGCTTATGCGGAACGCCAATGCGAGCGAAGGAGGTTGCTGAAAATATGAGGGATAGGATATCCTCTCGCTCCGTGACGCTCCGGGTGTCAAGCTTTAGGGAGAGTCCCAAACACCGCAAGCACGCCTGTGATTGTACCATCGGGCCGTCGAGTGAAAGCAAGCCCGAATCCGCGCGACTTCAAGTGGTGTCAACGAAATATGGAAAGTTTGGCAGAGGTAAATAAAGAAGCATAATCGGGACACTGACCTTCTGACAGCGCAAAGCCGTAAGCGAATCCAAAAACTACACCATGTGTAGTTGTAAAGAAAGACATCTTTACAACAGCACTCGTAAAGAATTTGAGATCATGCTTACATTAATTGTACGTTTTTGTCGTTTAAATTACTTGTTCATTTACCCAGTAGTAGTTTTTGGTGTATATTTGTCTAACGTCCTCGTAAATCAGATGAATGTTTTTCCATAGTGGGAACTATCCTATAAAGTTTGTCCAACTTTTAAATGAATTTCGGCGAAATCTTGTTGTAGCGTTTATTGATGGCCAAACGCGACTGTAGTCGCCGCCGCCGATTATCTCCATGAGGACATGGCAGTACTCTACCCAAACGGGGTTGACTTCTACCGTATGCTCCACTGTGTCAAATGATGTGTGTGTGTGTGTGTGTGTGAAATGATGGTAAACCAATGTAGGAGTCGATTGGGGTTATTCCAGTGTTCTTCACCACTTAAGGCTGCTAGAAATGTGAGATACGTCATACTTTATCAAACTGTCCTCAGAAAAGCTAACTACATTCAGCCCCGAACTATATGAAACAGTAACCGCAAATACACGCAATTATTAGGCCGCATGGTGCAACTCCTTCCTATAAATTTGTCAATAGTAAAACTCAGCTAAGTATTTACTTTTATCGCCTTTGGTTGGTATGCCTTGCCGAATCACGGTTAATTAGCTTGTTACAACCTCTGGTAAATAAATAAAAATAGACAGTATGATTGTTAAAGACGCTCTGGCCGTTCAATAATAAAATTGTAAGTCCGTCATGCTCGATCTAAAAAACCGTTTTAATAAAAAAAGTAGTAAGAATGCAAAAATATGTTAGAAATGTGTGCTAACAGTTAAAAAAAAACTATCTTGCTAAAAGGTAAAAAAAAAAACTATCACCCAAAAAACCATCTGAGATTCGAACCATGATAAACCGACTTACAAATCTAGTCACCACACCAATGTGCTACATGTCTTCTATGACATATTTTCAAAATAAGCGTTCTTATACAGACTTAGTAAATGTATTTTGCACCTAATTGATTAAATTCTATGTTTTGATTACTTTATTGTAAAAAAAGGGCGAAGTTACGTTGAAAACATTTAAAAATCAGTTTTAGTATTAAAATCGACTTGTCTTTTTAAATTATGTCTAAAAAAGAAGATAAAATAAACACAAAAAGAATAGCTGGAGTAGGGATTCGAACTCACTACCAATGACGTTCAATACGGTCCACGGAGTGCGGACAAAATGCAATATTACTCACCCCCTAAAGCGAATAGCGTGATAATTCGCTGCCTATGTCCTTTCTCAAGCTCTAGTTTGTCTTGGTACCAAATTTCATCAACATCGGTTTGGCGGTTTAAGCGTGAAAGCGTAACAGACAGACAGACAGACAGACAGACAGACAGAGTTACTTTCGCATTTATAATATTAGTTTGGAAGTTTGGATGAAGAATAATTATACTTTCACTGTAAATTACGACCCATGTTTGTTTATTATTTTATTGTTTTTAGTATGTGTTGCTATAGCGGCAACAAAAATACATCATCACTGAGTTCATGAAATACAGCTTGTTGACAGACGGACAGACATACTGATGGATATCATCATCATCTACCTAGCCTTTTCCCAACTATATTGGGGTCGGCTTCCAGTCAAGCCGGATTTAGCTGAATACCAGTATTTTACGAGGAGCGGCTGCCTACCAGACCTCCACAACCCATTAACTGGGGTAATACGGTACTTCATGGCAAGACTGGAGTCAGATTTACTGGCTTCTGACTATCCGTAACGACTGCCAAAGATCTACAAATGACAGCCGGGACCTACGGCTTAACGTGCTTTCCGAGGCACGGAGGTAACTCGTTATGTTAAGATGGTCACCCATCCACAGACCAACCTAGGCAAGCGTTGCTTAACCTTGAAGATCGACCTGTGCGGCTGTTATTATTTAGCCACGGCTGTTATTATTTATACTGATGGATATATTGGAGTCTTAATAATAGGCTAGGACAAACCGTCGTACGGCGAGTATCCATCCTTACGTTGTCGACACCTGCACGGTCCGGACTAAGCGCTTTGCCTCGTCGTTTATACCGCGTACATCGAAGGACTAGAACAATTTGTCTGCTGCGGTCTTTCCGTCCGATTACAATTAGGGTGTTTTCAAGACTAGAGTGAATAGGCTCTTAATAAACTAGTGCGCCTCACCATCAACGACTGCATCACTCCTTACCATCGGGTGGGATTGCAGTCAAGCACTGGTTTATGTAATAAAAAAAAGGGTCCCATTTTACCTTTTCAGTTCGGAACTAATCTACTAACACTAACGTTACTACAACCTTTTCTACGCACGATGTCATTTGACATCATGTTTCAATCACCTACATCCAAATATGTCATCGTGTTTCCTAGAACCATCAATCTAAGCCACTCGCCCACCGTTGCACAATTTGATTAGCACCGGGCCCATTTCTTCCCTCACTCATTCGCTTCAATCACGAGAGTCATGACGTGTGTGACCTTTTACAGATGTGGATGATATGAGGCCTCTACATATCTTAGGAAGAAATTTGCTAATAGTATTTGTAGACATGGATTTCAATTGTAAAAAACTAACTTTTACTAGCAGCTTCGCTCGCAAGAAAATAAAAATTATCCCATGGGATAGAAAGGCCTATGTTCTATTCCAGGATGTAGTCTTTCTGTGTGCCAAATGTTATTCAAAACCTTTGGCCTAATAATAAGTACTAGTAGTTAAGTACTTTTAGACTTTTTTTAGGTTTTTAATGAAAAGAGCCGGTGTGTGTTTCCTGATAGCTACAACCTAGACATATTTAAGTCACGAGAGAATAGGTTACTTCTAGGCAAGCGTGCTCCATGGTCGACCACATTCATAGCTTACCATCAGGTGAGATAGTGGTTAAACGAGAGCCTTTCAATACTTAAAAAAAATCCCATTCCTAAAGGGTTTTTTCTTCCTTCAAAAGCCAAAATGTATTTACCTTTCCAAAAGACGCAAATTGTTGCTTACGATGTTTTTTCTGAAAAAGCTCGTTTTGAACTTTAAATATCATGCAGCTTTGATGTATAGTTCGTGGCAGTCTAATTAGGATATGAGCTAATTCGCAGAACTAATTAGCAAAATTAACTAAAATAGAAATAAATGTTTAGAATGTTTGCTCGCATTTGCTAACCTCACGTAGAAAACTGCATCATACTTGTCCCGCATTATCACGTTGATATTAGAATGGCAAAAGTTTGTATGTATGTGTGTATGTTTGTGATTTCACGCGCCGTTAGGATGAACGGATTTAGATGAAAGTAGAGAAAAATGGACCTATTCTGAAGGATCACGTGTATTTTATACTTTATATGTGTGCTTATATATTTTTATTTATTTATTTAGTTTCAGTAAAACCAAATGCATACTATTCTATTAATAGAATTATTTTTATTTACTTTTTTCTCTTTCCAAATTCGTTTCACTAAGGATATACCAAACTTTGAATTCAAGCGTATATCTATCGATACAATTAAAAAAACATTCCAAAGTCTTAGCGTAAAAAACACGGAGGACTTATGGGGTATATCTGTTAAGGTTCTTGGAGATATTATTGATACAATTGCTCCTATCCTAACAGGAATATTTAACCAATGTTTAGACAGTGGTACATTCCCTGATTTAATTAAACATAGTAAAGTAGTACCAATTTTCAAATCAGGAAGTAGGAGTGATCCCTCTAATTATAGACCTATATCTGTGCTTCCAGCATTGAGTAAAATATATGAAAAAATCATGCTGGACCAGATGTTGTGTCACTTTAACTCTAATAGGATCTTGCATAGTCATCAGTTTGGCTTCACGAAAGGAAGGTCAACGACAGATGCAGGAGTGAAACTCATCAGTCACATTTTGGAATCCTGGGAGAAGTCCCAGGATGCTATTGACATATTCTGTGACCTCTCAAAAGCATTTGACTGCGTTGACCATAATACTCTGATCTGTAAATTACATCATTACGGAATTCGTGGACGAGCTGCTGATCTTGTTTTTTCCTATTTATCTTATAGGCAGCAAAAAGTAACCATTAATAGGGCGCGTCCTCGGGGTCTTTAGTAAAGATGGGCGTGCCCCAGGGTTCAATTCTTGGCCCTTTCCTTTTCCTGGTTTATATTAATGACCTTCCTTACATGATGGCTAGTTTATCCGATATAATTCTATTTGCTGATGACACCTCTCTTATTTTTAAAGTAGACAGAAAAGATGCTGATGTCTTGCATGTTAATGAAAGTCTGGCTGTTCTTTCGAAATGGTTCGCAGCTAATAACCTCTTACTAAATGCGAACAAAACTAAATGTATAAAGTTTTCATTACCAAATGTCCCTCAAGTAGGCCTTAATTTAATGCTTGACGGTAAAAAACTTGATGCTATTACGGAAACTGTGTTCCTAGGTGTAACAATAGACTCTAAACTGCAGTGGGGTGCTCATATTGGAACTCTCTCTGGTAGATTAAGCTCAGCAGCATATGCAGTAAGAAAAATTAGGCAATTGACAGATGTAGCCACAGCCAGATTAGTGTACTATGCTTATTTCCACAGTATTATGTCCTATGGTATCTTACTGTGGGGGTCTGCGGCTGATGCGGAATCAATCTTTATATTGCAAAAGAGAGCAATCCGGGCTATCTATAAAATGGGTCCTCGCGAGTCCCTTAGAAATATATTTGGAGAAATTGATATAATAACTCTGCCCTCTCTTTATATTTTAGAAAGTAAAAACTGTAAGTACTGTATGTAACACTGTAAAGTACTGTATGTACGTAAAAACTTAGGACTTTTTAAAATTAGAAGTGATTTACATGACAAAAATACGCGTAGGAAACACGAAATCGTGTTACCTAAATGGAGACTAGCGAAGACCAGCAAGTCATTCCTTGTCAATAGTATACGCTTTTATAATAAGTTGCCCAAGTCCGTTATAGAACTTAGCGAGGGAAAGTTCAAAACGCATATTAAGCGTGTCCTAACCAAAAAAGCATATTACAAGGTTAGAGACTACGTCGAAGACACGCTTGTTTGGCATTAACTGCTTCTGCACATGTGGCCCCCCTGTAACTCATTAACTGCATTATTGTGTAAACATGTCTATTAACTGCTCCATGTTTGTCTTATTTTATTTATTTACTCAAGCCATTGCTTTTGCAATATTTTTATATTATTCGGATCCCAATCACCTTAAATTCATTAAGTCGTGATTTTTTTTTTTTTGTTTTAACATCTCATTCGTTGATAAGTTTTATAATTGTTTTTTTGTTCTTATATTTATACTACAGATTTTAATTACTACCTTTTTGAACCCAGTTTTTGACTAATTTTATCTTTATTGTGGTTTTGGGCGCAATATTGACTGGTCTACACTGTCCTCGCATAAGTGTCTGTGTTGTAATATGGAAATGTTGTAAACCTAATAGTTTTTTGAAAAGAGTAACCATGGAGTTTCTTGCCGGTTCTTCTCCATAGGAAACAACTAATTTGGAACCGTGCACTAGTTTTCGACGTTTTATAAGTGCCCATGTAAGCCTATGTGAAATAAAAATATTTGACTTTGACTTTGACTTTGTTGACAACAATAGATGAACAAGTGTCCTCCGGGCGGTTCAAAGAATGGTCGTTGCTGCCGATCGCCTCCATGAGGACACGGCGGTGTTCAACCCAAGCGGGGCACACCTCCATCGTATGCTCGACCGTATCCTTCTGGCCGTCATAATCGTGACACCTGGGCGTTTCTTTTGAACGATTTCGATGCAGGACCTTCGTTAAACCGGGGCCTGCGTCATACGGAAGGTGAAGACGCTTTGACGGCTTTTCCACTCCTTAAAAGACGGGACTTACCGTCATAATTATGGCCTGCCCAAGATGTACTGTATAAATGTGTGATACTTGTATTTATTCCTGTTTGGTCAAACTTTTATTCAGAATTTACAGTCTGAAAAATAATCTTTTCTAAATACTCGTCCAAGTCACTCAGAAAATACAGAAGTAATTTTCTGTATACAATAATTGTTCCAGAACGTAATAAAAATGAACAAAAATATTTGGAACAAATTCAACATAATATCATTAGTACAAGTACTATACTGCATACAAAATAGTTAATCTATGATCAATAAATAATTAATTTATGCTAATTATTGCATTTGACCAGTGTGTTGTGAACTGTATAATGGTTTGATAACAAAACAAACCAATTAGCATAATTATTATTTTATTTGTTAGTACTTTATGCACTACATAGTGAGAAATACTGTATAAACACAGACTTAAGGTTGTCACCGTGTCTCCCAGATCGAAGGCAACAAAGGAACGGGGTAGGGGTTTAGTCAGTAAGAATCTGACACGTCCTCCCGCTTCGCCCAAGAGCGGGAGAAATCATTCTGATGATTCCCCTACCGAAATAAACAGTCTTAGGCATTGTCTATCAGTAAACCTTAGGGTAGTGCAGAATTCTGGAACTGGATCCGTGCGGAAGTAACGCCCGGGTGTCACCGTTGTGTGGATCGCCTGAAGGACACGGTGATACGCGAGATGATCGCGAGAACCTACTGGGGCCATAGGTTCGCTTCTGAAGGGAAAAGCGGGGATCGTAAGGCAAACGAAAGATCAAAGTCTGACACATTGAAGAAGTCATTGTTTTTCAATTAAAAAATGGTGGTGTAGAACTTATCATAGTAGGTGCAACTAAATGGTAAACGAATTTGGACAGAACTACGTGGTGGGACTACACACCTTCTTCCGCGAATCTCTAAATATGTACATTCGTTTAGGTCATAATTATGTGAATAAAATAGGAATGAACGGTAATTTAAAATACATTGTCATCCATGAATTAAGTAGTATTGATTGGTAATTACTAATATGAAGTACATTGCAATTAATAAATACAAAAAAATAATATTGTTAACAACAACAAACTGATAAACAAACTTACGTTAGACAACTGCGAAGGTTAATTCACTAAACCAGTTTAAACCATCGTACCACCGACCGATCCGATATGCTATTGGTTCCCGGCATTAAACTTTGGTCGGTCGTAACTTGAATCCAATTTTCTTCGTCGTTCACTCCGGTCTTACTATGGAAACTGTTTTGGTTAAGGAAATCTACTTTGTTTTTCAGTCTCGCTGCTGGAAAGCTTCCTTCATTTGGTCTACTCAATGGATTGTGTAATTGGATGGCAGACTTTCTAAGAGATCGGACCATTCGAGTAGTCATCGATGGCTGCTCATCCGGCCAATTGGCTATACCTGAGTGTCGAAGTCCCTGAGAGGTCAATACCCTCGAAAAATTTGTTTTAGTCGTATTTGATGAAAAAAGTGTTGTTAAAGAAATATTGGAAGGTACATTTTCCCGCTTTATTTACTGGGTTCACTTACGCCCTTCAAATAGTCGAGAAAACCATTGCAACGATTTTGTAGGGCTTAGTTTATATATGTTACTTACCCCTTTTTGTAAGAAAGATAAATAAATAATAAATAATAATAAAATTCTTTCAGAAAGACAAAGGACCTTGGGAAGAAACGTCCCCACCAACCAACAGATTCGAAACATGTGTCATTTGAAAGATCTACTAGAATAGAGAACTTTTTACTATGGTGACATATGTCAAATACGTGGGGTTTAGGTTTTATAATATACTATCTGAACCCCGCGGTTTCACCCGCATTCTTGGTTACTGCTCCGCTCCTATTAGTCCTCGCGTGATGATATATAGCCTATAACCTTCTTGAATAAATGGTCTATCTAACAGTGAAAGAATTTTTCAGATCGGACCAGTAGATCCTGAGATTAGTGCGTTCAAACAAACAAACAAACTCTTCCGCTTTATAATACACACATCAAAAGTGTCTAAGGATCAACATATATTTTTGCAATAACTTTTCTCCTGATTGATATTAATTAAAATTTTCTTTAAGGATTCATCAAATAAAGTGTTTTCGTTTGTCACAGTAACGATAGACCAAGTCACCTTTGCATTAATAAAGAAATTTGCCATTTTCCTAATAAAGGGATTTTTGACATTTGAACCACTAACATTAAAGTTCGAAAAAAAGACTGAAATAACAGTTTTCTTTAAAATTTTATTGGGTAACTTAAACAATTAATAATCCGTGTTTCTACCGCGAACACTAACAACACAAGAACATCGGTTTGGCATACTCAAAATGAGTTCATCCAAATCACGCTGTGGAATGGCCGCCCATGTTTGTTGAAACAACAAAAAAAGGTCTTCTTGCGACTGGATACCCTCCATATTCGGCAGAGCTCTTCTCTGTAGCATATCCCATGCATGCTCAATCGGGTTCAAGTCTGGCGACTGAGCAGGCCAGGGCAGGACATTTATGTTAGCTGCGGCGAGAGTCTGTCTTACAACTCTTGCGGTGTGCGGTCGTGCATTATCATGCATTAACTGAAATAAGGGACCGATTTGCACTTGTAGAGGAACGATGACGTCTGATACAATCGTCTCAGCATAAATTTGAGCGTTGAGGTTGCCTCTGATCCAAATCAACTCAGTTCTTCCGCCGATCCAAATACCCGCCCATACCATGATGGTTCCACCACTATAAGGATGGACTTCCTGGCAGGATTTTAATCGCTGTTGGCGTCCAGGGGTTCTCCAGTGTCGTATACGTCTTGTATCCGGTCTCATACCAAAACGAGACTCATCAGAAAAGCACACGAAACGCCATTGTTCTTCTGCCCAATTTCTGTGTTCAAGAGCCCATTGATATCGAATCCTACGATTGTGCATTGCTATAGGTGGTACCCGTAGCGGTCTTCGGGAATGAAGGTTCACTTCATGCAAGCGGTTTCTGACTGTTTGGTCGCTAATTAAGTTCCCTGAAGAGTGATGAAGCCTCACGGCTAACATCATGGCGGTTATTGTTGGAGCTCTTCGAGTTAAGATTTGAATGTATCGGTCTTGTCTCCGTGTGGTGCAGCGATACCGTCCTCCATGGCGCTCAGCCACGGTACCAGTGCTTCGGTAACGTGTCCAAAGTCGACTGATAACACTCTGACTTGTATTCAGAGCTAAAGCCACAGTACGTTGCCGGGAACCAGCTTCTATCATTCCCACGGCTCTGAGCATTTTTTCCCTGCTTAAATGACGTCGCCGCTCCATAATAACGTTGGTTTTAATCAGTAGTAGGGAAACAGTAGCACTAATAATGTCTTCAATGCGTTGTATGTTTTTATAGGGAAAATATTGACAGCTGATTTTCATCTTTTACTCGAATTTGATTCACAGTTCCTGATTCAAATTATGAAATGCACCAAAAAGGATCCATATAAATTTATAAAATCATAAATTTATTACAAAGCCACATCTCAATCTCAAGAAATCCGCATAAAAATGCTTGATCCCTAGACACTTTTGATGTGTGTATTAGTATAGATTGTTTTTTATATATTTTTTTTCTTTTGTGTAGTGCAGTGTACCGTTTGCCATGCTTTTAGATGTACTTACTTGCGAAGCGAGAGAACGAGAACTCGCGGACGTACTTGCGAAGCGTCGGTTCCAGTGCGCCTTCCTTCAGGAGACGCGCTGGAAGGGGAATAAGTCCCGTGACCATTAGGAAGGAGCAGAGTGGCCGTAGTGCTGTCTCAGGACGTTCAGAATGGACTCCTTGAAGTAGACCGATACAGCGACCGGTTGATACGAGTTAATGCCTAGTTCGCATTCAGCTAGTAATTTAGTTTAGTAACGAGTAATTTAGTAGCTAAAATACTCGCTTCTGCCCAAAAATCGTTCGCACTTTGTTCGAGTACAGTTTATAAGTGAGTGGTGTTTTGCAAGATGAACAGCCTACAACGCAATAAAATAAATAAACGGATTATTTTTTTAATTTTCAATTTTCTTGCCTTTTCACCAATTCCAGATACAGTTTGGCCGTTATAATAGCCAATAACTGTTTTTAACAGCAATAACAACTGCAAATTGCATTTTTTTAACCTTTATTTTTGTACGAGTTTTCAAGCACCAAAATTCGCAGAGCCTAACTTCAGACTCGCCAACTGATAACGACCGTACTGTATATTCATTGTATTTTCTAAATCCAAGTATGCGGATTATTTCATATTTTGTTTATGTTTTTATAATATGAGGATTTAATTTTCCATAAGTATTCATATTCTATATATTTGGAAACAATTTTTAAAGTTTCTTCGCTCCAACAAAACGACATTTTTGCGGCAACTAATGAACTCGACTAATTCGATAGGTTCGGACTCGTTTAATCGGTGCGCCAGTGGCTCGGACGCGTGGTGGGAGGTGCTACTCGCCCGATAAAAATAGAGTAAAATGGATCGACTAGACTAAATTCCTTACTAAACTACTCGACTAAATTTTTGGTGTTCAGACGCGTTTAGCTACTAAATTACTCGCTACTAAACTAAATTACTAGCTGAGTGCGAACTAGGCATTAAGGTGCTGATCGAAGGGTCGGTAACGAACCTAATCAGCCGCTACTCAAACTGGTTGCTGTGAGTTTGAAAAGGAGGGCTTCTGGGATGAGTTGCGTGAGGACGTATTGCGCGCTATTCCGAATTCCGAAGATGTTTTCGTTGGGGTCCCAGGACCTCAACGGTCACGTAGGTCAGTTTGCTGGAGAGTACGAACAAGTTCACGGTGGTTTTGGTTATGGTCAAGTAAATGCAGAGGGAGTTAGTATACTCAGGACCTGCACTATGTCTGACCTAGCCATCGCGAACACATTCTTTCAGAAGAAGCTCTTATCGTAGTGGTTCCTACTCAACTCAAATAGACTACCTGCTGGTGCGACGGTGCAACATTGGCAAGGTTACCAACTGCAAAGCCATCCCAGGGGAAAGCTTAACGACTCAACACCGCCTCCTTGCCCTGGTCAGTCGGAATTCATTGCGGAGGTCGTGCATCTCGAGATCGATTCATTCTGCAATCACCGCTGCTGGTAAGCGCGTCCTTGCCTCTTCTCGTGGTGGTAGAACCATAGATAAGGAGACGTGGTGACGGGGTGCGGAAGGCGATTTGGAAGAAGAAGGCCTTATTTAAAAAGTGGCAGGGGTCCAACTCTCCGGAGGACAGGGAGGCTTGCAAAAAAGCAGTAGCCAGAGGCCGCAGCAAAAGTTTGTCGCCCTTGAATGAATTTGCGGAGGGGCAGCAGCTTATTTTCAAGCTGGCGCGTGCCCGGGAAAAAGCTATACGGGACATTAGCAAATGACATTTCCCCCGACGAAACCCGCGTTGCTCTTCGCTACATGAGGACACGCTGGAAAACGGTGTCAAACACCATCCGGATAGGTTCGGACCTGATCACAAGGTTCGATAAGTTCAGGTACCTTGGATCCGTGCTGCACGAGTCTGGTAAAGTGGACGACGATGACCAAGCACATATAGGCGCGGTTTGGGCGAAGTGGCGCGAGGTTACGGGCGTTGTATGCGATCGCAAAATGCCTCCGAAGCTCAAGGGGCAGATATATAAATGCATCATACGGCCTGTCCTTCTTTACGGCGGTGATTGTTAAGACACACCCAGGAGCTTCGCGTCACGGAGATGAAGATGCTGAGGTGGATAAGCGGAGTAACGCGATCCGATCGCATAAGCAACTCATTCATCCGAGGTAGTCTTGGTGTCCGTGACGTGGGGGAAAAACTGCAAGAGATGGTATGGCCACATCACGCGCCGCCCTAGGGAGTACGTTGGTCGGAGAAGCATGGATATGGCTGTCCTTGGGGCTAGGTCCCGTGGTCGCCCCCGCAAGCGCTGGCTGGATGTCGTCAAGGCCTTACTGGGAAGGATGTTGAAGATCGAGCAAAGTGGATAAAACTCAGGTGGAAGGCGGACCCTGGCAATAGCCAGGATTAAAGCCAAGCAAGAAGATTTTCCGTTTGAGAGCCAAGTATTTTTTTTTTTGTATGTAATCGTCATTTGTTTATGTGTAAATATGCTTATTGTTTGTAGAAAAAAAATGATTTTAGTTCAAAAATAAAATTATTTTTTTTTGGTGTAAAGTTTTTTTTATAAATAAACCCAATTGATTTTGACACTAATGCAGGTACTTTAGACTTTTCTGGGTCTCAATATACAAATCGAGACGCATCCCATGGCTGTTGAAGGGTGGGGACGGGTTTCATACAAAATCCCCCATGGTCCTTTGGAAAATACGTGATAATGGTGGTAAAGCGATGTGGATTTTATTTTATTTTTCGAAATACTCTAGAGAAAATTCAACCTCATAGTAATCCTCAACGACTGAACAGATTTGGTTAATATGATTGTGTTATGCGTGTAAAACATGAGGAGACAACAAAGTTTTATCGTAGTAGTTCCCTTGAGATAATTTTCAACTTTCTTGAAGCCGTTGGCAAAAGCTAGAGTAGAATAATTGTTTCAGTACTCATTAGGGAAGTAATTAACTGACATTTCTTGTACAAACTGAAGTTCTTAAGTAAGCTATTACGTTTAAGCTGGGTAGAAGCAGCGAGGAGCAAGATAAGCTTGGAATCAATAGTTATTGTAGTGTTACTTGGTCTTTGTAAGAAAATGTAAATGTTCAATTTTGTTGTTGAACATTCTGAACTTCGGAGGAAAAAGAAGGAAAGGGAGTTAGTGATAGTACCTACGATGGGTGACAAAACAGAATGGAAGAAAAAAAGATGTTGCGCCGACCCCTAGAAATTTGGGATCAGGGCAGGAAGAAAAAGAAGAATAATTCTGAACTTCGGAGACGTATAATCTGGATACAGACCTTTGTTTGTAATTTTTCTAATCTTGCTAATGCCACTCTCTTCTCTTCTTCTGTGTCGTTACACTCTTGGCAGAGTGGCAGTGGTTGTCATGAGGGTAGTTCTCCAGAAGCTATTAGGGTACGCCGCACAACTTCCGGCCACTTTTGCTTGCTAGCAGTCATCCGGGCGCACTCGTACAGTGGGCCGCCAACAGCCGCCTTGACCTGGTATGTCCATCGCGTCGGTGACCTGCCATACGGCCTCATCCCGTTCACCTCCCCTTGTACTACAAGACGTTAGATGGAGTCACTTTCGCGTCGACATATATAGCCAAAGTATTTAAAAATACAGAAAAGCGCTGCCCAGTTCCTTCAGTATGAAAGCGTTTGTTCGAAATTCGGTCCAGGAGACCCGAGCATTTTCCTCCAACACCACATTTCCAGAGCGCCAAATTTTTTGGTCTGTTAATGCCACTATAAGCCATTAAAAATATCTTTCAATGGGTTAGGGTAAGTGTACTTACACGCACATTTCACCAGATATTTTTAAGTCCCAGATAACAAAGGTCAAGCCTATTACCATCGACCGGGCACGGATCCAGGCACTAGGTTGCTAATGTGAAATTTCAGGTAGAAACCTCCTTTAACACTTTACTCGAAGCACTTACGATCCCTAGGCCAACGGTTATCATTCAGGTATCATTACACTATACGAGAATATCGCAAAAAAATAGGTCTAGCATTATCCTCAATTCTGATAGCTATTTTTAAAGTATGTTAGTACTAAAATATCTAGAGAAAGATGCGGAATAAAGTCATGAAAACGTAAGAGCGGTTGTATGAAAAATAATGAAAATGTATCTCAGTTTGGATCCTCTTATGCTGTTGCTCCGGCCTATCTTTGATAGTTCTAAAGCCATAGATAGGATGATGCCAATATTAGAGACCACATTTGAAACGGGATATTGTGTTACACGATTACTGGGCTGTAGAGGTATTCAATTGGATCCGGTTAGATTGGAAGCTAAAACCAATTTCTCAATTATATTGAGTCGGCTCTACTTGTCATTCTTTCCCAAACGTGTCTGTGTTTGGAAACATCCCAATATCCTGCCTTCAAGCCGATGTTTACGCCAGATATCCAGTTTAGAAGAATCTTCCACTATTTGTTGTAGGCTGGTATCGATGCTCTTGTTTGGAACTCAGGCGAGTTTCCGAAGACTTTTTTTAGATTGGACGGCTCTTTAAACTTCTGCGGATATATTTGCTTGTTACATCGTGAAACAGAATGATGCTTTCTCATCTTGATCAACATCTTCATCCCCATCGTGTGCAGTGTCAAGGTGTGAACCAGTCATAGGCTCGCATTTGACATCGTAGATGAGAGCAGGTCACATCGCAGTTTCATAGGCTTTGCTATTACATAAAACGCTTGATAATTTTCTTCACTTTGTGACTACACGGTGAGATATTTCAGCGTCGATTGCATCATCATATGCAAAAATAAAACAGATGGTCGACTGCCTTCAATTTGTGGCTCTGAAGCTCTGCAAGGAGAGGGAGAGGGAGGCCAAAGAAAAGATGGACGGATTGTATGAGAAGTGATTAGAGAAAGGGAGTTAGTGATAGCGTGACGAGTGACAGGATAGAATTGAAAAAAAAACATGTTGCGCCGACCCCAAATAAAACGGGACAAGGGCAGGAAGATGATGAAGCTCTCTGGACACAATTTCCTTAACAAAAAGCTAGGTTTAATTTGATTGCTAACAACTTGATTCAAATTCTTCTAAAACCCGTAGTAGTTCCTTCCTTTATATTCAGTGGATGGCAAGCGGTGGGTTCATTCAACTTGTATTGTTTCTTGTTGAGCGAGACAGGCTGAGGTGCGAACTTACTCGACACGGTTACGATCAACACAAGTTCCTGTATATTTGATGATAAGAAAATATTTTTTTGGCGGTTTCTTCAAGATAGGTGTTATTTATATGCAAGAGTATATCTAGGTGTGGCAGATTTTTAGTGGTGGAACAGTTTGTTATGTGTGATAGAATGTTTTTCTTTTTTTTTTCTTATCCTACATGAAGTAGAAATATGTAAACTGAACGTAAAAAAGATTGTCTGTCTGGCTAGGATCGATCAGCTAAAGTGGAGATTGCACGTGCAAGAAATAAATGGCAAATCTTTTGTGAGTGAACGCCTTTGTAAAATAAAGAGGTAGAATTATTTGTATATACATACAAACAACGGACAACAACGAATATTACTGAAAAGTGTTCTCTGAATAAACTGAAGGATTGCAAAAAATAATAATTTAGTTTTGATCCGAGTAGAAAAATTATATAATTATTATACTAGCTAATTCAATCAACTTTCTGCCGTATAAATTATATATCAATGAAAGAATGGGTTGTAGGAGTAGGATGGTAAAAATAGCCTACGAACTATTCTCAGACTTACCACTGTGATACGACGGTTTACGGTTAACTTATTATACTTGCCACTGATAAAAAGCTGTGTCCTGGAAATAACCAGTTTTCTTGTAGGTCTATCTTAGCGAAGACTAGGTAAGTATTATCGGAAACGGAGATAATAAGAAAAGGCTTCTAGATCTGATTAGACCCGATTTAGATCAAGGATTTTTTCCTGTGAAATTATTTCTTTACATTATCAATATAAAATAATTAGCGCTTAACGGTTTTAGAGTTTCCAATAAGTGATTATTTCGTTTATTTATAAGGTGTAAGAAAACCTAAACTATTTAAAGCAGTCACGATTAAAGAGTTTCTACAATATTTTGGGTAACACTAAAGAATAATTTGACGGCATCCTCGGCGCAGTAGTTGAGCGTTTGGCTGTGGTGCTGTGGGTCGCGGGTTCGATTCCCGCACGAAGCAAATATTTGTATGGCCAGTGGGTGCATACATACGTGTTTCGGGTCTGGGTGTCTTGTGTATGTAAGTTTACCTGTCTGTGAACACACCCACGACACAGGGCTAATTCTTAGTGTAGGGCAACGTTAAAAAACAACTAAAAATAGTCTCAAAGTGGATGCCTGAAGATAGACAACGCCACCAAGGCGAATCAAAAGAGGTGGCATTTCGCCTATCACAAAGGGCTGGTTCGAGGTGGCTGGAAGAAGTTAGAGGAGGCCTTATTCCAGCATCGGAAAAGTACCTACAGGTAAAATCTAAAAAAAGTCAGTCACTAAAAAATAAATGTGAACATAACTACACAAAATATGTATTGTACTGATCGCCTGTCCACAAAGATGAGCAAGGACAATCATTAGCATTAAAATTATTAATAGAATAGTAGTCATGAAAAGTGGTTGCTTGAAGATGGACGACGCCACCAAAGGCGACCTAGGAAGAGGTGGCAAGATGACCTAGACGCCTACCACAAGAGCTGGTTCAAGATAGATCCAGACAATAATAATAGCTGGAAGACGTAAGCCTCTTCTTTTACTCAGTAATGGGAAAGTATACACTACGAAACTACAGAAAACATTTGTTAATCGCCCAGTTCACAAAGATGAGCCCACATAAAAGTAACAAGAGGGCAATCATTAACAGCCACTAAACCTCGTAATTGCCTCTCCGATCGAGACGAGAAACAAACGCGCTGGGCCGGAGAGACGGGAGTGATTAGTGGAGAACTTTGATGGGAATAACCGTTTTGGGTAAAGTTGAGATGTGTTCATGTGTGATAGAGTTATGTTTTCATAATCTATATGTGTAAAAGGAGACTGACTGACTGACATATCAACGCACAGCCGAAACAACTGGGACTAGGATTGTGAAAGTATGCGCAAGGTTTCCTTTTCTGATGTAGGCGAGCACTAAGAGAGGTTTTTCTAGATTCATTTATTTATTTATTCTACATGCAACGCAATGTACAAAATCAGACTTAATGGGATAGTCATTAGTCATCCCCTAAGAGAACGAAATGGATGTCTTAAGTTTGTAAGGAGAAACCTACTTCCATGCGGGCGAAGCCGCTGGCGGAATCTAGTTTTTACATAATAAAACGAAATCCCTCACCGCGTCGCGCGTCGGTATGAACACAACAAACTTAAAAACTACTGAATACTCTATTTAGTAGTTTTTATCATATAGTGATCACAGAGTCACAGAGTGATTTATGAGAAAAGTTAAAGTGTATGTAATACATGCATATTATAGTAGAGAAGAGCCGAGAATTTCAAGATTTTTAACTCTCGTACGAAGTTGTGGCGGGTGACTTGTAATCATCTACTTAGCCTTTTCCCAACTATATTGGGGTCGGCTTCCAGTCAAGCCGGATTAAGCTGAATACCAGTACTTTACGAGGAGCGGCTGCCTACCAGACCTCCACAATCCATTAACTGAGGTAACACGGTACTTCATGGTAAGACTGGAGTCAGATTTACTGGCTTCCGACTATCCGTAACGACTGCCAAAGATCTCCAAATGACAGCCGGGACCAACGGCTTAACGTGCTTTTCGAGGCACGGAGAAAACTCGTTATGTTAAGATGGTCACCCATCGACAAACCAACCTAGGCAAGCGTTGCTTAACCTTGAAGATCGACCTGTGCGGCTGTTATTATCTAGCCACGAGCTCCTTGGTGACTTGTAATATATATAAATACTAGCTTTTACCCGCGGTTTCGCTCCCGTCAAATGACTACCCTACTAAACTTAAGTCTCTGCCATTACCGCTGGGCCACCTCTCTCAAGGTATGTTTATACAATATTATTACAGACATAAATCAGTTTGAAACACAAACCAGACTTTAGACTGTTTATAATAACTATCTACAGCTCAGGAAATACATTTCTATAATTTATTTTTACGAGTGGACCATGATATTAAACCGACAAACTATAATTAATTACTGCATGCCAGCTTTGAAATATTATGCGGGATATTTCAAAGAGAAATTTCCAATTGAATGTTTGAAAGTCCCGACCCAAATTTTAGATGTGCTATGTCATGCTTAGGATTGTATAGGTACGTGGTATGGGTAATACTAGCTTGCCAGCGGCTTCGTCCGCGTGAATGTTGGTTATGGCGGTCGCGAAATCGAAACTGAAGCCAGAAAAAAATAGCCTATGTCCATCCTTGCGGGTAATAAATTTCATCAAAATCGGTTCAGTAGTTTAATTGTGAAAGCGTAACAGACAGACACATAGAGTTAAATTTATAATACTAGCTTTGACCCGCGGCTTCGCTCCCGTCAAATGACTACCCTACACTACCCTACCCTACCTACCCACTACCCTACACTACCCTACACTAACCTACACTACCCTACACTACCCTACACTACCTTACACTACCCTACACTACCCTACACTACCCTACACTACTCTACACTACCCTACACTACCGTACTTTACCTAACTTTTTTTTTTTTAGATTTAAACTATCCTATCTCTCAAGTTGGATCGAACTGCACATGGTGTGCGAATTTTATTACTTATAATCGGTTAAGTGGTTTAGGAGTCCATTGAGGACAAACATTGTGACACGAGATTTATATACAATTAAGATTGTTGTACAGACCAAAGTCTCATAGGAAATAGCATGTGTTTCCTGAATCTTTCAAATTGTTCGGGCATGTTTAAATTTTCATTAATATAGATTACTCCCCCACGGTTTAACCGGCTTTGTTTACACGTGATGTTACAATAATACGTATAGCCTTTTTCGATAAATAGGCTATCCAATACTAAAAAAAATTTTCGATTCGAACCAATAGATCCTGGGATTAGTGCATACAAGAAAACAAACTCTTTGGTTTCGTAATATTAGTACCTATAGATAATTTTGTCTACCACTTCTAAGAGTCCTTCCTATCGTTATATGAAAGAGAGAGTCAGCTATGTTTGCACACATACTTATGCACTAAAACATCTCCCGCGTCGACGGCTAGTTTCCTGTAAGGCTCTGAGATTGGCAGTCATGACCACCATTCAGTCAGGAGGTATCTATCTATTTTATTTAAGGATAACCAACAAAGCGTCCACAATGATACAAGATAGTTGTAATATTTTGTAGTGTATCCTTAATTAAAGGCTAAATTATATTACTTTGAAGTGTTGTGGCTCTATTACTATATAAAGGTTTGTAGAACAGGGTGTATAGCCCCGCCAATCTCTGTCGAATAAAGAGGATTCTTCGACCAGACGGGTATCGTGTCTGGTCCGGGTTTTCTGTCCAACTGTTGATTTTGAATTGTTGTACATGTTCTAATGTGGCGGAAAACTGATACCTGGATGCAGAATATTGAATTTTAGTTTCTATGTGGTGACATAGATGGCGCTACGCGCACGAGAGATTTTTGTAGCGAACAGTAGTGGGGTTTTAGTCAGTGCAAGTCTGATATAACCCTCTGTTCTTCCGAGACGTAGGAATATACGTAAAAAAGGAAAAAACGTAAAAAAATACTGTAGGTATGTAGAAGCTTCTTGACTTTCCCTGCGATTAATCTTCCAAAGTTCTTACAGCCAAAAATATATCTTCTGGAGAACATAAACTATTTAGATAAGAACTGCCTAAGCTACATAATTCACAGCAAACAAGGCTTCAGCTAAAGCTAGACATTTATTAAGGTTATCTCCAGCACATCGTGTACATAAATAATGTACATGTATACATTAGTACAGGACTGTACCTACGTTGGAACATCTTGTGGTTGACCAAACCAGCTTCCAGACACGCTTGGAAAATTTACTAGTTCAACGATCTTAAAAAAAAAATGTGGTTTTCATCCGAGCCTGTTTAGTCAGATGTGAAACGGCAACAAACAGGCAGATAGTTTTTTTTTGTTTCCCCTTCGTCCATGCTGGGCCCCTACGATTTATTTGCTGACATGTCTTTAAGGTCCGCGAAGAGCTCGTGGCTAGATAATAACAGCCACACAGGTCGATCTTCAAGGTTAAGCAACGCTTGCCAAGATTGATCTGTGGATGGGTGACCATCTTAACATAATGAGTTTCCTCTGTACCTCGGTAAGCACGTTAAGCCGTAGGTCCCGGCTGTCATTTGTAGATCTTTGACAGTCGTTACGGATAGTCAGAAGCCAGTAAATCTGACTCCAGTCTTGCCATGAAGTACCGTGTTACCCCAGTTAATGGGTTGTGGAGGTCTGGTAGACAGCCGCTCCTCGTTAAATATTGGTATTCAGCTAAATCCGGCTTGACTGGAAGCCGACCCCAATATAGATGGGAAAGGCTAGGTAGATGATGATGTCTTTAAGGTGCGCGTGGAACGCTACGCGCCGTCGACGACTCGGGCTCGGTCTGGACGGTTACCGGACAGCCGGACAGACAGATGGACGGGGCTACTTTTTCATTTATAATATTAGTATTGGTTTTTAACAGAGCTCTCCTAAAACTTCTATATTTACACAATGCTAATAAATAAGCCTCCCTCCTCCTATTCGGGCCTCCTCGATTTTGCAAGCAGCAAGTTCTGTAACATTGTAAACAATTGTCATGCTAAACCAAGTATTATTAATTCGAGGCCCAAGTCTAAATCGTCTAAATCCTGAGCTAACTCGTAATCCGAATGGATTGCCAGCGTGGTACTAAGTTGCTAACAATGGTTAGTCAAGTTTAGTCTCAGTTTTGTGTTAGAAAAGAATGGTACAGAAGTTTCATATAGACGAAAGCTAGTTTGAAACTAGATGCTCTAAGTTTGATTTTCAATTACTTTATAGTTGTGATAGGCTAATAATAAGTAATAAGTAATTCTATTTAAGGTGTTAACTTTTACTTCAAAGTATAATAATTATTCTTCTTCATCTTCTTCTTGAATGATTGGCTTTCTACCCTCAATGTTTTGGGTTTAGTAGGTACCCACGCTTATAGCGGCGTCAGTGGAGTTTTTCATATCTTCCGAAATTGCAGATGTAGGGACACTTTTGGCACTTTTGGTGATGAGATTCGCATTGGGTGTTAGAAGGGTCTATAATCTCCATTTTGCCAGGGTTCGATTGCAATGGCCTATTTGGGTGCGCTGTCTATTAATCGTTTTTTATATAGCCCATTGAAGATCGTGACCGAGTGGCATATGCACCTGGTGTTGAACGAAGTCGGGTTTTGGTGGTGGTGTTCATGTGTTTAGAGAATTAAAGATGGATTTTTTTGGTTGCCTGTTACAACAGAGGGAATTCATCTAAGCTCAAACAAAAATCATCATGACCTTCAAAAAGGAAATAATCAAACAACTTCTGTCAGTCTGGGTGGAGTGAGAGGGAGAGTCTGAAATTACTGACATAAAACCACCCTTATTTCTTCAGTTACTCTTTGCATTTCAGGGTCGGAGTATTTCATTAAAACGATCCCGCAGTGAGACTTCTAACCTTACTTGGTTATTGACTCCAATCCAAATAGAATGTTCTAGACAGACGATTGAATATTCGGCTACAGATAAACATGTTTGGTGCATGTGAGCAACAATTAAAGTTACCTCGCAAAACCACATTGTGAGAAGATGCTTTGACGCCATTGTTTTTCTTTGAATACCCTCTGAATGCTGCAGTAGATCTTAGTATTTAACCAAAACCGACAGAATAAGACATTATTTAATGGCAATCAGGGCAAGCAACCATTTCTGGGGTACCGATGCGGGTGCGAGGTCACTGCGGAAGCGACGGGGCAAGTTTAATGCGTCCCAGAGGGGTCATTTGGATGGTCCGGGGATTCCGCATAGTTTCCCATGAAGTGGCATGGAATTTGTCAACAGTCCTTTAACACATGTTTGATTTTATGGTGTTAACGCCACAATCACAACGGTAAGTTCCCTCTTTGAGGAGTGGCTGGAGAAGCACTGTGGCAACTCCATCGCTTGTAGCACTGTTTCGCAGCCGAGAGGGGAAAAATCTCTTGAAGTCTTTGTCACCGCCATAGCCTGCAGACCCCTTGGGCATCGGGAGTCACGGGATGATTCTCAATCTTTGTAAGCCAAAGAGATGTCAGCAAAACTAAAGGCCTGGTTGGGTCGATACCCGCTAGGGCTGCGGGGACATGCCAAGGAGTCCTAGCTCTGAAGCGCGAAGGGCAACAAAGGACAAAGGATTTCAGTAACAGCTTGCCACGCCTTCTCGCTCTACCCTTGGGCAGGAACAGTCATTTGATGGTTTCCCATGGATTACTGGTTTATTGCTTAGTTACCAAAAAAAGAAGCTGAATTGGTAGATCATCTTCCAGTTTAACTTGCTTCATCCATCTTCATGCACCTTCTAACCTTACTTTTTTGCTGACCAATACCATTTTAGGCTGTAAATCAAATTAATTACCTTCTTTTGGTGTTTGGTACATTTACGAATTATCGCAAGTAGTTCACTTAGCAGGCTTTCGCAGAGGAATTAGGACTTTGGAAAAAACAAGTTAAAAGATTCGGAGTTAGCTTGAGTGCTGTACTAATGAAGCTTAGTTAGGGTTTAGGAATAGTAATTAAGACTGTAGCAATAATTAATTACTTCTGAAGGTGCGAAGGAAATCTAGTTAGTTACTTAAGTTTTGAAGAAACAAATGTGTTGTAAAAAAAGACTTGCTTTGAAGCACTTATCTTAAAACAACTGTTGTCTTTACTTGGAAAACTGTTTAAAACAATGATTTATTCAGTTAAAAAGCTAATTAAATTACAGAAAAGATTTTTTTAAATAATTAAGACTTTTAATTCTCATAAGACTAAGAGCAATAGCGCACTAGCGGCCAGGTCGCGGCGGCCAACGAGATAGATACATTAGTATGAAATCATCATAGAACGCGCGCACTTGGCCGCACACGGCCTCTTAGCCCTACTGTCCACGGACGCGTAGCTGCATAGATGGGTATTCGTTATTATACGATTGGTGTACGCCGGCGTGAAGCTCACATACAAAACTATGAAACTATGTAGACGAAGTGGCGATTCATAGTTTTGTATGTACTCGTAAGCTTTACGCCGGCGCACACCAAGCGTATAGTGACTGAAAAGCGTCTATGAACCTGCCCAGCCGTGGACAATAGGCCTAAGCAGCTACGATACGACGGCACAGCACTGCCGCTACATCGCGTCGACTATGCAAAGCTACGAGAAGAATGCGTAGCTTACGCACCCGTTTCCCTAGGGATGATTTTCTTCTTTAACACGGGTGAAGCCACAGAAAAAAACCTAGTTAATAATAAATCTGACCTACTTCAAATTTTATGAGAGTTATTTCACATCAAACTTGCGACGCGTAAATATTTTCGACATTGTGTAAAGTCCCAAAGGACTGACTTCAAAATATGGAAACTGAGCAGAAACTCCATTCCGAAGTTTCTGCCACTAAAACAAAAAAGAAATACCAGCAACCTGTGCTAAATACGACTGCGTTTATTTTCCGACTACGACGGTAGAATTTCGCAATGCCTAATTAAAGTCAGAAGCCAGAAAACTGAATGAACCAATTTTATGTGTAATCAAATTCTTCTCGTTTTTTAATTATCTAAAATTATTTTCCCATGAAACAAATTTTTTTTTCTGAAAAATTACCTAAATTAATTTTGTCCCAATCTTTGGAAAAGTGACCAACCTAAAAAATAAAAAGTTAGAAACGAAGGTTAGGTCCGTCTTTTTGTTACACTGTAATATTCGAGACCACAAAAATTTTTCATCATAGCGCCCGTTCGCTTAGTGTGCCTTCAAAACTTAGTCCAGAGGCTATGTTGACTCAAAATCATTATTGAACTATAATTTGGTATCATTTTTCAGATTATGTTAAATTAATATGATGGAGCTTAATTCCATACTTACATACTAATACTTAATAAAACATAAAACATAAAAAATAATAAAACATACATACTAATATTATAAATGTGAAAGTAGCTCTTATCAAGTTATCAGTCAGTCTGTTACGCTTTCACAATTAAACTACGGAACCTATTTAGATGAAATTTGGTACTCCTAAGGATGGACATAGCCAAGTTTTTATCTGTCTTCGTCCCCGACTTCGCGTCCGCCATAACCAACATTCACGCGGACAAAACCGCTGGCAGAAGCCAGTATTACCTACACCACGAACCTATACAATCCTAAGCATGACATAGCACATCTAAAATTTGGGTCAGGACTTTCAAACGTTCGATTGGAAATTTCTCTTTAAAATATCCCGCATAATATTTCAAAGCTGGCATGCAGTAATTAATTATAGTTTGTCGGTTTAATATCATGGTCCAATCGTAAAAATAAATTATAGAAATGTATTTCCTGAGCTGTAGATAGTTATTATAAACAGTCTAAAGTCTGGTTTGTGTTTCAAATTGATTTATGTCTGTAATAATATTGTATAAACATATCTTGAGAGAGTGGTGCTCCAGTAGTAATGGCACCGACTTATGAATGGGAGGTCGCGGGTTCAAATCCAGCCAAACGTATTACTTCGTGTAATTTATTTCATACTGTTCCATATGGTGAAGGAAAATATCGTAAGAAAATTGACATGTCCAAGAACCAAAACTTCGAAGACATGTGACATCCACCAATCCGCACTGGGCCTGTGTGCCGGATTTCGGCCCATTTCCTCTCTCAGTAGTGGGAACATTACAAGGCTGATTATCCTTATTATTATAATTATATCTAGGTAAAAAATATATTACTGACTATTGTGCTAGTTGAATATCAGAGGAAAGCAGTACCTATTTAGAAGTCAGTTCTCAACCGTACATCATAAAAACTTTTTATGACAGTTACTGCAGAAGGGTTTCCTCTATCTCGTAGAATCTTGATACTTAAAAGTTTATTTGCCATAGCGCATTTGGCATAGTTTTCTTTAAACAATTGTTCAAAATATTTGTAACTGTAGTAGATCGATTAGAGCGTCGAACAATGATTGTTGATATAGCAATTTTTCAAGCAAGTAAAAGCTGAAACAAATAAACAAACTAAGTATTTTGACGTGGCTCGCCAGTGGGAAGTGAATACAACAGTCTTTGTGCCGATAGTCGTGGCGGCCAATTACTTAATAACCAAGAGCCTCGGCCAATATCTGAAGAAGCTTTCGTTGGGCAATTAAATCAAGGTCTTGATCCAGAAAGCAGTATTCCTGGACATGTCGCGTATTGTTAGGAGACACATCCACGTCTAAATACTGCATCTCAGTCAGCTTTTCTGTCATCAATGGGATGCCATTTAAGAGCTAAACGAGACGGAATACCAAGTCGCAAATACACGACTCTGGTGAATAGGACACAAAAACACTCGTCGGACTAATCCGACGTAAGCAGTTAAAGGGTTAAGAATTATTAAGACTAATGAAGGAAATAATAATAATAATCAGTTTACTTCTAAGTATACATCGTCCGAGGGGTATTGAAAGAGATATCACCAATGAATATTAATGCCGGTGTGTCCATAAGATATTACGTCAATAGATTGCCAGGATTATCGAATTAACTCGACACGGCCGTCGGACTAACCGCATTAAGGTTGCGGCGGTAAAATGGCGCTTTTAGGATTTGGCCCTTCATATTGCAATAGATCAAATGTCATTGGTGTGAATGGAAAGAGAAAAAAATTAATTTTTTGGTAGTATTAAAGTTTTTAATTATGAAAAATTTCAAAAAAATGTATATTTCAAGGAAAGCAAGATAGAGTAGAGCCTGTTGAGTGCTACGATAATCCACCGGATGGCATCGATCGACCAAGTCCTCCTCGAATTCTCATTGAATAATTGAATTGACATGTACTTAATTATAATTTATACTTTGTTGACATTATGAATAATTGAATTTGATTTGACATGTAATTATAATTTATATTTTTTGACTACACTTTCGCATTGGATTATTCTGTAATGATAGGAGTATGTAAGACTAATAATAAAAAAATTAATAAAATCATTGGGGCAGGCTTTGTCAAACAATAGACTTGCTTCGACCGAAATCATAAAGATAACGAATGATGAATGATTTAGTTACTGTATTTAAAGGAACCTAACGTGTCCCTGAGTTGGTGCAATGGATTTCTACAGTGCGTTGCCATGCGCCATCCCGTTGTCAATGTCAAAACCGTAATGCTTTATAGGTGTGAGACGTGGAAGGTCAAAAAAGACCTCTCGCATCAACTCCTGGTATTTGTTATCATTATATTCACGGTATTTATTGGCCCGAAAATTTTTCCAATATAAATCTGTGGAAACACTGTGGTGAAATTCTGATTTACTAACAGATCAAACGCCGCAAGTGGAACTGGATTGGCCACACGCTCCAAAGGGACCCTGAACTTATACCAAGGTCGAACATAATTGACCTTAATATAATAAAGCATTTGCTATCAACCTTTAGGTTAATAAAAATACTAAAATATCACATTTTCTTACTTTAATAAAGCCTGGCACCTATTATAACAAAGACGGAAAAAGGCCTCGCTATTTTAATAAGTAATCTTCCTTTACTCCGACAATCTAAAATCTTAGCCTCGTTTAATATTGAAAATTGAGTCTTCAACAATTTAATTATTGAGATCTGCCTTTCTTCATGAAATATTAATTCGCAATCCAACAATCTGTTTCTCATTTCCCGTTTGTTTCAATTGAATATAAACTGTCTTAGAATTTTGTTATAATACTTAGCAAGTTATTTTATTGACAGGGAGCAAAAGGTCATTCACATTTTACTTCGATTCTTGATTATTTTTATATTTGACTTGTCAAGTTTTTTGAGATTTCTCGTCATCATTCGTCTAGCCTTTTTCCAACTATATTGGGGTCGGCTTTCAATCAAACCGGATTTAGCTGAATATCAGTATTTTACGAGGAGCGGCTGCCTACCAGACCTCCACAACCCATTAACACGGGTTGTGGAGGTCTGGTAGGCAGCCTGGGGTAACACGGTACTTCATGGCAAGACTGGAGTCAGATTTACTGGCTTCTGACTATCCGTAACGACTGCCAATGATCTACAAATGACAGCCGGGACCTACGGCTTAACGTGCTTTCCGAGCGGAGGAAATTCGTTATGTTAAGATGGTCAGACCAACCTTGGGAAGCGTTGCTTAACCTTGAAGATCGACCTGTGCGGCTTTTATTATCTAGCTACGAGCTCCTCACTTTTTTGAGATTTCTCGTATAAACCTAAAATGTGTAGTTGTAGATCCGTAAAAGCTAGTGTATACGTATGTTTGTTTAGTTGATGCAGTGGCCGAGAGATTGGATGCTGCACTTCGTGTCGCGGGTCCGATTTCCGTATGAATCAAATATTTGTATAGTCTTTTACAGATAGTTATTTCGGATCTGATAGTTTTTGTTGGAGTATAAACGTTTGTGTAATATGAATTAGTTTATGCTTTGCCTACGCTGTTTTTGTTTTTTTTACTTGAAAAAGCGAATTTTCAGCTTTAAATATATAAAAAAATTCAGTTCAATTCATAAGTTGACTATCTGTATTTTCTATATCTACCATATGATTATTTACCATTTTCATTTTTATGTGTACCATAATCATCTATAAGTTGACCATATTCATCTTTAAGTTGACCGTGTCTATCTTTAAGTTTACCATACTCATCTTTAAGTTTACCATATTCATCTATAAGTTTACCATATCAATCTCCGTATGCAAGCGCCATGGTAGCGGCGCCAATACACTGGATAACACGAGTCGATGCCGAGTCTAAACAAATGCGATTAGTGAGGAAACTGCCTTTTGATCTTACCACCAAAACATTTTCCTTGGCGCGGGGGAGGGCGGTGTGACGTCAGCCGATTAAATTACTTTTATAAGTGTGAAGAAGATACTTGGAGTTTATGCAAAAGAAGGTTTTTTTCAGGTGATAATTTATACAATACTAGCTTTAGCCCGCAGCTTCGCCCGTGTACATAAAATATAGCCTATGTCACTCAGGAATACAGCAGCTACCTATTGGTGTAAAAATTTTAGCAATCGGACCATTACTTCTACAGATTACCTCATACAAACAAAAAAACAGACTTTACCTCTTTATTATATTAGTGTAGATAAGTGTATAAGTTGACCATATCCATCTCTAAGTTTACCATATTTACTTTTGAGTTTACCATATCAATCTCCGTATGCAAGCGCCATAGTAGCGGCGCCAATACACTCGATAACACGAGTCGATGCCGAGTCTAAACAAATGCGATTAGTGGGGAAACTGCCTTTTGATCTTACCACCAAAACATTTTCCTTGGCACGGGGTAGAGGAGAGGGCGGTGTGACGTCAGCCGATTTAATTACTTTTATAAGTGTGAAGAAGATACTTGGAGTTTATGCAAAAGAAGGTTTTTTTCAGGTGATAATTTATACAATACTAGCTTTAGCCCGCAGCTTCGCCCGTGTACATAAAATATAGCCTATGTCACTCAGGAATACAGCAGCTTTCTATTGGTGAAAAAAATTTAGCAATCGGACCAGTACTTCCACAGATTACCTCATACAAACAAAAAAACAGACTTTACCTCTTTATTATATTAGTGTAGATAAGTGTATAAATTGACCATATCCATCTCTAAGTTTACCATATTTGCTTTTAAGTTTACCATATCAATCTCCGTATGCAAGCGCCATGGTAGCGGCGCCAATACACTGGATAACACGAGTCGATGCCGAGTCTAAACAAATGCGATTAGTGGGGAAACTGCCTTTTGATCTTACCACCAAAACATTTTCCTTGGCGTGGAGTAAGGGGAGAGGGCGGTGTGACGTCAGCCGATTAAATTACTTTTATAAGTGTGAAGTAAGGAAGATGCTTTGCGTTTATGTAAAAAAGGGAGTTATGGTCAAAATATTATTATGTCATCGGCCTTGTAATGTATCACTATTGGGACTCAGGCCTCCTTTCCAGGAGAGGGAATGGGCGATAATCCATCACACGGGCCCAGTGCGGATTGGTGGATGTCACATGTCTTCGAATTTTTGGTTCTAGGATATGCCGGTTCCCTCACGATGTTTTCCTTCACCGTTTTGAGAGCAGTGGTGATGAAATAAATTACACAAAGTAATGCGCCTGCCTAGGTTTGAACCCGCGACCTACAACTCGTAAGTCGCGGCCGTTACCACTGGGCCACCACTGCTCTCAAAAAAATAAATATATATTTATAGATTCGGATTCCGACCCCGATTTTCAACCACCATAGGTGAGTTTGTGGACAGCTAGTAAAGAGTAGATCTCCGTCCGGCCATCCGGTAATCCTAAATTTCCCACCCAAAAAGATCCAGAGCAGAAAAAAAATCATGACGGTGTTTGATGATTTTCCACAGGGTTTTTAATTAATATTTTTAACGCATAACATCTATTATAATGTCCTGAGTGCATACGGATAAATAGCCTGGGTGAGCGGAAGAAACACCCGGGTGCCTGGGCGTCACCATTAAGCAGCTTTACCCACTTGAAAGTAGGTGCTCTATATAAACTTTGAACCCCTGTTGCTGTTTCGCCCTCTGGAAAATCTAAAGTTTAGGAATGTCCTTTTTGATTCTTGGAATCCATATTTTCAAAGAGGTTCTTTTTAGAAACCGCTTTAAAAAATTCTAGGTCCAGTCAGCATTTTAGTTCCAAAGGTTTGGGTTCGGCGTTGATGGGTCAGTGAGAGATTCAGGACTTTTATATTACAGAAAATATAATATTATTTAAAGACTGACGTTGACGAAAAGCCGACGAACTTATGCAGATAATAAAAACCCCACCAATTCTTAAGTAATCGCGAAAGACGCAACTTTAAGTAAATCCGTAAATAAGAATAACTAGCTTAACTAGCAACTACATATTTCGAAGTTATTCCTCAAGGATTAGCTGTTATCCAGTGTTTCCCAAAGGAACTGGGCAAGGCAAACGTGACTGCCACATTTTCGACGCTAAAAGAAGTACGCAATTGAATTACAAGTATTGGGGAACATTGATCGAGCCTTTAAAAGTTATCCCTTATATCTTTCAGGGTTGTCAAAGAATCTATATATACAATAAAAAACGGTTGTTATCACCTAAGACAAGAACTACCTCTAGGGCTTGTTTTTAGGTGGCCATCATCAATGACTTTGCCCGTTGTATGGTGGGGCGGGAGGGCCTGTCAGACTTATACTCGTACTGTCTAAAACCCACTACTATGTTTCTTCAATGCCTTGCTTGTCAGAACCTCGGGTTTTCCTTTCGGAAGCCAACCCGTGGCCTCATTAGGCTTCAGCCCTGTTGGGCGGGTACGGTTTCGTTGAAATCTCTTTGAGGCACTAGTGGAACGTTACGATTCGTCGACGACTCGAGCTTGGTCCGGACAATCGGATGGTGAGCTACCCATTGGTCGTCATCCGCAAACCCACGCTTTAGATCACCCAAGGTTAGAAATCGGGGCAGGATTCCGACGGCTGGCTGGGGCGAGAGGATGTCCGTGCCTACACGTTACTTACTTCGTTAGCATTTATTTTAGCGTTTAGTCAGTAAAAGTCAGACACTTCCTCTAAGCTTAAGCTTCACCCACTCAGAGATAAAAAGGCCTTTGGTTCAAAGTAGATTTGGATAAATGTTTAAGTAGCGTATAAACTCGGATCCCACTGCCCAAAAGTTTGGACCCTAATATTATGCTCCATTATGTTTTGATTGATAACCCTAAACCGCCTAGAATATAGCCTAAACTAATTCTAAAACTAAGTATTGTATTCTAGTCTAGTCTAGTCTAGGTAGGCAAATATCGGTCGAGGTTAGATTAAGTTTATGTTATTAAATTCTTGCTTTTTCAATGCCTACCCACCTCCTTCAATTTTCAATACCTACCTACGTAGGTTGAGAGACGAGAGACATTTTTATATGAAATCTAATGAAATCCTCGACGGAGCAAAGTTAAGTCTGATTCGATCATATATTATTATTAACCAGTGGATGCAAGCTCCGAAGTGTGAAAGTGGCACAGAATGAAAAAGTTTATTAAGCACTTTAGTAAACATACTCGTACATGCATGTAGAGGTCGGTCTATGGATGGGTGACTATCATCATCAATCATAGTTGATTTCACTACTGTCTTGCTTAAGTCTAATTTACTGCGATCAGTCAGAAATTTTAATAAAAATAATAAAAGCAGTAAGTTGAATACAGCACACCTAAAAGTCCCCGGCCCAAAAATACCTGTTTACATATCTGACAATCTCCCGGCAAAAACTCGAAAGTTATTCTTCCTGGCGAGAGACTTTGCCTCCCAGCATAAATATAAACATTGTTGGTCAGCCTACGGCAAAGTCTACTTACGAAAAGAGGATGGCGCACAGCGCATCACTGTAAACTCAGAAATTGATTTGGCTAAAATAATCGAAAAATGACTATCTGGCCAATACGTTATATTGGTAAATTCTTGCATGTATTTAAATAGGTTTTGTAAAATGTTAGTTATTTTTTATCAGTTAATTGTTTTCGTCTTTAGTACATTTTCTTTTAGTACCAAGCACACACACATACACACAAACTATTTTACACACAATCATACACCCTTTTCGCTCCAATTTCAGAAATTTTATAATAATAAATGTAAAAAAGAAAAGTTTTTAACCGTAGTGGATTTTTTCTTACCGATTGCCAGCCTTAAGATTTCCCTTCGTCAGTTCAGGCGAGATGTATCACTGTTTTGTACAGTTTTGCAAACTATACTTGGCCAATATCAATCAAACCGTCCTCTTCGATAATTTAACTTCAATAAACAACGACATCGACAACCTTTCAATAGCTGACTCTACTACTTGTGGCCTGGCTGAATGCCCAGACCTCATACCAAATAACGAAAAGCGTCTCAAAATTATTGTTCAAAACATAAGAAGTATAAATTGCAATATGCCAGGTTTTAATATCTTATTGGCTCAGTCGAGAACGTCATGGGATCTAATAATTCTTACGGAATGTTGGTTACCACATACCTCAAATGTTCCGGCGTTAAATGGCTATAACCATTACTCAACAATCAAAAACAAGTCACAAAACGAGGGTGTAGTTGTTTACATAAAAAATGGTATACAGGCCAGTGTTGTCGAACCAGACTTTCAAGACGCCAATTGTTTATCGATTCAAATAAATAATGACACCATTGTTTTAGCTATTTATCGCCCTCCGTCGTATAACAATATAACTAACTTCCTACAATCACTCAATGAAACACTAATGAACCATTCTACTTGTAGAAACATTATTCTCACTGGTGACATAAATATTGATATAGGTACTTCAAATCATGATCGAAACGCATCACCTTACCTCGACCTGACATCTTTTCACGGTATGCTTCCGGCTCACGTCATTCCTACACACGGAAAAACCTGTCTAGATCACGTTATTCTAAGGACTAAATTGCCAGCAAACGTTTACATAGCTGAAACAACCCTTACCGATCACTACACTGTAATTTTTTCCTTGAATCAATGTTTTCCTAGACACACAAAACACTTAATCTCACGGTTAGATTCAGTTGGACTACTCTCAGATTTAACTAAAGCTAATTTTCAACCAGTTCTCGAGACATTTGATGCAAACATAGCAGCTGACAAACTAGTTACCATTCTTAAAACTATAGTAGAGTCAAACACTAAAATTATTACCTTCTCCAAACGGAAAACAATTATTAAGCCCTGGGTAACCCCAGGTCTCCTCAGGTGCATAAAAAACAGGGACAATCTACATAGGAAAACAAAAAAAAATCCTGACAATTTAATTCTAAAGACAACATATACAAGGTATCGAAATTACTGCAACAAAATTTTAAAAAAAGTAAAAATACAATTTGAAAGGGAAGAAGTAAAAAAGGCTGGAAAGGACAACCGCCGCCTTTGGAAAGTAATAAATAAAGTCTCGAATAGATCAAGACCCAAGACTTCACCAACTGAGTTAATAAACCCCCAGGATCAACCAGTTAAATCTTTAAATAACATAAATGACTTTTTTGCCAATATTGGCTCAACTTTAGCTGGTAAAATAACTGCCCAACAGCAAGGACATGATTGCACACTTACTGATACCCGCCTCCCTGACTTTCCCAATTCCATGGTTATTCTGCCCACTGATGAAGACGAGGTAAGTACTATCATTTCCTCTCTTAAGCGCGACTGTGCCGTCGGCTGCGATAATATCTCGTCAAACCTTCTCATTGCACACAAGAATATTTTAATCCCCTCTATTACACATATCTGTAACTTGGCGATAGAATCTGGTACCTTTCCGCGTGCGTTTAAAACAGCCCTTATCCACCCCATTCACAAGAGTGGGGACCGACACTGTATAAATAATTATAGACCAATAGCTATACTTCCTGCTCTATCTAAAGTTCTGGAACGGCTTCTGAATAATAGACTAGTGAAATACCTAGAATCGAATAACTTGCTATCCCAGTTTCAGTTTGGTTTTCGCGCTGGGAAGTCGACAGCCATGGCGGTTCAGGAGCTGACAAACTGTATTGTTTCCGACTTGGATAGTAAAAGGAAGTCACTGGCTATTTTTTTAGACCTAGCTAAAGCGTTTGATACAGTGTCGGTTCCAATTCTCCTACGGAAGCTTGAAAACCTAGGTATACGTGGAAATCAGTTGTCACTCTTCAAAGATTACCTCACTGACCGCACACAACTTGTCAAAATTGATGACTTCTATAGTGACACTCTTCCTGTAGCCTTTGGAGTTCCCCAAGGAAGCATCCTTGGGCCAACGTTGTTTCTGGTCTATATTAATGACCTCTGCGACCTTTCACTTCAAAATGGACGGATTATTACCTTTGCAGATGACACTGTGATTCTTTTCAGTGCAGACTCATGGGAAGAGGTATACAAATTTGCTCAAGCCGGATTTGATACGGTTAATGACTGGCTGAGATCTAATATACTCACCCTAAATTCCGACAAAACTAAGTATATAGCCTTTAAATTACGAAACAACCCTAAGTCCTCTCTTCAACCAGTTAGTATAATCGCTCACACCTGTCCATCCCCTCATAATGGGCATTGTTCTTGTTACAAATTGCAGAAGGTCGACAGTATTAAGTACTTGGGGGTCACCTTGGACTACAACTTAAATTTTGCTGCACATATAAATACTCTCACTAGTAGAATACGAAAATTTATTTATGTGGTTAAAAATCTTCGGACTATTTTGAACTCCAAGCAATTACTATCTGTTTATTGTGCTTTGTGCCAATCGCTTCTAACATATTGCATCACTTCATGGGGCGGAACATTTAAAACTAACCTTTTACCACTTGAAAGGGCTCAACGGGCAGTTCTTAAAGCTGCACTATTTCTTCCTTTCCGTCATCCTACTATAGAAGTTTATATGTTGTCTAAAGTTCTCTCAATTCGCCAGCTTTTTATACTTCATGTTGCTTTAAAACAACGATCTCTAATTCCTTTTCCAAATTTCCATCACAGTTCTGATTTGAGAAGCAGAAGAAGGAATATATGCCAAACTAAACCGGTTAAAACCAAATTTGCGCGAAACTTCTTTTCTTTTCTTGGCCCATTTTGATACAACAAACTCAATGATCTACTCTCTATTCATACCCTAAACAAAACAAATTTTAAAAGAAAAATAACTGACTGGCTTATTACCTTAAATTATACCCAAATTGAAGATCTTTTTAAAACAATTTTTTAACATAACATGTTTCTTTGAAACTCACACACTCACTCCACATCACTCTGCACACTCATTCATATCACTCCCCACACTTATTCACATCACTACCAACAATCATTCACACACACTCATCATCTACCACACTCACACACATACTCCCTAAAAAATTGTGCTTGTATCTGTTATTAATTTAGCTCATTTTACTTTTAATGATTATTATTATTTTTTTATTTATTTTTTTCTAAATTATTATTGTATTTTTTCTATTGTAATTAAATCAAGTAATGTAATGAAATGCAATAAAATGATGTAATTTGACTTATTATTATTAATGTAATTAAGTAATGCTATCAATTTATTGTTATTATTATCAATGTATTTAAATGATGTTATCAACCTATTATTTTTGACGTTATGACATACAATTATTTTTATTAAGTTAATTAATGATTGCAATGTATCGGATCGGATTTAGTAAGAACACAAATTTAATGATTAATATTGAGCTTTGTTTTTGGGGGCCTGGTGACCTGACACACAGGTTTTGGAAAAAACTTAGTTCAGGCACCAGTCTTCCACAAATTAATTTCACTGTTTTTAATTGTAGACTGTATATTTTATTTATCTGTAATTTGTGGAAAGAAATAAACAAATTATTATTATAAAAAAAAAATTATTATTATTACTATCTTAACAAGTAGGTGCTTAGTTTTGTGTTGTCCTCATTGTGGTTCCCGCTGGGAAACTTAGATTCCCAGAAGAACTCATGAGGGTATGCTTCTGAATGGACAACCCAGGATCCTGGAATGCACGGCAAAGAAGGAACACAGGAGTGGGCTTTATTCAGTAAAAGTCTGACACGCCCAGCTCCACCCAAGAGCGGGATAAGTCACTGGATGATTAACTACCTAAAAAAAAACTCCGCCCTGTGTGGGACACATTATTTAAAACCTAAAATAAGAAAACTATGAGTAGTATTTTTGCTTGATACCGTCCATGAAGTACCGTGTTAACCCAGTTAATGGGTTTTGGAGGTCTGGTAGGCAGCCGCTCCTCGTAAAATATTGTTATTCAGTTAAATCCGGCTTGACTGGAAGCCGACCCCAATATAGTTGGGAAAAGGCTAGGCAGATGATGATGATGACGATGACCGTCCACGCGAAAGGAGTAGGTAAGTGTTTTGTTTTACCTACTCTTTTCGCGGTGTAAAAGAGAATTTGAATACTTACTGGCAAAGGTATACAATACACATGTCTCGACTGTACAAGGTATCTCTCTTATGATGGAGGTAAGTAAAATAAAACACTTTTAAAGTGTGCATCTAGTCTTGATAAATGTTTTCCGGGATGTTTGCACGCTGCACTCATATATCATGTTTATTATAACGGTGTGAACATCTTCGCGAGGATATTTCGCCTTTAAAGCTGACGCTTACTTAAATATATAATATATTTTATATAGAAGCTGTAGAGCGTTTTAAGCTGTAGTTTGTCTTGTTTTAGTGTACTGTATTTCACTTGTAAACCCACGTAGGTACACAAGATACCTTGACCTGGAGAAATCTGTAGACAATACAAAAATTTGCATAACACATAGGAGCATTAGGAGCATGTACAGCAGCCCGCAGGAGTGCAGGAATCATACACGCGACATGCAGCGCAGGAGCCAATCATTTAACCACTGCGCCAGTAGATCCATCAAATTATCATCATCTGCCTAGTCTTTTCCCAACTATATTGGGGTCGGCTTTCCAGTCAAGCCGAATTTAGCTGAGTAGGTACCAGTATTTTACGAGAAGCGGCTGCCTACCAGACCTCCACAACTCATTAACTGATTAGATCCATCAAATTATGTAAAGCAAAATTAACGTAAGGTCAAAAATAAGGTTAAAAATAGTTTTCACGTGTACTTTTTCTATTTCGTACTTTTGTACTTATTCCATGAAAAAATAACGATACGTCACATAACGTGAAAAACTCCGCAAAAACTACCTCATTCAGAAATGACCTAATTAAAAATACCTCCACGAACCAGCAGATGTAATGAATTCACTCACTGATTCGCCCGAATCCGGATGGCAGAAAAGTAATGGTGGTAAAAAATCAAATTTTGTGCCAAATCAAACGTAAATGTACGAGTCGGGATGTTTACCGGAAGCCGAGAAATCCATTCACGGATGTTTACCAAAAGCCGGGAAAGGTTTTCCCGGCTTTTTGGTATGTTATGTTATGTTCACGGATGTTAACTTTTTTAGGATTCCGTACCTCAGTTGGTAAAATTCGCTCTGTTATCAAGACTCCTATTCTCAGAACCTTGTGGAGTTAATATCAAATACTCGAATCAATCAAATGTTAGTCATTGAGCAGTAAGAACAGAACTTTCAAGTCAATGCAATATATAGATATGGCCGTTTATACACCGTTTAGGTGCGCATTTTGATATTCATAAGAAGCTGAGGCACCTGCACGTACTGAGACCTAGAATCCTGATATTTGGAATAAGCTTTATCTTAGCCATTTTCTTTACTTGTGCTTTTAAGTCTGAAAACAGAACATCAAATTCACAATTCAGGATACAATTCGGGAATCGAACTTAATTACATATGCGTACTTACGGAGTCCTGAGTGTGCAAGTCCAACTCGCACTTGACTGGTTTTTTTATCATTTGTAGGCTGTTAGGCCGGGAACAGACTTTCATCCTTACATCTTTCATTTACATAGAATAAAAAAAAGTCCCCCCCAAAGCACAAACTCAAAAACTACTGTACGAATCAATGTATTTTTTTACGAATAGATATAATAATTTATGAGGAATATTTAAGCGTATAAGACATGCATAGTGTAGTTTTCGGCTTTTCTCTGCTATGAGAAAAGCCGAAAATTCCAAAAATTTGTAATACGCACTTGGGTAGAGTGAAAGGGCATATCTGATTTTCACTGGCTCTAAAACTCACATGTATCCTTCAATAGCCCCTTGTGTTCCAGGACCACGGTATATCTTTAAAATAAATCCGGTGTCCTTGGCGATCATTGGTTTTACTAGTGACCAACCTCATCAATTACTCGTTCGACAGAAACATGGACTTGTAAACTGTTTTTAAAATACTATTTGCAAAACAAATATAATTAACCTGCTGCCAGCGGCTTTGTTCGTGCGATAACAGGTTGCTCCAAACCAATTTTGAACCCCAGGGTGAATTTTGGAAAATACTCTCTTACTGCTCGCCTAAAGGAAACCTAGAGCATAATTTCACGTTACAGCTAGTCACAGTAGTTTCAGCTGTGCGTTTATATGTCAGTTTCTTCTTTTATATAACATCATTTCAGTCGAAAGACGTCCATTGCTGAACATAGGCCTCCCCTAATCGTCACCACAACGACCGGTCTTTTATATAATTATATAGATTTTTTTATTTATTCATCAAGTTTCTCTGGTCTTTTTTATATATAGAATTTTTATTTATTCATCAACCAATCTGGATACTATATAGCCAGCCTAACCCAATTCACATGAAGGTCGTTTGTAACCAGGCTTACGTTTAAACTCAATCGCGGCAATTTCCCGCAATCCGCGCCACGCCGCAGCATTAGTGTTATTAATCTTTACTTCTGATTGAAATAAAGGAAAATTTGGGCTTTAGCTACACCTAATAGCTGAATTAATAAGATCGTTCAATGTGGAGGCGGTTTTTTGAATTTGTAACTTGGTAATTGTGTCTTTAGAATATTTGAAAAGCGAAATTGTATCTTTGTTATCATTCCTTTTCTTTCACTAACTTTACTCTTTTCTGCTTGCTTCTCTAATTCGCTGCTTTCTAAGAAACTGGGTGACATATAATACATATAAATATTTATAATCAAAGCTAGTAATTTTATGTATATTTATTATTAATTACTAGCTTATGCCAGCGGTTTCGTCCGTGTGAATATTACTTATTGCGAACGGTGAGTCGAAGTTGAAAACATATAAAAGTAGCTTATGGAGTTTAAGCTTGGTGCATACCAAATTTTATCAATATAGGGTCAGTAGTTTAATCGTGAAAGCGTAACAAACTTTACATTTATAATATTAGAATGAATTTGCAAACTTAGGGAGAGCTGTGGTGCCCCAGTGCAGCAGTGGTAACAGCTCCGATTTTCGAGTTGTACAATGTACGTAGTAGGTTCATACCCAGGCAGGCACTTTACTTTGTATAATTTATATCATCAGTACTGCTCTCGAAACGGTGACGAAAAATAATGTGAAAAAACCGGCATGTCCTAGAACCAAAAATTCGAAGGCATAATTTGTGCTAACCATCAACCCGCACTAGGCTCGTGTAGCGGATTAGAGGCCATTATCTCTCTACTAAGTACGAGACATGAGTCCCAGCAGTGGGAACATAATTATACTTAAGCATAATTGGAGTGGGTCGCCGGTTTAAACGCAACTAGGCGCATTACTTTGTTTAGTTTATTTCATCACCACTGCTCTCAAAACGGTGAAGGAAAACATCGTGAGGAAACCGGCATATCTTAAAACCAAAAATTCGAAGATATGGGCCCGCGTGGTGGATTACGGGCCATTTCCTCTCTTCTAGAGAGAGAAGCCTGAGTTCCAACAGTGGGAACATTACAAGGCCGATAATGCTAATGCTAATAACTGGAGTAATACTGGTGACGGTAATGTCAGTGCACCTTTCTGCCCAACCCTTCTTGGAATTCAAGCCTGTTATATTAAACTGTTAGTTTGCACCAAGGGATATGCATAATTTGTCTGTACCTGAAGGTAAATGGTCCCATTTAAATAATTTACATAAAGTTACGAAACATCCTGTTCCAACACCTGAACGTGTTTCTAGGACAATGAATAATAATTACACTGATAATGTGAAGGCGGAAGTTTGTATGTATGTTTGTGTGAATGTTTACTACGCTTTCACGCTTAAACTGTTGAATGGATTTAAATGGGATTCGGTACACCATGGTAGACCATGTCCTGGAATAGGACATAGGATTTTTTGTTCTCCAGGATCATCAAAATGACTTCTCACGTTCTTTACAATGGGTAGCAATAAAACGAGTGACAGTAAATTACAATTTTAAGTGTCCAAATTATATATATCTATACACTATTGAGCAGAGTATTTTTTTTTTATGGTAGGGGAATCATCAGAATGACTTCGGAGCGTGTCAGACTATTCTGACTAAACCCCACCTCGTTCTTTTGTTGCCTTCGATCCGGGGGACACGGTGACATTTCAATATTTTTCCTTTCCAAAATTATCTTTTCTAGGAACAAGAACTGGCCGCTATCTATCATGCGGCCCAGTGTGGGTTGGCGGATGTCACGTTCTCGAATTTTGGCTTCTAGGAAATTCCGGTTTCCTTATGATGTTTTCCTTCACTGATTCCTAAGACAGTATAAGTAATACGGAAATTTTAAGAGGCCTGAGTTCCAACAGTTACCACATTGTCATTAATCGTGTAACAAATATAAATTCCCAATTGAATAACTGTGTAAAACTGAACATTTTACCCGAACGCTGTAGGCATTTTATTTAATACTAGCTTTAGCCCACAGCTTCGCCCGCGTACATAAAATATAGCCTATGTCACTCTGGAATACAGCAGCTTTCTATTGGTGAAAAAAATTCAGCAATCGGACCAGTACTTCCACAGATTACCTCATACAAACAAAAATACAAACTTTACCTCTTTATTATATTAGTGTAGATCTATGTCAGTATGTCTGCCTCCCTTAACACATACTTAACTATTCGTTATTAAATGTTCTTCAAGTTGATCTCAATCCAATTCTTGACGGCAAAAAACCCTACTTGAAGAAGCCTACTTGATGAGACGGCAGCTCAGGTGGTGTGGGCATATCTCTAGAATGCCTGATTAGAGATTGGCGAAGCGTATCTTCTATTCTGAACTCCAGCAAGGAGAATGAAATCGTGGTGGACAGTTTCTACGCTTTAAGGATGTTCAGAATATACACATGAAGAGCTGCGATATTGACTCCACCGCTTGGGAGAAACAAGCGCAAGATCGGTCTGAACGCAGACGCCATGTGCAGCAAAGCGTATACGCTTTTAAAGATAAGAGGAGATTGGAATTGGACCGGAAACGCGACGAATTCAAAGCTAGACCATCAATAGCTATAGTTTATCATGTCGTTAATGGTGCTCTGACATGTCCGCTTTGTGCTCAGAGTTTTTCGACCAAAGTTGGATATGCAAGCCACATAAGGGCGCATACAGAGCTGCAAATCTGAGCTCACAACCACCATAAGAAGTCATTGAATGCGGTGCGGTCACTGTGGCTGAAATCGGCTAGATGGCATCATCATCATAATCAATTCTTATATAGGAAAAGAGAGATTCGGGCTGTTTAAAAAATTAAATATAATTCAAAGAAATCTGAATACTGATAGTTCAGAAATATTAGTCAAATTAGCAAAGGCAAAATACCTGTTGTCGCGGACACCCTACGACAAGTAGGTTTTACGACAAGTTTTGAGGTTCCAAAATAAAAGTTAATACAAGAATAATCTTCCTTAACTGCTTTGACTTTATATCTCAGAATGTGACAAAAAAAAATCTTACTAGGTATACAGTACTCAATATTCAGTAATTAATCTCACATTATTCATTATATTTCATTGAAAAGTTATTTTCGTGTATTTCACGAGAACCGAACGAAATTAAACTACTCAGAAATGTTATTATAAATATCTGACCTTCATACGAGTAGATAGTGAATATGTTTTTCCTTGGCATTCATACGGTCGAGATTTTCTGGTAATCATTTATATATAGAAGAAACTCTTGGATGTACGGATATGTGTGGTCGTTATTAGTATTGCTAATAACTGTAGCGACATCTAGGATTTCTGTATCGAACAAGTAAAATTTTCCGCGCTATTATAAGAATATATAGAACACGCCGAAATTATCTCTAGGGCGGTAGTCCACTAGATATAACATCCGTCTGGTCGGAGGAACTTTCCCTTTTCAACACAGGTATGTTGGACTTTACTAGCGCGATGAAAGAGGTGGTTGCTTTTATCGATAACCAAAGTTAAGCTACGCTTCACCTGTGCTTTGGTCTTTGGATATATAATCCAGTGCCAAAAAAAACTGGTCCTCCTTTAACCTTAACCTTACATGACCTCCTTTAACCTTACATAAAAGAACAATAAATAATCTCTTCTGCTCTCTGAGGAGTGTGAAGGAGTGGCACACTTCTAAGTCCGTAGCAAAAACTGGCAACCAACCAGACCAACTTAAATATTTTTTTTTCTTTTCATGTCGACATCGACTCTCAATATATATTTTTTAAAATTTTATTTTGGTTGTATTTTTATTTTCGCTATAACAATAAATACTACTGTTGTTATAGCGGCAATAAAAATACATCATCTGTGAAAATTTCAACTGTTTAGCTCATGTTCATGAGAACTTGGTAATAGCCAGTAATAGTAGACAGACTGTGGAGTCTTAGCAACAGGATCCCGTTTTAACAAAGTTAAGAACCGCCAAAACATCTTTCCAAAATGGATTCATCATCGCATTTACCGTAATAACAAGTTTGAAACTCAATTAATATTGGTCCAAAGTCTGTCATGGTCCAAGATTACGTCTCCCCAGCTAATCTGCCATGTCTTTGAGGAATTTCCTCATTTCGCTCTTTGGAACTACGTTTAAATTTTGTTATTACCTGACCTTGTTTAATACTTAAAAAATATATATAAATTGTAGGTTGTTTTTCGAATAAAAAAAGTAAAACCGATAGAAACTGTGACCAATGTTTCCTATCAACGATTGCATCACTGCTTACCATCAGGTGGGATTGCAGTCAAGTACTAGTTTATATCAATTAAAAAAAAAAAAAACATGTTCTCGCACATAGTTTCGTTCGTGTTCAGTTAGATTTTTAAAATCAATTTATGCTGTAGGAAACATTAACATGGTTTTCATTCCAGGGCCACGGTACTTTACCACTTTTCTGACATCTATTCGAGGCACACGTGGGACACAACGTGCCATTCACACAGGCTTATACCTCACCCGATGGCCGGAACGCAGTCTACCCATTGCTCGTCGTCCGCAAGCTCTCCCCTACGGTTGTAAAAATCGCCCTACGATTCCCAATGCCCGGGGCGTCATCTGTAGAGGAAGGAAAGCGACTAAAAGTTACTTAACAAACAAGTATTACTTAATCGACAAAATTTTATAATTTCAACTACAGTTTCAAAGTTTTTTTTTCCTCAGAAAAAATACATATTATTAATTTTTCCCTTAATTTAGATATTTGATACGAAATGAACTATATACAATCTTTCGTTCACTATCTGAATTCACTAAAAATTATACCTACTCGTACCTATTAACTTACATACGTGCAGTCAAAAGTCACACGGCTTTCAGAAACACTGTATTTTAATTAAATCAGTTTTGATCCGGAAATAATGATTTCAATCGTCCGTAAAGCCGTTTTAATCGGCCGTCGATAATAATTTTAGATAAACGTGAGCGTTTTGATGTCGGATATTAGTCGAATTTTACTGGTATTTTCAGTTACTTTATATTAAGAAAAGTAGGTAAGTTGTAATTAGGAAAAAAACTGACAAAAAAATTCACCACTGGGGGTCCAGAATCATTTACTGGATCTATGGAATTCCTTTGTGCGTTGAGATCCGACACACTGCATATTGGAAACCAAAAACGTTACAAATAATCAAGCCTCAATGGGTTTCCATTTTAGGTTAGGAATCATCCAATAACTTCTCCTTCTCCCATTTTTTTTGTTAAGGCGTGTCAGATTTTTACGAGTAAGACCTCGACCCTGCTGGGTCCATACGGTTTGCAGACATCTCTTAAAGGCGGACGTACACTACGCGCTGTCTACGACTGTGGCTCGTTTCGGATGTTTAACGAACGGCTGGACAGCGATCTACCCATTACTCGTCGTCCGCAAGCCAACACAAGCTTCAACGGGCCAGCATTTAGCTTTATTCCAAAGGGATTTAAGATTCTAAGATGTTTCTAATTACCAGTAAGCACTTTAAAGTACAAAGTTGAGAACTTCACTGTCTACGCAAGTTTTAACGAATTAATGGATTCATTCAATTAGCGGTTACCGGACGCAAATTACAAGGCTTTTCATTGGCTTCCAAACTTCTGATTCCATTCAAGGTTCTGTAATTTTATGGATGTAATAAGGAAATGCGTTAAGAGCGACGAACTGGAGATAAAAACAGATTTTATTAATGGATCGCCGTCATTTGTCTTGATCTGAGAGGGATGAAACGCATGTTACTAACCTACTATTTCCTTTTCCCCTGCCTTCTTTCTTCGATTAATAATTGACTACACATTTATACAAAGCCATTTTACTTGTTACGATATTTCTGCTATGATCATTGATCATATGTGGAGTTACATAACTTTGAAGTACATCATCAGATCATAGCAATATTAATATGGGACTTATTCGGAAGAATAACCCTTCAATCGTATTTGTTTTTTAATCGGTCCGCTATTGATCGAGATATCAGTGAACATACATAAAAAATACATAAAGTCAAACATAGAACTTCCTTTTAGTAGTCGGTTAAAAAGGGAGTTAGTGAAAGAGTGACGGGGGACAAGATTGAATAGAAATAAAATGTCATGCGCCGTGTTAAAAGAAATACAACTGATTTGAAACCTCTTCCTTTTTTTTGACGTCGGTTGAAATATATAAAATAGCTTTTGTTTTCAGCTTTTCAACTTGTTTACCAAAAACTGGACTATTTTCATTCAGTACATTCCACATTCAAGTATGAAGTCCTAAGCATTCAAGCAAAACTAATTGTATAAGTTAAGTTCACTGAAGTTAAGTTAAATGTTATTGTTTACTTGGCCGCCCATGTTAGTATAAGTTTTCATCCGGAACACCTGATCGTGAGTCACGTGGCGAAGTAAGGCATCGTTGAAAATAGGCTAGGAGCACACGTGTATGAAAAGTGGTTTAATCCTTATTTCCTTCTTAGTAATATACACTCGAGAGCAAAAAAATCGCACATGATGACTTGTTATGTTAAGACAGTTTTTGTCATGAATTTGAATAGATTTTGAAAGAAATGCATACACAAGATGAAAGACCATTTCTTTACCTTTCTAATGATATGAAATACAGTGTAAAAAAAATACCCTTGAAAAGTTTGAGAGCACAATATCCAACATAAGAGTAAAATTACCAAATTTCACTTATGAAAAAATGAGAGTCCAACTTAAAATTCTTGGTTATCCAGTTAATTAATAGAGTGTATTCCCTCTCTTAGCCTTAATTACAGCTGTTAATCGATTTTTCATAAACAGTATTAATTTTACCATGAAATTGTATGGTATAACCTTCCACTCCTCGTCAATGATAAATTGACGCTCTTGGAGTCGCGAAGAACCGGGTTTTTTGCTCTAACTCTTCTTTTAAGATCATTCCGGACATGTTCAATTGGATTAAGATCAGAACTACGCACTAGCCTCACTATCACGATAAATTCAATGTTTTCCATGTAGTGTCCAACTCGTCTAGCGACATGCGATCTGGCGTTATCAAGCATTAAGAAAAAAAAAATACCATAAGTTACACCAGCGGCTTTACAGATTTTCTGAGCATATTTTTGACGTATCGTGAAGCCATCAACCCTCTCGATATCGGGCAGGCATTTGCCCCAGTGTATGAATACAAGTCAGTTTTGCTGTACAACATTATGCCACCCCAAAACGCCTCCAAAAGCAACATGATTGCTTATGCAGCAGTGTTAAAATTAGCCTGATGACTTTCTATGGATCCTAAAGCGTCCATCATGGTCATGTAAGTCATTCTGCACTTATCAGAAAACACTACAGTTTGCCATTAGTCATACACGTAATTTAAGTGTACCGTGGCAAATTGTCACCGGGCTTGTTGGGGAGCTGTGGTCAGTTTGGGACCATTTGCTGGATGATGTTCAGTCAGAACTGCTTCATCCAGTCCTTTTCTAAATGTCCACTGATTTATACTGACATTGCGAACTTCTTAAAGCCTTTGTCTCACTTCAATCGCATTCAATAGCCGATTTCTCACAGTACTTGTTACAACAAAGCGATCATCACGCCCTGATCCTATGCGCAACCGGCCAGGTCCTGGTCGCCGAATGTGCCCACTGGTCTCTTGAAACCTTTGGTATATCCGAAGATTAGGGAAGCTGCTAAAATTTAGCTGTCGAGCAACTTCATTTGGTTTATGACATGTTTTAGGCAAGGTAATAACTTGAACAGCTTCTACGGGCGTGGTACCCATATTTTTCTGGTATATCCATCTGCTTTCAGTAGGGACACTATAACGTTGACGGATACTGAGTAAAAATTAAAAAAACACCCCTTTTGTAACTCTGGATCAAGGTGAAAGTTGAGAAATTCAAATTAGTGAATTTGGGAAATTGGGTGTACGGTTGGTTTTTGTGAATTACGTGAAGGTCAATGATCTTAATATGGTGTTTTTGTAAAGCTAACCTTACATCCTTTAATGTTGTTTAATAATTTATACTCCATTTCTTTGGATTTAAGGAAATATCAGTATTAAACCAAATTACAACCCATGTGCGATTTTTTTGCTCTCAAGTGTATATAGCTTTCTGGTTAACACGCGTGTGTATGTAGTAGTAGTTTCTCTATATAGAATTTTGGTCCCCATTTCATTCCCTTATAGAGTGAATTTTAGGATATCCTTTCTTGGTGCTTGATAACAGAAAGCCTTATGCATAATTTCACGCTCCTACTCCCAGTAGTTTCTGCTGTGCGCTGATATTGTTGTCAGTCCGTCAGGCAAGAGTTATAATATTATCTATAAAAGTTATATAAAAGGAGAAACCACAGTGGTGATCCAGTGGTAATTGCTCCGACTTACGAGTTTGTACATCGTGGTTTCAAACCCAACCAGGTGCATTACTTTGTGTAATTTATTTCATCGCTGCTGAAAACATAGCGAAAAAACCGACGTGTCCTAAAACTAAAAATTCGAAGATATGTAATATCTACCAACCCGCTCTGGGCCCGCGTGGTGGATTATGACCCATTGACTTTCCTAGAGAGGAGGCCTGAGTCCCGGCAGTGACTCCCAGGAAGAAAGGATAACTTCGAACACGGATGGGTTAATCACTAAAAGTTTGATACTCCTTTTCGCTCAACCCAGAAAGGGAGAAGTTTATTTGATTATTTCCCACGTAAAAATAAGAAACAAAAAAATCATGGTCAACATACATTATATAGATTCACGGGTGAAGCAGTAAGGATTTAAGAAGGAATGAATGCGAATAGCATGGAATTTGGGCAACGTGGTTTTATTGTCAGGGTGGGAAATTATCAAATATCTCCACCCACACTGGGCGAAGCGAGATTGTCAGACTATCACTGATTAAAACCCACTTCTGTTGTGTCAGTTGCCCTTTGCGTTCAATTCAGAGCTTACCTTTTGCATTTCAAAGCTACGATTACTCTTTCAAATAATTTCGTAGGCGTATTGGCGTGTGTGGTAATGATGGATTTTATCCTTAAGGTCATTTCATATTTCAATATCGATGCACTATAATTAATTTTGTAAATTTTCAAAACCGTGGGTTTAAATGATAAATATATGGCTTTTAAATTATTCCTGAAATTATTACAGTTTTTACTAGTAGTGTAATGAAAAGTGTACGATTTCAGATTTAAGCATTTGAAGTTGAGTGTTACTCAAACTTTGCTTTAGCCTGAAAACCTGTAAAAAGTAGGATTTGAGACATTTTCAATTCAAAAACCAGCCCACAGTTTCATAAATAGATAAGACGATTGTAAAACTGTAGATAGTACCTTTGATGTAGATGATTGAAATAGAAATGACTTCTGTATCCTAGTTGCAATTAAAAACATATAAACTCACATAATATACATGACACCTAGTCCCGGAAGGATAATTCTATTAAACCCTTACTGTTTTCGGGATTAAAATTTCATAACCTTCGTTTCGTTCGAAATTCAACCTGCCACTCGTGATTTTAAGACACTAATTTATCTCATAGTCCAAAACCCGAAAACCAAAAACATCCAATATATCTACAGTTGCAGCTACTAAAGATAAACAAATCTATCCTTTTGCCCTTGCCCTTTATTTGCTTTCCTGTAACCTACCGACGGATAGCATTTCCTACCAAAGTTGTGGATGGATAGTTAGAATCTTACTGTTTATCGGGATAGCTATTTATATGAACTCCGGTAGGTTATTGAAAACGGGCTTAAAGTTTTTTAATTTCTCGTGGATTTACATTCTATTCTATATCCCTAAATGAGCAAGAACTTCAAAAAACCCTAGAAATAAGGCAGATTTAATTTTTGCGCGTGCCGTAAATAATGTGGGCGAAGCAAACACGGTAAACAATAGAATCAAACGGATAACCGACAAAACTGTTTGCCAACAAAACACTGCTACCTACAAATAATTTTGTAAAAGGATCCATTGTTGCGATGGCAAGCAAAAGGGATAGAATTTATTCTTGCTTCAGCCTCTTAAAATAACCGTGGGATGCTTACCAGATGATGCACTGTTTGGCAACCAACCATCCAAAAGTTATTGACGGAGGTCTACTGTAGGGCGAATAGCGTTGTCCCTTTCTTGCACCAGAATTATAATGATTTCAAGACGTCTTGGCAGGGACAATACTTTGAAATAGACTATGCATCATTGTGGCTTTGGGTCTAGAACCTAATGCTGGTCTGGTTTTTGTTTATTTTAGACTAGTTGATGTCCGCGACTTCGTATGCGTCTATCTCGTAAAAAACCGGCCAAGAGCGTGTCGGGCCACGCTCAGTGTAGGGTTCCGTAGTTTCCCGTCCGTCACAATAAGTATCCCCAACTTTTCAAAAACTGTTCATCCCATCCAGTTCAAAATAGTTTTTCTGGAAAGTCTTTACAAAGCTCTACTTTCCAGATTTTTTCCATATTTTCTAAACTTATGGTTCAAAAGTTAGATTGTTTTTTACTTTTGGAGCGATTACTTCCGAAATTATTGATATTATTAAAAAATGATTTCAGTAAACCCCTATTAATTTTTCAATACTTATCCAACAATATATCACACGTTAGGGTAGAAATTAAAAAAAAAAAACACTTTCCACTTTACATGTAGGGGGTAGCCCCCCTACATGTAAAGTAAAAATAATTAGTAAAAATAATTTTTCCAATTTTTATTTTACCACTTTGTCGGCGTGATTGATATACATATTGGTACCAAATTTCATCTTTCTAGTGCTAAGGTCACAGAGATTAAGCGAGGACGGACGGACAGACATGGCGAAAATATAAGGGTTCCGTTTTTGCCATTTGGCTACGGAACCCTAAAAAGAACATTGACATTTGGTCCCAATTTTATGAAGTTCTTTCTTTTAATAAAACTTAAGCTACATTTTATTTAAACAAGATGTTTTGTTATAGCAGTTATCTACTAGTTAAATTCTTATCATAATCGGTCGAGCAGTTTCGGAGATTAGCCGGAACAAACAGAGAGACAGACCGATAGAAAATCAAAAACTTTGAAAATTGCATTTTTGTTATACATTTCGAATATATTTTCATAATCATCTGCCTAGCCTTTTCCCAACTATATTGGGGTCGGTTTCCAGTTAAGCCGGATTTAGCTGAATACCAGTATTTTACGAGGAGCGGCTGCCTACCAGACCTTCACAACCCATTAACTGGGGTAACACGGTACTTCATGGCCAGACTGGAGTCAGATTTACTGGCTTCTGACTATCCGTAACGACTGCCAAAGATCTACAAATGACAGCCGGGACCAACGGCTTAACGTGCTTTCCGAGGCACGGAGGAAACTCGTTATGTTAAGATGGTCACCCATCCACAGACCAACCTAGGCAAGCGTTGCTTAACCTTGAAGATCGACCTGTGCGGCTGTTATTATCTAGCCACGAGCTCCTAAGAAGGCTCCCTCGAATATATTTTCATAAGTTTAGTAAAAAAATATATATTTTGATATTACAGACATACACTTTTATTTTATTTATATGTGTAGATTCCTTGGAGCGTCTTTTCAGTTGCAAGGCAGACCACGAAAAGAAACGGCTTCCAGCGACGGTTAATTTTTTTTTATGGGGCATGTTAATCTAAACCATAATTTTCTATGTTATAAAATATGGAATTAAATAAAAAAAAGTGCTTCTACCAGCTTTAGTGCTAATACGATTTATTCACTCTTTGACGCCATTTGCAACAAAAATTTATGCAACCTTTCATTTTCCAAGAACAATTTATAGACCTATGGCTGTTTTTGTACTCAAGCCTATAATTTGTAAACATCACATGATTTTCTAACCATCACAATCATATCGAACTGAGGTAGAAACGACCCGATGACACGCGATCTGCTATACTTTGCAATAGAAACTATTAAACCTTGTGGTTTGGCCACTTTTAGTAGACTTGGAATGATAGTATTACTGCTGTGCAGAAGGAGGCGACCACATTCCAGGTTTACTTGTTTAGGACTGGAATGTCGGTACAGGCCAGTCCTATGAGTATGATCTGGTGGGCATGGCGTGAGTTGTCACCGCTGCTAATCGCCGCTGTGAGCACTTGGAGGTGCTCCACCCGAGAGGGGCATGTCACCACTGTATGTTCCACCCTATCTTCTGAGCGTCTTGTACTTGAATCTGGTGCAGAAACTTCTCGAACTTACCATGTGCAGTAAGGACCTGCGTTATGGGAAAGGTGAGGACCCTATGACGCCTTTCCATCCACTCTTCGATGACTTACACTTTACGCAACTTACAGTCATGATTATGGCGTGTCAAGCGCTAGGTTGTGATAGTTACTGTTTCCATATTGCCATGAGATCCCCCCGGAATGAAATGCACAGATTGTGTATACGTGCAAGGACTATTGCCTCCAGATTCACAGTTCCAGGCCAGCAGGGAGGGTCACTGATTCGCGGAGGACCGTGCGGCATATCATCCATACGTCTTTCGGATGACCATGACCTTCTAAGACGCCTTCAGCTTATTCGCCGATCGCTTTCACAGCGATGACGCCCACATTGGCACTCCGTAAATAGCCATAGACCGAACGATCCCAGCGTCGTAGACCCCATTGATTTGGCAAAAGCCGCTTGAGGGTAACCCCGGACCATTTCAGTTTGAGAACCAGATGTCGGAAGTGTACCGTCGAATTGTAGCATGTTTTACAAAAATACGAACTTCCATACAAATTTTCTTGCTGTAATATGCTAACGTTAGCATTTAAAGTCTAAATGCTAACGCTAAATTTTAGAGTTTTGTTTTTTTATAATTCTGCAGTTCAGACTGAGCTATGGTGTCAGTGAATGTAAGATTTCTGAAAAAGGTGTAGCAAAAAAATATTTTTTATCTAGTTTCTGCCAATTATCCCAAAGGAATATACTCCCGGTCTAAAATATTCTTAGATACTAGCTGCTGCCAGCAACAACAATCGCGTGAAATTTTGAGATTTATTGATACTAGATACAATACATTATCATCCTAATAAAGTCAAGTGGTTTCAAGTATTTCTAAAACAAACTAAAAATAACACATTCTCGAACCCAAATCCTTCAAAAATAACCCAACAATACCGCCACACTAACCTATAAATACGATGTTCATTACGAATAATGCCATTCTAGGGGCCTTTTAAATGTTAAGGGCACTTCAGCCAGTAGATATAATAGCTGGTAGAACAATGGCGTCTCTAGCCTTTCATAGAGAGTAACAATGTGTAGGGTTCTTGAAAACCGCTCGAGTGATCGGGCAAACTCCTTGTTTTATGAGGAAGATTAATTTATGACTGGTCTTTCCGGAAAAGCTTTAGTAAGGAGACATTATGAGCATTTATTCGGAAGCACCATACAGGAGTCAAGATAAATGATTTCCAAGCGGACAATATAAAAGTAATGCGTTTAATTTCTGGATTTTCCAAATTTTTATATAGTTCTCTTATTAGAAAAGTTTTTTTTTATACTGTCCATGGTAAAATTCATCTACAATAACCACCTTTTACTAGAGGAACACGTGGTGAATTACTAACTGTCCGTCGAGTCGATCAACAAGGTTAAGATTTTTTTTAAAGTGGAAAATCATCTAACGTCTTCTTTTACTGTGTTAGGCCTTTGCTAATTATAACCACACCTATGTTCCTTCTATTGCCCTTGCATTCTAGATCGATGGGTTTCCCTATCAGAAGTCGACCCATGGCCCCATTAGGGCCCTACTGCTTCGATATTTATGTTGAAGCCTAATTATGTCACGAATACCCGGTAGCGCATGGTCCGTACACAAGACTTTAAATCCCAAAACGCGTGTGGGCGCAAACCATGTTGCTTGGGGAAAGGTTATTATAATGGGGGGTCTTAAGCGGGGACTACATTAGACCGACGCATACGTCGGCGATGCCTGAATTGTACGTAGAACTGCGGCGCATGGCGTGGGTCTAACGTAGTTCTACAAGTTTAGTTGCCATATAACATGTATGGAGACTGACGCACCCTGATCGGCGTACGTGGCCCACGTGTGCTCATGTACTTCTCCCTTTACAGTCTTTATCTTTATTATTTCTCGATTAAAATTACAGCCACGTTTTCACAGCATCCTGTGTACTTCGCAGAGATCCCACAGATTCCCTGTTCAGAATAAACTATAAGCTAATAATTGGCTCGAAGGGCATTTAAATTCATCGTTGATAACAGCCAGGATTACTGATACGACGCAAATTGATTCTCATTATGATGCAAGTAGTGTCAGCGTCGCCTATCGCGCGGTAAGCGTGGAGCGACTGAATAAATTATTTGTTAAGAAGTTTTTGCATGTTTTCGATTAATAGTGTAATTGATTTATTGGCTTTTTGAGGTTTATTTATTTTTAAAATAGTAACCGTGGCTCTAGGGCAGAGTACCGATAGATTTTATTCAGTAAAAATCTGACATTCTTTTCGCTCCACCCAAAGCGGGCGAAGTTATTGGTTGACATCCCAACTTTACTTAATGGATTTTTTTTAGGTGGAAAATTATCAAATGATATCTCCCACTCTAAGGCACATTACTACTTAATAGTCTATTACTGGAATTTTCAAAAGAATAAAATAAAACTTCATACAATTTACCATTTTAAGGCTACTAAACATCACACTAATTTTACACCGGAAGTTTGTATGTATTATATACGGTATATCAGCCATACGTGCCCCAGTCGGTATTTAAAATTTGAAGCTTATTTGAGCTGAACTATTTAAGTTACAAGTATGAAGGCGATATAAATTATACAATGCAAGTTTAACTTGCTCGTACAGTTTATTTAATTTTAAATTCGTGTCTTAGTTTGGCAAGTGGGGCATGTTACTGAATGGGGCACTTAGGGCTGGTTTACCCTATATACCTACAGTGTGTATGTGATGGTATGCTTGTATGTTTGTAATTTCTTTTCGCTCAAGTGGCTGGAACAATATAAAAAAAATTGCGGCTGGTTTATGTTCTGGAATTGGACGTACAATATTTTTATCTCTCATGTATATTCCCTTCAAATAACTTTCTATTTCTATGGTGACAAAACCGCTAACAGAAGTTAGTTCGAATTATATTCACCGTTTTAAACCCCATTCATCAATGTAAGGTATAATCACCGACTAAAGAGAATTTGAAATGAGTTACGGATTTCCTATATTAATTGCATGATTAATTACGTTTGATTTCAAGGATTGTGGTCCTGGAATTAAGTTAAAACAATTATAGGATTTAGGGAATCTGATGAATTAATGATTGGGGAAAGTTTGCGATCATTGTACTAACTTTTTATTGGATTATCAAGCCATTTCTATAGGTAAAACGGTAAAACGAAGGTTTGAAATGATTTATGACGGGATTTTTTCGAGTGAAGTTCAGTAGTTATTTTAATTATTCGCGAAGTGATTACTAGTGAATATTGTGATATGAAAAATTGGTGTGATACACAACTGGACAATGTGGAGAAACTATTAAACATATGCCATATCTGCAAAGTGGAGCTAATAATTTTATTATAGTAGATAGATATCGACTACCTTATTGAAGGAGTCTGCCTTACACGATAGTTTCTATATAAGACACACTTGCTGCTTAATACTTACTGCAAGAATCATTACAACGTGTTACATCCGTTATTTTTATATTCTCATCATCATCATCATCTCAGCCGAAATACGTCCACTGCTGGACATAGGTCTCCCCCAAGCGTCGCCACAGAGACCGGTCCTGCGCGTCTCGCATCCATCGAATTCCCGCGACCCTCGCCAGGTCGTCGTTCCACCTTGTGGGAGGCCTTCCGACGCTGGGTCTTCCGGTACGTGGCCGCCACTCTAGAACCTTCCGTCCCCATCGACCATCTGTTCTACGAGCAATGTGCCCTGCCCACTGCCACTTAAGTTTGGCGATTCTTCGCGCTATATCGGTAACCTTAGTTTTCTAGCGGATATCTTCGTTCCTGATGTGATCGCGCAAGAAAATTCCGAGCATAGCCCTTTCCATTGCTCTTTGGGTGACTTTTAGCCTTCTGATGAGGCCTATTTTGAGCGACCACGTTTCCGAGCCATATGTCATCACTGGCAACACACACTGGTCATAGACTTTATATTCTATTGACACTTAATAGTCCAGTCATTATAGTACTTTCACCTCGGAATTCGAGATACCCAGCTGTAAGTCTGTAAATAGTTGTATATTGACACCCTAAAAGTTGTCTCAAAACCTACATATGGTAGGGTGTACGCAACTATGAAATTTCAAGGTCAAAGGGCCCAAAAATCGTTTTTTTGCGCTTTTTTTGTAAATATCTCATTTCCTAAAGGTTTTTTGCTATTTGTATATTTCACAATATTATAGAATACAAAATTTTCTACAAATTTTGTATAAAAACTTTTTCCTACGGTGAACCGTTTTCGAGATAGAGGCCGGAGAGCGCACGGTCACAGCATCACTTCAGTTCAACTGGTTCCTCCGGTCGAAAACGCTCCATATAAGTTGATACTATCGATAAATCAATGATTATAAATATTTGTCATTTTTTATTAACTATTATATTATATTTTATGATTTTTTTCCTAACCTATCCACTTTTTATTCAGTATTCATTTATTTAACAACACTTACCTGGCGTTTACTGACTAAAGCCCACTCCTGTTCCTTCTTTGCCTTTGTTCTATGGCCCCAGTCAGTGTACCCTTTCACATACCCCATGGCCCCAGTGGATATTTTCGACCCTGCTGGGCCCCTACGATTTTCTGAAATGTTCTTGAAGTACGCATAGATCATTACGCGTCGTCGACGACTTGAGCGCAATCCGGATGGTAATTGGACGACAGGACGGCGATCTACGCATTGCTCGCCGTCCGCCGTCGCCAGCATGGGCTTGTGAACAGATGTACGATGGAAAGGAGCAGTGCGTACTGAACTGAACTCACTTACTGAGAATAATTAGTTTCTCTTACTATGCTATGCTTTTTTAACTTAAATATCTCTATCTTGCTTTAATTTTCAAAGTAAATAACTAGGGTATGTCATTCATTAATAGAAATTGTAGCAAGAACCTATTTTGGGCACGTAGGAAAAGTGATTACTGTTAACAATAATTTAAGAAATTAGTTTCTTGTTTTGAACAATTTTAAAATGGAGCATTTTTATCAATCTTCAGCTACATAAACACTACCTAATTAACTATTGTGTATGAGGGTATTATAACATGGTTTGATAAATAAATAATTCTTTGCCATAACTGTAAACAATCTCTCTAGGCCTTCTAACTACATGTATTTTAAACCTGCCAGGATGGTAGCTGGTTAGATGAGGTTATATTTACTTACAGACTGAGGTGCAAACCATTGCCGAATCACTGACAGAATTGTTTTATCGTGTAAGGGTCGTCGGCCCAGTGTATTGCAGTGACCAGTGGATTCAATTCACACAGCGATCCATATATTCAATAATATCCAATCCACAAGCCGGCGGTAAAATCCAAAATAACAATTCCAAGACAAACGTGTGAGCAATCTTCGGTGTCCAAGGTGAAATCAAGGGTCGTACAAGGTAGGCAGGGTCAGAATCCGTAAAATACAAAGCAGTGGTCGTAAAAAATGTTGAATAATTGGGAAAGCACTCAAAACGCATCGGAAAACACGAAACGAGTGAGCAAACAATAACAGTCGGCAACTGTCAGTGACATAGACTAAAAATAAAAGAGATTTGAATCGATAAAATCATTAATATTGGTTTTTCAGTAATTAATTGATCTTTGATTTATTAATATGTACATAGTTGATCGAAGACTATATTGCATATAACTATATACATACAATGCATTTAATCACTTTGAGTTATTTTTTTAGTGCAAAGGTTTTATTTTCGTAACTGTGTAATCGATTACTGAATCTATTATTTTACGAAAACTATCTTTCTCATATTTCTCTGCTTCTAGAATGTGAATCGAAGTGATTTTTTTATATTCTTAGGTAAAGAAATATGACTAATTTTTTGGATCATATCTCAACTTCGTACTTTTGGGCCTACCGTTTTCCATCTCCTTTGGGTAATCACATAAGTTTCATTCATTTTTATGAAAAATCTAGAGGAATTCTGGATTTTTTAAGAATAGCAGTAGATAGCAGTTTTATTCAGGTTGTCGCTACACAAAAAAGAACTGCAATATTTAAACAACTGTGGTAATGGTAGAGGAAAATATCACAACAGATCTAAATATTAAAAGAATTTATTTGTGTCATTTCACTTCTTCTTCTTCTTCTTCTGCCTGGCGTTAGTCCCGGCCATTACCAGGGTCCGCCTTCCTGCTAAGCTTACTCCACTTTGCCCGATCTTCAATATCCTTCCCAGTAAGGCCATTGGCTCTCATGTCGGACTTGACGACGTCCAGCCAGCGCTTGCGAGGGCGACCACGGGACCTAGCCCCAAGAACAGCCATATCCATGCATCTCCGGCCGACGTACTCCCTAGGGCGACGCATGATGTGGCCATACCATCGCAGACGACACTCTTGCAGTTTTTCCCCCACGTCACGTACACCAAGACTACCTCGGATGAATGAGTTGCGCACGCGATCGGATCGCGTTACGCCACACATCCACCTCAGCATCTTCATTTCCGTGACGCGAAGCTCTTGAGTGTGTCTGCTTAATGCCGGCCAACACTCGCCACCGTACAGGAGGACCGGCCGAATGATGCATTTATATATCTGCCCCTTGAGCCTCGGGGGCATTCTACGGTCACATGAAACGCCCGTTACCTCGCGCCATTTTGCCCAAGCCGCGCCTATACGTGCTTGGACATCGTCATCCACGTTGCCAGACTCGTGCAGCACGGATCCAAGGTACCGGAACTTATCGGTCTTTGTTACCAGATCCGAACCTATTCGGATAGTGTTTGAATCCGTGCCGCCACAGGACATGTACTCGGTCTTCGCCACATTTAGTCTCAGACCGCCGTTCTCCAGCGTGTCCTTCCAAATGCTGACCTTGCGCTCAAGATGGGCTTTGTTCTGGTTAACGAGGGCGATGTCATCGGCATACATCATTAGCCAAGGAGGCTGGTCTTGGATGTTTGCCGTAACTACATCAAGCACAACGTTAAACAAGAACGGGCTTAGAGCCGAACCTTGGTGAACGCCAACAGATATTGGAAAAACACTGGATTCGCCAACAGCGGTCTGGACAGAGGACACGGAATCACGGTACATGTCTCTGATAATGTCAACATAGGCCTCGGGAACACCCTTGAAGCGGAGTGCCCACCAGATAGCCTGCCGAGGTATACAGTCGAAGGCCTTCTGTAGGTCTAAAAAGGCCATATGCAGAGCTCTCCTTCTCTCTCTGTAAGCCTCAGACAGAGTCCGTAAGGCGAACACTGCGTCCATGGTGCTGTTACCCGCCCGGAAGCCATATTGACACTCAGAGACAGTGCACTCGCTACGGAGCCTTGTGTCAATTATGCGCTCGAAGAGCTTCATGGTGTGGCACATGATCTTGATACCGCGGTAGTTACTGCAGTCCTGTACGCTACCTTTGCCTTTGTAAACCGGGATAATCAGGCTTAGTCGCCACTGGTTTGGCATTTCCTTGGTGGTCAGGATGCGGTTAAAGAGAGATTTGTGTTATTTCACTTATTACTTAAAAAATATTTGTGTGATATTTTTTTTTGTATTTTTCTCCGAATAGTCACGACTATTCAGACAAATATTTATAATCATTGATTTATCGATACTTCATTAACTATAATATGGCGCGTTTTCGACCGGAGGCACCAGTTGACCTAAAGTGATGCTGTGACCGCGCGGTCTCCGCCCTATATCTCGAAAACGGTTCACCGTAGGAAAAAGTTTTCTGAATAAAAATTGTAGAGAATTTTATATTCTACAATATTGTTAAATATACAAATAGCAAAAAACCTATAGGAAATGAGATATTTACAAAAAAAGCGCAAAAACCCGATTTTTGTGACCCCCGACCATGAAATTTAATAGTTGCGTACACCCTACCATATGTAGGTTTTGAGACAACTTTTAGGGTGTCAATATACAACTACACACATCAAAAGTGTCTAGGGATCAAGCATTTTTATGCGGATTTCTTGAGATTGAGATGTGGCTTTGTAATAAATTTATGATTTTATAAATTTATATGGATCCTTTTTGGTGCATTTCATAATTTGAATAAGGAACTGTGAATCAAATTCGAGTAAAAGATGAAAATCAGCTGTCAATATTTTCCCTATAAAAACATACAACGCATTGAAGACATTATTAGTGCTACTGTTTCCCTACTACTGATTAAAACCAACGTTATTATGGAGCGGCGACGTCATTTAAGCAGGGAAGAAATGCTCAGAGCCGTGGGAATGATAGAAGCTGGTTCCCGGCAACGTACTGTGGCTTTAGCTCTGAATACAAGTCAGAGTGTTATCAGTCGACTTTGGACACGTTACCGAAGCACTGGTACCGTGGCTGAGCGCCATGGAGGACGGTATCGCTGCACCACACGGAGACAAGACCGATACATTCAAATCTTAACTCGAAGAGCTCCAACAATAACCGCCATGATGTTAGCCGTGAGGCTTCATCACTCTTCAGGGAACTTAATTAGCGACCAAACAGTCAGAAACCGCTTGCATGAAGTGAACCTTCATTCCCGAAGACCGCTACGGGTACCACCTATAGCAATGCACAATCGTAGGATTCGATATCAATGGGCTCTTGAACACAGAAATTGGGCAGAAGAACAATGGCGTTTCGTGTGCTTTTCTGATGAGTCTCGTTTTGGTATGAGACCGGATACAAGACGTATACGACACTGGAGAACCCCTGGACGCCAACAGCGATTAAAATCCTGCCAGGAAGTCCATCCTTATAGTGGTGGAACCATCATGGTATGGGCGGGTATTTGGATCGGCGGAAGAACTGAGTTGATTTGGATCAGAGGCAACCTCAACGCTCAAATTTATGCTGAGACGATTGTATCAGACGTCATCGTTCCTCTACAAGTGCAAATCGGTCCCTTATTTCAGTTAATGCATGATAATGCACGACCGCACACCGCAAGAGTTGTAAGACAGACTCTCGCCGCAGCTAACATCAATGTCCTGCCCTGGCCTGCTCAGTCGCCAGACTTGAACCCGATTGAGCATGCATGGGGTATGCTACAGAGAAGAGCTCTGCCGAATATGGAGGGTATCCAGTCGCAAGAAGACCTTTTTTTGTTGTTGCAACGAACATGGGCGGCCATTCCACAGCGTGATTTGGATGAACTCATTTTGAGTATGCCAAACCGATGTTCTTGTGTTGTTAGTGTTCGCGGTAGAAACACGGATTATTAATTGTTTAAGTTACCCAATAAAATTTTAAAGAAAACTGTTATTTCAGTCTTTTTTTCGAACTTTAATGTTAGTGGTTCAAATGTCAAAAATCCCTTTATTAGGAAAATGGCAAATTTCTTTATTAATGCAAAGGTGACTTGGTTTATCGTTACTGTGACAAACGAAAACACTTTATTTGATGAATCCTTAAAGAAAATTTTAATTAATATCAATCAGGAGAAAAGTTATTGCAAAAATATATGTTGATCCCTAGACACTTTTGATGTGTGTATTTACAAACTTACAGCTGGGTATCTCGAAATCCGAGATTCTTACCTTAATTGAGCTAATTTGACTGGACTATAAAGTGACCGTCTCCATACGAATACGAAGACGTGTCTTAAAGGGCTTAATTAATATCGAAGCCAAAAATAGAGACAGTTTGACCCACAAACGCACAGCGAAGTGATTATATTAATAAGGATTTATTTTTCCACTTGAGGTACGAGCTTTAAAAACATGTCATGTCAATTGAACAACCTACATTTCAAATAAGTAAGCACACAGCAAGTTTTATTATAATCATTTATTCGTGAAAGTTTCAACAAAAAGGCCGACTTTCACGAATAAATTCGTAAGTCACCGCCGCAGGGAACATGAAACACATCCAATACAGTACAGCTATTCAGTGAAACCTTTCTAAACCCTTTGAAGAGTTGACAAGTTTTGAATTCGATGTTTCGGTGTTTCAGGCCACTTCGGGTTGGCGAAAGGGCGAATTTAACAATGCTTCGTTTTATTTTTAGAATATTGAGTTGTTTGTTTGATTGATTGTTTGATAGAAATCTATATTTAATTTTAATACAGTCGATAGTGTAAGTATGTGCATGATAAGTTATAATTATATATTAGTAAAAAGGAATAATGAAATATGACAAAAATAAAAAAATAAGAACAGATAGTATAACAATGAAAAATGACGTCTATTTTTTTTTGTTTTTTTCCAAATGATTTTTGAAGCAGTTTCATGTTCAAAGTTTTCACAATACTTTTCAGGAGCATGTTTTATTATATGCCTGCTAAATCTTCCTCGTAAACCACTCTATATGTAAATTAAAACCTTAACAAAACCCGTTCAGTAGTTTTTAAGGTTATGGGAAACAGACAGACATAGGCGACGGGGGACTTTGTTTTACAATATGTATGACGATCAATAGGTATTCAATTATTCAATTTATGTTATAATTTAATTATTACGTATACTTAAGTAATTACCCAGGTAACAGTTCCTGCACTGTCGACACAATTTTATTTTGCAGGCGTCCGTATACCATTAAGTTTATTAAATCGTATTGAGTTTGCCACCATGGATTAAGATTTTATCGTAAACATAGAAAATGGACTGACACTTTATAAAAAGAAAACAAATGTATGAATCTGTTTTAGTCTATATGCAGAATTCATTCGCATTTGCAAGCGTACTAGAATACATAGAAAAACCAAAATGCGGCTTCCAAAATTAACGTTTTTTCTTACTTTCTAGAAATTATATTCACTTATTTTTTTTGGAAATTGATACCAATTTTTGTAAAAACCTGTTTTTTATAGTTCTCTATAAATTAAAATAAACCGTAAATAACTTTTTAAGTCGGTTATTATATAAAAGTCTACTAGCAGTAAGATCGTTTTATTTCTATCTTCTTTGCACATATAATAATATAATTACAATAGTTATTTCCAAACAGGAAAAAAAAAGTTCAGTTCATTCTCCACAATCCAGTTTTGCTTGTTACCCAGGAAATAATTTCCAGCAATTAATGAAGTTGATTAAAAGAAAAAATAATGGCGTAATTATTTTACAGCTTCATTTAGCACTGTTAAATAACAGGGCACGTAATGAGTAGACCTACATCTTGAGAGCTTAGTCGCAGGCATTAGAAATATCGAGACGGATATGGTTTTTATAATTTGCCTTTATTTGTAATACGCTAGCTCATGATAAAATGATAAATAATATTTATTTTGCAAATAGGCTATTTTAAAAACATTTTTCCATGTCAATTTAACTTTTTTTTATTCAAAAAAATGTAATCCCACACTTGGAATTACTCTTATATCGTGGGTGCGTGCAAACATGAAAACTCAAATACACAAGACGCCTAGACCCGGAACAATTATCTGTAGATCATACAAATATTTCTTCCGTGCGAGAATCGAACCCGGGACACGCAGCGCAACAGTCAATTGCTTAACCACTGCGATAAGGTCGGTGTTTTCTAGCCTTGAACCCTGAGATGAAACACCAAAAAAAGCACAGGGGTACTGACGCGTCTTCAAACCACATGATGGACAGCTATGGTTGAAGACTTCGATAGAAAAAGCGTACTTAGAAGATGCCTGTTAACTCACTCTGATTGTACAGAAGCTGGCAAAAAGTACCACATTTTTGCTATAATCATTATGAATATGGAGTAAAAATGCTGAGCATGAGTCTAGATTTTGTCAAAATATGGAGGGGTTTTTTTTTGTTGAGTTGGGAAATCTTCAAATGACTTTTCCTGCTTTACCTAAATTTGAACTTAGTAACGCATATACTCCACCCTCTTCTTGTTATAGGTTTTTTTTCCGGTAGGGGAATCATCAGAATGACTTCTCCCACTCTTGGACGGAGCAGGAGGAGCGTGTCAGACTCTTACTGACTAAACCCCTACCCCGTTCATTCGTTGCCTTCGATCTGGGGGACACGGTGAGCACCTTTCGGATTTTACGTGTTCCCCAGAGAGCGAGCCCACGCCTACAGTGGTTTGAAAGCGTTCTTGTTATTGGTACTTTCTCATTGTAAACCTTTAAATACCTTATTTAACCACCACCATATCTCCCATATTTCTGAATTCCAAGTCCCAATTCAACGTTTATTTAACCCTTCCATTAAAATTTCAAGGTGCACTTAGTTATTTTGAATAATTGACCCGTTTTCGCGAAGAAAGCTGTAATTAAGATTATGACGCACAATACAGAGCTGAAATAGGCACACATAAATCTGGGTATGATTTAGGTTTAGAATGAGTGATTATTGCTTAAGGTTTAGTTACCCAAACCACTTCAGAAGCAAGCAAAATTAAGCGTTCTGGAGTGGCAAATGCATATGAAGACGCAGCATTAGAAGGCTTCCCAAAAGGTGCACTGGTAATATGGTAAAGGTCGAGTCAATCCGATGGTTGCAAGACGCACAGGACAGTATGTTGTGGTGACACTTCGGGGAGGCCTATGTCTAATCATCATCATCATTATCATCTCAGCCGAAAGACGTCCACTGCTGGACATAGGCCTCCCCCAAGTGTCGCCACAGCGACCGGTCCTGCGCGTCTCGCATCCATCGGATTCCCGCGACCTTCGCCAGGTCGTCGGTCCACCTTGTGGGAGGCTTTCCGACGCTGCGTCTTCCGGTACGTGGCCGCCACTCTAGAACAGATACAATAATGTTACCGAATTTAACTGTAACCTTTAATATGAATTGTGTTAATAAGTGTTAATATGTATAACAGTAAGTATGGCTGCGTTTACCTGTTACACTTATTAACAGTGTTAACACTTTTATGAGTGTTTTGGGTTAAACACACTGAAAACACATTTCTAAGTGTTACAGATTCAACATGTAACACTTATAATTCTGCAACCTTTATGAAGGTGCTTTTAAGTCTGCTTCCCACAAGGTGCACTGGTAATCAGGACTATGTCCAATAGTGGACGTCTAATAGCTGAATTGATGATGATTTGATTTGCGAGATTCGAAAGATGCGTTGCGCTTCAAGAATTTAAAGAGTAACTGAAAGGAATTTCTTACTCCGCTCAGAGTGGGGAAAGTTATTTAATAATGTCCTGCGCCAAAAAAAGTACATGTAAGCCTTCTAGTCAAGAGTAAACAGGTTACTTCTAGTTAAGCGTGCTCTGTCGTTACCACATCATTGCTTAAAAACAGGTGGATAGTGTTCCCCATCAATATTAAAAAAAAATACTTACAAAGACTAGTTCACCTACTTTCTACACGTTCTTTACAAAATGTTCTCAAACTTGGCGTACAGGAAAATCCGTTTTTCCTTTTCCATTATACACTAAGCCTGGTTCAAGAAAGTCTGAGCACTTGTTGAGGAAGTCACGATTCTCAGAATCGAAGGAATACTCTACTAAGACACTTTATTTCAGCCAGAACCAATATCCGTGTTTACTTTGAAATATTCATGAAATATGAATACTCGTACTTGCTGTTACCTATTACTTTAAAGCTTTCATAATTTGCTCAATATTTTTTTATTCTTTATAGGCTCGTGTTTGTCCATTATCTCATCTAATGGAAAGCGACGATGGGGGCGTCGATAGTGCTCTTTTGCCTAGAATACACTCTTGTAGAAATCAGGAAACACAGACTCTTTCAAAGAATTCCACATAGTAGGGGCCCTACCATGCACGAGCTCTTAATGCGCTGCATTTGACAAATGCTTCTGTTTTACAAGTAAAATACAGATTGAACGTTTTTGTGAATAAATGGCTTATTTTTCAATTGCTTTTTTTCAGGGTAGGAGACAGCCAGGTGCGCCCAGGACTTGCGTCCTTCTTTACAAGTGCATACACCACAATTGTGTTTATCAACCAATAAGAAGTATGCAATACTTTAATATTATCAATGTTGTCTCAGGCAGTTTTATTTCGTGACGAATGGCGCTTACCGAGATTATTGGCCTGCAGATAAGACTATTTACCGGCGTCTAAGGCTTTGCTATCTTATTTTGGAGACACGTGTACTGGATTAGCAGAAAATCCTTCAAAAGAGGTAAAAGACCTTCTTTTGTTACAAAAAAAGATTTTTTTCTGCTCTAGGACAATGTTTTTATTTTTGTGATAAAAAAGTACAAAAATGAAAACATTGTCCTATCAAAATCCCATCTTTTTTAGGTACTGTGGCGGTCATCGACCCCAATCTAGATCATCATGTGATTATCATCATCATCATGTATTGATTTGATTTATAATTAAACAGTCTCATACCAAACCTTAACGAGTGTAGATAATTTCACTCCTTACACAGTCACCCTACATTCACGGCAATAAGTTCCACATATGGTGACCCCGACGTGATCTTCCGACCGCCCGCGCCGTGATTTTTGGAAAACGTGAACAGATTACTTTCGAAACTACAATGGCAATGACCGCCACAGTACAAAAATAACTTTTGCAGTTTTGATCAGAGCGGATAAATATTTCATACGGATAGGCCATGCCCCGGGAATAAAGGATGGTTTTTATCCCCGAATTACAATCCCCTGTGATAATTTTCTGTTTCAACGCAGATGCAGCCACAGGCAGACGCTAGTTTAAAAAAAAGCTTTTTTATTAGCTTAGCAACAACAAATCTAGGTGCTAAACTCATAAATAAGGGATCTGGTTTAGTCCTAAACTACTTCATGTATACATTAGGTATTTTATTTTATTCGAAACGCCGTTCAGCCTTTATCAACCCGCTTCAGCGCTGAAGCCACCGCATACATAATCACGTGATTATTTTAACCCCTAGAGGGTATCAACTGTCGTTTATTTACATACAAACACGCACGCAGATAATTATAATTAAAAAAAATACGATGTAACCTCAACTTTGCAAGCCAGTGTTTCTGGTTTTGTTTTTTCATTAATTTTACACCATCTTTTGATCTTCAAGTTATTTTGCAATTATTAGTGTTTTACCGGAAGACGCAGCGTTTAAACTCCTCCACAAAGTCTACCGATTACCTAGTGAGGCTCGTGAGAATCCTATAGATGCGAGAAACATAAGATCAGTTATTGTGGCGACGCTTGGGGGACCTATGTCCAACAGTAAACGTCTTTCGGCTCAAATGAAGATGATGAAAACGGTAGCATAGCAAACCCAAACTCACAGCATATTTTTTAACCAATACAAGTACTTTTGTATTGTCAAGGAATCAGTCTGGAAAAAGTGTAAAGTGTAAGTTTTTTTATCTCTGAGACTAAAATGACATTATATCGGTTGTCACACTTGTCATAACAAAAAAGAACTAGGATCATTATTATTGTAAGTTTGACATTTTCCTGTGGCAATTTAATGTCAGGGATTATAAAACAGACTAGCCACACGGTGTCGTACCCTGTATCATGCTACGATATGTATGTACGTGTTTTGACCTGTAGCTCTTCCATAACTTTATGAAGCAAGTTAATTTACTCCCGCTCAGTCAGCCTGACCGTCAGGTTGGAAAATTCCCGTATGCCAATTTTCCCGACCCAACTATTAAATCCGCTTCATAAATTTTTATCAATATTTATTTTTAAGTTGTGAAAACCTCAGGGTAGATACTATTATATTTCAATGAGTAATGAGGGTAAACATTGACATCGCTATGTTATTACGCACGAAGTTTAACTTATTTGTTTTTATTGTTAATAGGTTCGTGCTCGTCGTTCGTGCGAGAGCAGTGGTGGCCCAGTGGTAACTGCCCTGACTTGCAATTTGTAGGTCGCAGGTTCAATTTATTTCATCACCAATGCTCTTAAAACGGTGAAGGAAAACGTCGTGAGGAAACCGGCATGTTCTAGAACCAAAAATTCGAAGACATGACTGAGACATCAACCAATCCGCTATGGGCCCGCGCGGTGGATTATGGCCCATTCCCTCTCCAAGAGAGTAAGCCTGAGTCCCAGCAGCGGGAACATTATAAGGCCGATAATGCTAAAAAAAGGTTTCGTGTTTGACCACTATCTCATGTGATGGAAAGCGACGATGTGGTCGACGAAGAAGCGCGCTTGCCTAGGAGTAACCTATTCACTCTTCACTTAAAGATCTCCAGGTTGTAGCTATCACTCCGGCTGAGGATTCCACTTCTTAGGTGTACGCAAAGTGAATGTGTTCCTAAAACGTTTTGTGCGTAAAGGTGGGATGTCCACCACATCCCAGTGGTGTATCGCCGTACGCCTGGGTTCGCTGATGTCGCTTTTAATATGCGTTTTACCACCATCACATACCACTGCACACACAACCCCACAGCGTACTAACGTGTTGTACACATAATGTTCCGTGATTTTGTTTACATCAATAACATGGTGTAATTTGACAATTTTTCTTTTTGGAAAAACTGTATTACCTATATTAAATATTAGTTCCCTGTGGGATATATACCTATAGGATTTCGAAAAAAAATAACATGGCACACAAATCTGTGTTAACACGAAGTGACGTTTGGTATTTGACGGATGGCTGGGTCGGATTACCATTCTCGTATAAAAACTTTAATGTTTGTTTCACTTTATGCCACGACCATCCTTTTACCGTACAGAGCTTAATATTATAATCCTTTAAAGTCCGCTAGGCTTTTTTTTTTGGAAGGTGTATCATCTGAATGACTTCTCCCGCTCTTGGGCGGAGCGAGAGGGCGTATTAGACTCTTGCTGACTAAACCTGGGAGGGGACATGGACCTTCTTTTCGGAATTTCATTGTTCCCTAGAAGCTTCGGCCCTGTCGGGCTACAGTTTGCTGACATCTCCTTGAGGCGCGCGTGGAACAGAACGCGCCGTTGACGACTAGGCTCAGTCCAGATTATTACCAGACTGCCGCGCCTACGGAGGTCGGAAACCAGGATCAGAATCTCGGCGGCGGCGGCGTGAGGGCCGTTCCCTCACACGCTCGCGGTCGGCAGCCTCCTTCGCTAGAAGTCCTAGGTTTAAGTTAGTAGATACAAGCCGGGCAAGACCGACTACACACAACCTAAAGCATACAGACCCATAAGTCTAACATCCTTCCTGTTGAAGACCTTGGAAAGGCTTTGTGATAGACACATCCGCGATGGTCCCCTCCTAAAGATACCACTCCACAAGCAGCAACACGCCTACTCCACCGGCAAATCAACTGAATCCGCACTACACGAAGTGGTGTCCAAAATAGAATGCGCAATACACCACAAATGCTCCTCGCTAGTCGCCTTCATCGATATAGAGGGCGCTTTTGACAAAACAATGTTCGAAAGTATCAGTGCAGCCCTTGAGAAGCATGACGTCGACCCGACCTTAAGTGGCTGGATCACGAACATGCTCAAACTAAGGGCAGTGCAAGTCACCGTAAATAACACAACAAGGGCCACCGTAGCAAAGGGCTGCCCCCAAGGGGGCGTCCTCTCACCGCTGCTATGGAACCTAGTCGCAGACAGCCTCATAAAAAAACTAAACGACAAAGGATACTTTACCGTGGGGTACGCCGACGACATAACCATAATAGTCAACGGCACTCACGAAAACACCCTATGCAACCTCATGGGCCAGGCCCTGAAAATAGTAGAGGATTGGTGTAGAGATTACCAACTCAACGTCAACCCCACGAAAACAGAACTAGTACTTTTCACAAAAAAAAGGAAACTACCTGCACTCAAATTACCACGTTTCTTCGGAACTACCCTAAGCCTCTGAACTGAAGCCAAGTACCTGGGCATCTACTTGGACAAGCAGTTAAACTGGGCAAAACACATGGACCACATAATCAAAAAAGCCAGCATATCCATGTGGCAATGCAGACGCATGCTGGGACGCAGCTGGGGCATTAGCCCCAAAGTCACCCACTGGCTATACACCACAGTCATCAGACCAATCATCACGTACGGCTGCTTAGTTTGGTGGCCCAGAACGGACTTAAGTACAGCCCAAAAAGACATGGAAAAATTCCAACGACTCGCGTGCATAGCAATAACTAGCAGCATGAGAACGACACCCACTGCCGCCCTACAAACAATGATAGGACTGCCTCCGCTCCATCTCATGGTAAGAGAAGAAGCGACCATGGCAAGTCTCAGACTAAAGCAAGCAGGCACACTGAAAACTGACTGCCGAATAAAGCATACAAGCATCCTTGAGGACGCTGTAAAAAGACAGCCCATGATGCTGGCCCCAAATGACAGAGCCCTCAAAGCTTTGTACTTCCAAAAACATTATAGCATCCAACTCATAGAAGAATCGCATGACTACTCAGGCCCGAAGGAACTGAGAATATACACGGACGGCTCAAAGACAAATACCGGAACAGGAGTCGGAGTCTACTCTGACGACCTGAATATCAAGATATCCAGACCGCTAGGCACACTAAACTCTGTCTACCAAGCAGAGTGCATTGGCATCACCCTCGCAGCCCACGCTATAGTAGCCAGAGGAGTCAGAGAAAGTCATATCCGCATAATCTCTGACAGTGCCTCAGTACTACAATCGCTAGGAAAAACTGAAATAACCTCGAAACTCATACAAGAGTGTCATATCGCACTGGAACGCGCCACGGTGCCATACAACAACACCGTGACGCTACAATGGATAAAGGGACACAGTGGCTCACTGGGCAACGACGCGGCTGATGAATTAGCGAGACGGGGATCTGGGGCGGTGGTCTTCGGGCCCGAACCCATCGTGCCGATCCCCTTTGGTCAGCTGCGTGGTTGGCTAAGGGAGCACACTAACACACAGGCGGGAAGGTGGTGGTCCCTGGCACCGGGCTGCAGGCAGGCCAAAGAGGCCATGCCAAATTTAGACAAAGCCCTAGCCAACAGCCTTTTGCGACTGGATAGAGGCAGCCTGCGCCTGATGGCAGCGACCATCACCGGACACTGCTCACTGAACAAGCACTTTTTCGCACTGGGTATTACGGACAGTCCTCTGTGTAGAGGATGTATGGAGGCAGAGGAAAATGTCGCGCATGTACTCCTGGAGTGCCCAGCCGTCAGTGACATAAGATCACAAATCCAAGGAACACCGAGATCAATGATAGACGCCCTGAACAAGCCCAAGAAGATAGTTTGCTTCTGGAAGGAGGTGGGCTGGTTGGAGTGAAGACCGGACGGCCCACGCACAATGGTCCAACGGGACTAAGTGCGGAAAACGGAAAGCAAGATAAGATAAGATAGTAGATACAAGTCCAATACCGCGCTTCGCCCAGAAAGAAAAGCCTATCTATCCTTTTTTTTTTCAAGTAGGAAATCATCAAAATGACTCCGCCCAAGAGCAGGAGAGCGTGTCAGACTTTTACTTAGTAAACCTCACCCCGTTCCTTCTTTGACTTCGTTCTGGGGTCACAAAACCTATCTATCCTTGCCTTACGGAACTGCTTAACAATTTGAGGACACAGGCGTAATGATGTTATGTAATTAACCTGTAGAACCCCGTGGCACAAAAACGTGCCAGTAAACAAGTAATTACCTTTTAACTTTGAGAACCGCTGGAAAAAAATTGTGCCACCAAAACCTGCCCGATTAAAAATTATACTCTAGTAGTATAATTACAGAAGTAACAGAAACAGAGCAATAACAGTATATATTATTAATATTATTTATATTATTTTTTTAATATTAAATAAATAAATAAATAATAAATAATGGCGGTCCCCACGGAGCGCCACAGACATCCATATCACATAACAATGTGGGCGTTATCTGCAACTACAAGAGCATAATAGTTGTCTGTCAATTCAAGTCCACTATTGACTATTATATGACGGTTGAAAACCATACAATGAGACAGACATGGACGACAATGGGCCATGCATTGAGGGCCCAATTAACATGCTGGCCCATTGTTTGTCACGATTGTCGTATCATACTTATAGAACATACAACTTATAAACACACATACTGTAAATAGTGTGTTTTAGAATCGGCTTCTAAATCAATTTCAGCTTTAGAGGTATGCAGAATAGAGTGTAAAATCCCGCAAACCTCCGTTGAAAAGAATTTTGTAGACACATTTTCTATAGACATAATATGAAATCAAATCAATCAATCAATCAATCTTTCTTTCAAAAATACAAGCTACACCAATTTTATTTACGCGCGCGTCACCGGGAAAGGGAACAGGGTCTTCGACCCTGCTGACATCTCTTTGGCCTCTTGGCTATGAATTGGTTTCCCAAAGGAAAACCCGGGACACTGGAACGAAGGCAAAGAAAGAACGGTGTGGAATTTAGTCAGTAAAAGTCTGTCACGCCCTCCCGCTCCATCTAAATATCACAATAACTACTAGAAAACAGAACGTAAATTATTAAATCTGCCACTAAGCTTCACGCGGAAAAATCCTGCTAACAGATCTTATGAAACAATTTTGTATTATGAATTTCAGCAAAATGATAATAATTTTATTTCCTATCATCCTACAAAGATTTTATTTTATCTATTTGAAAAAGGTCTCACCGGAAATTACATAATATCACAATCCCAAACGGTCGAGCTTTTTATTATTTAAAAGGCGAAAATCTAGACGGGCGCTTGTGATAATTTCCTACTGTAAAAACTTTATAAAACTGCCCGAACCAGACCAAGCTTCGTATGTGAAAATTAATTGAGCTCGCGCAGCCATTTTTTTGTTATATGTGGTAATTATCTAATGACTTCTCGAGCTCTGGGCCAAGACGACGAAACGGGAGGTCGTGTCACACTACAGAAATCTAAAATATTGACTTATTATTTAGATTTCTGTGCGTCACACTGTTTCTGACTAAAAACACACCTGAGTCTTTCATGTGACCTTTGCGTTTTAGAACTAAGAAACTTTTTCAGAAAATTCTCCGTGGTCCTACCCAGCGGGCAGTGGTCCGGCTGGGGCTACTGTGGCCCTACGGTTTGTTGACATCTCTTTGAGGAGCGCGTGGTTCTCTACGCACCGTTAATGATTGGGTTCTGTCCGGTCGATTACGGAATGGTCGGACGGCGAGCTACCCCTCTAGAGCTTTGGCCTTTTGATAATACATCAAAATAAGCGGTGGGTTGGAATATTCACGAAAAAAGGAACTGTAAACCACGAAATCCTGCAGTGTGCAGCTATGTCCACACTATGCACTTTCATCTTCAACTTTCGTCTTCATCTTTCTATTCAACTTTCGTTAGTTGCTTTCAGCAATTGAATGCGTTACGGAACGCAATGCCAATATTGTCATTTAGTTCAGTCGTAGTTTGTCAGCTTGTGGAAACATGTGTGACGACTACATTTTACTTAGTGGAATATGTGCTGCTTACTTGGTCTTAAGAAATTCCAGAAAAAAAAGAATCAAGCGCTACACTTTCAACTGTAATTGCACATGCGTCAAAAGCATTGCCCAACTTGCGCTGTTGACTGCGCTATGACGCATGCCCTTGTTGAACAAAAAGGGCACACTGTGGACTTAGCTGAGAGATCTCCGTGCGACTTGAACGTATATAACAGCTGAAAATCATCTCTTGGCTAGTTGTTCAAATCAGGCAAAACATCCGTCGGTCTTTTGCATTCGTATGGTCACACTGTATACAATAGTAACTGTTTTTTGTACAATAAAGAAAAATATAAATTAAATACAATCTTACGGCGTTTGCAATTATCCAGTGACTCATAGAGTTTGTCACAATAATTCGTTTGTCTATTAACATTGGTTCCGCTCGGCAATTGACGGGCGCACGCTAAACAACGCAACAATAAGGCTGTCACGTGCAAACCCGGCTGCGGCACTCGCGTTGTGGTAAGAGAGTTTAATCTATGTTATAAAAAAGTAAGAAGAAAATACATTACGCTGCTCGCCCACGACCGATAATCGGTGACCGATATTTTGTAGGTGAAAAATATAGAACATACTGACACAAAGGTCGGTCAGAATAGACTATAGGATTATAATTTGTGACGATTATCGGTCCTACAAAAAGTCTGACGTGGTCGGGCAGCGTTAATTTGACACAAACCGGAAAGGCAGAGAATAAAAGTGAAATTAATCAAACAAAGAAAAGTGTTAGGGATTGGATGTAATTGTGGATGAGGGTTTGAACGAGTTAAGAGAAATCGAATTTTAATATTAGGAAGCGTCCCTCCATTTCTCCTCACGATTACGATTCTTCGGTTCCTCTTTCCGATTCCCAAAGAAAGTATCCAAGTCGCCCCATCATCTCTTTGATGGTCCACCATCACAGACCATCCATGGTCTGTTGCGGCCTCGCGTCGCTGTGGCTGTGCGTTAATCTCGTGGTTTACAGGCCGACAACTTGTCAGGCATGTAGCAAACATCAAATCAGCGATTTGTTGAGTGCAGCGAAACCAACTCTCAGATCTCAGATCGTGTTTAATTAACTGACCTTTGAGTTTCAAAGATCTGTTAATTAAACACGTAGTATGCTCATTAGGTGTAGGGGGTACTATTGTAGGTTCATGATATAAAGGTCATGAGGCATACAGCATGTAAAGTCGTTGGTCCTGCACCCTTTCTCTCTAGTCTTGTCAGATAATGAGACCCGTCGGACTATAAGAGTGGGAAAAGAAACCGCTCCTGTGTTCGAGTACTTACTACGGACTGACTGAATCTTCAATGACTGGATTTGCCGCAATGACCGAAATTCGTTTAAGCACAAACTATTTAATTTTAATAATTCTGGATAACTACTTGCTTACTCGTTTTAATGATGTCTGTTTTCAGAGATCAATCAGAACATTAAACATTATGAGTAAAGTTTATCAGATCAGCGGTCAAACCGTTTTATGTATCGTAAAAGTGTGTTTAAAATTGGATGCAGTAAAATAGATTCTTAATTAAAATTTTATATCTAACTGGGTTAAATATGTCATAAAAATAATAAGGTCTGGCACATTAATTCGTTGGCATTTGAACATCTGTAGTTAAAATCGTATTAGGTACTTTGAGGTTATTATTGACGTTTACTTAATTTATAGTGTGCAAAACTAATTTTGAACTACTACTTACCTACCAAATTTTTAGAGACTTGTTTTGAAAGGTTCTAAGTGAACAAAGTTATCTGTAATTTTACGTTTTTTGAACATTGCAGTGAAGTAAAAATATCTTATTCCACAACATGATAAGTTTTTCACGTGTAACTTACTTATTTCTGTGAGACAGTTTTTTTTTGCACTTATCTTTAATTTATCTACAATTCCCAAAGAAAAATTTAAGTTTAGCTTATCAAATACTTGGAGGAGTTTTGTACCACAAATTGCACATTAACTGTGGTCCATGTCACGTCGACTCAATGAGTTTGCGTTTCCGCTGAGAAGTAAGATATTATGTGAACGTTTACTGTAACCTAGAAGTCAGTTTAAGCTTCTTTTGCTTTTTCTGTTTTGTCATAAAGAATGCTTGAACGTGCAGTGCACATGCAAAAATAAACTTTACTACAAATACTTAAAACTCTGTTTTCAACAAGATAAAACATCTGCTCTCCTCTCCGAGCCGGTCTGTGTGAACGGACCCTAAAATCCAAGTCTCTCTGTATCAAATACTAGCTGTCCCCTGCGGTTTCACCCGCATTTTTCGTTACTGCTCCGCTCCCGTGGGTCGTAGCGTGATAGTATATAGCCTATAGCATTCCTCGATAAATGGGCTATCTAACACTGAAAGAATTTTTCAAATCGGACCAGTAGTTCCAGAGATTACCCCCTACATACAAACTTACAAATTTTACCTCTTTATAATATTATAATTATATTATATCAAATAAGATAACATTAACGGTAGCCTTCCATTCCACTTCAAATGACATTCTAAGTCTCTTTGTTACCTTTTGACATGCGGGGTGAGTGGAATAACTGGTTTAACGTAGATGTGCTCCAAATTGAGTTGCTTGCGGTAACGTAAACTTAAACATTACCATAACCAAGAACCCTTGTTTGTTTGTTAAAAGTAATTAGTCGGTGGCTGTTATGTTTTCATTTCGTTAAGCTTTTCTAAAAACATTGTTTTGAATATACTCGTACATGTGTGTATATTATGATAAATATTTATATTGCATGCGTATGTGACTAGAAAGAAGTGACAGTAAATCTGAGTCCAGTCTTGCTATGAAGTACCGTGTTACCCCAGTTAATGGGTAGTGGAGGTCTGGTAGGCAGCCGCTCCTCGTAAAATACTGGTATTCAGCTAAATCCGGTTTGACTGGAAGCCGACCCCAATATAGTTGGGCAAAGGCTAGGCAGATGTTGATGATGTGACTAGAAAGGAAATTACCGGGATTTCAAAAAATGCACAATCTGTTAAAAACAAATCTCTTACTTCTGCGATGTTATTTGTGATGATGAATTTGATTATAACTCATGATAATAATTATGATTTAAAAGAGTGTCCAAGGAGTTTCTTGCACGTAACGTTCTTCTCCATATTATGCAATTTAGCTTCAATTTTTTTTTGACTGAACTACTTTTTGACAATTCAATAGTGCCTATAAATGGTCTATTTGAAATAAACGTGTTTCGGTTTCTTTCTAAATACTTATAGTAACTATTTTTAAAACCTTGATCGCGTCAACAAAAACGTACCTTCAAATGTCAAATTGTATTAAAAGAGGAATGAATGGAGGAATTTTACGTTATTGTCACCAGGCGGCGCGCTTACAAGGCGTTTACGTGGGCAGTGATCCGATGCGGTTCACCCGAATTCAATGCGACTGGGCAGCTTACTCCTACGTACGTGCGAAGTCACCGCTTCAGCCGCCATTTATAATTATAAAATAATTCATCGCACCGCAAGAATACCAAGCCGATTGATTGCTTCAGCTTTATTTTGCTCGTTGCACCGCACCCACGTGCACAACCGCTTTAAACGCGTGGCCTACAAGACCGGTTGGTAGTAGTACCATTTGTTTGTTTGTTTCGCGCCGCATCGCTTCGCGTTCACGATCGCCTTCAATCACCTACACCACGTCATAGCCCAGCATAGCATCAGTCTTATGATGTTCTCACTGCTGGGACTCAGACCTACTCTCCAGGAGAGGGCATGGGCCGTAATCCACCTCGAGAGCCCAGTGCGGGTTGGTTCGAATTTTTGGTTCTAGGACATGTTTCTCATGATGTTTTCTTTCACCATTTTGAGAGCAGGGGTGATAGAATAAATTACGCACAGGCTGGGTTTGAAGTCGGGGCCATTACCACTGGGACACCACTGCTCACGTCATAGAGTTTTAGTAAAATTTGACGTTTACGTCAACGCATTCCGCGTTACGCCTGGCCGCACACGAGTAGCCGACCACAACCACAAAACGCCGTCACCGATCTATTTCATGCATTGTAATTGAACTTTTCACACACAATGACAGTGTTCACCACACGTTAGAAATCGTTGCTGCTCGCTTTTTGCCGCTACCTGACCACTATACGCCGCGCACACATTCCAACCATGCTGTATCCTACACTTCACTTAACTTCACGTCTGTTGACTATTGCGAATCAAAGGCAATGAAAGCACGTCGTCCTTTTTATCGTTGATTTGAATATTGGATATGAATATAGTAAATAAGGAATTATGTTATCAAGGGTTAAAAAGCGGCAATCCACTGCAAGTGGCTGTCGTACGCATTAGTTAGCTTTAATATATTATAAAAAATCTTAAAGTACAAGTAAAATCGGTCAAGCCGTTTCAAAGGAGTTCGATAACTAACAAATTGACGCGAGAATAGTTCAACTCGTGAAATCTTTACAAATACTTTCATAAATAGATTACGTAATACTTGCAGACAAATTATTAGTATTATTAGTAATTAATTATTAGTAATATTAATAATTTATTATTAGTAATAATTAAATAATTATTAGTAATTAATCGTTTTACAAGGTATCCACGATAAGACGGCACGGTTGAATCAAATAAAGAAAGAAACCCACAAAGCTGTCAGACACTCAATGTTGTTATTTTTATTTAAGTTTTTATGTACGACAAGTACTTGATTGTTTGTGTCTGTGTGCTTATTATTTCTATCGATCGAATAGATTATAATTTTGCTAGGGATTCGATTTATCAAAAAAGGCTACAGTAACATCATTTGAATATCCTTCCAACTAATATTTTACTTTTTTATAACAAATACCAAGTAACATTATTAATAACTTATAAATGCAAGCCCCACTTATGCTCAAAACAAGGCAGGTTTGCCTCGTGAGTTGAGACCGTGGCCTTTCCAACTTTATAGCCTTCTTACGTAATAAACTACACAAGTCTATTCTTAAAGCTAAGGGCGAGTTCACACGTGACTTTAGGCAGCGATAGGAACGCGTGAAGCGATCGCAACAATAGCGAAACTTGGAAGAGAGATTCAGAATCAAAGAATTAATAAAATTGTTTGAAAAAGCTACCACGACCCGATTTAACCGAAGATACCAAATATAATATATTTAGTTTCTACAGTTAAAGTTGAAAATAATAATAGCTGTTAATAGACGATATCGATTGATTTTAATTATTAGGTTGGGGAAGAAAGAAAAGGAACGAAGCCAAGGAAGGAACAGGAGTGGGAACCTCCCTTCATAACACCTTACTGGTAGCGCTAGCAACTAATACTACATCAAATTGATCAGCCGCATTATTGCGTTTGAGCAGTCGCGGTATGGTACTATATCGCGACTATACGAAACTCTTTTATCTTCATGTGTACCCGCCCTTAGATGGCCGGACGATAGTTGGTTTAGCAATAAATTAACTCTGCAAATTATTTTTGTAAGAATAATAAATTTTACCAACAAGCTTTGAAGCATTTTGAACGGTGTTGCCAGAAAAGATATATTGTTGTAAACTTCATATAGAACTTAGAATGATAGAAATATGGTTTTAGTTTGTTTGTAAAAAATTGGCTCTGGCAGTCTGGCCACTTACCCAGCCTGGCTAGTTCTCGAGTGGGCGACCGATAAGGATTTCACACAGCAGCCAACAAAAATAAATCTGTGCTGTATGAGAATCATTGATATTGGTCTTGGAACGATTTATTTATATACATACAACCGGAAAGCAAATAAATTTGTTTTTAAAATACCTCTTGAACCCCCCAAAGGTTCAGACTTTATTTCAATACGATCTTTTTTGGTATTCCATTGATTGTTATCAATTTCAGAGTTCCTTCATTTGCATATTGTTTTAACGTCAAAGCGAAATTTTATTAAAATATTCATTTATGTCTGAAAACTTTGTGGCCAGTAAGTTATTTTTGGCATTTCTCTTTGTATTGATGGAAAATCAAGAACAGATTGCATCGGTTTGAATTGTATTTCAAGTTCCAATACAAAAGATCGAATCGTGATGATGCAGAGGCGTCAGTATTTTATTTGTTGAAATTGTAATTTTGTGAGGGTTTCGTACTAAAAGGGTCACAAGATATTGGACGGCGGTCTTTTGGCTCTTAGTTAAACTGCTCTCTCCCTCTCATGGAAAAAACTAACCACAACGCTATAGTCTTTTGTAACTGTAGAAGAATGACACTGTTTTAGGCTATCACGGTTTGTTTCATAATTTAAATTGTCACTTACGGGAACTCAAAATAAACATAAATCACGGAAGATATCCCGTAAGTGACAATTTAAATTTTGTAGAAGAATGGTTCCCAACTTTTATAGACCGAGGACTGGCATTTGTGGTTAAAATGGACTTTCTTACTGGTTCCTCTACTTAGGAAACAAGTAATTGTAACTGTGCTTCTGACGTTTTATAAGTTCCCAAGACTATGTCAAATAAAAAAAATGTTAAATTTGAATAGCCCAGGTGTGCAGAAGAAAGTATAACTATATTAATGAGTAAAAAAAAATCATAATTTAAAAATTGGTAATGGTGTTGCAATATGCAGTGGTGATGAAATAAATTACACAACGTACAACAACGAACAACGTAGAACTTATAAGTTGGGTCAGTAATCATTGGTCCACCATCTACTTGTAAATAAATAAAATATAATGTATCACATAATATTTTCAGAGGAAAGAACTACTTATCTATAAACAGAAACTCGCTTCGTAAACATGTCGCGTCTCAAGAAAATTAATTAACGGAACAATTTGCGATTCAAATAGGCGTCAAATTGTTTAAAGTTTGTCCCTCCTCACAACACATACAAATTATTTCTCTAAGATTGTGCGACACGGGAACATTTTTCTGTGACATTGAAATGGGTTTTTGAATTGAATTGTTGAATTTAACTTGTACAATGTATTGCTTTGTATCAGGAACAGGAGAATCCAAATTACGAACACAGGCCGAAGAATCTCCGAACTAAAGCGACAGTGGGTAGGGCACATTGCTCGCAGAACAGATGGTCCATGGCACCGAAAAGTTCATCACCTGCCTAGCTTTTTCCCAACTATATCGGGGTCGGCTTCCAGTCAAGCCGGATTTAGCTGCATACCAGTATTTAACGAGGAGCGGCTACCAGACCTCCACAACCCATTAACTGGGGTAACACGGTACTTCATGGTAAGACTGGAGTCAGATTTACTGGCTTCTAACGCCACTGGCATTACTGGCTTCTATCCGTAACGACTGCCAAATATCTACAAATGACAGCCGGGACCAACGACTTAACGTGCTTTCCGAGGCACGGAGGAAACTTGGTATGTTAAGATGGTCACCCATCCACAGATCAACCTTGGCAAGCGTTGCTTAACTTTGAAGATCGACCTGTGCGGCTGTTATTATCTAGCCACGAGCTCCTCTTCTCTCTTCGTATGGTACCGAAAGGTTCTGGAGTAGAAATCGCCTACCAGAATATACAACCTTGGAAAGCTTCCCAGAAGGAATGAAGGCCTCGTGAAGTTGTGGCCGGTTTTGGCGACATTTGGGGGATGTCCAACAGTGGACGTCTTTTGGCTGAAATGATGATTTTGTAATGATGATGTATTGTATTCTAATACATGTAACAGTTTCTGACTACGGCTATACCCTAACAAAAAGTATTGTGAAAACTTAAGCAAATATTTTTCAAGGAATAAAAACATCTCATGTCTCCGGTCTGATTCAGAAAATTCTATTCTGTTTTATTAAGTTTCAAGTAAAACCATAAACTACAATGTTCCATACTAACTTTTCAACCCATTTCGCTTCATGCATTTTGTAGGAAATCAATGTGTCAATTTTCTGTTTTCTAGGTCAAAGGATTTAGCCTGGCCGTAAGTCAATACTTTTCTGTATATTACTTGATTTTGTACTTTTAATATAATAACTTTGTATAGAAAATATTATTTTTGTATATTGACTATAAATTACTAAAATAAAATTGATCATTTCCGTGGGCAAAAACATTATCTTTCCGTTACTTTACTGGTTGATATAATTCATTATTGAAGAGCACATTAATTATAATTGAAGGTGCGATTTAATACTTCCGATAACGAATACAGAGTACCAACATTTGCTACGCAGTTTCGTAGCATGCGCGTAGCAAAATTATGTGCGCTACGTGGCCTACGCCGTAGCATGTAGCCGTAGCAAGACGATGTGGTCGACGATGGAGCATGCTAGCCTAGAATTAATCTATATCACTCACTTTTTGAACGTGAAAGAGCATCACAGTCAAGCCGCCCTATCAGAATGCCAGTTTTGCGTTATTTATTGTTTTAAATAGCGCAAAGGCGCGATAGGCGCCTTTTTGGACTGGCAAGGATTTGTATTTTTTTAATGTGATTTTTTTACGTATTATTTGGTTTTGATAAATGTGCGATACAATTTTTTTTCTTTCAGCTATGACCTTTAATAAATCTGACAGCCATACAGTACATAGTCTACTCAACTAAGGTCAGTGCAACTATGTTGCATGCTTATCTCCATATCACTGGCTGCGTAGATGAATGTCATTGCGTCGTCACTAGCAGCCTGCCAATATGATTACAATTTCATCGGTAATTCAACGAGAGACTCATATTGTATAGAGTGCGTCTAATGAAAGCGCGACCTAGAGTTTTCTTTCTAAATTTAATTGGCAACATTATTAAGCCACAATTTCAGGAAATAAAAAAATTTGTGAAGTGTCAAGACATGATTTTCCTACTAGTTAGTAATACCACATTCAAAATTTTTGGATTTAACCTCTTTTTCCCAGGTCGCGCTTTCATTAAATGCACTATACCTGACGTAAGCTTGTATGTTACTTTATGACATATAGACTTTTTTAGGGTAGTAAAAACGGTACCCTTATCAGTATCACTTTGTCGTCCGTCTGTCTGCCTGACCGTGTGTCTGTCTGTCAAAACCCTTTTGCTTAAGAATGCGTAAAGGTATGAAGTTGAAATGAATATCAAACAATTACGTCTGCTACTCCAAGTTCTGAAAAAAATTAAAGTTCTTTGTCAACGCAATGTAAAGACAATGCCATTTATGTGCATATTTTGAAGTTTGCTAAAAATAAAAACCTATAGTGTACTTCCCGTTGACTTTGAATCCTGAAATCGGGTATGAAGTAATCTAGCTCTAGAACTAGTCTAGCTTTTCCTTATTATTGGTTTTCAGGACCTTGAACTACCAATGTGACTTCAGTGTAACAATGTCTCATGCTAATATCGGGATTGCCGTGCGGCCAGTGGCCACAGCATAGCTGATACTAGAAACCTGCCAATATGACTCCAATTTCACTAGTAATTTGACGAGGTACTCAACATATGTTTCGTAAGGCTCGTGTAACCTACAACAATGATGTAAGTAAATTATAACTTACAACATTGTTGCAAAAGAGTAGTCAGTGGAGACAAAATAGGTGCATACTCATGTACGTACTTCACTTTTGATACCTACGCTTGGCGATCGCACCAAAGTAGGCCCCTGCCATCGCTCTGCCCAAGCGCTTATGGTTTGAGACATCGTGTCAGTGAGCGTTGTCTATGTGTGCGTTGCTCGAGCGCGCTTTGTATGTAGATTGCCTTCTGTACCTATCTTTTTTATGGTAGAGAGTAGTGTAATTGTGCGTATTTTTTTCTTTGTATCTTTAAAGACTCTGGATTCCTGGATCTTTAGTAGGCGTACGAGGGGCGAAGTCAACTCACAGTCACTTTTCATTGAGCATGGTTACAATCGAAGATTATTCCTTTACGTAACCCTCGATTAGTGGAGTCTATTGTGACATATGGACAACAAAGATATGACAGGACTATGGCTTTGGAAGGTTTAATTAAGGGGACTGGTTATCAAGAGCTATATAAAGACTACGACCCCTGCTTGATCAATGTTATTAACCTATCAATACCCGCGAAACGAGACACAATAGTAAGACAATAACAGCGCGGTCCAATGAGACCGGTCGGGGATTCATGAATTAATCGACATCGATAAGAAAGGCAGGGGATGACTTGCAGACTTAATAAATGGATCCCCAAGATCCGTCGCTACCACGAAGTTATCATTATTATTGTTTCTTAAACAGAAGCAATGGAGGCAGCTTTGCCCAGCAGTGGGTCAGTATAAGCTATGTATAATTATAATAAACAATGAAATCACACCTAAAATCACGAACAAAGATAAAATCTAGAGACTAGAAATTTAAAGCGACTCAAAATTATTAAGGACAATAATTGGTGCATGTCTACCAATTATTGTCCTTAATAACTTTGAGTACTAGCTTTTTACTAGTTAATTAGGTTAAAACTATATTTATAAAATATTAAATAAGACTCTTACTATTGTAATTATACCTATTTAGCTATACATTCGTTTTATTAAATAAAAAATATGAATTAAACAGTTTGTCATACTTATACGTTTGAGGTATTATTGATGGTGGTCCATGTGCGTAATTCGTCATCATCATCTGCCTAGCCTTTTCTCAACTACATTATATTGGGGTTGGCTTCCAATCAAGCCGGATTTAGCTGAATACCAGTGTTTTACTAGGAGCGTCTGCCTACCAGACCTCCACAACCCGTTAACTGGAGTAACACGGTACTTCATGGCAAGACTGGAGTCAGGTTTATTGGTTTCTGACTATCCGTAACGACTGCCAAAGATCTACAAATGACAGCCGTGTTGTATAATTTGAATCCCTTCAAAATGAGTGAGCTAAATGATGCTAGCGCACGGCTCACGTTCGTGAACGGGTGTCATCATTTGGAAACAGCTATCTCTCAACCGTCAAGGTTTATTTTAGTAGTAGTCATTTCTAAAAATATATGAAGTTAAAAGAGTGTTTGCGGAGTTACTTGCATGTCTTTCTTCATAAATATAAATTCTTGGCACGTTCAAATAGCTTCATATATTTTTTACTGGCCTTTACTATTCGAAAGTATTTGCAAATATCTTGGATTATATTCAAGAATGAATGTATGAATTATAGCAAATATATTCAAAAGTATTTGCAAATATATTTGAATCAAATGCTTTGGGAAAAGAGGTACATTTCGGTTATTTGTAGGAGCTCCAAATTAGCATAGCATAATGGTTGAATGTCTGAATTTTTGTGAGAAAGATGCATGAATGATTTAAATAAATTAGGTTAAGTTTAAATAGTGTAATTGGCTTTGTCGTTCTATTTAATAAATAATAAATAAATAAAATAAATAAATAGCATTATCGGCCTTATAATGTTCACACTGCTGGGACTCAGGCCTCCTCTCTAGGAGAGGGAAGGAAGGAGGGAAGCTCCAAATATAAAGGTTCTTTCACTGATATGAGCCACACTATTGTTACTACTTTTGAAACCGGAAACGTGCTGGCTTATCTTTGGGCTTGGCACAATTACAACAGTTCAGCTCCGTTGGCGTGAGAATATTGTTTGTCCTATTTATGCTTATTCAAATACTTATGTATGGTTAGAATACGTTGCTCAATTTAAGTTGGTTGCAAGTAGTTATTTTTATGTAAGAAATCATCAGAATAACTTATTCCGTTCTTGGACGAAGCGGCAGGTTTTACTGACTAAAACCCAATCCTTTTTTTAAATCTTTGCTCTTCGTTCAGGGCTTTTCCTTTCAGAAGCAAAATCATGGTCCTATGGGCTTCGACCCTGCTAGGCCCTAACTAGCTAGCTAGTTTTGCTGACATCTCCTTCAGGAGCCGGGCCACGCGTAAACACTAAGCGCAGTCGACGACTGGTTTTCAAGTGGGTGTCGGAAAGGTCCCTACCATTGCACAGGTTAGTTCTAGTAGTCCAGAATAGTAAAGGAATTGAGATTGACTCTCTCACCCGTCGCATACTATACCAGGTCTCACAAAGGTTTTACTCTTAATTCATGAATCCCCGACCGGTCTCATTGGACCGCGCTGTTATTGTTTTACTATTGTGTCTCGTTTCGTGGGTATTGATAGGTTAAGGCAAAACTTTACATATAACGTGTTACCTTTACGACACAAAAAAATGATATAGAATGTGTCTAATGAAAGCGCGGTTTGAAATTTTTTTTTTTGAAGTTTATTTGGCAACATTATTCAGCCGCAATTGAAGGAAATAAAAAAAATTGTGAAGTGTCAAAACATGATTCTTCTACAAGTTAGTAATACCATATACAAAATCTTTGGATTTAACCTCTTTTTCTCAGGTCGCGCTTTCATTAGACGGACTATAATTATTATAATTATCATAAGCTCCATACACCCAACTACCCAATTACCAAAACTCAAATAAAAGCATCCAATACCCGCTTACCATAAAACCCATTGTTTCACCAATTTACACCCGAACCCGCATCCCGAACTCTACAGCGGGTGAAAATTAAACAAAATATAGTAATTACCATTAACAAAGGCACTAATCACTTAAAATGTCCCTAACAAACAATTTTCATAAACTAAAAGGCGAATTAACACGCCCTTGCAACAAGATATTAACCTAGTTACGTTCGAATTAGGGGGTGAAGTAATTTATAATCATGCATGACTATACATGAAGATAATGATTTGCCCTAAAAACTTTTTTCCTGTCTAAAGTCAGGAAAAAAGTTTTTCTATCTGTAAACAGGTTTTTTTTTGTAAAAAAGCACTGTCGACATTATAATGGTTGGAGGTATACAGAGCCGTGTTTAATTGGAGAGCAGTGGTGGCCCTGTGGTAAATGCCCCGACTTGCAAGTTCTAGGTTCCAACCCAGTCAGGTATGTACTTTGTATATTTTTTTTATTACCGCTGCTTTCAAAACGGTGAAGTAAAACATCGTGAGGAAACCGGGTATATCCTAGAACCAAAAATTCGAAGACATGCGACATCATGCATTACAGCCCATTCCCTCTCCTGGAAAGGAAGCCTGAGTCCCAGCAGTGGGAAGATTACAAGGACGATAAAAAGAAGGACTCTTCGACCAGACATCACATTCGTCTGGTTGCCCAAGAGATGATTTCGAGCTGTTCTATTTATATGTTCAAATCACGCGGAGAACTGTAACTGCGTGGCGCAGGATTTCGTGGTTCAGTTCATATGTTCACACAGATATCGCTACACTTACCTTGGAAATAATAAAACATAAACTGAACTCGAAATTCAACTCTGTTCCGCATTCTTAAAAAGTAATTATTTCTTTACCAAAATTTTTGGACAAGAGATTTGACAGCAAATTAAATTGAATTGGTCAGCAATTTATAATTACTGCTTTTAGCCTACTGCTTTTGACTTACTGTTGGCTCAAATTCAAAATATTTACACTAACTGCTACTGTTTGGCGGCCATTTGCAACTGACTCATCTTAATTACCGCTCCAGGCTGTAGGTACTGATTTGTGAAACTTTCAGTATTTACTGTAAACAGACTAAACTGTTGTTTAGTTGCGCAATGCGAGTATTATAGAGATCAAAGGTAGTTTGCTAATTAGTGTTACTAGTTATGGATTTTGAAACGGATATCGGTATAGGAATTGTTGTTATTGACTGGGCTTTTAGTGGTTAGTTTTATATGTATTATTTTTTTTTCGGTTTGTGTGATGAGCACAATAATTTGTTCTGTGCCTGCAATATGTATGCATTTAAAAAGTATGTCTATCAATTGTCCGGTACTTATACCATAAGCTCAACTTAGTGTGGAAATAGATGGCGTTGTGTGAAAGTTGTAGAATATTACTATTTACTCGTATTATACCGGTTTAGGATGATTTTGGTTTCAGATACTAGATTTAAAAAAAAATCAGAAGTAAAATACAAGTAACAGTATTTACCTAACTTTTATTTCTGGTCTAGATTATCATTTATTTGTTCAGGAAAAACGGAAAAACAAATAAAAACCTATTACAACCTGTCATTTAGACTCCGCCTTTACAATTAACTATCCGAAACTTTTGCGTCGGTTTCGGATATTTTTATTTCCAGTATCTGCTAGTTTTGGTAATAGTTACGGAGTTTTGTTATATCCTGGTGTGTTAAGTTGTACTAGTTCAATGTTTAAGTTTATGTTGACTCTTGCCGTTGGTTTCGACCACGTGACCGAATCTTAACTATTCCATGGGATATATTCCTGTGGAAATACAAACCCAGAAATGTTATTATACCAGTGCCTTACTACTAGGATCATCATCATCATCTCAGCCAAAAGACGTCTACTGCTGAACATGGGCTTCCCCTAAGCGTCGCCACAACGGCTGATCCTGTGCGTCTCGCATCCATCGGCTTCCCGCAAACCTCGCGAGGTCGTCGGGACGATAATAACAAATCATTTAATTTACATATATTTTACGGCTACATCAAATATTAGCATTAGCTGCATCCAGTTAGACCTCTTCATAGTTGGGAAAAAGCTAGACAGATAATATTACAAAGGCTTGTATGCATATTCTGAAAAATATTCTCAAAAGTAAGTCAGTTTAGTTATTTCAATAACTGGCCAAATGCGAGTCAGATGTACAAACTCGTGCAACGCTTTGGAGAACCGGCACGAGTTACAAAGAGGACAACACACTTAGTGTCACCCTCTGGAATTCCGCCAAAGAGCGAAAAAAGATACTTAATCGCAGAGAGATGCTATTAAGTATTTCTATTGCCCGAGTCATGGGTTAGATTTGTTCCAAAATATCTAGAGAAAGATGGTGTAATAACGTCACAATCACGTAAGAGCGATTAACCGGGTATAGTATCACTAGTTGGACGCGGTTGTTCGGGAATAGTATCACGGTTTAGGTACTCTTAACATTACGTAAATAAGACAAGATTTTACATTACAAAGCTTAGACTTCGTAAACATTCCTATAAAACATGAACAAACAACACAAAACTATCATAAACATATACAATCTACTTTACTATCGATTGCTGGTCCGCCACAATACCAACTTTCTGTGTATGCTAGAAACTTTTCGATGTATCGATACCAAGTTTGCAGTATCGTGTTGTTTGCTGACGATCGAAATCAGAGTAGTCGGATTGCGTTTGAGTAAACAAAGTTTGTTTGTGGACGGTCTGTAAGCATTGCTAGTTGTCGTCTTAGTTTGTGGTACCTATAGGAGGGTAAGTAAGTTAGTAGTGAGCGACTGAAACCAGAGTTAATGCCGAAACCGAAACTGTCGCCGAATGTTTGACTCGTCTTACAACTGTGGCCGAAACTGGAACTGACGTGGTAACTGAAAAAACTGACCAAAATAGTATTTCAATACTGTTATTCCTAACTTATGCTTAATTGTATAGTTATAATTTTTATAAAGAACTAAATAATTTTTAAAGTACTCTTGTAACTATGTATATTACTATACCTAGAGTAAAACAGTTATGGTCACTACAGAAAAAACATTAAATTAATACAAATCACAATGTCTATCTTGTCTACATCTTACATAATCTCTCTTTCACAGGTCCGCTGGCAGAAATTTCTTTTTTGAAATAAGCAGTACCTTTGTACATATTTTATATTATAATGTTTCCTTATTTATATTTGTGTGTACATAAATTATAAAATAAATAAATAAATAATAAATGAACGGCTTATACTTTTAAGTGTTAATGAAGTCTTAGTATTTGATGAAAACACTGTTTTTTATAAAGCTCCCATGCTTCAAACACAAGAGGTCATTTGATGTTTATACAAGTAAAGTTTTTGGGCACCTATAAGAACCGCCAGCTAAAGACATTAATTTCGGTCGAGTCAATTTTTCTACCCCTTTTTGCCGAAATCAAATCGCCAGCCGAAACCAGTTTTTTTGGCCAGGCCGTAACTCAACCCAAACCTTTTGCCAGTCCCTATGATTAACTAAGTAGGTAAGTAAGCAACTGTCACAATACAATGTAAATCCATGCCTGTATGATGACACGGTTAGCACAGTCACCGGCCGAGAGATCAAGTGTGTCGCGGGATCGATTCCCATACGGAACATGTCAAGTTGTTTCAGGTCTAGATGTTTGTGAATTTAAGTTTACATAAATACTTGTAAATACATACAGGAGAAATCCTTCGTACAAAACTTTTCGTTTGCGGAATTTTAAATTATAATAAAATAATGAGTCACTCAAAAAAAAAAATAATTTTAAATACTATTTTTTTGAAAACCTTTCAAAACTATTTGCACTAAAGTGAGTTTTTGGGTTCTGTCATCAAAAGATTAATTACCAGCGTAAAGCCACTATAAACCAATATTTCACAAATATACCAATATTTCAATACTGTGTCTCTATTAGATGCAGCAACGTTGGTGACTAATATACTATCAAGAAGATCTTTGGCTGCAGCTAAACAACAAAACAAGGCTCAGGCAAGTATCAAAATCAGCTATGCCAACTATACAAGTTTAAACACAAAGGCCCAAATTCCAAAACCACTGCTCAAGTGCTTAGTACCACCTACCGTCACGGTCACAGGCCAGCCATGACCAGCCCCAGTTGGATTCATAACGTTTACATTGTGACACAGACTGGGCAAACAGCTGACAACATGCTGTATTTGTTTCTGAAAACCTCTTGAAATTATTATATTAAAGTGAGTTTTTGGGATCTGGTTTCTTAAGTTTACTTACCGACGTAATCTGAGCCACTAGGTGGATTTGAATACTATATCTCTATTCGATACAACGACGATGGAGACTATTGAACCATCAGAAAGAAGTTATACTGCTGCTGGATACCAAGCTTTAGAAGCAAGTATCAAAATTAGTTAGGCAACTAAACAAATTCTGGAGTTTGGGGTTTGTGTTTTAGCTTGCATGTACACAAAGGCCTAAACTCCAAAACCACTGCTCAAGTGCTTAGTTCCACCTACCGTCACGGTCACAGGCCAGCCTTGACCAGCCTCAGTTGGAATCATAACGTTTACATTGTGACACAGACTGGGCAAATGGCTGACAACAAGCTTTATTTGGTACTGAAAACCTATTGAAATTATTGCAGTAAAGTGAGTTTCTGGGCTCCTTTTTTGACCCCAGAATAAAGGCAAAGAAGGAATAGTGTGAGTTGAAGTCAGTAAAAGTCCGACACGCCGTCCCGCTCTGCCCAAGAGCGAAAGAAATCATTCTGATGATTCCCCATTTGAAAAAAAAGCTATCATAAGTTTACTTAAAGTGAGCCTCTGGGTTCCGCTATCATAAACTTACCTGCCGGCGTAATATTAGCCACTAGGTGGATTTCAATACTAGTTATATCTCTATTCGATACAACGACGATGGAGACTATTCAACCCTCAGAAAGAAGTTATGCGGCTGCTGGGTACCAGAAGCAAGTATCAAAATTAGTTAGACAACTAAACAAATTCTGGAGTTTGGGCTTTGTGTTTTAGCTTGCACGTTAAAACAAAAAGGCCGATCTCCAAAACCACTGCTCAAGTTCTTAGTACCACCCACCGTCACGGTCACAGGCCGGCCTTGACCAGCCCCAGTTGGAATCATAACGTTTACATTGTGACACAGACTGGGCAAACAGCTGACAACATGCTGTATTTGGTACTGAAAACCTCTTGAAATTATTGCACTAAAGTGAGTTTCTGGGTTCCACTATCATAAGTTTACTTACCAGCGTAAAGCTACTTGGTACATTTCAATACTGTGTCTCTATTACATGCAGCAACGATGGCGACTATATACTATCAAGTGGTTCTTTGGCTGCAGCTGAACAACAAAACAAAGCTCTGGCAAGTATCAAAATCAGTTCGGCGACCTCCCCGACGGGGTCAGCGTGGTCTGCTACGCAGACGACACGCTAGTCCTAGCGCGGGGAGAGTCGTACCAGGCGGCGGCCGAAACAGCGACACGCGGGGTTGCGACAGTCGTGGAGAGGATCCAGCAACTGGGACTCAAGGTGGCATTGCACAAGTCCGAGGCTATGTGCTTTCATGGCCTTCGGACCGCGCCACCACCGGGTTCCCAAATAACGGTAGGGGGGGTTCACATCGGCGTCGGGTCGACGATGAAGTACCTGGGACTCGTCCTCGACAGCCGGTGGACTTTCGAGGAGCATTTCCGACGTTTGGCCCCCAAACTGGACAGGACTGGTGCCGCTCTGAAGCGGCTCCTGCCCAACCTAGGGGGTCCAGACGCCCCCTGCCGGAGGCTCTACGCGGGGATCGTTCGGTCCATGGCCCTTTACGGGGCGCCAGTTTGGGCGCCATCGCTGGGTAAGCGACCAGCGGCCAAACTGAACGCTTGCCAGAGGGTCATGGCCATCCGGATGGTGCGGGGATACCGCACGATCTCCCGCGAAGCGGCGAGCCTCCTTGCTGGCCTGCCACCGTGGGATTTGGAGGCAACAGTCCTTGCACGCATGCACGATTTGCGCGTGGAGATGCAACGCCGGGGCGAAACTCCGCTGCCACGACAAGTCGCGGAATGGCGGACAGAGTTCCGGCGGGATCTCAGGGTGGCATGGCGACTGCGACTGTCGCAACCCAGTGCTGGGCATGCCGTCATTGCGGCGGTAAGTCCCCTCTTTGAGGAGTGGTTGGAAAGAGGTCACGGCGTCCTCTCGTTCCGTATGACGCAGGTCCTCACCGGACACGGTAAGTTCGGGAGGTTCCTGCATCGGATCAAGGAGGAAAGGACGCCCGGGTGTCGCCACTGTGTGGACCGCCCGGAGGACACGGTGGAGCACACGGTAGAGGTGTGCCCCGCTTGGGCGGAGCACCGCCGTGTCCTTGTGGAGGCTATCGGCGGCGGTGACCTCTCGCGCCGGGCCCTGGTACAGGCCATGGTCCGGAGCGAGGAGGGGTGGCAGGCAGTCGCCTCCTTCTGCGAAGCAGTAATGTTAGCGAAGGAGGCTGCCGACCGCGTGAGGCAACGGAACTCACACCGCCGCCGCCGAGATCCCGATCCCGATTACCGACCACCGTAGGCGCGGGCTCGCGGATAGCGAGCACTGGGTAGCTCGCCGTCCGGCAGTCTAGTAATAATCTGGACCGAGCCTAGTCGTCGACGGCGCGTTCTGTTCCACGCGCGCCTCAAGGAGATGTCAGCAAACTGTAGGGGCCCGGCAGGGCCGAAGCCTCTGGGGAACACGGTATCCGAAAGGCTGTCACCGTGTCCCCCAGATCGATGGCAACGAAGGAACGGGGTAGGGGTTTAGTCAGTAAGAGTCTGACACACCCTCCCGCTCCGCCCAAGAGTGGGAGAAGTCATTCTGATGATTCCCCTACCGGAAAAAAAAAAAAAAAAAAAAAAAAAAGTATCAAAATCAGCTAGGCCAAATACATAAAGAAGCATACACGTCTAAAACCCCTCACCACAAAGCCAAAACTCCAAAACCACTGCTCAGGTGCTTAGTACCGCCTACCGTCACGGTCACAGGCCAGCCTTGACCAGCCCCAGTCGGAATCATAGCGTTTACACTGTGACACAGACTGGGCAAACAGCTGACAACATGCTGTATTTGTTCCTGAAAACCTCTTGAATTATTATATTTTTAGGGATCAGAAGTGAAACAGATAAAAAATGAATAAACAATCTTTAATCACACTTTCACAAAATTATAAGATTATGAAGTAGGTACTGATGAAATAAAATCACACGATAACGGTCAAGTAGCAAGTCCGTCCTCAACGCCGACCAAACGAAAAAAGGGGGGTTGCCGCACCGCGCGCCTCTTTTATAGACTACCGTCGGCCGCCGCCTGATGGTGTGACGTCACGACGTCGCCTCGCCTCCAGTTGCCAACACGGCCTCTCCTTCAGTTGCTAACACGGCCTCTCCTGACGCTCTGACGTCCTCGTCAGCTCTAAAAGATGGTCCTGCCTGATCTGTAGTAGTGTTGTCCAAGTCTTCATTGTCTCCTGTAATCAGACATCATCTGCCTAGCCTTTTCCCAACTATATTGGGGTCGGCTTCCAGTCAAGCCGGATTAAGCTGAATACCAGTATTTTACGAGGAGCCGCTGCCTACCAGACCTCCACAACCCATTACCTGGGGTAACACGGTACTTCATGGCAAGACTGGAGTCAGATTTACTGGCTTCTGACTATCCGTAACGACTGCCAAAGATCTCCAAATGACAGCCGGGACCAACGGCTTAACGTGCTTTCCGAGGCACGGAGGAAACTCGTTATGTTAAAATGGTCACCCATCCACAGACCAACCTAGGCAAGCGTTGCTTAACCTTGAAGATCGATCTGTGCGGCTGCTATTATCTAGCCACGAGCTCCTCAAATCAGACATTACGCAAAAATACAATTAAATTTAAAATTAAAAAAATCCCCCGACTACTCTTCACCTCTCAGGTCCTGATGACCTTGAAAACCTGCACCGATTTCCATCAAACATGGCTAAGAACACTCTCGACTGATATACCTTTCAAATAAAAAACCTCATTAAAATCGGATCATCCGTTTGGGAGCTACGATGCCACAGACAGACACATATACATTTACACACACAGACACGTCATGTTACGTTCACACGCGTGCCGTGCAGCCTGGCGGGCTGCCTGGCGGGCTGCGCGGCACGCAGCCCGTCCCGGGCCGGCGGTAATTCAAGCTGTTCACACGCACGCCGACACTTGTCAGATTCGCGGCATTCACATTCACAGGCACGTTCACGGGCTCGGGCGTACCGTTTACACGCTCGTGAATGTGAATGTGCACGTTGAATGTTGAGTTGAACGCGCGCGTATGAACGTACCATCAAACTTATAACACCCCGTCGTTTTTGCGTCGGGGTTTAAAAAGATAATGCGCATTACACATAAAATGTGACACAGAAATCTTTGCTAAGACACACTGAGTATATACGAGTAACTTGGTCGCGTTGCAGACATAGGCACCCAGTTAGCGTGTCTCACAACGGCTGTAGGCATAGGCACAAAGTGAGCATACCGCCCAGACTTCTACCAACACTGTAGGCATAGGCTCCAAGTTTGCATACCTAATATGTCGGCGCTTGATCGCCATCGAGGTTGACGTCACACATAATACACAGACACAGTAATATAGAACGACAGGAAAAGTGAGTGATAATAAAGAAATACCTTACTTCAGTTCTGGTCTATTCCACGGGCGGCGAAAGAGTGTTTTTATATTTGAAATACATCAGTTTTATACCCAGCAAATACGAGAATTAAAGAGCTTATTAGACCTTCCTAAATTTAGTAGCCTAAATGATTTAGTTACTAAATTCAGAAGAATGCAATCGCATTTAGGAAGGTAGGTTTCTAAATTTAGGAAGAAGTACGGCTACTGACTCACTAAATCATTTAGAAACCTAATTAGAAACGAATTTAGGAAGGTGCGATCGCGTTTAGTCGCTTCAGTCGGTGTGCAGCACTTGCCGCCTGTGGATGTATCGCTTGTTTTTATTTATTTTATTTATTTATTTGGCTCTTCAACAATGAATAGGTACACTATTAAATGTAAAGAAATACAATTTTGCCTTAAATCTAAGTGCCCCATCACTTATGGCGCATTTTCATTAGTTGTTAACTCGTTCGGTATACAGCATGCGGGGAGTCCCCGCATGCGGGATAACAACCAATGAAAGTAGCATGTTCGTTATACCGTCTGCGGTTCCCCGAATACGGGCCATGTAACACGCGTTCCAGTAATCTCCCGCACCCCGCATGCGGGCCCTATCGACTAATGAAATTGCGCCATAATGAAAACGGTTCCCCGAATGCGGGCCCTGCGGCATGCGTTCCAGAAATCTTTCGCACCCCGCATGCGGGCCCTATCGACTAATGATTTTTCTTTATTTTGATAGACCCACCGGCCACAGCCACGGCGCGGCTATTTTTTTAATTTTTGGACAGTACTGGAGTTATTATTAATTATAGTAATAAAACGTCCGCTCTTGTTGCGTTTCAGCAGGCAACTGATTTAGTAACTAAATTTAGAACAGTGTGATTAGAAGCTTCTAATTTCGTTCCTTTTCTGAATCCTAATTAGGCTACTAAATTTAGTAAAGTGTAATAAGCCTTTTAATCATTTAGAAACCTAATTAGAAACAAATTTAGGAAGGTGCGATCGCGTTTAGTCGCTTCAGTCGGTGTGCAGCACTTTCCGCCTGTGGATGTACCGCTTGTTTTTATTTATTTTATTTATTTATTTGGCTCTTCAACAATGAATAGGTACACTATTAAATGTAAAGAAATACAATTTTGCCTTAAATCTAAGTGCCCCATCACTTATGGCGCATTTTCATTAGTCGTTAACTCGTTCGGTATACAGCATGCGGGGAGTCCCCGCATGCGGGATAACAACCAATGAAAGTAGCATGTTCGTTATACCGTCTGCGGTTCCCCGAATACGGGCCATGTAACACGCGTTCCAGTAATCTCTCGCACCCGGCATGCGGGCGCTATCGACTAATGAAAACGGTTCCCTGAATGCGGGCCCTGTGGTATGCGTTCCAGAAATCTCTCGCACCCCGCATGCGGGCCCTATCGACCAATGAAATTGCGCCATCATGGCGGAATTTCACTGGTCGTTAATTCGTTCGGTATACAGCATGCGGGGAGTCCCCGCATGCGGGATAACAACCAATAAAAGTAACATGTTCGTTATACCGTCTGCGGTTCCCCGAATACGGGCCATGTGACACGCATTCCAGACATCTCTCGCACCCCGCATGCGGGCCCTATCGACTAATGAAATTGCGCCATAATGAAAACGGTTCCCCGAATGCGGGCCCTGCGGCATGCGTTCCAGAAATCTCTCGCACCCCCATTGCGGGCCCTATCGACTAACAGCCACGGCGAGGCTATTTTTTTAATTTTTGGACAGTACTGGAGTTATTATTAATTATAGTAATAAAACGTCCGCTCTTCTTGCGTTTCAGCAGGCAACTGATTTAGTAACTAAATTTAGAACAGTGTGATTAGAAGCTTCTAATTTCGTTCCTTTTCTGAATCCTAATTAGGCTACTAAATTTAGTAAAGTGTAATAAGCCTTTTAGGCGGGAAAAACATTACACTTAATAAAATTCACTATGAGGGTAGAAAAATACTTAAAATAAATAAATGAGAACGGAAGTTGTCACAGTAGAATTTATTGTGACTGTAGCGACTACGATCATCAACATCTACACATGACGTCACAGAATCCTGCATCGCGCAAGCAAAGTTCTCCGCGCGATTTGAATAGATACAACAGCCCGAAATCATCTATCGGGCAGTTGCCCACCGGACATAACACCTCGTCCGGTCGGAGGATCCTCCCTTTTCAATGGAGGTATGTGGGACTTTACTCTCTGTCCACCTACCTCCGGTGACCCTCGAGCATGAACGTCAGCGCAGCCTTCGTGCAGCAACCACGTCGTGACGTCATCATCACTTCCTCAAGCTTTCGAGCAGCGAGCCACGCAGCCAGCACGGCACTGAGGGTATCATGACCACCAGCATGCCTAACTGGACATACCTGGTCATCACCTTCAACCTCATCATCGACCTTGGCACACCGCACCTTCGGCCAGTCATATGAAGAGCTACGAAGAACCTCTCCTGGTCGACGCCAGCAGTCAAGCCCTACGGCGCACAGTCCGGCTCCGACTCACTGGAGCCAGCTGTATAACTCCGACCCACTGGAGCCTGCAGCATCATCCCGACTCACTGGGACATCATCATCCCGACCCACTGGGACATCATCACCCCGACTTACTGGGACATCATCACCCCGACTCACTGGGGCATCATCATCCCGACTCACTGGGACATCATCACCCTGACTCACTGGGGCATCACCGCAGACAGTTCCGACTCACCGAGAACTATGCGGATACCGGTTCCGACTCCCTGGAACCAGCAGCATTACTCCGACTCACTGGAGCCTTGCAGCATCGTTCCGAATTCTATTAATTACTCAGATACCCGCGAAACGAGACACAATAGTAAAACAATAACAGCGCGGTCTCATAGGACCGGTTGGGGATTCAAAAGTTAGAGAGTGATTCTATTGGTAAATACTATTTCAATATGAGCAGAATTAATCATTTAAAAGGAAGTTGTTTCATATTAATTTCAACAATATTTTGCAATATTCGAAAGGAAGTTGTCAAATTAAATCCTCATATTAATTCAAGAGGGTATTTGCAATATTTACAAAAGAAATTGGAAGGCAGTTTGGTTTTGCGCCCACACATACCTCCCCGTGGCTGTCGGCATAGGCACAAAGTTAGCATACCGCCCAGACTTCCACCAACACTGTAGGCATAGGCTCCAAGTTTGCATACCTCCCAGTGGCTGTCGGCATAGGCACAAAGTTAGCATACCGCCCAGACTTCCACCAACACTGTAGGCATAGGCTCCAAGTTTGCATACCTCCCAGTGGCTGTCGGCATAGGCACAAAGTTAGCATACCGCCCAGACTTCCACCAACACTGTAGGCATAGGCTCCAAGTTTGCATACCTCCCAGTGGCTGTCGGCATAGGCACAAAGTTAGCATACCGCCCAGACTTCAACACTGTAGGCATAGGCTCCAAGTTTGCATACCTCCCAGCGGCTGTCGGCATAGGCACAAAGTTAGCATACCGCCCAGACTTCAACACTGTAGGCATAGGCTCCAAGTTTGCATACCTCCCAGCGGCTGTCGGCATAGGCACAAAGTTAGCATACCGCACAGACTTCAACACTGTAGGCATAGGCTCCAAGTTTGCATACCTCCCAGCGGCTATCGGCATAGGCACAAAGTTAGCATACCGCACAGACTTCAACACTGTAGGCATAGGCTCCAAGTTTGCATACCTCCCAGCGGCTATCGGCATAGGCACAAAGTTAGCATACCGCACAGACTTCAACACTGTAGGCATAGGCTCCAAGTTTGCATACCTCCCAGCGGCTATCGGCATAGGCACAAAGTTAGCATACCGCACAGACTTCAACACTGTAGGCATAGGCTCCAAGTTTGCATACCTCCCAGCGGCTATCGGCATAGGCACAAAGTTAGCATACCGCACAGACTTCAACACTGTAGGCATAGGCTCCAAGTTTGCATACCTCCCAGCGGCTGTCGGCATAGGCACAAAGTTAGCATACCGCACAGACTTCAAGAAAATACTTGTCTTCAAAAATGCGACGCACGTCTCGGGAGTCCATTCATCCCTCCAGGGCAGCAACCAGGCAGAAGTTGCAGCTCACAGCGCCCGCAGTCCAGGACTCCAACTACACGGCGAGCACCGCGCGTACCAGGATCAAGTTTCTCCGTAGACTGCGACGTAGGCATGTGGACGCTGTCGGTCTTCATTGACACGCTCGTCGTGATAGGCTTGGTTTTTACACCACCGTTCGGCCGTCCTTTGTCTTCTCATTTCCCGTAGCGGTTCACGGTTCTGACCTGTAAACATGCTTCCAAAACTTTCAACTGCGAGACAATCGTCTCAAATGATCACCAGTATAGCGGTGACGCAGGGCTGCGCGTCCTCACGCGGCTTCGGAATCGCAATCCCGAGACTTGCTACGTGACCTTCTACTCACAATATGGCGGCTACGATATCGGTTAAGACGCGGGGCACAAGTTTGTGAACCCGAACGACTCGATCTAACCATCCCAACTAGTAGTTGGCAACTACCCGCTTTTAAGTAGAAAAAAGAGAACTTTAAAGATCGAAACTAGTAATTTGTGGGCGAAACGAATCTTTATCCCACTTCTGATTTTAGGGATCAGAAGTGAAACAGATAAAAAATGAATAAACAATCTTTAATCACACTTTCACAAAATTATAAGATTATGAAGTAGGTACTGATGAAATAAAATCACACGATAACGGTCAAGTAGCAAGTCCGTCCTCAACGCCGACCAAACGAAAAAAGGGGGGTTGCCGCACCGCGCGCCTCTTTTATAGACTACCGTCGGCCGCCGCCTGATGGTGTGACGTCACGACGTCGCCTCGCCTCCAGTTGCCAACACGGCCTCTCCTTCAGTTGCTAACAATATTAATTCATGAATCCCCGACCGGTCGTATGAGACCGCGCTGTTATTGTTTTACTATTGTGTCTCGTTTTGCGGGTATGTTATAGGTTAAAGTGAGTTTTTGGGATCTGGTTTCTTAAGTTTACTTACTGACGTAATCTGAGCCACTAGGTGGATCTGAATACTGTATCTCTATTAGATACAGCGACGATGGAGACTATTGAACCATCTGAAAGAAGTTATACTGCTGCTGAATACCAAAATAAGCTGTAGAAGCAAGTATCAAAATTAGTGAGGCAACTCAACAAATTCTGGAGTTTGGGCTTTGTGTTTAAGCTTGCATGTTAAAACACAAGACCGATCTCCAAAACCACTGCTCAGGTGCTTAGTACCGCCTACCGTCACGGTCACAGGCCAGCCTTGACCAGCCCCAGTCGGAATCATAACGTTTACATTGTGACACAGACTGGGCAAACAGCTGACAACATGCTGTATTTGTTTCTGAAAACTTCTTGAATCAGCTATCTTAAGTTTACTTACCGACGCAATTTGAGCCACTAGGTGGATTTTAATACTATCTCTATTAGATACAGCGACGATGGAGACTATTGAACCATCAGAAAGAAGTTATACGGCTACTGGATACCAAAATAAGCTTTAGAAGCAAGTATCAAAATTAGTTAGACAACTAAACAATTTCTGGAGTTTGGGCTTTGTGTTTTAGCTTGCATGTTAAAACACAAAGGCAACACAAAAAAGCTCTTGTAAGTATCAAAATCAGCTAAGCCAACTACATAAAGAAGCATACACGCCTAAACACAAAGCCAAATCTCCAAAACCACTGCTCAAGTGCTTAGTACGGCAGCCCAGCGTCACGGTCACAGGCCAGCCTTGACCAGCCCCAGTTGGAATCATAACGTTTACATTGTGACACAGACTGGGCAAACAGCTGACAACATGCTGTATTTGTTTGTATGACGTCTACGTTGACACAGTAATGCTTGCCCGCATTTGGTGTGGGGTTCCATTGTACGCTGAGAGTAGGTAGGTGTTCGGTTCGGATCCTTTATGCGAAATTATTGATTGTATAGGTACGCATCTAAACTCAATACGAATTGAATCTGGCAAACAAGGTGCGACTAGTAATCCATGAACCAAAAGAATCATCTTATTAATGCTAGATTCGGCTAGCTCAGCAAATTGTAGGGGCCCGGTAAGGCCGAAGCCTCTGGGGAACACGGAAAATCCGAAAGGTGTTCACCACGGTGCACCAGATCGAAGGCAACGAAGGAACGAGGTAGGGTTTAGTCAGTACCTCCGTCTAGGTGTAGGTCGAAAATTATCTTGCATGATTACACGCTCGGTCACAATACGGGCTGGTACACGTGACTAAATGCCTTCTCCCAGGTTTCAGACTTTTTCTGACTAAAAACAATTGCTGTTCCTTCTTTGCCTTCGTTCCATGGAGTTCACTTTCACATAACCCATGACCCCAGTAAGTTACCTTCATTTCATGTTACTGTTTCTGAGCGCGGGCAATGAATTACGAACGGATATTATTGTTTATATAAAAATCATTGGCAGCCTCAAGGATATTGCGAGGAGATGGAAATAAAATGATTATTTTTATTGTATTAGTTATTCCGCTTATTAGAAAGGTTGCGTTCCTCGACTACCCTTTTTTATTGTCCCAAATATTCTCAGGATATTTTTTACCCCACACAGGCTTAGCGAGACCTTTTTATAAACGGTTTTTTATTATTAATAATTTTCATTCGGTAGGCCTACTGTTTGGTTGTGTAATGTCGTGAGTATAAATGTTGATGAAGAGAGGAAAAAAGTTGTAGATAAAATGAATGGATTGTGTGAGTATTGACATTAAATAAAAAGGAAAGAATAGTAGTGTGGCGGTTGACAGAGGTTAATTGAAAAAGAAAACATGATGCGTTGGCCTCAAGTAACATAAATGATGATACTCGTATTATTATCCACAGGATGTTCATAACCTTGGCTGGGTGGCAATAGACCGAAGAATCACCATATTTAACTGGTACGGGACAGGACACATTGCTTGCAGAACAAATGGTCGAAACCAAAAGATTCTGGAGTGGCGCGTACTGGAAGACACAGCATTCAAAACTCTCTCACAAGATGGACTGATAACTTGGTAAGGTTTGCGGGAATATGATGCGATCGCCAGCACTTTTCCACATTAGTTCGGAAAGCTGTACGGGTTACAGCGGATTTTCGAGTAAAGGTATTTATTAAGTAATTTTCCAAGCTTGTAGTGTAATGTAGGTTAATAAAATAAAATGTATGACTCCTTTAAATTCTTTCTGCACATAGTCACTATCTATTTTATTTAGAGTATGTATATCAGTTGTCTAGTACGCATAACACAAGCTCTGCTTAACTTAGGACTAGATGGCGTTGTGTGAAAGTTGTGGAATACCTATATTATTATTATTATATTATCTATTTTAATGACATCGCTGTCAGTCAGCCCACAAACAAAAGACAAAGTGCCGGATCTATATCGTAGGACAAAAAACGCTTTCACACGAAAATACCAAGCACTACAAATATGTTCTACACCTGCATTTTTCGCTAAATTTATAGCAATGACACCGACTACACACAGTGTCTGTTTTAAAGCTGTTAAAACAGACACTCATCATTCATCATTCATTCAGTCATTGAAATCAGGAAAAGTGTCTAAGAGAATGGAAAATGCAGACAGTTCAAAACAAATAAACATGGAGGTTCAATATCAGAGTTCACATAATTCAGAAGAAAATAGAAAACAAGACGAACACATCAAGGAAAGGTTTGAATTCAAAGAATTTTGGATTAAAATGAAACGTATAATTATGTCAGAGGACAGATTGGAGGATAAAGTTTCAGCAATATGGAGAATTATATGGGAAGAAATAAAACAATATGTTGTTAGTGAGTTATTAGGTTTTTCTAACTTTGTTAATGGATAATAATACTACTTATATTAAACTTAACTTAGTACAGTGGAATGCTAAAAGCCTGCGCCCCAAAATAGTATCATTTGCAGACCTTTTAGCACGTGAAACTATACACATTGCGATTATCAGTGAAACTTGGCTAGACATTGAATCCGTCGTAAATATTCATAATTATAACATATATAGAAAAGATAGAACCGATTCGTATGGCGGTGTCGCCATTATCGTCCACAAGTCGATACAATCTTCTTTAGAGCCATTTGTAATAAATAATTCAGGTATTGAGATAGTTTGTGTAAAGTTAATTAACTGCAAGGATTTAGAGTATGTGGCGTCTATATACTGTCCGTCTAGTATACAAACACAAGTTTACGATTGGGATGACACACTTTTCATCAAAAACTCTAATAGCTGGTGATTTTAACGGGCACCACACCAATTGGTCAGTGAAATCAGATGTACGGGGTACCCAAACCATGGATTCTTCTTTAGATCACAACTTTATATCTATAAATAATGGGAATTTTACGCGGGTCAAGTTGGTTAATGGGCATTTGCAACAAACTTCGCCTGATATTTCGTTTGTTTCTAGTGACATCGCTATTAATTTTTGTTGGAAAGTCTTAAACGAACATTTAGGGAGTGATCACTTAGTAATTAAGCTGAGCATTAATATCGTAGATGATCTCAGACGCATAAAAAAACGCAATTATAAACGTGCAAATTGGGATGAGTATACACAAACCATTTCAGAAAACCCTACCTTTTGTACTTATAATGAAGGCAATGTTCAAGAGAACTATGACAATTTTGTAAGTGTCATTAACAGGGCAGCGGATAAACATATTCCTTTAATTGAAATAAATAATAAACCCAATAAAAAATTTAAACCTAAAGATTATTGGACTCCTGATTTGTCTAAAATAGTCGCGCAGAGAAGGTTAGCTCTAGCTAAATTCAGGCGAAACCCCACGCCTGATAATCTTACGAAGTTAGAAAATATAACAAGTAATTCTCAGTTGTTAATTAGAAAAGCAAAGTCTGATGCTTGGCATAAGCTTTGCGATTCCTTTGATGAAAAAGTGTCAGCGTCTTATATCTGGCAACGTATGAAGTGGGTCAAAGGTTTTAAGCAGTCAAAGGTATATCCGTCCGCTGAGAAATCTCTCGATTTACTATGTTCTCTTACTGCAGATTATGCGTCCACCACAGAACCAGTTTTCACATCGAAAAATGATCTGTTAGAATCCAAGTTTTCCATCCAAGAGTTACACAGTGTCTTAAAAAAAAAGGATTCTTCACCGGGTGAAGATGACATATCATATACGATGCTTTATTATTTACCGGATATTGCTAAAAAATATTTACTAAATTTATATAATAACATTTATCAATATGGTGTTATACCTTCTCAGTGGCGAAACATACAAATAGTCCCTATTCCCAAGAGCAGTAGTAATAATAGTAGTGAAGTAAAATTAAGACCAATTTCTCTCATTTCATGCATCTGTAAAACTTTAGACTTGATGATTTACAAACGCTTAGAATGGTATACTGAAAAGGAAAAGATATTGTCTCCGTTCACAGTAGGTTTTAGAAAATCTAAGTCCTGTTTAGACTGCTTGACTCATATAGTTACTAGTATCCAGATTGGATTCTCCAAGAATTTGACAACATTAGCTTGCTTCTTGGATATTGAGAACGCCTATAACAATGTCTCAATCGACGCAGCGTCAGATGTTCTGGATAGCCTTGGAATCGGTACCAAGCTTTGTAAGTATCTGTGGAGGTTTCTTAATGAGCGACATTTGGAAATAAAGTTAAGTGACGGTAATATAGCTAGTAGATTCACAAATAAAGGTCTAGCACAAGGAGACCCTTTATCTCCGCTGCTCTTTAACTTGATCACGTACAAAATATGTCATAAACTTCAAAATGTCTCAGTTTTACAATATGCGGATGACTTTGTTATATATGTTACTAATAAGGACATCCTTTGTGAACGATATATTCAAAATGGTTTAAACTTAGTTGTAGAGATATTAAACGAGCTAGGGTTGGTACTTTCCGCAAATAAAACACAGTATTGTCTTTTTAGTAGAGGTCGCAGGAAAAAACTACCTTCACTGAGTTTAGAAAAACCTTTAGCTTATTCACCAACCAAGTATTTAGGAGTATGGCTAGATAGGAGCTTAAGATAGGGACGACATATTAATGAAGCGGTCAACAAATGCTCGAAATTCTTAAACATATTAAAGTTACTAGCAGGAAAGTCTTGGGGGGTGCACATGGTTCATTTGAGACGATTATACCTCTCCTTAATTAGAAGCCGTATGGATTATGCATCAGTTTTGTACGATAATAGTGCTAAAAGCCATGTTTCTAAACTGGACAAAATTCAGAATCAAGCCATGAGAATAGTAGGAGGATTTATCAAAAGCACCCCAATCCATGTCATGGAGAGCGAGTTACATATTGCTCCTTTATTTATTAGAAGACAATATCTAGCCTATAAGTATTTATTAAAAATCAGTGCTAGGTCAAATAATAGTAATACCCTTTTAATTTCTGAAATGAGTGTCCTTACGCAGATGAGTTATTGGGTTAAGAAAAGAAAGCCTCTACTCTCACAAACAATTGAGGATGTGAAACAAACTGAAGGTGTTTCTGTGGATACTCTTAAGATGTTTACTTTCGACATTTGGTTGTCAGCCGTTGATTTTCATAAATATTTAGTTGTGAGTTTAGATTGTATTTCACTTGCCAAATCAAGGTACGAGCCTAATATTTTACTTAATGAAGTAATAATAGAACTGAATACTAAATATAGTGGGTGGCGGAAACTATATTCAGATGGGTCGAAGGGCGCTCATGGATTAGGTGCAGCCTTTTACGATTCATCATGTAATTATAAGGCAGGTTTTAAACTAATGTCAGATGTATCCATCATGACGTTGGAACTCATTGCAATTTTAAAAGCTTTATTCTATGTAACAGAGAACAAAATTGATAAGGTTGTTATATTCACGGATAGCAAAAGTGCACTGCACCACGTGGCTCGATGTGCCTCTGGCTTCAGAGGTACATTTATTTATTTATTTATTTATTTAAACTTTATGTACAGTGGTGGTACATAGGCGGACTTAATGCATCAGGGCATTCTCTACCAGTCAACCTTAGGGTTAAAAAGAAAACACTGTGGTAGGTCTGCACAATAAATAAATAAGTGATCATTAAAATAGAGGTTTTTACGATAAAATTTGATTATAATTTATTATAAAATACGTATATATCGATGGTCCCTACGTAAAGTATCGAATCAAAAAAATAGCAATTTTTCATTATTACTATTTTGAGCTCTTTTTAAAGGATATTTTTGAATACAACTTCGTTTCCCGATAGTTAGAGACCTAATTTTTATAAAGATTTAATCACCCGTGACAAAATTATGCAAAAAATAAACTTTAAATCGCTCTTTTGCAAAGTAGCGATTTTCACTTTCGATACTTTACCTAGGGACCATCGATATGCTAATAAAATAAACTAATAAATAGTGTAATATATACTAAATCAATATAATAAGAGAACTTAAATTAGATAGAACAATTATGACGACGACCAAACTAAGTTTGAGAGGACTTCAAGTAGTAGTTCCGTCGATAGCTTACGACATTTTAAAACATATTTTCATGTTTATTCAAAATAGTGCACAGTTGAGGTTGCAATGGGTTCCAGCGCATCTTGGTTTGCAGGGTAATGAGGAAGCTGATTGTTCATCTAAATTAGCAGCAAAAGAAGGAGTCGAACTGGACTTCATACCAGATTATGTAGAATTTGTGCCAAAGTTTAAAACAAAAAGTTTCAGTAATTGGAAACAACATTTTAATAGTAAATCAATAGACAAGGGAATATGGTACAAAACTATTCAAAATGAGCTTCCTCAAGTGGCCTGGTTTGACAGTAGTGGATTAAGTAGAAATTATGTGAAGTTAGCTATAAGATTACGATCTGGACACTTTCCATCGGCAAAGTTTGCATTCCTCATGAAGAAAGTAAGTTCTCCCAACTGCACCACATGCAATGTAATTGAGGATGTATATCATTTGCAGATGGAGTGCGTCAAAAACCAAGAAGAACGGAGAATTCTCATCAATGAGTTTAATTTAAATATATTGCAAGTAGGTTTAATTCAGTCAATTTTATCACAACCGAAGTCAGAATTAGCGAAAAGATTTAGTGAGCTGGTGTATCTTATTAATTAGGATTTTCCTTCTATTTATTTAAGTAAATGTAAGCTTGAAATATTGTTATTTAGTAGTAAGTGTACGGCATGATGGGGTTGACGTATCCATTGGGATAAAAACCCCAAATTAATTCAATAAAAGACAAAAAAAAAAAAATAGTCATTATCTATTTTGATGACGTCGCTGTCAGTCAGCCCGCAAACAGAAGACAAAGTGCCGGATCTATATCGTAGGACATAAAACGCTTTCACACGAAAATACCAAGCACTACAAATATGTTCTACACCTGCATTTTTCGCTAAATTTATAGCAATGACACCGACTACACACAGTGTCTGTTTTAAAGCTGTTAAAACAGACACTGTGTGTAGTCAGTGTCGGATAAATTTGGAATAAAATACATTGACCTTATTTATTTGTATAAACTTTATTGATCATCAAGATACAGTAAACCATACAGTAAAAAAAATATAATAAGGGCCTATTTCACCACCTATGATTAAGTTTTGAGTATCTTACTTGACAGATAATTTCATACAAATTCTGTCACATTTTTGAATTTATTCAGTGAGTAGTGCCTACTCGGACATTGTGAAACAGGCCCTAAGTGTCAAAATGTCGAGATTTTCGATTTCGAAAGGGATTGCCTGGATAGAAAATGTTATAAGGTTACACTTGGTGCAAATGTAAAAGTTAACAAAAATTGAGTAGGTAGGTACTTAACACTTGACCTTTTATTTCTTTTCAATTTACCTCCGCGAGGAATTTTATTTATTATTTTGTATTTCACACATTTAGCCAAAAATAGTAACTTTCCTCTTAAATAAAAAAATGAAATAAGTAAAAAGGTCAATAAATCTATTTCCAATTTCGTAAGAAATTCAAGTCAAAAGAATTGAAAATGTTTCAGTATGATAATTTGCGTAATGACGGCTGATTTCTTTTCGTGAACAAACGACCATCAAACGAGGTTTGACTTGGTCTTACTTCTGATAGGAAAATGGATTCAGGCAGTATAATGAGGTGTTTGACTGGCATTACGTCGTAATCTACGATTTCGTTTTGTTTTACATTTTTGGTATTTTTTATTTTATTGTTTCCTTTTGGATTTTATGTTGTCTGAGCAGTTAAATAATCATTTTGAAGCAAAATAACTAGGGTGAGCGAAGGGGTGTCAGACTTTTACCCACTAATACTACGACTCTTACCAACTAATACTACACCAATGTTCTTTCAGTTGCCTTTGTGTTCTAGGTCCACGAGTATCCCTTTCAGACATTTCCCGCGTTGCCCTCACACAGAATTATTCTTGTATCGTAAGTGAGTTTCAAAAACATAAAAACTCACATACGCAATACACCCAGACCCGAAAAAACTATCTGAACCTAGGTCAAACAAATATTTGCAGAATTGCCATTGCAAAAATCAAACCCGTTACATGCAAAGAAACAATAAAATACACATTATTGCGTCAACTGTATCATCAAAACCGTCCATCCCTCGTTGTATTGTTTTCATATAACAACAGGTAATTTAAATAAGCATAACAAAGTGACTGCAAAAATAAAAGCAGAACGAAATTTAATTCCATCGAGACATCAAATGCTTCAAAATAAATTATGTAGCTCTACAATTACACACTGCACTACCACAAACCACAGCAAAAGAACATTATCTTATTGCAATAGTTTATCTCTTACGAATCACCATTATAGCATTTTAGCTGAAACTCATTCATTGCTGGACATAGACTTCACCCAAGTGTCAATGGCCGGTCATATGTGTTTTGCACGTCCCCGTAACCCTCACCAGTTCATAGGGTCGACTTTGTGAGAGGCCTTCCAAAGCTGCGTATTCCGCTACGTGCTCATCACTCCAGAACCTTTCGATCCTATCGACCATCTGTTTTGCAAGCAATGTTCCTATCCACTGCTACTTAGGTTTGATTCTTCAGCCTGTGTCGATAACTCTCTATTGCCCTTTGGGTAAGCTTTGTGATGGAGGCCGTTGTGAGGGACCACTTTCAGAGCCGTATGTCATAACAAACAAAGCATTGCACGATAACCAAATCAAAGAGATTACTCGTAGCATCGGAACGGAAAACAGAACATAAGCCACACAAAGTTTCTGAAAATGCAACTTGATCCAATGCAACAAACTTCTCACCTTACCCCACACAACTAAAAGTGATAACGACTTTCTTTAGAGGCGCGCTTTCAACGAGAAGTAATTTTGCGTAGCACAACGTAACTTGGGACCGAAGCACTAAATTATATAAGACCGAGAAAGTCGAAGTAAGGCCTCGTACAGAGACTGTGTGGGTGGAGAAATGGATGTTAACATTAAATCATAGGAAACATGAATGATTTCAGGATAAAAAACTAATTTTTATTTTTATTAGAAACATTATTTTGTGCATCTAGGAATTTCGTTTATGGGAAAGTTCCCTTTTTGAGGAGTGGCTAGAGAGGCGCTACAGTGTCCTCTGTTTCCATCTGACGCAAATATGGGCAGTTCGGGAGGTTTAATAGTGTGGATCGGCCGAAGGATACGGTGGAGCAAACGGTGGTTGTCTGCTCCGTTTGAACGGAACACCACCGTATCCTCCTATATATAGAGATAGGTACTTAATCTAACCGATTTCTAGGAGATTGAAACGCAGTTTATGCAGAAGATCAAGACAGTCAATCAAAATAATATTTGATCATTTCCCACCTCAACAGAAAGGCCTGTAGGGGTCCGGCAGGGCCGAAGCCTCTGGGGAACATGGGAAATCCGAAAGGTGTCCACCGTGTCCCCCAGATCGAAGGCAACGAAGGAACGGGGTAGGGGTTTAGTCAGAAAGAGTCTGACACACCCTCCTGCTCCGCCCAAGAGTGGGAGAAGTCATAATGATGATTCCCCTACCACAAAAAAAATCCTCAACAGAAAGACGTGATCTGCTATGAAGCGCTGCCTTTACCTGATGCACTTCAGCGGTTGTTAGCACAAAGCGCTTGTAGTTGCTAAAGCTGATTTACACTTGCCTGTTTCAGGTGTCGTGATATTGCTGAGCAAGTCTGAAACTGTCTTATTACTTTAAAGTTCAGTATATTAATATTTGTTGTGAGAAATGTGTGGTACGAGATATTGTAGGTGTGTCACTTGTCTTGTTTTGCTCGTATGTGTTTGAATATTCGTTTGTGAGCATAACAAATAATTTATAATAACGTAAGTAAGTTCAGTCGATTGTGCCATTTCTAAACTGCATATGTAACTGTATATTTCTAGGAGCACTGTTGGGATAGCTTCTTGGAATAAAACACGAGTGGACTGTATAACAAGATTAGGTGTATATTGAAATGTAGATAAATGAGATGACAACTGTTACGTGCAAATCAAACAATAATTTAAGGTTTAAAGAGCGCGAGCGCGGGTGTACGTCCAAGTGTGTAACAGCTGACTGGCGAGCTGTCATGACGCGTAGGCGCAGGCGGCGATGTCCGATGCTCTGTCTCGCTCTGGCCGCCGCCGCAATGATCGTTGAGCCGAGGTCTCAACAAGCACAGTTTAAGGTCCCACTTTGCGCGGGCTTGAACTCACTGGCGGGCGGGGTCATAAAGCACGCTGTCTCACTTGACATCGTGCCCGAAAGAGATAGTATCAGTGATGAGCGGTTAGACGCTAGTCCTCACGCACGATGCGACGTCTGCTTTGCACATAGCGTTCCGAACCATTCCGAATAAAAACGAAATTACACGATGCACACATGTCATACCGTTTCGGTTGTTGCGGTGTGTGCCGCTCGAATTCGAAAAACAAAAGATTTAAAATAATACCTAAGAGCGTTTTCACATTATCCAATCCGATATCGGTGTCGGACGCCGATCCGATATCGGGGTAAGTAAAATGTATGAAATATGTACCTGTCTTTCATATTGTCCGTCCCGATATCGGATATCGGAGCACGGCATTTCATACATTTTATTTTCGATATCGGATCGGCGTCCGATACCGATACCGGATCGGATAATGTGAAAACGCTCTTACGTACCTTTGTTCGTTTCTCGGCAATGAAAAAAAAACACAAATTTTCATTTGTTTTCTTATTTTGAGACCCTTCTACTGCACAATAATGATCAGACACAACGCCCGTCTGGTCGCGCACCGCGTCGTGTACCTCACCTCACAGAGCGCTGTGGCGCCGCACTGAGTTCACCTTCCTATTGTCCGCGGACGCGGGCCACATAACCGGCGTGCTGTGCAGCAGCAGTTGCCCGGACCAGACACAACATCCATCTCGCTCAATTGGGCAGTTGCCTGAACCAGACACAACACCCGTTTCGTTCAATTGGGCAGTTGCCCGACCAGACATAACAACTCTCTGGTCGGAAGATGCACTCTAAAGACTAAACAAAAAAAACTTGGGTTGTTGCCCGGACCAGACACAACATCCATCTCGCTCAATTGGGCAGTTGCCCGAACCAGACACAACACCCGTTTCGCTCAATTGGACAGTTGCTCGGACCAGACACAAAACCCGTCTCGTTCAATTGGGCAGTTGCCCGACCAGACATAACATAGCCGGTCGGAGTGGAGGGTGTTAGGTTTTTTCGTTACGGAATTTCTGGATTCGGTACCCACGCTCAAGGCCCGCGATAGAAGCTATGCAATAGCTTAAAAAAAATAGAGTCGAATTGATAACCTCCTTCTTTTTTTGAAGTCGGTTAATAAAGCGTAGTCAACATACACGTCATACGAACGATATAGGCCGCAGTAGACTGAACCAAACTCAGAGTACTCAGACAGCCGCGCGTGGGGCTGTGACACGTCGTCCCCCGCACCGCAACCGGGGGTAACTTTATTCAGTGAGATGCACGATAGTTCTGAGTAAAAGGCGTGCGTGATAAAATACAAAAAGGCCTTTGGAAGAAGGGGTTTTACGAAAAAACCACTGCATCAATCAATTTCAAATAAAATTTATTAAATTTTTCGATAAATTTGTGGTGTCGGTACAGGCTTCGTTTTTGAAATTTGATGCTTCTTTTATTTCTAATTTACGCTCAAAGTTGTGTTAAAATTAGCCAAAAAAATGAAACTTTAGAAGCTCGTAACTTTTTATTGGCTTATTATTTTACAATTCTGCTTCCGTACAGACAAAATTAATATTGAGACAAAACGATATCATGTTTAACTTTGGATGTACATGGTCAAATAGTGGAGTAAAACCCCCCCGAAATTTGTATGGAAAAAATGTTGACTTGAGTCGCCTTAAATGCCCCATCTACATGTTCATTTTATTCTGTGTTTAGAAATTGTTGCTATAGTGGCAATAGAAATTCTACTGGTATTGAGCTAAGTCCGGCTTGACTGGAAGCCGACCCCAATATAGTTGGGAAAAGGCTAGGCAGATGGCGGATGGCAGTGGCAATAGAAATAAATCATCTGCGAAAAAAATATTTGTCTAACCAGCCTGGTGACAGACAGATGGACAAGAGTCTTAATGATAGAGTTCCGTTTTTAATTTTAGGGTCGTCGTCTGCCGTCGTCTGCCTAGCCTTTTCCCAACTATATTGGGGTCGGCTTCCAGTCAAGCCGGATTTAGCTGAATACCAGTATTTTACGAGGAGCGGCTGCCTACCAGACCTCCACAACCCATTAACTGGGGTAACACGGTACTTCATGGCAAGACTGGACTCAGATTTACTGGCTTCTGACTATCCGTAACGACTGCCAAAGATCTACAAATGACAGCCGGGACCAACGGCTTCACGTGCTTTCCGAGGCACGGAAGGGTATGGAACCATAAAGGGAAGTTTTACAAAGTTTATTCAAAGTTAGCCTAACACAATATAACATCATTTATGAATGAAAAAATATCTAGTTTTACCGAGTTTATTCAAAGTTAGCCATTTACAAAATATAACATCATATAAGAATGAAAAGATATCTATTTATGAATGAATAAATATCTATTTCCTGAAATCATTTTCTTCCAGGAATCTGTATCGCTTCTAGCAATGTAATCAAATGAATCTAATCAGAAAGACAAACAGTAAGTCAACTTGTTGTGAAATTTCATACGAATCCTAGGAATCCTGGGAACTCTGACTAACTTTAAACAATATTACTACCTCAGTAACAATACTGAAGTACGATGTACTATTTAAAGTTTGAAACCACGCTATGTTACTGTAAACTCAGTTTGAAATAATCTGAGCAAAGAAGCTTACGTTACTTTTCTTTGATGCAGCTGTGTACACAAAGTGCACAAAGAATCATTTGCATTTTGAATCTGCACAAATTTTTAGGAAGCTTGTAAAGAATTGTATAAAAATAAGAACAGGTTTCTTATTTTTAAACAATTGTTCTTTGTTGCTTCGTTGTTTCTTATTTTTCTTATGTCAATGATCAATAATAATACTTGTTATATTCGTTTTTATTTTTATTTTGTGTCATCATTGTCATTTCAGCCGAAAAACGTCCACTATTGGACATATGCCTTCTCCATTTTGAGTGTTATTCAAAATAATACTCTTCAAATCGTCATCTTCTCATCAGTCTCAAATAAACCTCTTCAAAAAAGCTGGACAACCCGTTGCAATTTATTGCGCGTCTTGTCTATATGTGCGTAAGTACGACAGGCTGTATGAGGTTCCACGCACTTACTCATATTGAGTAGATTTGGATGGTTGCACAAACACCCATAAAGGTTTTGAAAACCGCACACCAACGTTTTCCAGACTTTTTGAGGTGAGAATTATCAAATAACTTCACCTACTATGTGTAGAATGAGATGTCAGACTTTTACAGACTAAAAGCCACTTGAGTTCCTTCAGTTGCCTATTACATTGCAGGGTTGTAATGACTCTTTCGAACAATTCTACAGTAAATGTAACATCAAAATTACAATTAAAATATTAAGACAACTCGAATAAGAAACAGCAAAATGACAAATAATTAAAAATGAAACTTTTTGTATTTTAAATCTAAATTAAATTATGAAACAGAATAGACTGACATTAATTTTCTAATTATACTATTTCATTTCACAAGAATCCGAGTTCAAATATTTCTTGTCATCTAAGAAATTAATTTAGCGAGGAACACTTGATTGAAAATATCACAGTAAGTTATGTTTATAAAAAAAGAGAGCTATATCGCAGAATTTTGGTTGTTTATAGAACGGACCGAATACGGAATGACAAACTGCGCTCCATAATGGGCATCATCCATAATCATCATCACCATCTCCTTCGCTGGCATTACGGATTCGCAGAAGGTGGCGACTGCCTTCAATTCTTACTTGCTCCGGACCATGGCCTGTACCAGGGCCTGGTTTTAGAGGTCATCGCCACCAATCACCATCAAGATAGTCTTGTATTTACAAACTTTTCAAAAAGATTACCCACCTTCTGCGGCAGTCAAGCAAATATTTAAAAAAAGTATGGAATTATCGCGGGCTTCCTACCAAAATTACACGTGGTTGATCTGAAAAATTTGAGAATGCTACTTTGTTTGAATCAATGATGATGTGATCCTCGGTTCCCGTAAAGAGTTAATCAATCGCTTTTGAGACCATGAACTTGTACCTACTGGTAAACATATCTAACCAGTGAAACCATATACATGGGTCTGGTCCATATACTCTGTAAACCTTTCGGGGAATATATGAGTAATGTCAAATTCATTAAAAAATACATTATATATTTTTCCGAGAACTCGCCTAACCGCGTTTTTAATGAGAAGGCCCTTTGATAAAAATGTTGTTTTAGCGGCGCCTACGTTAATTAACCTTTTATCGTTTCATTCTCTTTGTTTTTTTTATTATTTATAATTATACAGTGTAAATAAGAATTTAGAGCCATTTTATTGTTTTAAAGAATCTCGTTTTATGTTTTGAAGCATTTTTCATCAGACTCGCGTAAGTTTAGATATTATCCCAAACGTTATAGCGTAAAGAAGTTACAATCTTACACACACACAATCACTAACTGATAAACGTGTTATATTTTACTATCATTACGCTAAATAAATATAAAAAAACGCTTAAGCACTAACTAAAAATAATCTAAAGTGTGGCGTCAAAAAATACCTCCGCATTGCTGTCGACTAGTAATGTACCCAAAAGGCTGGCAGCATTGCCTCGCTGTATAGCAATGTTCAACAAAAAACAAAGCTACATCGAAATTCCCCCCTTCATTTGTTTGCAAGGCAGTTCATACTTTTTTTAATTAACTCCCGATGACGCCCATGGAATTCGATTACTTTCAGATTGGCTTTTATCATGAAAAACAAGTCGCGCTGTGAATTTTTAAACTTTAAGTTTTTTAACTATGCTGGCCAGCTGTACGTAGTGAAAATTTATCAAGGTAAAACTGGTTAATATGCAAGGGTACGTAATGCTGGCAAATAGTTTGAAAGTATAAAGTTGGTGAATTAAAATATTTCAATATTCAATAGATATTGGTTTAATTTAGACGATATTAAAATATTTTAGTCTGTAATACTTAGTCAGACCGATCCTTTATGTTATTTATAGTGTAATTGATTATCCTTGTTAGATTGACGTATCCTCTAAACTAAAATAAAAGAGAAAAATAAATATTTGGTAGTAATATTATGTTTGATTGGAAAACTACTACAATGTAACATCGAATAAGAACAGTAAGTATCGAATTCAAGCGAAGATTTTTTATTGAGCATATTTTTTTAAATATTTTCTACTGATCAAATATTATAATAATAATTTCACAGAAGACAATCACCGTAATATTTCAAATTAATGTGTGATTTTAATAATTATTAAAACCATCATTTTTATCACATGTAGGTATAATGATACCTACTCTTAAACTTTCTGTATTATTTTCTGTGTAAATTGGCCGTAACAATTTCAAAACATACCATAAAAGTAAAATAAATTCTTATGCTGGTAAGTTTTTTAGTGGGTTATCGTTTGCTGACCTGAATTTCAGCTACCTGATGTCCACGGACAAATGTTTCATTATGTGCTACTCGTACACATGTTAAATGCATTTGTCGTGTCGATGAATGTATTCATCCAAATTCATACGAACAGTATCGAAGTTGCTTTTCAAATTGGGCCTAAATTTTATCATCAATGTGATATCAGTTGTGAAGGGTACATTTCTTGGAAAACGAATGGTCAATTATAGAGACCATTTAATAAAATACATACTGGACCAATGGCTTGATAAATTCATGGAAATCCCAAGCGTCGTCGCCCTAAACGGTCACGTTTGAGCGAACACTAAGTTACCTACGATTTTTTTTTAATGTAACTTGTGCAAACAGGGGTGAATAACAAAGAAGATTGGCAAAACCCCATGTACTTTCAGTATCACATACAGGCTTAACATACAATAGAATGAATATATGGATTAGAATGCTACAATAGAGTATAACAAAATATGTAATGGTAAGACATACATTAGAGTTGGGGATATAAAATGATTTATAGACATAACCTCAAAATGGACCACCAAAAATAATACAAGGTACCTACCTAATTATGTAACTTAGAGATTGACCAGAAGGGGCTTGTGTTTGTTTTTGTGTATTGAATTTGAATGATTTAATTTGTAATATTGTATTTTATGTGTCGACAGTATGAATTAGAATGGTTAGAATGGTAAATGTAATACTGTTGTTTAACGTATTCACAAAACATTTGTACGCCGATGACGGCTAGACATAGCGTTCCTTCAATATCTAGAACATCTGTATATAATCCACCTATGTTTGACAAATAAAAAATATTTGTATTTGTATTTGGCGAATTCATCGCGATTGCGCGTGCGTATCACGCGCGACCGTTGCGCCCAGAAAGAGCGTATCAACGCTGGAGCATTCAACAATTCCGTATCAAATGTAGGTGCTCAATTTCCCTGGATATGTGCACTCGCTCTGGAGTTCGCGCGTTTAACTGGACGCAACAAGGTGTCCCTAGTATCTCGACTCGCGTGTAATACGCGCGAGTTGAGGGTCTGGCGTTGTGCACGCGATTTACGCGCGTATTTTGAATTCGCGCGATACTTGTGGACGCGATGTATTTGTGCTAGTATCTTACTAGTATATTACTAGCGCGCGAATGAATTCGCGCGAAACGTTTCTAAACGAATTCGCTTCTTCTGGACAAGGTTTTAAGGCAGACCCTCAAGCGTCGTCCTATTTAGCTAACTATCATACGATTGAACGATGTGATTTCGTCGCACGATGAGATTAGTTTTTTCGACGAAACCCTGTGCTCATGCGATGATTTACAAGCTTCTATTAGGACACTCTAAAGAATTTGTGTTTAATCACATCGTTCAATCGTACGATGGTTAGGGTCAGCTCACACCAAGACGCGACGCTGCGCGCACATTTTAATAGAGTGACTCAAAATATAACTTTATTTACTACGCGAAAAGATACACATTTCATTGTGAGAATTTAGAATACGTTGCTTCATGCAGCGCTGCCCCTCATGATGCCACGCGCCATCGCGCTGCACCTCTTGTAGCCGCGCGGCGTCTCGTAACAGGTAAAAAACAAAACCATAGTATTTATAACATTTTTTTATTATAATTGTAACAATACATTGTCAAGAAATACCGCAGGGAGATTGTTCCTTCGTGTCGATCGTAAGCTAAATACCAGACTACACTTATGACATGTGAACAACAGCCCACGGTTCTGAGTCATACTTTACAATTACAACAGTAGCCGATAATGGCTTTGGTTTTCTCCTGTAGTTACTCAGATACCCGCGAAACGAGACACAATAGTAAAACAATAACAGCGCGGTCTCATAGGACCGGTCGGGGATTCAAACGTTAAACTGGTCAAATCAAGACACGTCGGCGAAGGCGTGATAAGCGCACATAACAGTTTATACACCGAAGATCAACTGCTGACATTGTTAAAGCATGAAAAACATTCACAGAATAAATAAGAGTCCTATTTCAGTCCTGCGCAGGTTTATACACTAAACGCAAATTGTAATGTACTAAAGTAACGTGGCGGTACAAAATAAGAGTTAACACTTCATTTATAGATGCAGACAACATTACAAGTAACACGAACGACGAATTATGTTTAGGCAGGGTCAAACAAAAATATCATGACAGTTTATATTTTTTTTGTATTTGACATACCTAAGTAACAGCTGACGCAATAAGCCTATTTTATGCGTTTTGTTTTTACAGACTTCACAAAAAGGACGAGGTACTATTGCATTATTGCGTTTTGTTTCCGTAACGGGACTGTACCCTAAAATCATGGTTTTTTAATTACTCCGGACTGCTAATATTGTATTTTAGCTTGGAAAATAACTAACGATATATGACCCATAAGTTGCATATAACTAGATTTGTGTATGTTTGGATTTTGATGTGATACCCAGCTCGCCAATCTTCTTTCTAAGAAAGCGTGGTCCAATGTTGACTACATCATTGGTTTCCATTAAGTGAGATAGTGAGGAAACCCGAGTCTATCAATAATAATGAGAAATTGCAAAATAACTTTAAAAGTAATTGTACTTGTTAGGATAGTTCTGCTATGATTCTATGAGAAGTTCTGTTCCATATCTTTAAAGTTTTTCGTCAAATCATAACAATCTTTCTCTGGGTCAAACTTGGGAATATAAACGTTCAATAATAAAGAAAAAACAAAATCAGTCTTGAATTGACCTAGAAATCGGTGAACTCACATTAAAAATATACATACAGCCGAAACTATTACCTTTTCCTTTTTGAAATCGGTTAAAAATAAAACAGCATTCTAGTTTTCCTAGTTCTATACTTATACGCTCTAGGAAAACTCTGAATGGCTGTCTAAATTTAGCCGAATACCAGCTTAGTAATACCAACTGGCCTCAGAAGCCATTTAATCTTGACTAACATATACGCCTGTCTGCACTCGGGTTGTCGAACTGGAAGGCTCTAATTTGCGGTCAGCTCAGTATCATTGACATACTCGTATCACGGTTGATTTCACTCTAATGGGTATGATTTGGTTGCGAGGTAAGAGGCCGATGAGGTTGATCGCGTTCATAAGGTTTACTATACCTTGTCCTTGGCCCCATGTATATTTCCACGTATATTTGTCAGTATAATGCATTATTTACTATAGTCCGTCTAATGAAAGCGCGACCTGAGAAAAAGAGGTTTAATCCAAAAAAATTGTATGTGGTATTACTAACTAGTAGGAGAATCATGTCTTGACACTTCACAATTTTTTTATTCCCTACAATTCCGGTTGAATAATGTTGCCATTTAAATTTAAAAAAGAACTCCAGGTCGCGCTTTCATTAGACGTACTAAAAGCCGATGATGCACAGTCCCGAAACTGGCGCGATCCTATCAGACTCGCACTGGATATTACTCGTATGCCAAGATTAACTAAATATTATAAAATACTCATTGTATATGTGTCTAGAAATATTTAATAGGATACCTTGTTTTTGTACATATAAATGTTATTCTTTTCTATTAGCTAACGATGCCAACGATAAGAGCCATAGGCATGCGCAAACCTTGAAGGATCAAACCTGAGTTTAGAGTGGAGAGTGTGTGAGTTTGTCCCATCTCTTAGAATTAAAGTGTGAAAAATAACTATGTTAATCTGTTATGGGATCCGGCTGACCATTAGCACTTACACTGGCAAGCACTAGTTGGATACTGGTCCGGGTCTGTGAGTGTGACATTAGTTACCGAAGTCTTCATAATTATAAGTAAACAACCAGATAATGATAGAGAATGCTACTGGCAAGACTTGAAGTTTTTTTTTGTAGCAGGTACCGTTGGCGTCGACGGCGCATAGAGTTTCACGCGCGCCTGAAAGAGATGTCAGTAAAATTATAGGGGTTCAGTAGGGCCTTAGCCTACTGGCGCCATGAGTTGACTTCCCCAAGAGAGATTTTTGGTCCTGGAACGCATAGAGCAACTGAAGGAACATTTAAGGTTTTAGTCAGTAATATTCTGACAGGCCCTTCCGCTTTAAGTTTAAGTTTTTAAGGAAACATTCTGGTGGATAAAAGCCAGTATAATTGTAATTCAAATATATACGGACAAATTTAATGCCTCAGGCATTCAAACAAGTTAGTTACTGAGGGTGGAGTGATAACGTTAAAATGTTTTTGAGTTAATTCCAAGGAAGACCATAATTGAACTTAGGCTATCTTCCGTCAAAAATTCTAGGAACATTCACTTTAAGACAGATCTTGTTCATATTCTGTTGGCTATTAATTCCAGAAATGTCTAATGATTCGGGTCCTAGTTCGCTGAACATGTAAAGGCTTGTGTTTAGACACCTGTCGCTTAGGCTGTCCTGTGGTCTGAGCATCGCTTCCCTTTGTCGCAAGGTTCGTTTAGTCCAAAAGCAATATAGTTTGTCATGAATAAGATGACCATGATATTTCTTAATTTTAATGTTTATATCCTGTTTACACTGTGTACATCAAAAGAATGGAATAATGGGCCTGCCTGTAAAAAAAAATTAAAGTGGGAACTCATTCAATGACTTTTTCCACTCTAGAGCTAAACAATGCACAAAACGCCTGACTGGGTTTGAACCCGCGACCTACAACTCGTAAGTCGGGGTCGCTACCACAGGGCCACCACTGCTCTCGAGTGAATAGCCCCTAAATGAATTAGTGCGTTACACGATCAAGTATCAACGATTACATCACTGCTTACCATAAGGTGGGATTGCAGTCAAGCACTATAATATAAACATCTTTTAAAAAACAATAATTTTTTAAATGATTTGAATAATAAAAATTGCTTTTGGGCAGTAGCGGATCATGGAGGTTTCAACAACGGGAGGGTGATGGTTACTCGCCGTGCGTCCGTCTGTCCGATAATAGAACGATGATGGTGGAATCAAGTCATGCAATTCCAGCGCTTACTACCCAAAATGCATCTTGTACGATACCGAAAGACTGGCTACCCTGCGTCTGTGCTCCATCACTACATAGTATAAAACAAAGTCGGTTTCTCTGTCCCTACATCCCTATGTAACTATGCTTAAATTTTTAAAACCATGCAACGGATTTTGATGGACTTTTTTTAATAGATAGAGTGATTCAAGAGGAAGGTTTATTTGTATAATACATGCATTATATAGTAGAGTAACACTGATAAATTTGCACCCATGCGAAGCCGGGGCGGGTCGCTAGTGTATTATAAACTCATTATTAATTTTGACTTGAAATTCTATTTACCTATAATTTATACCTGTTAAAAAGATAAATATGGAATTCTGTTTCCTGTCAAAATAGCTAAATAAAAATTATTATAATTTATTAAAGTACACTTAGGCGACGAAGTACACCTCCATATCATCGGGAAACGTGCCTGTTGCATGGCAATGCTAATTCTCTGGGCAAAGGACGAGCCCTCGAGTCACGCAAAGTGTCGATTAGTGGGCGAGAAATATCCTTAAAAAGGAAACGCGCACTCGGACTCCAATTAAAATATTATTTGAATTTAATATTATGTATTTTAAGTAAAGTGTTAATATTTACATACCCGTATTTATACGAGTTTGTATCTATTATTACAGTACAGCGCAATAATTGCGTGGCTGCGACATTACGAGCATTACGTGTCGCGGTTTCGATCTCCGCCCGGAACAAATGTTTGTATGACCTACAGATAATATAAATGTTCCGGATCGGAGTGTCTTGTGTATGTTTTTGTGAGTTCGTGAAAGCATTTGACTGTTCTGCAGCAAACTGCTAAAGTGCTCCCTGTCTTCGTTGATGGATCCCGTCAACTTCTGATAAACATCCAGGTTTAGTGTTTGTGCCTCTTCTACTGTTGAAGGCCACAGGGTTTCGTCCAGGCTAGAAAAGATAACAGGGTAATGCAGTATATTTTCCAGCAAGGCTTGTCCAATGCCAACAATGAGAAATGTGTTTAAAAGCGAGGCAAGAAATTCATCGACAATGATGCACTTGTCGAGTCAAAACTCTTGAGCAAAGATCCGAGTCGCCGTTGTCGGTTTACTATCGTTTTCATTACAATTTAATTCCGCCAAGTCCGTTCGGCCGCTATAAGAACATGGTGGACATACCTCCTATATGTACAAAGCATTTTAGGAACACACATTCATTATGCGTACATCTAAGAAGTGGAATTCTTTGCCAAAGTGTGTATTTCCTGATATCTATAGCCCAGAGGTCTTTGAGTAAAGAGTGAAAACAATATTTCAAGGCAAGCGGACTCCAATATACATATTAATTAATTATAGTTAACCACACGAAGACTAACAACTTTCTTAAATAAATTTAACTCCTTTCTCGTGACAAATTGAACTAATCCATTCATCCGTCTGCTCGTATCAATTCAGTTCTACCAGAAGACATGTGTATATGTCTACTCGTACTGTTGATGCTGACACCAGTAGACATGTACAGATGTCTACTCTCACTCATTTTATGAAAATAATTCAATATCGTGACATGATGAGCTGTGGTATAAGTAACAGGAGATTTGCCCTACACTAGGAATTACGCCTGTAGGGGCGTTGACGAACATGTCTCACATTGACAAGGTACCCAGACCTGGAACACCTATTAGTAGGCCATACTTGACGACTATTTGCTCCGTGTGGGAATCTAACCCGTGACCCCGTAAAGCAGTGCTTGTGCAGCAGCCAAACACTCAAACATTGCACCAACTGTGCCAAATGATTAAGAGTCTTAATAACTGGGCGCCGACCTGTCGGCGTTGAAGGAAGAACCCCTTCGGTTTTTAATTTTTATTTGCCTAAAGGATTATATAAATCATTTAAGCTTCTGCTAGTTTTTCCCGAGTTCGGACCCCATTCTCTTCCCCTTAGGAGGTGAATTTAAAAAAAATCCTGTCTTAATAGTCCTTTTATACAATGTGGCGCTACAATGGCGACATTAATTTAACACACGGGTAGGGCTAGTGGCCATGAACCACATAAATTATGATAGGTTAAAATAAATCGTAATT